>OZ010602.1:62699998-62907498 GCA_963932145.1 Acanthosepion lycidas | reverse complement strand
CTTAAACATGTTAAAAGGACTGGTTATATTGCAATAGCAAAGTTTCAATTTCATATAATTTAGCAATCTTATTAAACTAGGCCACATTAAATACTCTCCAACTAGGATGAGAGAAAGGAAAGAGAGTGAGAAAAATTTAGATATCTGAAATGACTGAAAACCTACAACTTGGAGACCAATCCTTATTCAGGGTGTCATTTCACTAAACAGAACACCAAAGTGGTGGCGGCCACAATGCCTTATGATTTAGTGTAAATTAAGATTTATTACATTAATACAGGCAAAGTTTAACTTTAAACTCTAGAAAATATCTTAGTTTGTACTATTAGAGTTATCTTTCTGGTAGGATTGCTAAGATTGTCAATAGAGCAGAGTATAGCCATAAACAATAGTGTGTCATCAAGGCTGGGTGAAAAAAGTCAAAACTAAATCTGAAATATTCAGAAATCATTAAGCCTACATGAACCATCCCAAGATGCACTTCATCACAAGGTCAAATACAAAACAAAATATTAATGACAAATTAGTGAGTAAAGAGGTACTGGCTATTGATTTTATTAATTTATTTATCAAGACATAAGTATAAGCAGATACTTGTAAAAAAAAAAAAAAAAAAAAAAAATTACATTCACTACACGTATATTCACTGAATTAGAGAAATTATCAGTGATCACTTCAAATAAATTATTGTAATTTTTGTGAATTAAGAATAAATTATATCAATTTGTTTTCCTTTATAAAAAGGTATTTTAGAAAAATAGTCAACTAAATTTTTTCATTCTTAACTTCTTGTAAAGAAAATGACTACCAAGAATTGTTTTAAGAATATGCATTTGACATTATATATATATATATATATATATATACACACACCTAACTCAATAGGTCAAAAACCTAAAATAAGGTCTTAATGTAAGCATTATTTTTGGTTTATTTATATGATAAAAGATATTAGGATAGATATTTGCAAGATTTTGAGAACATAACAGGTTTTCACTTGAAATTTTTTTTTTTTTTACAAGTATCTGCTTATACTTGCAAAATTTGTCATTAATACTTAGATAAGAAAATTACTGAAGAACAAGAGATCTTTGGCTTCAACCCATGACAATTTCTAAGGCCATGCCATTATGCATTTCTTGAACAAAACTGGAGGCCTATCTCAAATCTCGTTGTTCCATGGATTTTTAATTTTGGTTTGCAGTAGTTGGCGTAAGGAATTTTAGCTTTTATACATCTGGAATAAATTTAGTTTATTTAATGGAAGTAAGATTTATTTACTTTATTCCCTTTTAAACATGACATTATTTTAGGTTTTCATTACAAAACCAACTAGTTTTGTGCAAAATTTGCTTAAAAAAAAAAAAAAAAAAAAAAAAAAAAAAAAAAAGTAAATTAAGAAACCTGGTCTCATTACTTGAGAGTTAATTTAACATTTCTCTCAGATTTTTATTCATAAAAGCAAATACACTAAAGATCAACTTTATTTTTGCCAGATCTTTATTTGTTTCTAATGAATGAAAAATGTATGTTGAATTTATACCATGCTCATACTGAAATATAATTTTAATTTTACTTAAAGAAATTATTAATCCAAATTTTTCTAGTCAAAGTCTCTCCTAAGAAAGAGAATTTTAATGTTTTGTTCTTTACACTGCAAAGTTTAAAAAAATAAAAATAAAGTTAATTTTTCTGATAGTTATGAAAAAGTGAAAAATTTAATTTTTATTTGTTTTCATTTCTAAAAAGCTATTTTAGAAAAAAGAAAGTATGCTGAATTTTAGCTTAGATTAAAAAAAAAAAAAAAAAAAAAAAGTTACTTTAATGTTTGTTTCATGTCATTTGTTCCAGAATTCAGTTCTAATGTTTTTGTTTCTTTAAAACCATTTATATAAGAGTAATTAAATCAAAGACTATAATGCATAAAATTTGGTATACCATTGTTAATGGAATGGGAAATGAATCCAAAACTCCAAATTATATATTAATTGTAATAAGACAATATTAAAGAAAAATAGCTTAAGAATTCACTTTGAGTCAAATTAATTATTCTCTTAATTTACTTTTTGCAGCAACAGACTACTGCAAACCCAAATCAAAACTAAAATTCTTTGCTCCCAGTGGAATGACAAGATTTGAAATCGGTCTCCAGTTCTGGGCAAGAGATGCATGATGACCTGGCCTTAAATAAAGATTGCCATGTTTTAACTTATTTTTTTTTATCTGTATAAAGCAGCAACAGAAAAAGAAAAATTACTGATTACCAACAAATATTTACTTGCATGTATAATGAAAGACATTTTCATTTATAAAATGAAAAGATTGAATTCAAGGACAATCACCTTGAGGGATAAGTAAATTAAAGAATCTTGTTAGTGAAAGATAGTAAGACACGTTGACAATATTTGTAATATTTGTATCTTTTTTGTACACTGCTAGTGATGTTTGTAAGAGTTACGCCAATAACATTTGTTTTGGATGTTTTACTGAAAAAAGTATAAAATAAAAATCTAATATGAAACAATCATTAAGTAAAACAAAGTAATATGATTATATTGTAGTCATTTAAATCGCTTGTTTTATAAAACTGAATTATCCTTTCCTAGATAGCAAGGAAACCTAAGATGAGCAAAGAAAATGTCAGAATAGTAAGCAGTTGAAAGTCCTTTTGTATTTTTAACATGATCACTTTAAGGATTTGTTTTCTTTTCTTCTTTCTTACTGTAAAAGAACCATTAATTTTTATGTGCTCATTTTTTTTTTCTTTGTAGATTAATATCAGAGTGGGTAAATTTGTTTCAATTTTACCCCCTTAAAAGGAGTTTAAAGCTGACCCTTAGAGTATGCTGTATAAGAAAGAAAAAGGGCTTTTCAATGGAAATGGCAAGAAATATTTGTTCTGCATGGAAATGAAGCTCAAAATGTTCAGACATGCCAACAAAGGTTGGGCCAGTTCTGATCAGGAAATGTATCTCAAAGATGCCCCACTAATCTAGATAATCAAGCTCTCAATATTGAGTTTCTGCAAATCATAATCAAGGAAAATTCTAAGCTGCACTATACAAGAATTAGCAAAACAGTTTGATACAAGTCACACTTCAATAAGATACATTATGAACTCCAAAAGAAAGTCTAAACTTGGCCAATCATCTGAAAAGTTGCACCCCCCTCTCCTGCCAGATATTGAAGAGCAGACCTGCTTAAACCTTTCCCGAGTGGAATCATCACCCGAGATGAAAATTTCTATATTCATATCCAACAAAGATTACAATAGTTAGCACTGACTGAGAAAGGAGAATCCATCCCCAAACTAAGGCTACAGCCAAAAAAAGTAATGCTCTGTGAGGGTATATGAAGAGCATCATTTATCATGAAGTGCTAAACCAAAAGTAGTTTCATGCAGAGAAGTATTGTTGTCAATTAGAAGCATTGCACAGAAATTTGCAGACAAAGCACTCATCATTTGTTAAGCATAAAGGTTTGTTTTTGTTAGGATATTAATCCCGCTGTTACAAATATATTAAAGTTCTTTGATGTTATTGAATATAGCATCAGTGAATGGTCTGTTGGACAAGACAAAAAGAGCTTTTAACATCTATGAAGTTAATGCAAGACACCACATATTGCTAGAATCACCCAGGGAAAGATTATGGCATTAATCTAGAAGTTTTGTCTTATCCTCATTATTCTGATCTTGCTCCATCTCACATCTTTTCAGATCATTGCAACATTTTTTTTTTTCTTTAGGAAAACAATTTGTAAAGAATTTAAACTGATATTCAGTGTTTCTTTGTATAGCAACCCGAGAAATCTTATGCCCAAGGGAGCAACAATTTGCAAATATATTGATAAGAGAAATATCGAGATTGAATATACAAGGACCAAAGTAATATGCATTTCTTTTCCATGTTCATAGATGACAAAACTCTCCAACCCAGTGTTTCTCAACCTTTTAAGCAACAGTACACCTAGGAGCAAACAAAAATATCACAGTACACTCAGCAAAATTTTTAAAGGGTATACATGTTATACACACACACACACACACAAATATGAACTTAATTTATTTCAAGGTTTCTATTCAATTATTTGTGCATCTTATTTAGTGTAAAACCTGTGCCTGGTGTTTATTCACAAATTCTTCACTGTTTGGCCAAGTGTGCGATAAGCAGACCCTCATTTCTTCAAGCGAGCATAGTCCTTATTTCTTATTTTCGATGTTATGGTTGAGAAGCCTAATTCACATAATTAGAAAATTGCAATAAAACCGATAAAACCTTTTTAGCTAATGTGGAATGTTCCATTTGTATTGAAATCCAAAATGTATCAATGGGTAATTTCAAATGTCTTATTTTAAACTCTCAGACACTAGAAATGGTGGCCAATTCTTCACATAACTGAAGTCCAATATTAGGAGGAACATTTATGAAATGATCTTAAATCCAATCATACTTTTGTGCTCACCCACATAAATGTATGCTATAATATTTAGCAGCATGGCAGTTGAGAATCACTGTTCCAACCCAATATATTGATTATTTTTCTAAAGCTAAAATTCATGGAGAATACAACGAAATTAAGACAGAAAATTTGATAAAAAGCCACTTCAAATATTAAACCAAATTTTAATTTAAGGTTCAAGTAGAATTAACAGTAACAAATCCTTGTCTGTGGTTCAGAAGAAAAAAATTGCATGCATATATTCTTTGCTGAATAATGTAATAAATGTTTGCATTATGCCTTTTTACACATTGAACAATGGCATACATTTTAGCAAGTAATGTAAGCACACTAAACCATCTTGACAAAGTTACAAGACTTAGAAAATACTGAAAATTGCAGCTTTTAGAAATGTTTATCTTAAAACATTTTTTAATCCTATAAAATATCATTGGCCTTAATTTATATAGTAAGTGATTTTGTATTTGTTCACTTAAAATAAAACCTGCCATATCATTTCTCTGAATTTCTGGGAAGAGAAGTTAATATTTACATGCAGACTATTGTCTGCATCTTTGCTGTGATAAAATGAGGACCATAGTGACTGTCCAACAAGTTGTTTGGATCTTTATTAAATACATTCCTAATTTTGTTCAAATAGTTCTTTTCAGTTAATGCTATTTTCTGTGAATATTCCAGATATTTGGCAAAAATTCTCAATTTCACTAGAAACATTAAACCCCTCATAGAATGCAAAGTTTTCAAAGCAAACCTGTGCCAAAGCGTTTTCCCCAAGTCTTTGATAACCTGGCTGTTGGAAAATTATACCATTAAGATAAAGCAATGGAAACTCACCACGAAAGACAATCATGGTGCAACAATTTTTCACTCAATCAGCTACCTTCTTGACATTTGGGGAGGGGGGGGCCCATGTTATAGTATCCAGACATCTATTGCTTGCACATGGAATTATTCACTGGTAATAAATCATCGATCTGACTGTGGGAAATGTCCCCCAGGAGTTAGCATTAAGAAATTATGGCCAATTTTCTGAGAAAAATTCCCTTTTTTATGAAAAATTTTCACTTCAACCCAAATGTTTTTCAAACTTCAATCTTTTCTCCTTAAGAACATCATTGAATAAAAAGGAAGTGTTTTATGAACCAAAGTTGTGAAATACAAAGGACATGCAACGAGAGAGAGAGGGGAAAAAAAACAAAACAAAACAAAAAAAAAAACAAGAATGTGTCATTTTTCTTTTTACCCCTTGGCTGCCATCTTGAATTGAAAATTACCAATGGACTGACTCGTTTCAGTACAGTTGTTGCCGAGATAAGATAGTGTGTAATATATCTTGCTATTATACTGACCATAGAGGATATTATTGCTTCCTTGGGCTTACCCCATGGTTATTTTGATGATTTTTCCATTACCTCTGTAGCCAATGCAGCTTTAGCTACAAACAAAATTGTATGGTAATTAGTCAAAATTTTACAATGAAGAATCTCTTGTCGTTTTGCATTGTTTGTACAGGGCTCCTGACACAGTCAAGGCAAATTTTAAAGGGCTCAAATCAATCTTTGTTGCATTCAGAAAATTTACTAATACTTTCAGGAGGTTGTAAACGAGTTTACCAGATAATGGATGAAAATAGTAATTTTTGAAGATTTTGCCTTATTTTTGACCATGAAAAAAATTGAGCCATTTACACCAATTTTACTTTTGAATAAAAGAACAGTGTTTGCTTTCAGAATATACCTACTTTCATGGGGTTAGAACTGATAGTTTGGCAGGTAATGGATTAAATTATAAAAACTTAGTTTTTGAAAATTTTGCCTTATTTTTGACTTCCTGGGAATTTTTTTCTGCTTCAAACTCAATTTTATGCCTGAGAAATTATGATTTAGGCTTTCTGATAAAAAAAAAATTGTTTATGAGAAATACATAATTTTCACATTTTACTCCTCTAAAAAAAAAAAAAAAAAAAAAAAAAAAAAAATTCATTTACACCAGCCCATTTTACATTTAAATGAAAGAATATTGTTTGCTTTTAGAATATACCTACTCTCATGGGGTTCAGATCATGAGTTTCCTTGATATTCTGTTCAGATGAAGAGAAAAAAAAAAAGAAAATGGTCATTTTTCAATATTTTACCCTTATAAAAAGTATGAAAATCTTTTTTTCCAGAAAATAGGCTGTGACAAAATCACTTGCTATTTTTGTGATGATTTGACTTGGGATAGAAAATTTTTACCATAGCAGATCCTAAATGATTTTATTTAAGCTTGGGGTGGTGGTGCTATAGGCACTCTCAAGCAGCTGTGAGTAGATCATAGTAATTTTTTGCTTTAATCCTATGCAGAAACACATGCTGATGGTTGGCCCTGAACAATGAAATATATAAGATAGGGTTCAAGCCCTCATTTCTCAATGTGGCTTTTATTTTCATTTCTTGTTCCTTTGTGAACTTGTAATGGGCCTTTCCAGTTTTGGTACACACCAACAATGACAAATACAATTAGTTTTAGTGTCTGGTTGGTGGGTAGTTAGAGGGGGGGGGGACTGTTGTATATTTACAACTGATCCAAATTTTATAACATTTTAATAAAGAAAAAATTCATACTGCTTAACCAAAAAATTAGGTTATGAAAAATACATAAATGGAGAGAAATCATTATTGAATATCAAAATATAATTAGTAAAAAGCAAGATCAGCACTGGAAAAAAAAAAAAAAAAAAAAAAAAAAAAAAAAAAAAAAAAGAAAAAAAGATCGAGCCAAATTATTTCGATTGTTTTTGACTTGTTTGAATCTCAGGTTTTATAAAAACAAAAAATAAAACCATAAAGTGAACAGATGCTATAAGGAAAAAATAAAAACATCAATACTTTTTCAGTAAATCCTGAAGTAACATTTCTTAAGGTGGGGGGAGCTTCCACCAGTAGAAGTTGTCAGTATCAACAGGGTCACTATTGTGAGGGTGTATGTTGAAAGACCTTAAACCCCTAATGATCTGCTAAAAACACATGTGCGCCAAAGCAAAAACAGTTTTATTTCACAAAAAGTTCCTCTCGCACACGTGCGCACACACACACACTACCAGGTATAGAAAAGGCATTCATTAATTTGCCACGACTAATTCTAAACAGTAGATTATCTATTTCATGTAACTTAAGACATTGTTTAGTGTCACAGGATGTACTCTTCAGATTTTAAAAGCTTTTGTCTTATTGCCCATGAGACCATTCATGGATGCGATATTCAATAAGAACAGCAGATTAATACCCTGACAAAACATTTCATCTACATTGATAACTTTCAATCAATCAGAAGAAAAAAAAAAAAAAAAAAAAAAATATATACAAAATTCAGTTTTAAAAAACTATATTACAAGTCTCTTTAAAACAGTTACTGTTTATAAACACTAGTTACACACTGACATAGTACTTATAGCATGAAATTAACTGAATTTGCTAAAGACACTGTTACAGGAATACAAACCTAAACACAGACAAAACTTGAGGAAAATCTTTCATGTCAACTACTTTCAGCCATTTAGTAAAATCCAAACACCAAGTCATAAGCCCTTTGATAAATAGCTCAAGGATTAGAATGTAGAATTATAAAAAGTTTTAGAGCCTTCCTTGTAAGTTGGTAACATGTTAAATTGACATACCAGAATTACTATTGTAGCAGTTATAAAACCTGCAAGAGCATAAATACCACAATGCACTGCTATTCACTTATGAAAATGTAATGTGGAAGACTAACTGAACTAAAAATGTTATTTAATATTCATAATTGGAGAGTGAATATATATATATATATATATATATATATATATATATAAAGGTATGAGATCAATAAAAAAAAAATAGCATACCATGAATAAAAAAGGCCTTAAACTTGATTAAAAAATTTTTATCGTCTAAATGTTAATGTTATTACCAAGAGGAATGATCAAAGTATTTTTTGAATATTTTTTTAGATTTTTTAATAATTTCTAGCACGTCCAAAATTTGTTAAAAATCTTCAATTTTTTTTGAATTGGAAAAATTGACAGAAAATTGATAATCTCCCGTTTTTTTAACTTTTGTTTACAAAAGTGAATGTTGACGTTTAAAATTTATTTAAAAAAAATCAATTATGATTTTTTTTTTTAAATAATTTAAAAAAAATTAGAAATTATAAAGTTTATTTAATATATTTTGAAACAAAGATTGCTTATTTTCTGTGATGAAAACATGTTTTTTCAAATGGGAGAAAGCCGGTCTGAACTGCGGTGTTGATTGACAAATGACATGTGCCTGTTTTTCATCACGCACCGACATATTATGTGCGGAAATTTATAGTACGGAAGGTCATAAGTGACTATTTATCTTTACATTAACAACTTATTTACCTCGTTAGTTTTAAGTAGGCATAGCATGAAAAAAAAGACCTTAAACTTGACGAAAGCAGAATTTTATTACTAAAATGTTTGTTACTATTAAAGGGAAAGAACAAAATTTTTCATTATTTTTTAAACTTTTTCTGTCTTTATTAGAACGTTTTAACTTTTGATTGAAAAATCTTGTTTCTCGTCATCACCGGAACTCTAGTAAATAACATGGCAAATTTTTAATTCATTTAAAAATTCATTTTTCATCGAAGAAGTTTTTTGCCTTCAGACAATATTATGCATATTGATAAAAACAAATAAAAGCAACAAAGCATTTAAAATTAAATAGCATCTTTGTTTTATTGGGTTTTGTATGTTACAATTCAGAGCTGATTTTAGGCTTACGAGGTCAGATTTAAAAAAAAAAAAAAAAAAAAAAATTAAAACATGATTTACTTTCCTCAAAGCCTTGTGTTTTTAACTAATATAATGACTTGCGTGCTTCGTCCATAAATTTTTAGAGTTTTTATTAATTTATTTATGGGGGTGTAATATATATATATATATATATATATATATATATATATATATATATAAATGACTAAAAAAAAAAAATAACATTTATAATAATTTCCATCATTCCTGAATAGTTTCTGAAAGTTTCATTAAAATCTGACAATTATTTCTATTTTTGCAAGATTTTCAAAATTAATGTGTGTCATAAGAAAAAAATGCACAAAAAATTCGCTGTTATTTTTACTAGACTTCCGTTGATGACGAGAAACAAGTTTTTCAATCGAAAGTTTGAATGTTGTAATAAAGACAGAAAATTTTTTAAAAATAATTAAAAATTACTTTGTTCTTTACTCTTAATAGTAACAAACATTTTGGCAATAAAATTTTGTCTTCAAGTTTAACGTCTTTTTCATCAGACTATGCGCTTTTTTTAGCGATCTCATGGAGATACCTAATATATATATATATATATATATATATATATATATACACACACACACACTTTCAGTGTTAACAAATTTGTGGCATTGAACTGCAATGGTGTTATGCAAAAGATCCTTTATGCTGGACAATGAGACCTAATTATTCAGAGTAACACCCCGTTTTTAATATATGCCCAACTGAAACCACTCATCACAAATGGGGACATCTTGGACAACTTAATTAAACTTAGGCTATTGTTATGCTTTTTTACATCTTGACTTTAAACAATTTCATTATGCCGTATATCATGTTTAAAAACTTTGAAGCATACATCATTGAAACTATTTTACATACCAAATACACAAGTTCACATGTAATTTATTTCTAAATGATACAATAAAAAACTTTTCGGGCTGTACCATTACCCAATATGAACCAATTGAAGTAGTTTTCATTGACAAGAGAAAAAAGACAATACATATAACATTGAATATTCTAACTTTCACTCTGAACATTGAAAATGGTATGAAGCTAACTGTTGGAAAAAAAAAAAAAAAAAAAAAAAAAAAAAAAAAAAAAAACTAAAGCACAATGTGTCATTCCGACATATAGGTAATTGTCACTCATCAAAAAGTCAAAGAAGCATCTAGTTATTTGTTACAATAGATAAACCAACAGAGGTTTAATTTGAGTATAATTTTGAGAGAGGAATCAATGTAAACAAGTTCATTGTGTTCTTAAAGAAATAAACTTTTAATCCAGTTGGTCATTTGTCAAAAAATTTGATATTTTTCCAGTTAAGACATTTGTTTGAAGGTGATCAGATACATAGAAAACTTATTACATTATATCATTTTTGTTTTATTTAAGACTTGTTAATCTTGTTTTCAACAATGTAAGCCAAATACAAAACTTACTTGTTCATCTCTTTTCTGCTTTCTAATTTGGATTCCCTCTTCTTCTCGTCTCCGGCGCAGTTCCTGCGAATCCAAAGCTTTATTCTTGTATGACTTTATGCGATTACTGGCAGGACTAGAAGTATCAGCCATCTAAAAAAAGAAAGTCATACCAATTTTTAAATACTCTTACAAAGCAAACTCATTTACTAGAGCCACACCCCCCACCTTCACTCTGAAACAGCATCAATCATCCAATATTATGACTATATTGATACAAGGTTATGGCCTTGCATATGTAACCAAGACATTATTGCATAAATATAGGTACCTCCACGAGATCGCTAAAAAAAAAAAAAAAAAAAAAAAAAAAAAAAAGTATAGCATGATGAAGAAGACGCCAAACTTGATGAAAATAAAATTTTATCGTCTAAATGTTTGTTATTATTAAGAGGAAAGATCAAAGTATTTTGGGGGTATTCTTTTTCCATTTTTTAATCGTTCCTAGCATGTCCGAAATTTGTTAAAAATCTAGTTTTTTTTTTTGAGTCAGCAAAATTGACCATTTTTTTCCATTTAAAAAAAAAAAAAAAACTGGAAATCTCACTTTGAAATTCTTTTAAATATCTATTTTTTCAAAACTTATTTTAAGAAAATCAGAAATTATGTTTATTTAAAATATTTTGAACCAAACTTAGCTTTTGTGCCAAAAAGATGTAATTTGAAAATAAAACAAAGCAGGTCATAAACTTTCGCGTCTCTTGACAGGTGATGAACGACATTTACGAATTCCATGAGGTTAATTTGTTCTACGGAAGGAGAAAAGTGAAATAATTTACATTTAAGTGAACAAATTATTTACCTCGTTATTTTTAACGAAAACTTTCAGCGGTCTAATTTTTTTTTTTTTTTTTTTTGTTACTTAGCTTTCACATTTACGTTTATGATGCTTTATGGAAAATATATTATAAAGAAATTAAAATAAGACTTAAGAGTGACATTAAATTTCATATTTCCTAAGAAATGTATCTAATTAATTTATAGGTACCTTTCTTATGAAATTTTATCAGAACTGTACATAAAATTATAGTATTTTATGTACATTTATGACATTTTACTGTTATTTGTATTTGCATTCATTTTATTATTAATTTTGATATTTCATTTATGGAAAAATGTCATAACCGAGATTAATATAAAAATAAGATCATATAAATTTCATAAGATGATACTGATAGTAGATACCCGTTTCAGTTGAAAAAGCAAATTAACTTCTCCACATGTGTTTCGCAAAAGTAAAGGCCTTAACAGTGGAGAACAATGCTTAACTCAAATAACGCAACTTAATTATATTCTGGTTGGTCTTCCGTACTTTATAATTACAGCCCGGTTATAAGCACAGAATTACATTTCTTAATTACTGTGGATCTTCTGATTAGTCAAAATGATACAATTTACAACACACTAAAAAAAAAGATCTATCTCATAAGGACACTTAGGAAAGCCAATGGGGCTTTTAACTAATTTTATAATATTTTAACAACTTAAATGTAAAATCTATAATTAAAGAAATAACAAATAATTGTATTAAAAATTCATTTTTCATCAAAAAAAATTTTTTGCTTTCAGAAAATATTGTCCATATAAAAACTAAAAGCATTTGAAATTAAATAATATCTTTGTTTTATTGAGTTTTGTATGTTACAATTCAGAGCTGATTTTCAGATACGTTGGCTCTAATTAAAAAAAAAAAAAAAAAATGATTTGCATTCCTTAAAGCCCTGTGCTTTTAATTATTGTAATCACTAAACCTGATGCGATCGAATTTCTAGTGTTTTTATAAAATTAGTTGGGAGGGGGGGGGTAATAAATATTTAAAAAATATTTCTACCATGACTAATAAAAAAAGAACATTTATAATAATTTTGATCATCTGTGAATAGTTCCTGAAAGTTTTATTAACATCCGACAATTATTTATTTTTGCACGATTTTTCAAATTAATGTGTCTCATACCAAAAAAACATGCTAAAAATTGTCTTATTTACTAGTTCCGCTGATAAAAATAGAAACAAGGTTTTTTTTTTTTTTTTTTTTTTTTTTTAAATCAAAATTTAGAATGTTCTAAAAAGAGGGAAAACCTTTTTTAAAATAATTAAAAAAACTTTGGTCTTTCCTCTTAATAACAAGCATTTAGACAAAATTTTGTTTTCGGCAAGGTTGGCGTCTTTTTCATCAAGCTATGCTCTTTTTTTAGCGATTTCGTGGAGGTACCTACATAAATAGTAAATGCAGTTTAAACATTGCTTCCAAGTTATTTTTATTCAATAGTTTTGAAACAAGTTTTTAATGATATTCAACTACAAAAAACAACCTTCAGGAATATGTAAAAATTGATATTTGTTGGAGTAACTGATTTTACAAGTATTTCATTATAAAAGTAATACTGTTTTTTTTCTCTGGTAAGAAATCAATTTTTCTTTATTGTTTATGGTAAAATGCACTCTAAATGGACAAAGTATTAAAATTTACATACATGTCAGATGTGGAAGTTTTAATTAATCCTGAATAAGTACATTAGAAGATTAACATTTATAAATTATTTATTCTATAATAACCTAAAATGAATATGCAAGAGAGAAAATACAAAAACCTTGAAACTAATGTTGCCATGTAATAAGCAAAAAATTCTATAATGAAAAAATAAAATTACTGGACTAGTGATTAAATTCATAGTTTAAAAGAAACATTGATATTTTTATAGTAATTAAAAACCGTTTAGAGATTAGCTTAAAATCTTAAACTTGGAAAGAAATCAAACTTTCAGAATTTATTGTATTTCACACAAAAGTCAAAATCTGAAACCATGAAATGCTATACCAATTGTCATGTATTTTGCAGAATAAATTTATTCGTGTAAGAAATATTTATATATTACAATAAACATGAGGTACTATGGCAAATATGTTACAGCTTCGCTTAATTGCTTGTGTTTGTAATATCAACCAAAATTAACAAAGACAAGTTTTCTGCAATATCTTCTAAATAAACAGCAAATTTTCTCTGTCTGAAACCCTGCTAATTTTGGCCACACTTGCTCTACACATACACATTTTTTGGAACCAGGTGCTTGAACATCCAGCATTGGGATTTGTGTCTGGATAAGGAAGGAACATTTAAAAATTCAAATTTTAAAATAACTGTTGGGGGGAGCAGTTTTAAAGTTTTGTTTTTTTTTTTTTATTTTATATGGAGTTTAACAAAAACTTCGAATTTAAACTGTCTTAAATTCTGTTTAAAATATCTAAAACTTTGAATTGAGAAAATCAATTTTATTTCTTCAAAATGCAAAAGAATGTGTTAAAATGAAAGGCTTCATGACATAAGGTTTGGAAATTCCAGAGTTTGTGATTTGAAGAACTCAATTTTTGGCCTAAATTGTAATTTCAGCACAAATAGCCCAAATCAAAGTTAAAACAAGATTTTGAAATTCTTGAAATGAATTGAGGAATTCAGAGATATTTCTTTAAAATTATCATTGCTGGACCAGAGGTCTATTTAGTTTCAGGGCCAGAGGCTCAATTAGCCCCCCCATAGGAGCTAGCTTAAAAGTCCACATGGAGTGCAGCTTTTAAGCTAGTTATCTATATAGGCAATGTGATCTCAAGCATTATTATAAAGAAACCAAGGGGCAAAGCTTTTGGTCACAAAAACAACACTGTAAATATATAATTAAAATGGCTGCACAAACTTCAATTATTTCATTATATTTTGATCTATTTTAAGAAAAGTAATTCTAATGAAACAAAAATACTTCAAACTAATACTAAAGAGGGGTCCCCAGTTACAGATTATTTTGGCAATAAAAATATTTAACTACCTATTTAATAATTTATAAGTTTTGGTTAATTTGTTATTTATTGTTAATTATATTAAAACGTATTTAGTCATTCTATGGTCATTGAAAGTAAACTTTTTTTTGATTTTTAAATCATTATATATATATATATATATATATATATACACACACACACACACACTATTGAAGAGGAAGATATCCATCATTAACTGGGATGTAAATGCATTCACG
The DNA here is from genome assembly GCA_963932145.1 of Acanthosepion lycidas. Classification (NCBI taxonomy): domain Eukaryota; kingdom Metazoa; phylum Mollusca; class Cephalopoda; order Sepiida; family Sepiidae; genus Acanthosepion; species Acanthosepion lycidas. The sequence continues at coordinate 62,892,753 of OZ010602.1, read as the reverse complement.
GGTCAAAGTTTTACTTATTCTACATGTAACTAAAGTAGAAGTCTGATTTTAAGGCATTTTCTGTAAAGCTCAATGATAGAACACAAAGGCTAGAAATCATGGAACCTTCATTTGTGACCTTTAAATAAAAACCAATGATGCTTCTTGAAATTAACTGAAGATAAGAATTTCTAAACAAGGCAAATCTTGCCTCACAAGAAAACTAGTATTTTGCAATATTCACATGGTATAAATATAGACAACCTGTTTCTACATGACCTAAAAATCCCAGTAATGCTATAATGTAGCTTCATCTTTATTCATATCCTAAGGTTCAAGCCCAAAACATTTCCTAACTGTATATCTACCAAGCCAAATAGTACTTCACTTGCATTAATGCTAACCTTATCAAATAGTAGATGTTATACAAAAGGCCTTAAAATTGCTATTAAAAAAAATCAATTTACAATTTCCTCAGCAAGGTTCATCTTTCAATATTTTTTTTTTATTCATGCAAGTCAAGGAATATTATTTACAACCTCATTAACATTATGCTTCTTAAAAGAATTTGTGTTCATAAACTTAAAACTTTAATTATACCCAGTCTTTTAATCTAAGAATGAATGTATTGCAAGCAAATCCAGATCTCTTGAAAGCCAATTTCCTCAAGATAAAACTGGAATTAAACTGATGTTGATAAAGTTTTCAGAATATATTCATATGAGCAATATATCTTGCAACTTTCATTTGGTATCTAACTTCATCAAAAAATACTGATTAACTTGTTTTGAAAGTGTCAAGTTTGTTTTGCAAAGTGCAACAATTTTTTTTTTTTTTTTTTTTTATTATTTCTAAATAAATTCAAAACCTGCAGGCAATAGAAACATTCTATTATAACAATACTCCATGTACCTGAATAATTTTACATGTGAATATAGGCACCATAACATTCTTTAACCTTCAATCTTCGCATTTTTCCTTGCTTCCCAAGAGATTTTTGCTTGGGTATTATTTTCCTTATACAATTCTCTTAATGATAGATCAAATGTTTTCTATTTATTTGATATCTGGAAAGGTTGGAGCCATTTTATTAATTTGAAACCTTCATGGCAAGTTGAGCAATAGCAATCTTTCCAAAATGTGTGGAAGCCTTTTCTTATATAAATATCCCATTTAACACAAAACATCTTTATGACAGGTACCACTCAAAAGGGTTTTATTCAAAAACTGATTTTCAGCTTTTAAGATATTTAAAATTTTAATGCCAACAATATTACCCCAAATATTGTTCCCCACACCATCATACTGTCATTTTGGTAGTGATTATTTCCATGTAGAACACAATTTCTAGTCAAAAACTCAAGTCCATCCAATATAGCTCTATATTCATCACAAAATAATACTGTTAAGAAATCAATCTTCATCTACTCCTTTGCCAAATTTACATTTTCTCTTTATGAAGTTTCCTCAAATGTAAGTTTGGTCACTTTCATGTCAAACAAATGCTCTTAATATTCCATTTTTCTATTTTCATTTGCAATACGATCTTCAGATATTTTATTTGACAATCAATTTTTCTTACTCATCCTTTTAATATTTATGAAGTCTGACATTATTAAAGCTATTTTGACATCATGTAACAACTTTACAATATCTCTTTTCAGGTTAAATCTTTTTCAAATATAGAAAGTGTTAGACCAATGGTTAAGAAAAAGACTTGCTAGCCTGATTTGCAATCAAGTTTTTAAGACATCAAATCTGCAAATATTGTTACTGTTTATTAAAAAAAAAAAAAAAATTTACTATAACAGTTAAAGTTTTTGCAAAATTTAACTATCACTTATACATGCAGAAAGTTATCGAAAATAATTTATTTTCACGTTGCAAAATTGTTTATTCATATTTAAAACATTTTAAGTCTAATTCACAGGTTTGAGAAGAGTACAACTAAAAGATGAAAAAATTGTAAAAATTCATAATATTCCTTGAGCAATGAAATTTACAACTAGAATTTAATTTAATGAAAGATTAAAAATGTAATTTTTTTTTTTTTACATATGTTTAAAATTTGCTATACTTATGGAGGAAGTGCTGATATCAGAAAAAGTGTGTGTGTGTATATATATATATATATATATATATATATATATATATATATATATATATATAAACAGACCACTTTAAGGTTCCATGTAATAAGTTATTTCACCACAGCCCTTTTAAAGTGCTCTGGATCGTCAGACTTTACTTCCAAAGGTTGAAATGAAAAATGAAAAGAAATTTACACATTTTTGACAGGCCGTATTAAGCATATGTAAATTAACAAAGTGAGGGGGGAGAGAAGACATGAGTGAATTAGATGTACCATTTCAATTCTTTATCCTTAAGCTCCCTTGGCGTGGGCCAGACACTGCTTAACTTAACGTATGTTATCTCTATATATAGATGGGTAAGGGATGAAGAAGAAACCCACATAAAAAGAAAAAGATACAATAAAATAAATCATGAGAGAAGGTTTCACTCAATTTCTTAGACGCCGTTATTTCACATTACTTTAAAGGGTATATTTGGGGGTTAACATTTGATATAAATCTAAATGTCTAAACAATCTACAAATTAATTTGATGTTTTTTTTTGGAATTTTGGGTATTTTCTATGAAATAGTCGGTTGGAAAAAATTCATAGAAAGTACATTGAAAGAACGAATTCCTTTTAACATTTAGTAATCTTTTTTTTTCCTTTTTTTTTCTTAAACTTTTTTCTTGTTGATTATTAAGTTGACATCTATCTGAGTTTTGTTCATAAATTAAGCTTGTGACTTTTTAGATACCTACCTAATTATCAAAGATTATTCCAATTTAAATAATTTTATCATCAATAATGATTATTAAAGGGTAATATATTTCAATTTAAATTATCAATTTAAAATTTACCTCCGTAATTATTTAAACTTATTTCCAATTGGAGAATATTAGGAGAAATTTGGATAAAACATTACTAACAGAAAATTAGGTCCTTTTATAATATTCTATATATCCATACACATACACACCTCTACACATATCCAAACATATTTATCCCTATATATATACACACACACACACACACAAAAAAAAAAAAAAAAAACTATACGTATATAGTACCCATATGCACCTGTAGACAACCACATACACACATATATACAAACATATCCACAAACACATACTTACATATACACACACACACAATATTATATACACACATACACAAATACCTATACATGCTCATGTCTTCCCTCCCCTCTCACTTCCACAATTCGTTAATTTACATATGCTCAATACGGCAAAAATGTGTAAATTTCTTTTCATTTTAACCTTTGGAAGTAAAGTCTGATGATCCAGAGCCCTTTAAAAGGGCTGTGGTGAAATAACTTATTACATGGAACCTTAAAGTGGTCCGTTTTTATTCAAATTTATTTACTCTGAATTTACATTGAGCTCTTTGGATATCATCCTCCGCGAGTCTAACCATACGGATTACAAATAAATTATTATATTATATACACACACACACAATACAGGGTAACGGAGATTTTTGTGCTATAAGCAATCGGATCTAATAATGGCTTAAGGCACAAAAAAGTTTATACAATAATGCATGCAATAGTGTTACTCTTCCTATTACTCCTATATTGATATCTTACCAAAATAAAAGAAAACTGCTTTATTCTATGAATCTAAAGTGTTTAAAACTGAAATAAGTTTAAATCTCAATCATGTGCAATTATTTTCCAAGGTCATTTGATCTTGAAAAAAAAAAAAAAAAAAAAAAAAAAAAAAGTTGTCGGCAACTTGTGCCCATGACTGGTTATGACTGACAGGTCGTAAATTGGCCTGCAATTAATTTTGCAATCTTTATCTTTAAGCATTAGTTTTTTGGGGTTTTTTTTTTTTTTTTTTTTTACAGTTCCCTTTAGGTTCAATACCAGTTGTATCATCTCTACACATTACTTTGCTTGTTATTTTTATGCTCATCAGGTTTAAATCTTCATACTATAGTACAGTTGGTTTAATATTTACTGGACAAAACCAGTGTTATACCAAACCTACCCTAACAGAGTTTGGGATGCAAGAATGCTAGTACTTCCAGGAGCTGGGGCGGAAACTGTCATACACCAAGCTGGGAAACACACATGAAGCACTCCTGATAGACATATCAATTCAGTCATAAGTAGAGTTATATACAAAACAAAAGTTATGCTATGAATTTAGCAGAGAGTCTAATAGAAAAAACTAAGCTCTAAAATTAGTTCTTTAAAGGGAATAGAATTAGATTTATTAAAATAGCTAAACCCTCTGCCAGTTTTAAGTTTACTTCCATATAAATCTCATTAGATCAGGTTTAAAGTATTAAGAAATATTCATTTTAATATGAAAGATATTTAGATTCTAATCATATTTTCAATTGCACTACATAGCAATATTCAGGCTAAAAACATCAATTGATTAATAGTAAATTAGGCAGAGATGACAAATGGAAGAATTGACAAGTGGAAATAAATTAGTTTTCATTAAAATAGTGCAGAACCTTTAGAGGGGTTCATTGTGGAAATAAAAACTATAAAAAATGGCAACAGAATTATATATTAAAATTAAACTTCTTGTCAAGACATTAATAACAAGAGGAATTATAACCTTACACTATATGTATTTTATTGCAAAAAATATTTCCATACAAGAAAAGCAGTAACGTGCCTTTTCTGAAACAAAAGTCAGAACCTTTCAACTCCAGTAATTATGCATGCCAAAATTTGAGGGTGATATACAAAATTGTTTGGTTATTGAACAGAATGTATAAATGTTGACAAAACTTTCAAAGTACTTTATATTATCTAGTCAAATACTGTTATTAAATCAAACTCATGTTGAGTGGTACTGATGAAGAATTATATATTAATACGTTTTGTTATGAACCATTTTCCAAATGTACTTAACTGGATTTTTATCTTTCTTCCAATTAAATCTTCATATACAAATTAAATTCTAGAACAAGAAAATCATTCAAAATATTCACCAAGTGTAGAAGCAGATATAAAAGGAGAAAATTTTCAGATATATCAAAAAATAAATGAATAAAAATAATTGCATTATGAAAGTTTTTAATGAGAAAATTTACTATCAAAATCAGATGTTTAGAAAAGCCTTCGATTTTTGGGTCAGTTTTCAGACATTCTTTAGTCAAAATTGTACAAGTTCTTTTGAAATGATAATGCTTTTGTTCAATTTTTTTTTCTTTTTAAATTAATGTTTGATGTTCAAAAGATGTGAATAGAATTTAAAACATTCTTGAATTTTTTTTTTATTTCCTTTAATTTGAGAATAATAATTGTAGGTTAACTAGCTTGAACTGAACAAATCCTGCATATTTTTAAGCTTATTAGTAGAAGAGCATTTTCCTTTTTGAAAAGGGTTTGGCAATATAAAGAGTCATCTAAAAACCTTATAAGTCACTTTGGAATTTTCCGTTTCAGAATTTTCTTACATGTCATACTTTAAAATATTTCCTAAACTTGCAGAATAACCTGAAATACTGGAAGTTTTCTGACTAAGCTTTTTTCCTTTTCTTTTTCCTTTACAAAGTTTACACTTAGTTTTTACAACTGACAAACAAATCCTTGAATAAAAGTAAAAAAAAAAAAAAAAAAAAAAAAATAAAGTGGACTGAAAGTTCTAATAAATGCCTGTAATAATGCATTTCATGTAGGTAGCTCCACTAATTTGCTAAAGAAAAAAAAAAAGCATACTATAAAAATAAAAAAAAAGCCCCAAAATTGATAAAAAAAAAAACAAAGTTTTATCAAAATCCATTATTAAAAGGAAAGACCAAAGTATTTTTTTTAAATTTTTTTAATGATTTTTAGGACATTTGAAATTTTGATTAAAAATTCATTTTTTTGTATCAGCTAGAGGACCAAAAATTACAATAGGAAATTTGCTTCTTTAGTGAAAAACATTGATTTGGAAATTTTTGCAAAAACCAAATAATTGTTGAAATTTTCAGGACATTCACAAATGAAATTATTTTAGGGGTTTTTTTTTTTTTTTTTTTTATTATACATCTGTTACTTCCCCCACTTAATGTTACAAAATTGAGAAATTAAATTTTCACCCACTTCATATTTACTAGTTAAAAGCAGAACTCCTTAGAGAATTTAAATCAATTTTTTGTAAAACAGAAACACCAATTACTGAAAATCTGCTCTGAAGAAAAAAAAAAAAAAAAAAAGCAATAAAACAAAGATATATTAAGGACACTATTGTCTTTAAAATTTTTTTTCAATGAATCATGAATTTGTTTTTTTGTTTGTTTTTAAACCGTAATTAGAATACTTTAAAGTTTCAAATTTTAATTTTTGCGTTAATATCACCTAGTGGGGTGAAAGTAAGTTAAAAACTATATTTACTAATCATACATCAAAAGCTTAGTATAAATCAAACACCAATATTTTTAAAAGAAATTTGAATTTTTTCTAAGTGCATAAACATGCCAATTTTTGCAGATGCTGATATTCATACGACATCAGAAAATAAGAGCCAAAGCCAAAATATCTAAAATTTAATAAAACAGATTACAGAATATTTTTCTAAATTTTAAAGATTACTGAGTACTTAAAAATTATATAAAACAAGCACTCCTATTCAATTATTTCTTACAAAGAAGCCCCCCACCTCCACCACACCATAGAAAAACATCAAAACATCCAACTGCCAGCATCTTAAACAGCTATCACTGTTAAAAAAAAAAAAAAAAAAAAAAAAAAAAATGCATTTTTGCAATATTTTAAAGTAAATGTTTCAAATGAGATTATACTTTAAATCCACTAATATTCCTGAAAGTTTCAGAAAACTATTTCATAAAGTTTTTTTTTAATAAAGAGAATTACATTCCAATGAATGAAAGCTAAAAATGGTACTGAAATAAAAATATAAAAAGATAAAAAATAAATATTTAAAAATTCAACAATTCCTTCCAGCCAATTTAAATTAGATTTGAAATAAAGCAAAGTATTTTGTTTATTGGAATTTTTCATTTTTAAAAATGTATTTTAAACCTTAGATCTGTGGAGGTAATTATTTTTCTTTTTTTAATATGCCTTAATCTAAATACTAGCTCAAGAAGTCATTAACACAATAACCATATTGTTTTAGTGCTTTACAAATTTCCAATCTTATATTTACAAATAAAAATGAACATCTATTTCTCAACCAGGACTAATCTAAGATTTAAAGTTACAAATTTTCAGTTTGGGTCAAGATGTAAACAGCTTGATTACAAATTATTCAAAATAAGTATACATTTATTACTAGATAAAAGTTTGATACAAAATTTTTTGATAGAAAACACCAACCAAATGCAGCATTTGTCAATTAAAAGACTAGCATTGTTGTTTTGGTTTTTTAAAAAATGTCAAGTCTCTTCAGGTTCATTTTTATCTGTAAATTGCCATTATTTCCTGGGGATATTTGTCCCCAGGAAATCAGGGCAATTATGGCAAAGAAGTTTTCCATTGCCTTTTTTTCATGGTTTTGAATTCAGAATAGTTCTCTTTGAGACTGGCAGCTGCCAAAGGATAGAGATTAAAGTTTATTCTATTATTTAACCAATATCTGGAGAAGAGATGGATTCATGCCTTTTCCAAAGGCATCAGTGCAAAACTGAATGCAACAGACAAAGTGAATTTGAACCTGCATTCAAATTGGATGAAACTGGTGTTAAATAGTAGGTATTAATCAACACAAAATAACTATTTATAAACACAATGATTAGGCACAATAAAAACTAGAACATTCAAAATATTTTTAGTTATAAGAATTCCACAATTTGAAATAGGTAGCTCCACTTTGTTAAAGGCCACCAGCTTTAAAAAGTTTTATCAAAATGTTTCTTATTAACAGGAAAGACCAAAGTATTTTTTTTTTTTTAATTATTTTATTAAATTTTTTTAATCCTTTCTAGCATGTCAAAAATTGTGTGTCAGCAGTGGACCAAAGATTACTATAAAAAATTTAAAAAAAAAAAAAAATACATTTAGAAATTCTCGCAAAAATCAGATAATTATCAGATTTTAAATAAATATCCCAGACTTATTTGCAGATGAATTAGGTTATTTTTTAACTTTGTTTTAAGAAAATTAAAGTTTTTTTTTTGTTTTTTTTTTTTAAAACATGTTACCCCACCACCACACACTTTAATTTAAAATTCCAGGAACTTCATAATTATATTAGTTAAAAATGGAGAATTTAAATAAAATCAATTTGTTTTTGTCAAACAAGTTATCAAAAAACCTGTTCAGAATTGTAAAATAAAAAATGCAATAAAACTATTACATTACTTAGAAAAGCATTTAATTGCTTTTAAGATATAAAAACAATTGTCTTAAGAAAAAAATTTTTTTTGAATAACGAATTTCTACATTTTTTTTTTTTAATTAGAAAAATTCATTAAGTTTTAAGTCTTAAAATTCCGTATTAATTTCAGGGGTTTTGATAATTTTGTTAAGTGAAAATATATTTACTAAATCAAATGGAAAAGCTTAATACAAATCTTCAGTTCAAACCAATATTTTTCAAAAAATTAATTTTTTGTGTGTATAAACGTGCCCATTTTTTTTTTTTTTTTTTTTTTTTTTTTTTTAAGTATGAGCGACCATACACAACATCAGAAAATAAGAGTGATGACTATATATAGTAAAATAAAAAAATAAGCCTTAGATTACAAAAGAATATTTTCCCAAGTTTTTAAGATTACTGAGTACTTAAAAATTAAAAAGGCGCTCACGTCATTTTCTTAAATTATGTTACAGATAAATTCTCCGTAGAACAGACCGTTCTACGGAGAATTTATCTGTAAAACACGTTTAAGTTAACTTAAATCAGCTATTGCCGGGTTAAAAACACAGCTACCGTAACAGTTACGGTAGCTGTGTTATGCAGCCAATATTCCTCAAAGTTTCAGAGAAGTATATTTTTACATGATTTTAAAACCGAGAACCAACTTGTGTTTACAAATGTCTCAAAAATTGACGACTTTGTCGATGTTGTTACTGAAAAATAGAATTAAAATTTAAAATGATTCCAATCAATAATTTCTGTTTGAAAATAAGAGTATTTTGCTTTACTGGAAATATTAATCGTTTAGTTTTCAATTAAAGCTAAAATGAAAGCTTTTTCATTTTTAAAAATTTAATTAACTTTTTCATCGCGATTTTTTTGTGGAGGTACACCTACTTTGAAACAGTATTCAAACAAGTACATTTTTTTAATCTTTAATGAACATTTCAGATAAACCCATTGATATTGAAGTACGATTTGTGAGAAAGTAAAACTTTTTTTTTTTTTTTTTTTTTTTTTTTTTACACCGGCCTGCAATTCAAATAAGATTAAAAAGTAAACTAAAAGTTTAATTTGATAATTTCAAAGTTGTATAAGAAAAAAATTGATAAACTGGTTCATTCACTATGAGAAAGTAATTTATTTCAGTAACTCGATTTCGGTAATAAGCAATGAAAGAATATTATTTTACTGCTGATTGTGAGCGAGTGTAAAAAAAATCTGTAAACAAACACTAGATGACGAAACGACCCCACTACCGCACCCCCCCCCCCCGTGAACAATTTTTCTCGATATTTAAAATTACCTAAAAGAAAAAAAAATCTAAAAGTGATTTCTTTTTATGTTAAAAAACAGGAGAAATTTAGTGAGAAGTAAATAGCTACTAGAACTAAGATTATAATTAGTTCACTGGTAAAAAAAAAGATTAGTTTTTTTTTTTTTTTTTTTTTAAATCGAAATGCTAACGGTAACAAAAGCAAACATTTTTTTTTTCAACTACAGGTGTAACTGGTACTTACACAAAAAAAGGTACATACAAAAAACAATTTATCAAAAAGTAAACGGAAACCATATTTTAAAGTTAAACATGCGACTCTAAAATTGAATTATTCAACGGGATTATTCTCAGGAAAGTTGAATTTTATGAAAATGTCATAGGAAATAAATTAAAAATCCAAGTCATGAGATTCGGTATTATTACTGTATTCTTGTTCACTTTCCAGTAGTTAAACTAGAAGACAGGAATTTACAAGTAAGAATCCAACATTTTTTGGTAACTTTTTTTCTTCTTTAGTACGCAGTTGTTTCTTATGGAGTGAAATAGCGAGGCGGAGAAGAAGAGTAACAACTTTAAAAAATAAATAAGAAAAAATTCTAGAGTTGGCTCAGAAACTGGACATTCACTTTTAGTTTTATCTCAGAATAAATTCCAAATTTTAAGTGGTTCGTGCCTTAAGAATTGAAATAACCCGGTTAACGATCATAAAACTTTTCTAACTGGAAAATGTTACTACACAGGAGAATTGTTTATTATTTATTTAGGAGTGTCACTTTTACTGCAAGAAGAGCTAAAAATATGTATCTCTACTAACAGAACACACAACTACTTGTTAAAAACGAGAAGCCTGGGTTATATTTTTAAGAACACTGGTTTAATAAATAAAAAAAATTAAAAAAAAAAAAATCAACCTATTCTATAATTGAAGGATTACGTAAAGCAGATTAATAAAATAATTATTACAAAATATAAGAATTATTTTAATACAATAGAAAGTTTTTTTTTTCATACTACGTGTAGATTCTCAAACAATAATTTATGATCAAACACAAAATGCGATTATTTTTTATTAATTTAACAAACGAGTCACAGGAAATCTATATTAACCAAACCCAGGATGATATACTCGCCTTTAACAAACTATCAATAAGAAAATAAGTATAATTAAAGAAAGAAACAAATATAGTCAATTAAATCGAAATGGATTTTTATATACACTGGTTAATAACTTACAATATGGCTACAGTTGTTCATAGTTGGATCATAAAACGTGGTGGATGCATTAGATAGAAGTAAAATTAAATGAAATGGTATATTTAGGATAGACAAGAAAAATATTTTTAAATTTTGCAATTATTATGAGTGTTAAGTTCTGGTTTAATAATTTACTTTTATTTAAAAAAAAAAAAAAAAAAAAAAATCTTTTGGTTACGCTAAAAGAGAATAACGTGAAATTGATCCTCCATTAGATGTCCACTCAACATTTAAAAAAAAGAAACGAAAAAAGGTAAAAGCTTAGAGGATAACCAGTAAATAAAAACCATTTATGCATAAGATTTTCTAACAGGTTAAGTAAGTTATTTTGACAGGAGATATCAACAGCGAGTATCATTAAGTGAAAAGGAAAGGTTTATGGAGTTCAGTTAATTACTCGACTTTAAAGATGCCCACGATTCAACATTTTTTATAATAGACTTCTAACTAGCAACATGTGTTATAGAAGATTAGCTAACTATTAATACTTACAGAAACGTAAATTAACACACAGCGGAACTTAATTTAAGTTTTATTAAGGTCATAAATTCCAATAAGCATAACGCGAAAACGAAAGAGCTGAGAGGACAAACGATAGTGATAAACTAGTTGAGGGAGTAGTAGCAGCATTATCAGTACTTTAAAAATCTATATACAGAACATAAATGGCTTTTTAGCTACTTTCTGATTTTTTTAATTCCAAATAAAGAGAAAAGGCAGACTGAAAAACATAGATTTATCTAGCAACTTTTTCTTCAACTTACCGTGACGGCCACCTGTCGAAGAAATCTCATAAGACATCCACAAATAAATAACAAGCTTTGGCGATTCTTTCTCCAGCCTCTAAAAATTGGCTGCACTGAGCATGCGTGTGACACGGTCAACGCAAATATAGCAAAACAACTTTATTAACGCAATAATATACTGAAAATGTTGCTGAAATAAAATATTATTAACAATTTAGGCACTTAAAAGAAAAAAGTAGAAGTTTCTTTAAAAATTGACGTACTATCTCGTCCGAAGGTTATTAGGACAACCAACATGGCGGCCCCCAGCGGCATTGCAATCACGTGTGATGAGTTTCTGGAATTTCAGGTTAGTGATAGTAAATGTCAATTTATAAATTAAAGCGATCGCTTCTATTAAGCTCTTTTGCAATGGAATTAAATTACTATACGATTTGCTTAGTAGTTTATTTAATTATCTTAGTACATTAAAAAAGATTAACATGTTACACACGCTCTAGTGTTCTTGGGAGTACACGATGGCATCAATATGTTATTCATTTTTTTCGTATAGTCGATTATAATCTTAGTAAAAAAACACTTTCCTTTTAAAGCTCATAAAGAACTAATTTTGGAAACTTCGTTACAAGCTTTTAAAAAAGCTCTCTCTCTACTTATGTGAAGTTATGTTTTTGTTTTGTCTTTTCGGTTTTTTACACTAATCCGATCAAATCAATCACCCTTTCCTTTATTCTTGGTAAATTTCTGTTAATATTTCGAGAATTATTGTATAATCAGTCAAGTATTTTTAGACAAAACAAAATTGTGACCCGTTTTATTTTACCTCTTTCTTTTTTTCCTCGTGTATTGTCTCATTATTTTTGTTAATCAACAAATTTACTTAAGCTTTCTCATTTTTAATTTTACAGAACCTTTATTTTTCTTAAGATTGGTGTAATCAACATTAGGTTATTTTCTATTTTTCTAGGAGGTAGCGCTGGATCAAAATGTATGATAATTAAATTTAAGAGATTTCAAGCAACAATTGTGGAGTTGCTAATAATCCAACGACTACATAACCAGTTGTGGGAGGAATGTGACCTTCCAGTAGATAAGATTCTGAATAGATTTGTAAGAGTTAATTCCCTTACGTGAAAGATTGTTTTTTGTAAATATAATATAATTCTGTTTGGCAGAGGCAAATTTTACTTTATTTTACAGGATTAATAATATAAATATTGCTATTTAATAAAATTACAATAGCGTAATCCTTCCCCCACTTTTTTTTGTTGGAAAGGAAAGGAATGTCACCCTATCACCTTCAGCACCTGACGATCTTTTCGATTTCATAACTGCTTCCTTGATTTATATAATCTTGAGGATTTCAGGACACGAACAGGGAATTAAGATGTAATTTATAAGCGTCGCTTTAAAAATAAACTTTCAAGTTATAAAACTAGTAACTACTTGACAATGTGGGTTGGCCAAATATTTCTTGGATATTTTACAGCTTTAGAAAATTCCATTCCATTTCTAGTCATTTCTCTCCTTATTTTATTTATAAATCTAGGTTGGTAACATCAACAAATCGCTGTTAAAAATTGCCAAGAGTCCGAGAATTATCCAATGTAAATGAAATTTTCACTACTACTTCAATAATGGATAGGTTATTAGAAAATAAGTGAGTTCTACTTCACCCCTTTTTCGATATCTCTTGTGTACTTTTTAATTTGGGGTTGTTCACGAATTCTTTTTACGCTTATGAAAAAAATCACCGATGTTATTTCAGCAAAAGAAAAAAAATATTCACGTGTGTGAAGTGTGAACATAAAAATTCTTCTCGAACCTTACCAAAAATAATTATGAAATTCAAAAAAATACCTTTTGGAGTTGGTGCACGCATAATTTTAAAAAAACATTCATTATTTTCTATTTTATTTTTTAAAATTACTTGTAATTTTTCAGTGCGATTTTGAAATTCATCCCGTTGCTGATTATAACAAAAGGGTTCTTGTTTGTGTGGAGGTAATTAAAAAGACAATTTGAGAATCGAAAAAATAAAGTTTAAATGTCATTTTCAAATGTGAAACTTTTTTTTTTTTTTTTTTTTTTTTTTACAATTTTATTTCTTTTTCTTCATTTTAACAACTTAGATTATTTTTTATATGAATGTTCAAAATGAAAACAAGTGAATTACCCCTTTTGGGTGAATAATTCAATAACTTAAGTTAATAATTTAAAAAGATCAAATTTAAATATTTTAAGACGTAAGAAAAGGTATTACTCAAAAGTTTAACAGGATTAAAATAATTACCATTGTTAGTATTGTTGTAGTATAAGAAAATAAAATTATTCATTCTACTAAGTTTCCTGAAACTAAAAGTGTAGAATATAAAAACTAGTTTCTTAAACTATTGCTTAAGGTTAAAGATAATTTATTTCTACAAATAAATACGAATTTCTTGATTATTGCACAGCTAGTGTTCTTTATCTCTTTTTCTTAATTTTTTTCCCACATTTTTAAGAGAAGAGTTATATGAGAAAATTAGTGTTGTGACCTATGACTATGGTGGCGTGGAGCTTAGTGGTTTTTTACCCACGCCAGGAAGATTAATGAAGGATGGTAATGAGGAAACGCACGGGTAATTTAAACAGGACAAGTAATTTATTCACAAATTTACATTTTTTTTAATCATTTAACCCCAAGCAAAGTGGGAATGCAACTAGTAGTATGAAGTGGGGTTATTGAGAGTGAATGTGAAAGAAAAGACTAAGGAAGACTAAGGAAAGGATAAAAGCTGAATGGAGTTCAAGAAGATAGATGGCAATTAACATTGCATTTAAATTTTTGAAGATTGTAGTTATCAGGGAAGCAAGGAAACAGAAGGGAGTTCCACAGGCGGGAAGTGTGAGAAAAGAAACTGTTGGTGCAGAAGTGGCAGTTACATTTAACTAATTCAACAGTAAAAGGGTGGGACCTACATGCCAGTCTAGTAGCATGTTTAAACTCTGGGCACTGGGGTAAAAAAGCTTTTCAGAGCAGTAGCTATGAAAATATTTGTAGAAAAGACAAAGGAAAGCTATGTCACATTAGTGAGAAAGTGACTGCCAAGTCAGGATTGATTACATTGCAGATCCTTCTTTGGATTTTATCAAGAATCTCAAGATGAGTAACAGGAGCACCATACCAGATATGGCAACAGTATTCAATGCATGGACGAATGGTGGATTTGTAAATGTGCGAGATGAACTCTGCTGTGACATGCCAGAACCCTCTGGCATGTCACAGCAACACAACTTTCCTTGCAGTAGATGCAGCAGCTGCTTGAAGTATGACAATAGCTCATTTCAGGAAAATAAATCAGAATTCTTAAAGTCCAGTTTTAACATATTGCTCAGAAAGAGCAAATATTCATACAAGAGATTAAATGATCTAACACAAAATAATATTCAAAATGTTTAAGACAAAGGTAAGAGTCTGTTGCTCACTAAAGGGATATATGATTTGAATATATTAAAAAGTAGATGAAGTGAAATAGTTTGAAATATTTAGCTTCCTTGGATTGTTGAAAGAAAATTCTTTGAAATGTTGGTTAGCAGCCAATAATATAATTATTCAATGTTGGTGATGAACCAAAACAAACCTCACATTACTTCAGACACTCATTGATTTACTTTTTCTCCTCATTTCATATCAAAAAGAATTTTGTGTAGGTTCACTATTTTCTTTCCTTCTCCTTGGGTAATGGGATAATTTCTGTGAAAGCAAGTTTTTCATTGGTCCAAAAACAATTTCACATAGTCTCAAATTCATTTCCTCCTCCTTCCTTAGTCCTCTGAATTTGAAGGGAGTAATTATTATTTCACACTCACTATGTGATGTCCCAGGTTACCAGGCATAAATAAATGTTATTTTCATTGTTTTAAATAAAAAGTAAGCATTATGCTTACAAAATCCAGTTAATTAATTCTTAAATTTACTAATTGACTTCTAAACACATCCCTATGACAAATATTGGATTTTAAAGAGATTTTTAATTTGGTTACATTTTTCATTCATAATGACACGTCAATAAGTTGATGAGTGAACGTGTTAGCATTTTAAAAATGCCTAAAAACTTGTTTACATAGATTCATTTTTCTTTTAATATGGATTAGCTTTGGGATAATATCTTTCAAATATAACCAAAATTTAATTTCAAAGCAGACATTTAATCTATTTAAAACGTGTGTGTGTGTGTGTGTTTTTTTGTTTGTTTTTCTTAGGAAGTCTATCAGTACCTGTAACAGTGGTTTTCTATTGCCTGCTATTAAAATATTTGTTCTGATTTGGTAATCAGCTGTATTTATGTTTAATGAATTTCTAAAAGATTTGAGGTTAGTGTTCATAAATGGAAATCTTAATTTTCTGGCAGTTCAAATTAATTTGATTTATATTTATTGTAGCTGAGATATTTTTAGGGATATGAAAATTGTCCCTAAGATTGAATCCCTGTCTAACAAAATATTGGTAAAATATTGGTAAGAATAATCTGACCACAAACTATTCTTTGTAGCTCTTAGCAATGTTTGCTTTTTTGTTATCTCTCCTAATCGCTGTTCTGCCACACATTTGCACAAGCTCATGAGGTAGGTTATTCACTTTTATTCACTGCTCTCCTCTGTTCATCTTGGCTTCAATATGATTAGTGTCAAATTTTCTAAGGCTTTTTTCTTCATGTGCCCTAGAAATTTCAACTTTTTTTTTTTTTTTTTTTTTTTTTTTTTAAGTTGAAATTTATATAGGTACCTTTTCAAAAATTCGCTAAAAAATGAGCATATGATAAATAAATACCCCAAACTTACTAAAAACTGTTTTATCATCAAAATCTTTAAGAGGAAAGACCAAAAGATTTTTTTATTAATAATAAAGATTAGTATAGGCAATTTTAGCATCTTTTGTGGTTAAAATATACATTGATTTGGAAATTCTTGCAAAAATCAAATTGTCAGATTTTACTTAACTTTTTATGACTTATTCTTTATTACTTTTGAAATTTATTTTAATTTTAGTAAAAAAAAATTTTTTTTTTAACATCTTTAACACCCACCTAAAATTTAAAAAATAATTCAAGAAATTGAAATTTCCATGCCCCTTGTCACTCTTCATATTTATATTACTTAAAAGCAAAACTCCTTGGAGAATTTAAATCATCAGATTTTTGGGTTTTTTTGTGAAATAGAAACACCAGTTACTAAAAATATTCTCTGAATCAAAATATAAAAAGATGCAATAAAACTAAAACATTAGAAAAGCTTTTAATTGCTTTTATAAATAAGATGTATTAAGAACACTATTATATTAAGAAAAAAAAAATTCAATATATTATGAATTTTTACAAGAATTGTTTTCATTTGTTTTTTTTTTAAATTTTAATTAGAATAATTAAGTTTTAAATCTTTTAAAATTTTGTATTAATTTCACTCTTTTAGCTGATATTAAGTAAAAACTATATTTACTAATCATAAATGGGAAAAGCTTAGTACAAATCAAACACCAATATTTTTAAAAGATATTTAAATTTTTTTTTTGTATGTGTATAAAGATGCTGATTTTTGTAGTACAGATGTTTATACACAACATAATCAGAAAATGAGGGATAATTATAGTAAATTTAAAGCCAAAATATCTAAAATTCAATAAAACATTACAGAATATTTTCTTAAACCTTTACTGAGTACTCAAAAATTATATATAAAAGGCATTCACATTATATTTTTTCTGTATAAAGCTCCCCACCAGAACATTAGATAAACATCAACTGTCAACACATTGACAGATTTAATAAACAGCTACTAACATGTTAAAAAAAATGAATTTCTGCAATATTTTAAACTTAAAGTAAATTTGTTTCCAATCAAATTAATTATACTTTAAATCAACTAATGTTCCTCAAAGTTTCAGAAAGTATATTTTATTTTTGGGAGATTTTTTTTTTTTTAATAAAGGGAATTACATTCTGGTGACAAGTGGCTAAAAATGGCACTAATGTAAAAAAAATTCAGCAATTTCAAAATGAAAACTCTTTCCAATCGATTTAAATTAGTTTTGAAATACAGCAAAGTATTTTGCATACTGGAAATATCAAATTTAATCTATCAGCTTGAAATTAAATCTAAAATAAAACCTTCAAGAAAGATTTTTCATTTTTAAACATTCATTTTAAACCTTCAGTATTGCAAATATGTGGAGGTGCTTATATATATATATATATATATATATATATATATATATAATGTGTGTGTGTGCGCATGTACAACAGTTTACTTGTGTCACAGTCATCCTTCAGGACTTCAGCAGACTAAATTTGTTATGTTAATAGGACTACATGTGCACAACAGAGGGATTTGGGGAATTTTAGATTTTTTTTATTTTTTTTTTTTTATCTAGCTGAATTCATTTAGTCTTTTTTTTTTTTTTTTTTTTTTTCTTCATCACTTTTGTAAGCAGGTATTTCACACTGTTAGAAGTTCTGCCAGGGATTATGAAATGTTGTAAGAGCCAGGACACAAATTTACTGTAGATGACCTTGCAATTAAGGCACTCTAGACATTTACATCCTAGTGTATAATTTTTTCCTTTGATCAGAGTAGCATATTTTATGTCAAATGACAATGTGGAATACCTACTTACAAAAGTGATAAGAAAAAGATTCTAAATGAATTCGGCTAGATAAAAAAAAAAAAAAATTATAAAATCCCCAGTACCCCTCTGTCATGCAAACTTTTCCACTTTGTCATACAATTTTCCCAATAGTGTTCTTGATTATAATATATACATATATATATATATATATATATATATATATACACACACACGCATACAATCTATTGTTGGATTGTCGGTGACTCTCCCACTAAGAATTTATTGTGAATGATGCAGGTGGCTAGCAACACTGCAGGATCAAAAAAAAAAGACCTATCAATGGGCAGAGAACTCTTGATGAGACAACAGCTAGCTAACTAGAGGTGTTGTCTCAATGGAAACTACTCCACTATCAATCCCAAGAACATTTATGGTTCTCTGTAATTTTACAATAATTTATAAGTGTTCTTTAAGAACCGATTCAGAAACCAATAAAAGAATAAAAAAAAAAACTTCTAATTATACTACTTAGGGCAATGCCAAAAAATACTTGCTTACTTTTATAATCATTTTTTCCCATTAATTTTCAATAGCATGGAAAAATAGTTGAACATGTGATATTAGGTTGGTGCAAAAATAATTTCGTTTTCTAAGATATGTTACTATGTGAGAAAGCGAAATTATTTTTGCACCAACCTAATACAAGGCCTTTATTATACAGAGTGTTTCAAAAGTCTCTCGCATTCCAAGAACTCTTATATCATGAACTACAAATGATAGCATGATTGAACTGGTACTATTTAAAAGCTAAAAGTATCATTTTCTTCTGTTATTTTAATTAATTGAAGTTAGACAGTATCTGAACACCATTCTGCTTGACGCATGAGGCGGACATTCTAGACAGATGATTGCATGTTCCTGCAATAGCCACCTAGGTCTCCAGACCTCATGCTATGTGATTTCTTCCTCTGTGGGTATTTGAAAGGCACTGTGTATGTACTTCCCCTTTCCCAGAGACATGGATGATCTAAAGGCATGAATAACTGAAGCCTTGGCAACCATCCACAATGCTATACTTTGTTGCATTTGGCAAGGATTGGATTATCATTTGGGTGTGTGTTGTGTAACCCACGGTGCTCACATTTCTAAAACTTTTGGCCCTGCCCCTCAATTTCCAGCGTCTTACACTCAAGGTTACGGTGTCTACTTGGTCCTGACCAAACTTAAGGGAGTGGCCATAGGTCCCCTGAGCATCCGTAGATTATTTGACCGGTCTGCTGGTTTAATCCTGCTTCCTGCCCACGTTGTGATTGGTTTGATCCAGAAAGCAGAAGTGATGTCCGTCCATTCACGGTGGACTGAAGAAGTAGACATGACCGGGGACTCTGCTAAGAAATTTAGAATGCAGCAGCCTTTAATTCCTAGAAATTTGGTTCTTATTTTGTGTTGCACCCGCTGTAACACCAGTGCTGTTATCATTGCATGTTTTTTCACCAGAGCTCATATTGCAATTTTTGTTATTGCTTTTCTCTGGCACTCCTTATTACTGGTTCCCATATTGTATTCATTTCTATGTTTGGTCGGCTCAGGAGATTTTTATGGCCTAGCATATGTGCTGATTCCTTAAGTTTACAAATTTTCCAATGGTGTTCTTTGTCTGATTTCAACCTGATCCCACAGAGGGCGGTGATCTCCCTTTTCTCTTCATATGTGGTCAGCCACACCTGATTTTTCTGCTTCCCCTTGTGTTACAGATTTTTGGTGTTCTTGAAGCCTTACCATAAGGGGACGGCCTGTCTCTCCTTTATATTTCTTTCTGCAGCTGCACAGGATGAATACACACAGTCTTTAGTCATGTTCTCCTCTATGGCAGGTCTTACTTGGGAGAGATATCTGCAAAGTGTTGTCAAGCTTTTGAAGGTTGTCCTGATGTTGTTTGAACCACAGATCCTTTGTATTTTCTGATAACCCCTTCACATTTGCCTTCAAGAAACTTTCCTAAAACCTAATGATAAAATTTAAAAAATACTGTACTCAATATAACTACTGTTGTCCTTAAAGAGGTTACAAACAGACAAAGGTGGCACTCGAGTGAAAGGAACAGCAACACAGGCGTAGATGAAAGAAAGAGAGGTTTATTGTAAAAGAGAATACACTACTGAAAGACAGAGAATCAGGTGGCAGGCTAGTAATTCTTGAAGCAAGGATATTTACCTTACCTCCCTGTGAGGCAAGATGTAGCACAAGGCCATTTTTTAATGTGGGGCAAAACCGAGCTCGTAGGCTCAGGCAAAAATTCTCTGTAGACCCCCGTATACACGGGGTCAGATAGCTGTCTACCACCGCAGACAAGACTCTGCCGAAGGGCAGTCTCGTCTGGGTTCAACTCTGCCGAAGGGCAGAGAGTTCAATCAGCACAGCTGGAAACAATTTCCAACTAATTGCCGAAGCCGATATTTATTGAATAAAAATACAATTATGGCACAAGCCCCCCAAAAAAATCTTATACCTAGCTAATCTGATTCACAACCCATTCACTCATTACAATTTGCACATTCACCACCAAAACTCATCTGTTGCCAACAAATCCGCCATACACCATAATACCACATTCTCTCAAGGGGGACCTACAAAATGCACCACATGGCATAAAAATTTAATGATAATAAATTATTATATATAAAAATCTAAAGATGAAAAAATAAGAGGGAAGGGAGATGAACCCAATAACAAACTAAACATAAACACAAAGTAAACTAAACACAACTGATGTTATTAAGGCCTGTCCAACCCTCAAAAAAGAGAGGCTGCTGTATTCTGCCCGTTGGACAAAATCAAGAAGCTCTCTTGCCAAGGGAGAGGGGAAAGGAGAAAAAAATATATACTGACATGTGAAAAAAAAAGGCTGACCCAGTTGAGATAAAAAAAGGGGACAAAAACTGGGAAGGTTGGGAATCTCAACTTGGATCATAACCAAAGATGCAGCCGGGAACAGGCCAGGAACAACACTTACTCACATTAAGTAGGTGCACAAAAGCTTGTCTAACCTAACCAAGGGGAGGGCTCTACAGGAAACCACCCCGATGTGACGTAGGTTGACCTAAGAGAAAATCAAGGCTAGCTCCGTTAAAATGAACCAAGTTCACCTCAGTCACCCACTTTTTGCTGAAGACTGACGAATGCAAGCATTTTCTATCAGTTCTAATCTTCATCTTGGGCTGATGCTCAAATAATCTGATTAGATCCTGTTGAGAAAGACTGTTGCCTCACAAGACTTTCTCCATTCGCGTCGTCCAAATCACCATTTGGGCCGTGGCCAACAGCGTCAGAAACACCATTCAGTTCACCCCAGAATACGGGGACAATACATTGTCACATGCGTATGTGTAATCCATGAGCACAAGCTTTTCGGGAGCGAGACACGCCATCAACTTGCCGACATGGTCTCATAAGGGGTGGACCCGGAGAAAATGGTAGGCTGGCAAAGCCGTTTCTTCTAAACTAAGGTCACACTGTTCACAGTCTGGCAAATCCGCCAAGCCCCACATGAAGGCCATGTCATTGAGAGGCAGCCAATTCTGAGCCAATCACCAGGTAAGCAAAAACTCGGGGTTACTGAAATAATCTGCTGCTGGTGCCCAAGACCAGAAAAAGCAAAACTCTTCCGACAAGTCAAGCCGCTTACATAGAAGATCCTTTGCGGCCCTCTCCACAAAATAACGATAGAGGAACCTCCTAGGCCGTGAAAGGTCACTGGACTGAGGAATGATCATCAAGGCATGTCGACACTTATGAAGGAAATCTGAATGATCCCAGGGTTTATGACAGCACTCAACCGACGAGATGGTAGTGTAACGAAAGACATTGATGAGAAAAGATATTGCCTGACACGTTTAGGATTTGGGTTAAACGTGTCTCCCCTCATCATGAAGGTGATCATTAGCATGGTGCTAGCTCAGAAAGAAACTGGGTCGCACAGCATCTGCTTATATTGACGACATCTATATCAATGAACTATATGCGTTAAGAATATGGACACATGTCCATCCACAGGAGCAGTGGTCACCCAGGAGTGCTGTGCACTACCTACTTCGCCAGGAGAGTCTGCCTGTCAACGACAAAAGCAGCTGTTAGATCAGCTATATGGACATGTGTAGAATGCCAGTCTATAGACCCCATACCAACTCACTGGGGAAAAGGAAAGCTCAAGGTAAGCAGGAACTTGCAGAGACTGGGAATGGATATCACCCAATATGGTGCCCATCATTTCTTAACACTGACAGACTGCAGCTCATTGCGTTTTTCAATCTGGAAGCAATTAACGAGACCAGGCTCTGCAGCTGTGATTCACCAACTGAAAGCTGTTATTTTCGAGCGGGGCCCACCCCACAAGCTCCACACGATCAAAAACCAAGCCCTATGCAGCAAGGAATTCAGCTTTTGTGCACGAGTGGGGAGTCAACTTGCGGTTCTGTTACGCATATGCCCCAACTGAGAATGGGATAGCAGAGCAATGTCACCGCACAATAAAACGAATCGCAGACAGGATAAACTGTTTCGTCCAGGAAGCCGTCTACTGGCACAATGTCACACCAAAAGACAATACATCACCCCAGACTGCGCCCGCCAACAGGATCCACCGATACGAACAGAGGGTAAAAGGGGCTGACGCCCTGATGATGTCTTCAGATCCTGGGCATGGCTCTTACCAGGTCTGAGATCGTGTGTGGGTCAAGGCGCCAATGAGTCGGTGCACCACCAAGTTAAACAGGTCGGGTGATGAAAATGATCAGCTCGCAGACATTTCTGGTGGACAGAATACCCTTCTATGTTAAGGATCTGCGCCTGCGCCACGGTTTCATCGTGTCCGAGGAAGATTCCAATAACACATCTGAGAGCAGAGCAGAAAGTTTGCTGCTTGACAAGGAAAGTACAGGGTGTGTCAATCCACCCGAAGAGGGAGTAGAAGTAGAGCCCCACCTCTGATAATCCACGCAAAGAGGGAGCAAGAGTAGAGCCCCCTCCCTACTTTTACAAAGCACCCATCGAAAACGACTAACGCCAGGTTGCCACCTTTGTGATCATGAGTTCAGGGAGGGGTGTAACGAAAGACATGACTTGCCTCAGAACTTCAAACGAGCGCAAACGTGTCTTGCCTGAAAAGTGATAACAAAAAAGAAATATGGCTGCAATTGAAGACACAATTTATGCGCGCATATCTTGTCCAAGACAAGACCAGATTTGAACACATGCAAATTTTGTCCGTCTTGGAATAGTATAAAAAGCAGGGTGCCAGCAGCACAGAGAGAGAAGTCATTCAGCGGACTGTGTTAGAGTTGAACGTATGGATTGACACACAGACAAACAAAGAGTTGAAGTAGGCGCAGCTGAGTTGGTGTGTGTTTAACAACTGCCCAGTGTAACGTCCAGGAAAGGGAGCCACGCAATCCATTTCCTTGAGGCGACTGAAGAAGAAAAAGAGCTGGCCTGCTGGCAAGCGTTGCATTGCACTTTTTGACTCCCCTCATCATTTATTTTTCTCTACAGTGGGGGGACTGATAGTAAGAAATGGGAACGCGTCTCTAAGAATCCCCACCATAATCGAATTTCCTGTCAATGTGCAGTGTAGGAAAGCCAGCCTCGAGGCGAGTTTGTGGCAAACCAAGTGTGACATTCCCAGCACCCCATGGCATGGACATTGTGCACAGACTTCTCTGTCGACCTGATGCTTGCATCCCTTCCATAAAATGGAGGATAGTGGCTTCCTATGGTCCTTACAGAGAGGAAGTACAACCAATCGATAAAGGACAATCGGGGAAAACATGTGGCACACACCTCCGCCCTGCCCTTCAGACAACCTCTGTTGATGCCAATCTGACCAATCTAAACAGCGCAAAAGCGCCAAACAGCTTCCTGTTCACCTGTACCACAGAACTGGGTGAGTGATACAGAAGGCTAATCCAGTGGCAGAAGTCTGGCATGAATCCGGCAGCCTGCAGGACAGCTGCAAAATAGCGATGGTCAACCCTATCAAATGCCTTGAACTGATCTAAATTGATCAACACTGCCTCATCATCATTTACACCCTCTATGATCATGTGCATCAGATGCAGGTTGCTCTGAATTGTTCGGCCCCTCACAGAACAAGTCTTCTCAGGACCCAATAGAAACTTGGCAACTGACTGCAAACACTCCTACAGGATCTTGACCAAAATCTTTAACTCTGGGTTTAGCAGAGTTATAGGTCTGTAATCTTCTAGTTTCCCCCCCATCACCCTTGCCCTTTTTCAACAGCATGATCACACCCCTGGTGAACTGGTCGGGGAGGAACCCCTGCCGGAAACAGTTGTTGAACACGACAGTCAAAAATGTGCGACAACCTAAAGTACAATTCATAGGGCAAACCATCCAGACCAGTCGATGGAACGCCTCGCACATGTCGTCAGCGGCCCGAAGAGTATGCCCTTCTGAGGTTTTGACTTCACGAATGTACCAACGGAACCTTGACAGACCCCTTCCTTGTGCAAATCTGCGCCCATGTTCACCGCTTCCGAAGACATCTTACTTAACCTATGTCTAATTACCTGGCCCATGTAACACTTGCTAGTCAAACGCTCCAAGGTTAGTTACTTTGTAGTCTATAATATTGAGCCAGTGGAACAATATATCCCTTCTCACTACAAGACCAATTTGTGACACAAGGTCAATTTTTTATGTGAACAAATCAAATGTGAAATAGGTGGGAATTCCATACATTCATTTTTCTTTTTTAAAAAAATAAAAATAAAACATTATCTTAAAAGAGATCTTGGCAGAACAAACGACATGAATTCATTTTGTATTTTATATCAAAAAGTCTGGCTTCAGTTTGTCAGTGTATATCCAATATTTGGAATCTTTTCTTTCCAATACATCAATTAGTGTTATGTCTGTCAGTCAGCTCATTTAGTAGGGCCACTGATTTCTGTTTCAAATTTTCCTTGATTCTGTTTCCACTTTTGGTAAATTCCAGTTTTTTTTTTTTGGGTGGGGGGTCCTTTTGGGAAATTTCATTTTTTTTTTTTTTTTTTAATTTTTTTTTCCAATTTATAGTAATTTATGAGAAAATTGCAATACAATATGCTAAAATTATTATTAAAACTGAAAGCAAAAACATAATTTAAAGTTTTATTGCATACAAAGAAATAGCAAATATCTTTTTAAATGTTAAAATCAAAGTCCTAAAATAAATGTGTAAAAATAAAATGTAACATGACTAGACAATAAAACAATGAAATGTTACATTGCATAATTATCTTTGAGGTCAAATTTTTAAATCAGTGCTTCCTTCTTTAAGAACACATTCAAAACACATTCAAATTGTTTTTGATATTTTATTTTTTTTTTTTTTTTTTTTTTTCAGTAAAAGTATTTAAATTGATTTATAATTATTGATTCATAATATAAAAATCACATTTAAAGTATCAACAGCAAATAAACTTTAATTTAATAAATATCTGAATAAAGTCAAACATTTTGACTAAAATTTTACAAAACTGTAATTAAACCATAACTGTATCTTTGTAACAAAATATCAAAAAACAAATTAGACATATTAATTCAAAATTTAAATAAAACAACTTATCCCAAATTGATATAATGCTCAAATTTAAAATTGCTAATTTCTTAATTTGGAAAATATCTAATCTTCAAATCTCTCTAAATCTCCATTGTAATATAACATTGTCAGTCGCTTAGTGTTCTCAGGGGTAAGACTTTCATGTTTCTGAGTAAATATCTATACTGAGAAAATGAACATTCAGCATCTATGCTGGTAACTGGCATCCATATAACCTTATTGGCAATCTTTTCCAGAAGAGGAAATCTGCTCTTATTTGAATTCCAAAATGATGGGATATTAAAAGGATTTGGTAAATCATCTTGGTAATTCACATACATTTGGAATTCTTCAAGAAGCTCAGTAGAAGGGCATTGCAAGTCCTTGATGACTACAAAACTGTCCAAAATATGGCCTATACATGGTAGCTCTCTAGGATCAAACAGGCGAGCTGCCTTGTAAAAGTTATACACAGAATGGGTATCCAGGTATTTATTTAGTTTTGAAAAAGATGTGCTAAAAAAAATCTTGGAAATTTGAAATAACTCTCTCCCTCTCTGTGTTTTCTAGTTCAAACAGAAGACAATCAGTTTCTAGGCCAAATGTTGATTTTTGATGTACCAGTATGCCAATCCTGTGTTATAGACGACACATGCAAGCAGAGACTAAGTTTCTTCTAAGCTTGTCAAAGCTGTTATTAAATGAGTGCAGTTCTCATTTATAAAATGCAGATTTAGGCACAAATTATGGTAAGAGGCATGATGTAGTTGACCATCATCTACTAATTCTAGAATCCTATCTACTGCAAGGCCATGGCTCTTTTCTTGCTTAAAGAATCCTTCTTGAAACTACAAAGGATGAGTGATATTTGGCTGCATTAAACCAGGAATTCCATCTGGTTGCCACTGGTACAGGGGGTAGTTTCACTTGTTCCTTAGGCAAGGAAACTTCAAAGTCGTTTTAAGTATCACTTTTTCCAACTAGGCTTTCTTAAAATAAGGCTGACTTGATGAAAGTATTGAGCTGGGTAACATTATCAAATGCTGTCCAGTATGTAAATACTTCACCAACATAATTTAAAATATGTGCTAAGCACAACACATGGCAATTGTTAACAAAGACATTTGACAACACTTCCTTATGAGCTTTTTTGCAATAGGCTGCAGAATCTGTTACAAAGGCAATAATATCTTCAAATGCAATATCCACATGAGTTACAGCTCGGATTCATGGCTGACTTACAGTTTGATGATTGCATCCTCCCAACATTACAATATCAATGAGAAATGACTCGAATGCTTGCAATTACATTCAAAATGCTATAGTCATGATAGTCAGTTGTTTCATCTGTTATGACGCTGACTGATTGATTAGCAGGATTGGCTTTCAGGGCAGCAAAGTGACAAGCAAACAATTTTGATAGATAAAGTTGCCTAACACAATTGACACTTGGAATAGCACTACCTTCTTTACAATGTTTTAATATGAATGGCTTCATTTTGTCAATTTTGTGTAGGGGAATGTCAAAGTGCACATTTTCAAAAAATCAAGGGCAAAATCATTTTGTACCTCTTTACTCTTTCAACAAAGTTGTGATTGTTTTCTGTTTCAGCTGGGCCGATATTTTTTTTTTTTTTTTTTTTTTTTTTTTTTTTTTAAGACTTTTTTGTCAAATGAGTTTTTGCTTTGAATGACACTAGAGACAGAATTTTCAAAATAACATTTTCTTCTGCATAAAAGTTATCAGGAACTTGCTCTACTCTGGCCTTAGCACAAATTTTAGATACTGGAATCATTTTCTTTTTCTTTTTTTTTTTTTTTTCAATTTAAATTTGTTTACAATAATGAAGCACTGATGATGCAATCCGGGAGAATTGCTGTGTGGCGGTAAGCTTAGACAAGCCAGTCGTTTCATAGAATGGTGTTTTTGGAGAATTTT
The DNA here is from genome assembly GCA_963932145.1 of Acanthosepion lycidas. Taxonomy (NCBI): domain Eukaryota; kingdom Metazoa; phylum Mollusca; class Cephalopoda; order Sepiida; family Sepiidae; genus Acanthosepion; species Acanthosepion lycidas. The sequence continues at coordinate 62,864,986 of OZ010602.1, read as the reverse complement.
TTTTAATTTATTTATAAATTGTATGGTAAGCACATGATACTTTTATTTCATATTCATAAAGCAAATTGTTTAGAATCTTGTACTTGTAAATTGTGAGGCCTTAAAGGAAATGAATTTGTTAAACTTATTGGTTTTACCTTTGTCTCTCTCTCTCTCTCTCTCTCCCATCCCAATTTTGATGGCAACTAATGTCAGTCTTCCATTTCCACTTTAGCAATGGATCTGTGGCCACGACCTGAGCCGTGATCTGACTTTCATCTCGTTTGCTACATACAGTTTCTTCAAAGTTTTAAAATATTTAAAAATAGACTAGCCAATATATTTTTTTTGTATCTTTTTTTTTTTTTTTTTAAATACATTTTTGCTCTTAAATTATTTTGGGGGTTTTATAAGGATAATAACTACAAATCTGTAAAAACAAATTTTGAGGAAATAACTACGTTATGCTATTGTTATAAAATGCTTAACAAAATTGGAGAGACAGTTAAGTTTCGAAAGAATTTTCTAAAAACCTGAAAAAAATCACATAATTTGTTATTTATTACATTAAATCTCAGATTGTTTAAAATTAATGATTCGATGACTCCATAATCGCAAAAAATTGTTCCCTTAATTTAGGAGGTTCCGAGCTCAGAGACTATGAAATAGAAGCAAGTTTGTCTAATAAACTGCATTAAAGCACTGCAGAGTCATGAAGTTTTCATTGGGGTTCAGTCCAAGAGTATAAAAGCTGAAGAGGCATAATGCCATTATGATAATATCATAATGACAATATTTTGACCATTAAAGTGTTTAGTACTTTGCATTTGCATTCATTTTCACCTCTTTTTAATCTTAAAATCTTCATTGTATACTGTTGAAATGCTCAAGATGTTACATGTCTCAGATTTTATCTAGAATAATTAATAAACAAAGCAAAAAAATTAATTTTTATTATTAATAATAGCATTAAACAGTAAGTATCTATAATAAATTTGAAAAACAGACATTAAAAGACCTGTACAAAATTTCCCAGCATATTTTCATAATTTAGGAATAGAACACAAAATAATTCTTCTGTTAGTCCATATATCACACCCTCCAAAATAGCTATACATTGATTGATTGAAAACAAATTTGGGGGTGAAGTGCAAATATGTAAATGGATACAAAGTACAGTTAATTTTACTAGGGTGTGTAGCTTAGTACAATAAAGTTTTAATTAATATTTTTTAGAAAAATTAAAGTTTTATTATTTGACATACAAAATGCTCCCACTATTTAAAAAAAAAACAATTTAATGATTAAAATAACAAATACTTATTTAATAAAAATGCAATATTGTTTTTTTGCATATCTTAAGTTTTTATATATACAAGAATCCAGTTTCAGGTTCATCCTGTGTTTGTGAGAACTATAAACAAATCACAGAACCAAACACTTTAAAAAGTTGGAATTTGACTCCAGAAAGAAATATTTATACATGGCTAGTTGTATGTTGCATGTTCAAGAGTAAGAAATCCTAAGAATTTATTCTTCACTGTTGAAAAAGGAAAAAGAAGATTTAAAAAAAATATTGTTTACCATGAAGTCCTATAAAATTAAGGAAACTATTAAACTGCAAAGTAGGTTTTTTTGTCAAAATATTTTTCCAAACAAATCAGCTTATTCAAATTTCATCGATTGGTTTGTGAAACTGAACAAAACGTAGAGTTTGTAAATCTCAACAAAAAATGTTAGTGATAACTTCAACAATACTAAATACTGTGATGAATTCAACATGTATTGGCATGTTGTAAAAAAAAGAAAAAAAAGTGTTTTTAAAAGGAACATTTTTTAAAGTGTTCTATCTAAGTATAAACATTAAAAAATGTTAAGACCTGTTAAAATATCTAGAATGAAATCTGGTATTTTGTTTCACATTTTCTAGGAAAACTTCAATTTCCATATGAAAAAACTTTTTTCTTTTTTTTTTTTCTTGTCTGCTGAAAATGGTTTTATACTATTGTACATATGACTCTAATCATGTTTCCAGTTCTTTGTGCCTACTCTTATGCATAACATTTACAAGGAATGTTTGTTTTGTATAGGATCAAGTTGCTAGCTTCAGTTCTAATATTTCTGCTGAGGAAACCGATGTAGGTAGTTCTCTGGTCTGTAATCAGGTTGCTTTGAAATCAAGCATTCCTTTTAACATGGAAATATTGTTACATGGTACCCTGTCACTCACAATATTATTCATACAAAAAAATTCCTCTAGAAGTATGTATTAAGAATGGACCTATTTCTAATGATTAATGTCTCACAGTACTCCCTTTAAAATGCCAGTACACGACAACTTAGATGAGCATAAATCTTAAAACTAATTACATAATTGCTAAAAACTACATTTGACATTTCTAGTGAGAATTTGCTAAACAAGGATGCTGTAATGTTAACTTTTCTTAAACTAAGGAAATTATCCTGATCTCAGAAAAAGATACATCTTTAAATGACAAGGATTCCTTGGATATTTGCTGCATAAATTTAGATTGATTTTGGTAACTCACTAAATGTTTTTAGATACATAAATAAATGTATGATAGATAAATGTTTTTCCGTACATTTAAAGCAATGTTTCCCAACCTTTTTAAGCAATGGCACACCTAGGAGCAAATGAAAATACCACTGCACACTTAGCAAAATTTTTAAAGGGTATACATTTAAATGTTATGAAATAAAACTTTAGATTTAAAAAAAAAAAAAAAAAAAAAAAAAACTACACGCAAATAAGAACTTTATTTATTGTTTCTATTCAACTATTTGTGCAGCTTATTTAGTGTGAAACCTGTGCCTGGTGTTTTTTCACAATTTCTTCAATGTTTGATTGAATGTGCAATAAGCAGGCTTCCATTTTTTTTTTTTTTTTTTTTTTTTTTTTTTTTTTTTCAGTTAAGTGTAGTCTGTCATTTCTTGTTATTTAGGGTTGAGAAGCCTAATTCACATAAATAAGTAGAAAATTGCAATAAAACTGATAAAGCCTTTTTAACTAATGTGGAATAAAAAGTTTAATACTTATTCAAATACTAACACTGTACAGTTACTACTCACATACATGGTGTGATGGTTAAATTGCCATCTAAATTATACACAGATATATTTACCAAAATTACAGAAAAATATCTTGAAATACTAAAGAGTAAATTTATTCAATAAAATAGCCATTGACTTCAATCATGGCCTCCAGACGACCTTGGGACCTTCTGCAACTCTTCTAGACAGTCTCCTTGTTTAAGTTGGTGAATGCTGCCATAATCCTTGCCTTCAGTTTATATTTGGTATTACAAAGAGTTTTGTTGGTCTCTCGCTCAACTGCACCTCATACATAATAAACAAGGAGGTGCATTCTGGGGAGTTAGTTGGCCAGATGTATGGGGGTGATGTAGTCACAGAAATTGTCTGACAACCATGACTGGGTTCTCCTGCTTGTGTGGCATGGTGCAGAGTTCCGTTGCCAGACAAGGTCTTCCAGTACGACCCTCTTGACCCAGGGCAGCACTAGGTCTCTGTGTTGAGCCTGAGGCTCTGTGGGAAAATGAATGGAGGCATAACGTCACCATCGCTAGTGTTCACTCCAAACACCATGATGTTGATTGGATATATCATCTCTTTCCAAATCCTCTTCACTGTCTCAGATTGACTCCCAAACACTGAAATATTCGTATTGGAGCTTCCAGCATGAATGTCGAGCAATACAGTATGCCGTTCATATCAAAAACACAAATGCTTTAGATATTATTAAAAAAATAAATTTTATACAAAATATCAAAAAGTGCATTTGGAGAAATAATACTGAATGCATGATTAAAGGTGTTTTTATCTTTTAAGTTTAGAGTTTTTTAATCCATATCTAATGTAGCCACCTTCTCCCAAAACAAATTTAGAATTGCATCATCATTGAGCCAGTGACTAGGCAATGAGATGTGTGTGTGTGTGTGTGTGTGTATATATATATATATATATATATATATATATATATAATGATCAGTATCTTCAACAAGAATTTTGTTTTATTAAAAATATTAATAAATATAAGTGAATTTTTACAATTTTTCTTTCCTAGCAAATGTAAGAACCCAGTTTTTCTCTATCAAAAAAACAAACACTTAAAGGTTAAAGGTAAACAACCCCAAACTTAAAATTTTTTAATTTTCCATTGAATTGGCAAAAGCCATCATGACTTCTCTGATTGGCTGAAAACTCAGTATATAAAATAAAAATAATTTATTAAAAATAACATCAAGTCAATTTTATGAGAAATAGTTACTTGATTTAATTACACCAAAAAAAACCCAAAAAAAACTGACAAATTTTATTTAAAAGCATGTATATTGTAGCATGGGTGTGTTATATTAAGTGTATGATGCCAGAACAAAGAAGCAATGGAGGTTTAAGAAATAAAGAATTGTATTAACATAAAAATACAACAAATGGTAAATCTGTGTGAATGTCTCTTGTCGAAAGGAGATAAGTGGAATTGTAAAAGTCACCAACAGGCGTGTATGGTAGGAGAGGGAAGGTGAGTTGTGACTTACTGTGGCAACAGCCTTTGGTTAGTTGTCTTTTGGAGATGGAAGGTTTTGTTCCAACGAGCAATGTGAATCTGGGCTGTTATGCTATCCAACAGTCAAAGTTCTTTTGATGGACTTTTATGTCCTTTTCTTAGGCTCAGATTGGCTCCAATTTTTTATTTTGTTTCTTTAGGTGGGAGAGGATGCTATTGGGCGAAAATTCTGGATTGTATTTTCCTTTGAGTTTGTGAGTAAAAATAGAAGATATGTGCAGAGCCTATGTGCAGTACGTCCTGGGTACAGCGATAAACTACATCCGACAGCAAGGTCTCAGATAATGTTTTTGAAACAATAATGTTGCCAGCTATACGTTTTTTGTAAAGAATGTTGCCAGCTATACATTTTTTATTCCATACAAAATAGGCATTTAAAATTCATATAAACCGGATTTGGCATTAAATAACCCACAGTGGTTGATATGCCATAAAACCCAAACAAACAAACCTATGTGCAGTCAATGGAATTTTTATTTCATTCTTGGGTTTTGGAGCATTCGCATCCAGCCAGTAATGGAAATTAGTGTAGTGAATCAGATGATGATCTGGTTTTAGGAAGAATGTAACAGGTGTCTTGTAGTGGTCAATTTGGGTGGGTGATGTGACATCTGTCTTACTTCCTGATAACAGCTCCAGACTGAATTGTTGTTTGTAAGTATGGTAGCCCATAATAAAAAAAAAGTTTTATTTTTTTTTATAATTTTAATTTATCAAAAGCTTTTTTAAATAAACACTCATTACTTTTAAAAAGTTAATTATGGAATGCATTCTCTCACATGAAATGTTCATTATAAAGAATGCAAAAAAAAAAAAAGCCTTCAAATACATTGACTATTTTTTGGTCTCAAGTAATAACTATTTTTGGTGAAAATGATTCATATTTAAAAGCTTTAAATTTTAGAAAGCAAAGTAATTTATTTTCAAAATAAGACGTCGCTTACACACAGTTCAGCAATCAAAAAAGATTTTACATGGAAGACAAGTGCAAAATATTTCAGTGGTTAACATGCAGCTTTTTATAATTATTATTAGCAAAATTTATTACTTAAACTGCACACTGCCATTACCTAAATTCTATGTAAAATATGTCCCTACCTACAATATCAACTTGTAATATATTGGTGAATTCTATAAAATCTGTAGAAAGTAATCTAGGAGATATATATTTGTTCTTTCAGTCAGTGTGTCTTAGCTACAATGTAGCTAGTATGAGACTGATGACAGCTGAAAAGCACAAATAATTGAAGTTAATAATACAGGAAAGACTGATATCCATGAAAAAAGTTGAAAAATAATGTCATCTTTTCTCAAGTTCAGAATGCCAAATCTATATTAGTATTTTTGTTTTTGCTTACCTAAAGTTAGATTAGTCAACTTTTCTATTTTTGTTCATTTTTTTTTTTTTTTTTTTTTATCAATTGATAGTTGTTAGTACCTGTCAAAAAGGCAGTATAAATTATTTTATTGTATATCATAAACAATGACTTCATAATCTCCAAGTATTTAAAATTAAATCCTGATTTATATTTCTTTTCTTTATCTTTTTCCAAAATTAACAAACATTTCAGTATTTTTGTTTATTTATGTACAACTTTCATAATTTATCTTGCTTTCTAGTATTTTTGTTTACCTAACATTTTATATATTTTTAAAAAAAAATTTGAGCTTCTAAAACACACAATGTTTATATATGTATATTATATATGTTCCAAAGGTTGTCGTAGCTAGGAGTGATAGTGAGGACAAGCTGCCACTATCTATAAAATGTCTCGATGACGTGTCTCAAATAGCCTCTGACACCTAAGTCCAGCTCCAAACTGGAGAATAAGTGAAAGCAGGCAACTCATAATCAGCTGCTTCAGGTAGACGGAGCTCAACAACCCAAGAAGGCAGTTCATCTAGGGGAAACAAAACCTTACTTCAGATCTTCGCTGACCTTGTAGTTATATCAAAATATCGAAAAGGCTATGGAAGTAAATCCAGACAAAAAACATGGAGTGGAGCCCTAAAGGCAGTTAGCTGACAATACTGACAACTTTCCAGAAATTCTTGCAACTAAACTGTATTCCTTTGGATCTTGTCAATACATCTGAGAGGAGGGCCAGTGCAGAGCCTCTATATATCATCACCCAGGCCTGCATCAGGAAGAGGTCATTCCAGTCTTACCAAAGGACTGAATTTTGACCAAACAGGGTGCTACCTTTTATCTTGTGAGACAAATGGATGTCTACTATAGTTAATAATATCCCACAAACAGATGTGTAATATTTTTATAATTATTTTAAGAATAGTTGCAGAAAATATTTTCTAGATATCTTTGTATATTTAAAACATCAAGATTTGTAAAACAAAATTCTAAAAAATATCAAAGAAAATTTTTTTCTTTGTTTTGCAGTAGACCTAGAATATGAATTAAAAAATGTTCAAAAAGGGTCTTTTTTTTTTTTTTTTTTTTTTTTTTTTCTTCAGTATTTCTTTCAATGACATCATTAAAAGGTTCAAACCTCAATAGACAATTGAAAATCAGATTAAAAAAAGGGAGATTGCAATCATGCAGAAAAAATTTTCTCTAAAATTTTAAAGAGATTGATTTAAAAAAATTTTTTCCATAAATACCAAGTATTAAAATTCAATAATCAGATGAATTTTGAAAGGTTTTGAAATCTGTTTTTCCAACCCCTAAAAGGCAATGATATTGCTTATACAACGTAAACGTTTTTAAACATAAACATCTTCAATTCTGTTTAAAATCTACAAATAATATTTAAATTTTTTTTCCATTTGATTAGTCAAAAAAAAAAAAAAAAAAAAAATGACCATAAAATTAAGTTTTATACACATTTCATAGCATTCTTTTTACTTGGGTGTCAAATTTTCTGCCTTGGAAATTGGAGCTGCCTATTATATGTTTATTTCTTCTAATTTCTACACCAACATCAGTTGCCTGATTTGTCTGTCCTCCTGTGTCCACTTTTAGAAATAAACTATGGTCATCTCATCGGCTCCAGCTTTGAAGCTGATAAGCTATTCAGTCTCTTTGTGAATAGGGTTAGCCAAAATTTTTCTCAAAATCAATCACCTTTATTTTAAAAATGTAATTGACTTTTGTTCTCAATTTGTCCATATCTTGAAAAATTTGTAAAGACAAATTTTAAAAATATAACTTCATTTATTAAATCATAGTGATGGTGAAATTACCCTTTTCCATTCAAGAAACACTTGACATTCATTGACCGAACAATTAGTATTACTGTCACTTGAAATTTTTTTCTTAAAATGTTTTTTCAGAAAAGTATACTTAAGTTTGCTGTTTTTAGTATTGACAGTAGTTTCCTTCCAAACTTTTTGTTTCTGGTAGTGTGGAATGGTTACAGCTTGATGATATGATTATTTTCTCTTCTAGTTACATATGCTACTTTTTTTGTTGCTGCTGAAGGTGTTCAAGTGATGTGGTTTTTGTTAGTTGGTAAAGCTCTTCGTTTGTGATTTTTGTAGCACCATTTCCAATTTTTTTTTTTTTTTTTTCACTGAGCTAAGGAATAAACCCATACATGCAGCCAACATCTTGTCAACAAGTTTCTCTTTCTTGGAGTTTTGAAGTAAAACCTTCTGTCTTCGTTTTACATCTTTTCCAAGAGATTGTTTTCGCATTGCAGGTGTAAAAAAAAAAGTCAATGGTATTGCTTGATCCTGAGCTTTCTTGTTCTCTTGCCACTGCTTTTGGTTGCATCTCTGTTTTCTTTTGAACCCGGTTCCAGTTATGGTTTAGGGCCATAGTGATCCATGTTACATAAAATGAAGAAAATTCAAAATAATGCTAAAAAGTAGAAATTAAGACATGGTTTTTCATAGGTTCAAAAAATATAATTTTTGTTATAAACCAAATGGAATCTTAGTTTTAACTTTGAATTATGATAAATTATAGCTCGAAGGATGGAAATCAAGCTAAATAAATGACTTTCATAATTCTATCTCCAGTGAGTACCTTTTACATGTACCTTTTTACCATGCAAACATCCAAGAGTGGGAATACAAAGTTTTAAAATAAGATTTAGAAGTACACATTGTAAAATTGAATCTGATAAATGAGAAGAGGTTGTGACTTTGGTTCATCTGGTCCAATGGGAACTATCAGTTTCTCCTTTAAAGCATTTGTTGACAGGTTGATATCTTCTCCAACAAAAATTGTTGTCCTTTCATAATTGGCTGTTTGGAGAGGGTGGTGGGAGATGATACAGGTGGCGCTGTTGCCAAGATTCTGGTACTGATTTGCATGGAAACAGTCATGCTTGGTTGTTGACCAACCACAGATAAGCTGTGATTGGTTACCCAGCTTACTTAAGACAGCCATTTTTTATTTATTTTTTTTTTTTTTTATTTATTTATTAGTGAAGGCGAATTTCCCCAGCTCTGCTGTTGATGTGAAGTATAGAAGATTGGCTGCTGATATTGCCTAACGATTTGTTTTCTCCTGTCCTTTTCTTACGCACATAAAAAGGAAGGAATTAGGGCATTTCAACATAGTATAAGGATTAGTAAACTTGTCTCACTAGAAATAAGTAGTGAATTTGACCCTCACTAGATGCTCCATACTTTCAGCCTTGTGCCACATCTAAGCTACGCTTTGAAAATCAACATAAAAAGAAGGGAATGATGTGAAAAAAAAAATTGGAACAGTGCAACAAAAAATAAATAAAAACTGACCTTTATTTGTTCCAGCATGATATAGGGGTGGCAGCACCTGTTAGTATCCCAGCTGTGGGCAGATAGTGAACCTTTCAAATGCTATGAAAGTATAAAAATACATTTTTATAGTAAAATTACCAACAATATATTTTAGCTGTAGTTGAAGCCATAAAACACTGTTCAAAATATTTAGATTTTGGCATTAAATAACCCATAGAGGTGTTGATATGCCACTAAACAAAATCAACCAAACCAACATGGTACAGCCAATATAATATGGAAGTTTTCCAAAAGCAAGTATGTAAATTTTTTTTTTTTTTTTTAAACATGAATGAATTTAAAAATTCTCTTTAAACATTAAATATATTTATGTAACATCTCTTCAAAATGAGCAACTTTTTCTTCTTTTTTTTTTTAATCTTCACTGAATGTATTTCTTTTTATGAAATTTAGTTAAACTTTTTTTTATATCTTTCACTTTTTATCATTATGATAACCATTTTTTTTATAAATTGAGCATTCCTAATTTTTCTATTCACTCATGATAATTTTACTTTGGAATGATTAGACAGAAATCAAACTTTTACAATTTCTAACGAAGTATTTCATTATCATTTTGACCAACAGATTTTTTTTTTTTTTTTTTTTTTTTTTTTTTTCACAGCTGTATTTAGATTAGACTGAAATTTCTTTCTGGTAATCTACTGAGAAACAAAAATCAAATGATAATCTTTTTTAAAGCTATTTGTGTTAATCCCAATAGCAGTAAGAGAAAATCTTACCCTTGACAGCAGCCAATTGTTGCAATTATTGATGTGTCATTTGCCTTTTTGGGACAAATCTTAGAAAATACAAATGAGGCAAGTTGTAGAAAACTAAAGATGCATTTTTCAATGGATTACAATTAATCTTGTATATCTTTACTACTAAAACTATCAAGCATTTGGTAAAATATTCAACTAACAATATTCTTACATTAGATATTCTAAACTAAAATTTTATTCTTAAAAATATCAAAGAACTTAATACATTGTTTGATAAAGCATAAATGTTACAAAATTTCTCTTGATAGCTCAATTAACAACAAAAATTCAAATTTTCCATCTCATATTGCTATTTAATCATGGATAACTGAAGAGGCAAACTTCAAACAAGTGAAAAATAATTATAAATGTAATGTCATCTAGGTCATCTTGAAGTAAAAAGAAATATAATACTAATGGAATCAATAATTATTAGATCAGACCAACCTAAACATTGAGAAATATTCAAAAATGAAATAGTTAACACATGACATGGAAGGGGAATTTTGACTGCTCATAAGTTTCATTTCAACAGTTAATGCCTTGCAACTTACTACAATTGATAGCACAACAGATGAAGCTCATTTTTTCTCGGTAGTATGTCAATGTAAAAAAAAAAATTTACACCATGTAAAAACTGCCATGAGCACAATTTGACAGAGCAAAAACATTAAAAGTATACCATCCTGAACTTGGCATAAAAAAGTATCCATTGAAGCTACATACTTCAAACTTTAATCTTTGAATGACAAATTCAGCAAAACTGTTCTTTTCCCTGTAATACAAATAACTTTTCTCATACATGTATTTAATTCTGGAAAGTTTTCTGAAATCATGCAATTTTTAACTTTTCAAAAAAGGACAGTAATGATCACAAAACTCAGGAATTTGTTTCATAAAATGCTTATTGTAAACTTTTAAGCTCTTTATTTCCAAATTAAAATGAATAAAAATACATTTATTGAAACAGACGTAAGACTTTCTGGACAGTTGAAATGGTTCTCCTGCATTCCCTCTTCTAGATGTGAATTGCTTTCTGAATTTGTTTATAAGCCTCTGCTATAACCAATATTCCTAGAACACTCCATATCCTATCATCACTTGAAAGTGGTATATCAAAGTCATACTGAAAGACAAATGTTGATGCCACTTATGCAATATCATCCAACAAAGGCTGTCAAAAATAATCATTTCTGCCTTTGGATGGGCACTGGACAGAAATGTAATATCAATGACTTGGTCAATGTAATAATTGTAGTAATAGTATACTGCAATCCATTGGCCTTTGCATTTGTAACTGAAGGTCATTTGAAGTGATTATTCTTCATCACAAATGTTAGTTATTTGAAGACTCAAATTCACTGTGTGCTTTTTCTTCCTTTCTTTATTCCTTTAGAGGTGGATATGAAGCTCCATTAAAAGTATTATCAGTGAAATGTCTATATTCCCTTCAGTTTTTAACTTGATCAGCAAACATTGCAAGGAATTTGGGGTTGTCTGACCTGCTTCTTCCACTTAGAAGAAAACTACTTCTCGGGGCAATGAGTTCATCATCCACTGAACAGAAGATTAAACGTAAATTTCATTAATCACCCAAGTTGGTGGGGGGGTCTCTGGCATGGAAAGCGCTAATAGTAAAAAAGAACAAATACCCACTTAAAGATGTTATGCTTATCTTTCAAAAAGGAAAAAAAAAATTATGAAAAGACAATGCACATTTGCAAAAGTTGAAGAACTATATGTATCTTTTTTTTCTTTAAAGAAAGTGTAACAATTTTCTTTTAACCACTGAAATAGGGCATAATCCCTAAAATTGGTAAATAATCATTAAAAAAGAAATACACGCACAAAGCAAGAGAACTGATTACATTTTGAAAATTAATTACATTTCAATTTTTTTATGGACCCATGTGCCAAAGTTAATCTAAATCATGTCTTTTTTTTTTTTTTTTTTTTTTTTTTTTTTTTTTTTTTTAAGAAAATGCAAATAAATTTTCAATTTAATCCCCAACTCCTGAAAATTAGAGAAAATATTGTCAACTATGAATGTAAGTAAAAGGAATGACCATTAACAGGAAAACAACTTTTTAAAAATTTATTTTAATTTTTTTTTTTAGACAAATGTGAGGGCAAAATTTAAAGAACTAAAAATATATCCAGTTTAATTTTTTATGACTTTTTTTTTTTTTATTTTTTTTTATACAGTTTTAAAATGCATCATTAAAGAGATTCTAAGAAAGATTTAAACTGTAATATCCATCAATGAAACAAGTAGGATTTAGCTGGCAATGTTCATTTACTCGGTCAGCAATACAAATTTCAATGTATCAGACCCAATGGTTTTGCTCAAAATGAACACAGCTTACCTTCTATTTGATTTATGTGTGCCTCAAGTTGTATGGTGCAGGTATATGAAACCAACTGATTATTAAAGATGCAACATTGCGCTACAAGATGGCATTTTATCTTTTTTTTTTTCTTTTTTTTTTTCCTTAAGAGTTGAATCTCTGATATTTCATCCAGTAAAGTTTTTAACTGAGGATTTGAAGTTGTTTTTCACAAAAGAATTCTCTTTTAACCCACCAAAAAGATGAGTGTCCTTTCTTTAAGATGGGATTATTTTGATGTGTAGAGACACAACTACAAATGCAGCAAGTTTGAAAAACAATTCAATGAAACTGTCAGCTTTGAAAATGCAGAAAGTGATCACCTTCGAAATAGTGATATAATTTAAAAAATTGTGGAATAAAAATTAATCATCACACACAAGAAAGAATTGTATTTTTTTTTTTTTATTTTTTTTTTTTTATTTTAATTCTGTTTATATACTAATTTTATAGAAATAGATATGAGTTATCTGCAATATCTGTCTGTACAATGGTCAAAACATTGTGAATATGGCAATGATGATGAGGATAACAGTCTGAATAATGTAAGAGTTATCTGCAGTTGAAATTGAAGGAGATTTAACTATTTAGACATGTTTTTGTAGTTTGGGATACCTACTTACATTAAATTTCTGGGATGAGGAGTTATCATTATTTACATTGTTTATATTCAGACTTTTGTTGCTTTTATCACAATATTTTGGCCATTGTGTTCTCCAGCCCTACACAAATGTATATTGATCTGGGTAAGCTACAGGGAATTTTAAGCAGAACCTTTTATTTAATCTACAGGGACAGTGTTCTCATTCCACTGCTCATGTCTAGGGATATTGTTTAGTTATATTATTTTGTACTAATGCTTATGGTTTCAAAGATTCTTAATGTACCATACTTTCTTTAGCAGTGTATATTAAACACAATCAAGTACCCACATTTTTAAAATAAATTTATTTATCCCACTTCTTACTGCAGCAATGAAAACATATGTCATCAAAGTATGTTTTTACTGAGGAAATTAGTTAATGTCATTGAAAGGCTAATGTTTACAGATCATTGGTAGCCATTATTAAAAATGATTTGATTTTCTCATGACCTAAAAAAATATGGAAAGAGGTCATAACATTGGTTTCTGTGAAATTTCAGCTTGATACATTTAAATAAAAAGATACTATTTGGTTTAGCTACCCTAACTAATACAAAGTCAGGCTCCAATTTAGTGTTATGTTTACACTGTAAATGAAACCTTAAAAGTTTTATCAATTTCACAAATGTGCTAGATATATTTTTTAGTAACTACAGAAAATTTGGGGATCATAACTCTACATGTCATCTAGTTATGCAATGACAAAAAACACTTGATGAATTATCATGATGAGTTCAATCCAGGTTAAAAGCCTTTCCTAGCTTGTTCCATAACTGTCTTTGTCTTACCAACAAACTTCTCCATATTCTGTGTACATTTTCTCTCCATTGGACACTAATCAACCAATTTTTTTTTTAAATAGTAAGCTAATTTACACATAACTTTATAGTTAATAAAATAAAATCCTCATCTTAGAGATTTTTTTATTTAATGCTAATTAATTTTATTTAAAAAAAAAAAAAAAAATGAAACTTATATAAAATGGGCATTTTTTTTCATGATTTTTGCATGATGCCATAATTTTTTTTGAGATTTTTCTTTTATACTTTTACAGTCATTCTTTTTATAACCACAGAATCTTTGTTTTATCTCGCCAATAAGAATCCAGTAGCAAGGACTTGGATTGGGAGATTTTGAGGAGCGTAGAACTCTGTTAATTGTTGCTGTTCCTAGGTTCACCCTAACCTGGCATTGTAGGGTCCCAGCTGTGGGCAAATAGTGAACTCCCAAAGAAAAAGTATAAAAATAAAAGCAATACATTTTTATATATATAAAAAAAATTGCCAACAAAACATATAGTAAAATTACCAACAATACCTATTTATAGTAGAATGGCCAACAATAAATTTTATAGAAAATAACCAACTATACATTTTTATTTATTTATTTTTTTTTTTTTTTTTTTTTTTTTTTTTTTGAAGCCATAGAATTATGGGAAGGGAGAACTCAACATTGCCAATTGAACACTGGGACAACTCAGGACCAGAAAAACATACTTTTATTTGTTTATGAAAAAAATTTAATTTATTAAGGATTAAAACTTAGTGAATATTTTTCTTTAAATAAGTCATTTGAAAAGGCATATTATGTAAAATATGAACCAGTTGTTTTTAATTATGTATAATAAAGTGAATTGTAAATTATTTTTTATAGAAATATTTTAGAATGTCGATTTAATTTATTAAAAAATAATTCAAAACAAGTCTGTTTTACTGAATTATTTTTTATGTCAATTTACTTTATTAAAAAATAACTTTTTTTTCTTTCTTTTTTTTTTTTTTTTTTTTTTAAAATTATTTTTAATAAAATAAAACAAAAGTGGTTCATATTTTACATAATGCCTTTTCACATGCCTTATTTGTAGAAAAATATTCACTAATTAAGGTTTTAATCCTTAATAAATTACTTTTATTTGGTTATAAAAAATGTTTTTTTTCTGGTGTTGAGTTGTCCTGCATCCATAAAATTGTTCAAAATATTTAGATTTGAGCATTAAATAACCCATAGAAGTTGATATGCTGGTAAACAAAATCAACCAACAAATAAGATAAGTTTGTATGATCCACATATGATTAGCTGATGTTATGATCAGTTTCAACTCCAATAATGGCTGTTATTCTCATTTACTGCCATGTATATAAGTGAATGCGTATCTAAATATAATTCACCACAATGAAATCTGCAGTTGTTTCTAACAGTCATTTTTTTTTTTTTTTTTTATCTTCCAGGAATCTATCAAGAAGTTACGACTTATTGATGACCGTATCATTCATGCTTTGAATACCAAGATACCTACAGCAACATTTGAGAAAGATGTCAATTCTGCTAACCAATGTAAGCAGTTGTATGAAGATGTAAGTTAGCTTTTTCTTTTTTCTCTGATGGGTTTATAAAAATAATCTTGTTTTATCCGGTTCAAAATATATCTCAATGGATTTCAAGACAAATGATTTCTAATATTTAATTCATTGTATTTGTTCATGCAAGATGTTGTAAAATTATTTTATATAGATGATTATAAATGTGTTTAAGCATCCTCCAAAATATTAAACACTTTATCATACACAGAACACTTCAGGTAATACATCATTTTCATCTTCCTTTATCATATTCAACAATGAATTTAAGAAATGTATATCTAGAGGGGTTTATTTTCCATGAAAACAATGGCTTGCATAAAATGGAAATCCTGATTTTGAAATTCTTTTTTCTAACAATTAAATTTGCATCTACCATTTTTATTTGTTACTATGATTGCCTTTCCCAACTCGCTCATCCAACAGATCAAAGGATAAAGTAAGTTGACTTGATTTAATAATTAAAAAAAATAAAAATAAAAAGTAGGTGGCAAAACAAAATTTCGTCTTTGTTTTATCCTTTCCTTTTCCTATTACTTATGGTCACAGTTGGAAGTGCTGTTTGTCAGTTCAGAAAGCTAGATTTTACAAATTAGATATTTTCAAAAAATTTTTATTTTGTTTTCTTATTTTAATAACGTTTATATATTGTTATATTTTCTCACTAAGCATTATAATGAAACAAAAACAATTCTATACTGGAAATGGCGGGGAGGGAAAAAAAAAAATCAATTCTCTAAATTGGTCCTTCCAAATGCAGTACCCTTTTGTTAATTTCAGTCAGGTGCTTTTCTGTTGCCATAGCAACAACTATGAAATGCAAACCTTCAGTGGTAGGATAAACTTTTTGCACAGCAAATGAAATCACTATCTGTCTATATCTCTGAGATGAGGTATTATGATTATTTACATTATTTACTTTTATCCTCATCTTCATTGTATGCTCCGGCCTTCTTCAGGAGATTGGAATTTCAACTAAATCCTTTTTGTTCTAGTTCCAAATGCCTTATGTCTCCGTTATTTAACTCAACTCTCCAAGTTTTTGGTTCAACTGGTATTGAATTCACAACTCTTTGGGCCCAGTCACTGGATCTAACCAATGCCTTTACCTACTGTGCCATGTGTGTTTAAGTATGAGGACATCTGTGTATGAATTTCTAGGACATATAAGACTAATGTCTCAGCAATCTTTTCTTTTCTTTTTTTTTTTTTTTTTTTTTTTTTTTTTTTTTTTTAACCAGTGCTCATATTACAATTTTTCTGTTATTAGCGCATATTTTTTGCAATTTTTTGTTTTTATTCATTGCTATTCTCTAGCACTTCTAACTGATTCCCATATTGTATTAATTTCTACGCTTGGTCAACTCAGGAGATTTTTTGTGGCCTAGCATATGTGCTGATTCCTTAAGTTTTTGTATTTTCCAGTGATGTTCTCTGTCTATTATTTTAACCTCATCCCACAGGGGATGGTGATCTCCCTTTTCCCTCCCCATTCGGACGGCTACACCTGATTTTTCTATTTCCCCTCATGTTATGGCTTTGTTCTTGCAGTCTTACCTTAAGGGGGAGGGCAGTCTGTTTCTCCTTTATATTTCTTACCACAGCTGCACAGGATGGTGTACATACAGTCCTTAGTTATGTTCTTCTCTGCGAAGTGATGAACCACTTTTGAAGATTGTCCTGATGTTATATAGACCACAGATTTTTTTGTATTTTCTCCAATAATCCCTTGACATAGGGTAGGTAGACTGAAGCTGTTTTCTGAGTGTTGTCATCTCTTGTACT
This sequence comes from Acanthosepion lycidas, assembly GCA_963932145.1. Classification (NCBI taxonomy): domain Eukaryota; kingdom Metazoa; phylum Mollusca; class Cephalopoda; order Sepiida; family Sepiidae; genus Acanthosepion; species Acanthosepion lycidas. The sequence continues at coordinate 62,847,740 of OZ010602.1, read as the reverse complement.
CTTCTATGCCAGTTTGCTGGAGCTGCTGTCATGCACTCGGTGTAGTTGTTAAGTTGTAAGGTACTGTTTATACTGACCATTTCTTATTTGTATATCTCTGGGTCGCCACTTATGACTTTTGCTCAATGTTGTAAGCAGTGGACAGTCCTTCTTTACACTGTATGGGTGGTGGGAGTTGAGGTATTGTTCAGTAAATGTAAACTTGCAGCATGTGAATGTCTTGAACACATGCTCTGTTTGAGATATTAGTACATCCAGGAAGGCGGGTTTGTTGTTGTTTTTCTCTCTCCATTGTGAAGTGTATTGATGATCTTATTGAGTTCACATGGTCCAGTAGTAGCTGGACCTCTTCCAGGTGTGGCCAGAGTATGAAGGTGTCATCTACATATCTCAGCCATAGGGTTGGCTTTAGTGATGCAGATTTTAATGCCATTTACTCAAAGTATTCCATATATAGGTTTGCTGCTGATAATGGCTAGTCCATTTCTAAGCTCTCATCTTGTTGATATGTCTGATCCCATTCCAAAATGTGTTGTTTGCATATAGAAAGTTATCATCTCCATCAGGTTATCTATTGGTATACTGGTCTATTCTAGGGATGAGTCTGAAGAAAAGTCTGTTCTTGACTACAGAAAGTGCCTCCTCTAGATGGGAGCATCTTCAATTATTTCCACAAAGTGGGTGGAGTTCCAGACATACAATGGTGACTTTCCTATTAATGGGCCAATTATACCTACTAGGAAGAAACTCAGAGAGTTGCACACAGAGCCTTGGCAGCTAACAATCCAGTGACTAGACCCAAAGAGTTGTTAGATCAATACCAGGCTACAGCAGGGGTGAACCAAAAACTTGGTGTGTTGAGTTAAAGGGAAATAACTGAGACATCCAGAAGAGGCATGGCACGTGGAACTAGAACAATCTACCCTGGTGGATGAAATAAAGGGTTCTATTTGAAATTCCAATCACCTAAAGAAGGCTGGAGTGTACAACAGCCGAAATGTTGTGACTATGGAACTGAAGATAAGGATAAGTCCAAATAATGTAAATAATGTAAGTAAATGAAATCACATAATGATAATTGTTCATGCAGAAACTTGAATCACTACCTTTTGATCTTAGAGAATCTACCTTGCATTTAGTTTGCCAGAAATTTAACAAAAGTTTTTTAAGGATATATACTAATTGCTTTGTGACTAGTAAGGCAAAATCAGTGAATTTCGTCTGCAAATAATTTTTAAAATTTGAATTTCCGGACAAATGGCTTTAAGGTAATCTTTATAAATGTAATTTCTTTCAATGCAGTGAATTAAGCAATAACCACCAATTTTGGTTTTTCACTTGGATGACTTTCATAGAAAAACAAATTTCATACTTCTTTATATTACATTAATGTTGATGATTTTTTTTTTTTTTTTTTTTTTTTTTCATTCCTTCCCAATATGAGTTTGTCTTAGACATCCAGAAGGTATCAATCCTTCTATGTCAGTTATTCAATAAATCTATATAAATAAAGCACAGTGTATGTGTACCCATCTGTCTGTCCATTTTTCAATCTCGAATAATCATAAACAACCTGAAGTAACAGTAACTACTATCGATTTTAAAAAAGAAGAAAAAAAAAAAAAAAAAAAAAAAAAAAAATTTAATAATCCATCTCTTTATTAAAGGTTTAACTTCAATTTCACTTTTCATCACAATCACAAGTGATATCTAATTAAACCATAATTAAAACCTAAGTGGGTCATGGTACATTGCTCGTGTTGTTTTTACTTTTTCTATTACACTTAATGTGACGTATTCGAAATATTACATAGTTCAGGTTCCCTAATGTTTTTTAAGAGTGACTTTGTGAAGGGATTCATAAAGAATGATGATTTTTTTTTTTTTTTTTTTTTTTGATTTTTTTAAAGAAAATAAAAATTACATGCAAAATAAAAGTAATATGGAGATTGGTTGCATATACCAAGAAAGATTATGCCGAATTAAGATGTCAAATAAAGATAATATAATTTTATTATTTCTAAATTCTTACAAATTTGGCATACATAGGATGCTGAACTTAAAGGACCAAAAGACCCTCCACAGGTGCTAGCCTAAAGTCTGCCCGAAGAGTGGCTTCTAGGCTACTGACTTAATAAGAACAGGTTAGAATATTTATCAAAAAATAAAAAGATTAATTTTTGCTGACAGCTTCATTATTGTTTGCTACACTTTGTCAATCTGTTCCTCATTAACATATTCTTGTGTATTGTAAGTCATTCTAAACTACATAGTATCTTAGTAGATACTAAGTGGTTTATAAATTATTCAAGTCTTTTTTAGAAAAAGGAAAATTTGGAAGTTTTAGGAATGATCACTAATAAAAAAATTTTTTTTTTTTTTTTTTTAACTTTGGTTTAACATCAAATTTTGTTCAATGAATGAGACATTTTTATATAATAAACAATATGTATACAGTTTTTGACATATAATCTTTTAATCACCATAGATTTTTTTTTTCTTTTTTTTTTCTTTTTTTTTTTTTTTTTTTAAATTTCCATCAACATGGCTGATGCTAACTACCATTGTGCTGTCTTAGTCTCACATTTTTCCAATGAAATTGAATCAATTGCTAGATCTGCTGCTAAGAATGTTGGTCCACTGTGTTGTACCAGCCAATCTTTCTCATCAGTATCTGTCTTGCACATTTATAAATCTACCATTCATCAAAGCATTAAATGTAGCTGTCATATGTTTGGTGCTTCTGTTATATATCTTGAGATTCTTGAAAAAATCCAAAGAAAAGTCTGTAATGTTATCATTCACAACCTGGGATCTCAGCTTCAGTCATTTTCCTACTACTGCAACATGGCTTCCTTCAGTCTTTCTATAAATATTTTTGTGGCAATTGTTCTGATGAATTTTTGTCTTTGGTACCTCCACTGCATAAATTTAAACATACTACTAGATTGGCAACTAGGTCTCATTTTACTGTTGAAATAGAAGTAACATTAAGTTCTATTCTAATAGTTTCTTTTCTTGCTTGTGGAACTCTCTTCCAGTTTCTTGCTTCTTACAATCTTCAAAAATTGAAATGCAACACCAATCACAATCTTGTCTTTTGAATCCTGTTCTTTTATTGTTCTTTCTCCTCACTAAAGTTTTTGCATTTTCTTTCACCCTTAGTAACCCTTTGTGTCTTAGTGGCATTTTCACTTTGCTTTGGGTGAAATAATTTTAAAAAAATAAAATAATAGCACCAATTTTTATTAATTCCTCATTGGCCTTATAAAGTAGCAATATATGAAAATATTCTAAAAAATTTTCTTTTCTTTCTCTCTCCTACAAGTATCTCACACCTACCACATTAGAAAGTGTGTCATTTAAGGATGATACTATACCTAAGGAATTTTATCAGCCATGCTCATCTAGTTTAATAGACAAAATGAAAGCAAAAGGAACAATGAAAACTTTGGTATTGTAAGAAATACAACTTTACTGGAACATCAGGTGCTGTTTGCTACTAGTCTATGAGATATAAGCATCAAAGGCAGGACTAGACTTCTATGTGTAAGACTTGTAAACAATCAAGAGTTATTGTAGAGGACTCAAGTTGTCTCCTTGATGATGTTCCTTTTATCTAACAAACTTGTTTTACTGAAATCCAACCAGAATTAGTGATGTAGAAATACAAAGTTCTTCTTTACTCTCTCATTAGTCAAAGTTAACCAATCAATACTTGTCTCAAAATGGAGATTGGCACAGATTCCTCCTCCATTATTCTGTCAGTTATAAATTTTATCCAATTCATTAGCTAGTGGATGTTAATGTAAATTTGATTTTGTTAATTATGCATCTATACAAAGAGAAAAAAATTATGGTAGCTTTTTTTCCCCCTAACAGCTGAATTTGCTGAGAAATTTTTAAATGGCTTTATCAGTATCTTCTAACAATTCTTGAAAGGGAATTTTATGACTCTAAATTTAAGCCAGTCTAGACTTGAATACATAGAATTTTTTTGGTTTTTCCAATGCTATTCCTTTCCCAGAGCAATTGTAGGCCATTATGGCATGAGTAAAAAATCTAATTATATATAGGAGTCATTAAGTCCATGAGGTGTATCTACTAGCTTGTATTTTTCATTCTGATTTTTTTTTTTTTTTTTTTTGGCAATGAGTAATGTGCCAATCATCTCAATTTTGTGACAATAATGCAATGAGTGTAATTATATTTTTATTTATTATAAATTTTATTGTAGATATCAGGGCTCAAAATTAATGATATCTAGATCAAGGTTTTTCAACATGGACTATATGGCCCCTTGGAGGCGATGAGATATTTTCAGAGGCTACAAAGCCAAGTTTGAAAAATGTATTACAGGAAATTTAGGACCCACAAAATATATGGAGCATTTTGTAGTTAATAATTATTTTTAATTATTATTTAAAATAAAATATTAAATTTATTAAGTTAAATATTAACAATTTAAACCATTTTGTTAACGTAAATATTTATTTATTGTAATTTTTTTATCTGATCTCTGCAAAATGGCCATTTTTAGCTTTCAATTTTTAAAAATTTAAAACTCAAAGTTTAAATTAAGGTATTTTTTTCACCAACTTGTCTTTCAATTTTGAAAAGCTAAATGTCCTGAACAAAGAGCTCCAAGGAAATGATTCCACACTGTTTTCCTGCAAGCAGGCAATTAACACATTTAACAGGAAACTAAAGTTGTTTTGGTTAAACCTTGGGAGACAGGAGTTTGCACAGTTTCCATCCCTTAGCAAATATCCACTGAGTTGCTTGATGATGATCAAGCAAGTGTATGTTGATCATTTGAAACGGTTGCATAATGATATGAAACCTCGCTTCTCTGATCTACTCCAAATGAAAAAGCTGCACTGGTTTGTGGATCCCTTCATTGCTGATGCAAGAACTCAAGTTGACATAAGGGGATAATAAAGAACTTGCATTGGATTGAAGCCGCCACCACCAAAATTAGGTAGAAAAACATGATGATAGAATATTAATTTTGGATGACTGGTTATGTCTTTCCTCGATTTTTTTTTTTTTTTCTTCTCTCAATATTTTTTTTTTTCCTTCTCTCAGTATTTTTTCTTTTTTTTTCATTTTTGCTTCTCTCAGTATTTTTTTTTTTTTTTTGCTTCTCTCGGTATTTTTTTTTTTTTTTTTTTTTGCTTCCCTCTGTATTTATTTATTTATTTCCTTCTCTCGGTATTTATTTATTTATTTATTTCCTTCTCTCGGTATTTATTTATTTATTTATTTCCTTCTCTCGGTATTTATTTATTTATTTCCTTCTCTCGGTATTTATTTATTTATTTATTTCCTTCTCTCGGTATTTATTTATTTATTTCCTTCTCTCGGTATTTATTTATTTATTTATTTCCTTCTCTCGGTATTTATTTATTTATTTATTTCCTTCTCTCGGTATTTATTTATTTATTTATTTATTTCCTTCTCTCGGTATTTATTTATTTATTTATTTATTTCCTTCTCTCGGTATTTATTTATTTATTTATTTCCTTCTCTCGGTATTTATTTATTTATTTATTTATTTCCTTCTCTCGGTATTTATTTATTTATTTATTTATTTCCTTCTCTCGGTATTTATTTATTTATTTATTTATTTATTTCCTTCTCTCGGTATTTATTTATTTATTTATTTCCTTCTCTCGGTATTTATTTATTTATTTATTTCCTTCTCTCGGTATTTATTTATTTATTTATTTCCTTCTCTCGGTATTTATTTATTTATTTATTTCCTTCTCTCGGTATTTATTTATTTATTTATTTCCTTCTCTCGGTATTTATTTATTTATTTATTTCCTTCTCTCGGTATTTATTTATTTATTTATTTCCTTCTCTCGGTATTTATTTATTTATTTATTTCCTTCTCTCGGTATTTATTTATTTATTTATTTCCTTCTCTCGGTATTTATTTATTTATTTATTTCCTTCTCTCGGTATTTATTTATTTATTTATTTCCTTCTCTCGGTATTTATTTATTTATTTATTTCCTTCTCTCGGTATTTATTTATTTATTTATTTCCTTCTCTCGGTATTTATTTATTTATTTATTTCCTTCTCTCGGTATTTATTTATTTATTTATTTCCTTCTCTCGGTATTTATTTATTTATTTATTTCCTTCTCTCGGTATTTATTTATTTATTTATTTCCTTCTCTCGGTATTTATTTATTTATTTATTTCCTTCTCTCGGTATTTATTTATTTATTTATTTCCTTCTCTCGGTATTTATTTATTTATTTATTTATTTATTTCCTTCTCTCCTTCTTTTGGTATTTTTTTTTTTTTTTTTTTTTTTTTCTTCCCCCTTCTCTCCTTCTTTTGGTATATTTTTTTTTTTTTTTTTTTTTTGTTTTTTTTTCCCCCTTCTCTCCTTCTTTTGGTATATTTTTTTTTTTTTTTTTTTTTTTTTTTTTTTTCCCCTTCTCTCCTTCTTTTGGTATATTTTTTTTTTTTTCCCCTTCTCTCCTTCTTTTGGTATATTTTTTTTTTTTTTTTTTTTTTTTTTGCAATGCCAGAACAATACGAAATTTTTAATTAAAATTCTGCTATATTCCTAAAATAAAAAGTATTCCTTCAATTGTGGTAGGCTTTTAATAAATGGGGTGCATGTATACTCTCTCTCTCACTCGTATATATATATGCACACACACCAAAAATAAAACTTTTTTTTTTTTTTTTTTTTTACTGGTAAATAAAACTCAAGCAAAAGTTAAGATTTAAATTCAGATATTTGTATTTATTTCTAAATGTAAAAATCATTAGGGTTTAATTGTACAAATTTGTCTTGACAAGTGAAACAAGAAAATTATATTTTTCCTGTCAATTTTAGTTTCAATCATTGACTATCATATTTCTTATATTTTCTTATCATAAACTAAATTTTAAAAATTATAAACAAACATGGAAAACTTAGTCATTACTTAATGCATGTAGGCATGTAATTTGCACTATAAGTATCAGTCAAATTCTTATATAAATATTAAAAAAGCTTGAACTTTTTTGAATGATTAAAGTTTTATTGCTAAAATCTTAAAGTGCTTGGATTTTTTAAGTATTGGTTGACTTGAAGTGAATGCTAACAACTCTCTAATTTTGATGCTGTACATCAAATTACAACATCTCTAGTGAAGTATTATTTTCAAGTCTAATTCCAACACTTATCTATCAACAGAATAATATCATCTATATTAAACAAGATTCTACAATCATTTGTGATGGTCTGCTTATAATGGGTTAAAAATGATCTGGGTCACAATCACAGTTATAATTCATGAAAATAATTTTGTTGATTTACATGAATCTAGTTCATACAAGAATAATAAGTTAGAGAATAACTGGCTTCACAAAGTGTCTTCTCAAAGAAAAAGAAACCAACAAGCATCCACACAAATGGTAATATATATCTGAATATATATTTAAAATAAAAATGTATTTGAAAATATATTAAAAACAATGTATAAGTTTTAACTTACAAATTAATGCTCCGATTCTTTTTTTTTTTTTTATTTTTTTTTTTATTATTCATTTTCAAAATTTTAATATTTCGTCTTTTATAATTCTTACTACAACCCATACTATCTGCATTAAAAAACAAATGTTTAATAATTGAATGGCTCAAGATAAATATTTATTTCCTAAACATTTCAGCTATAAATGGTATCTTTTAAAAAATCTTTTTTTCTTTCCCTTTTTTTCTTTCCCTTTTTTTCTTTCCCTTTTTTTCTTTCCCTTTTTTTCTTTCCCTTTTTTTCTTTCCCTTTTTTTCTTTCCCTTTTTTTCTTTCCCTTTTTTTTCTTTCCCTTTTTTTTCTTTCCCTTTTACAAAGTTGTTTTTCAGGTCAGATCCAAAGCACTGGTGAAAAAGTTAATAAGCCTGCTAGATCTATTTTTACACTTGTCTTTTTCATTCTCTTTTCTATCTGTTTTTGAACAGCTACTTGAGTCCCATAAACAGAGAGGCACTGCCATTAACAAATGCATCAAAGTGATGTCAGACAAAGTGAGCAGTTTGCGAGAAAAACGTCATCAAGATCCAGATAATCTGTCCATTGTGAAGGAACTTCGGAAAGCACAGACAAATGTAAGTTGAAGTTTTTTCTTTATAAAACCACCATTAATCAATATTTTTTTCTACTACTAAAAACCAATAAGTCTGTAGCTAAATAATGGAAAAAAAAAAATTATTCTAAATCATAATCTTCCCTGTCAATACACTCAAATATTACAGAGAAAATTTCAGATCAAAATTAAGTATCAATCCTTTGTATCAGGTTACAGATTTATTGATCCATCCTCATAACATACACTTTAATTTTTGCTTGTTTCCATAACTAATAGGTTAAATAAAAAGAAATAGGATCTAATTGTAGCCAATAAGCTAAATTTTAATTTTAGGAACTTACTGTCCTGGGTATGACAATAAACTACATCCAGCAGCAAGGCCTCTTCTGATCAGGTTATAGTAAATTTTTTTTTGTTTTCTGTTGCCATAGTAGGATATGACAGCATAACTATGAAATTCAAGCACAATATTGTTCAGGGATCAGTCACCTTCAGTGGCAGGATAAACTTTTTCTACAGCAAATTTTATGACATAGGTAATTGCCAATAAAATTTCAAATTGTATGAAATACTATCTACAAATGAAAAAAATATAAGCAGAAATCTGAATCCTAATCTTATGGAAAATAAGGTTATTTACTAAGCATAACTTAAATTTGGAATTTGAAGTAATTAATCTGCGAGACTAGGTTGCTATTACATCCCAACAAGGTGCCGATTATGAAATGTCATAATGGTTGATGGAAAGATGTGAATTGTCAAAATGAAGAGTTACTTCCCTTATGCTTTTGTTTTTTTTTCCTCTTCGTTCAAGCATGGATAAGATTTTCTTTTCTGATTTCTTAGAGCTATTGAGTTCTTTTCAATTACTCTTAACCAAATATATGTATCTTTTTATGTTTTCATATAATCCTGACAATTGTAAAATTTGAAATCATACTATTTTTAACTTTTTATTTTTTTTAAATCAAGTAAAATTATAAGGAAATAATAATTATTCAAAAAAATCAGTAAAATAATAAATTTACTATTGACATCCTAGTAGGTAATGAACAAAAATAAATATGGAAGCATTTGAGAATAAACCTAGTAGGTAATGAACAAAAATAAATATGGAAGCATTTGAGAATAAACCTAGTAGGTAATGAACAAAAATAAATATGGAAGCATTTGAGAATAAAGATAGAAGGGATTGATCGAGAGCAGCAGGTATCACACTTTTTCTTTTCTATTTTCTATTATTTCTTTTTTCTTTAAGAAAGTATTTTAAATGAACATTTAAAAATTTCTTTCTACAGCTCCGACTTATGCAAACAGAAGTAAATGTAGAAGAAGTAGTAAAAGATAGAAGTTTCAAGGTAAGTAAACTGAAATCATTTTGCTTTTGTGCTAAGGTTGATAGAGATTTTTAGAGCTGATGCTTCTGGAAATAAATTGTCTGAATGCATTATTTAAATAATCTTAGTAAAATGATTGATTCTCTTTCATACAAACTTCACACTTCACCCAAAAAGTTTGTTCAATATTTTATCATTAAATGGAATTAGGAGCATTTAGAGTTAATTAATTTCATTCCAAAAGATCAATTTCTATTGTGGCAGCTGAATTGTCAGTGTACATTTTTGTTCAAAATTTGGTGTATTTTTGTTTGTTGATTTCAACATTGAAGAAAAATAAACATTTTTGATATATTTGTTACACACACAAACACATACACCTACATTATACAATTCAAAAAAGATTTGAAGTTTATGGACAATATATTGTGATTGATTAAACGTCAAAATTGGAGATTTCTTGTTGAATGATAATTCACTGACTGATTTGTAGTTGACTGATCAAGACACTACTTTGGACTAATCAGTATTATTCAAGGTGGAAGATAGACAAAATACTGAAAATATTCAAATCAAGCCTTGAAAATATTTTTTTGTATCAGCTTGACTAGGTTAGTAGCTTTGATATGTGGCTTCTATTATTTAAATGTTATTTTTGGGTTTTTTTTTTTTTTTTTCTTTTTCTTTTTTTATTATAAGTAATGAAAATGGGATATTTTACAATAATGTAGGATGCCAGAGATCATGTGACATGCAAAATGAACCACGGTATTGTCTATACTTCTATTAAATGTAGCATGACAACCTTTATTCTTGGATTGGGACAATTTCAAAGATATTTCAAACTTTTTACATATTTATTTAACCATATATATCCCATCCTGTTTCATGATCTTTTGCTATCTTTGAGTCAGATTCATGATTCCATCCTCCCAGAATTTGGCATCATTATGGGTGATAAACTGGTCTAAATGGCTTCCAGAATATTGAAGTTCTTCCTATTAATAGAATTTAGAACAAAATAAGTGATAATCCAAAGGTATAAGATCAGATACTATATGGCAGTTGCAGCAAGACATTCTAGCCAAGATGTACCAATTTCTGTTAAGTCTGGTTTTATAAAGAAAAAGCTTTTTCAGTGATGTCTCTAATTGGTTCTATTGGGAACAGTACTTGTATGAATTCAATATCCGATTTAATGGAAATAGCTTGTGATACACAATACCCTTTCCATTCCTCAGGAACTTTTTCATTTCACATTTTTGTAAACAATGCATTTTTCATCACCTGTGATTCTTATTCTCTAAAATGAGCCATTTTTCAAAAGTTGTGCTTGAGCAGAGAATCACAGAAGGAAATTCAGTCCATTAAATTTTCTGTTAAATTATGGGGCCCCTAAATATTGTAGTGAATCCAAAATTGGCAGTTAGCTCTTGTCATTTTACGGTTGAAATTGCTAGTAATGTAACCATAAGTTCTATGCTAACAGTTTCTTCTCTTGCATTTCTACCTTGTAGAACTCTTCCAGCTTCTTGATTTCTAGTCAACTTTGAACTTCCAAAATATAAATCAAATTCTTGAAATCTGTTCTTTTATTGTCCTCTCTCCTTCATGTTTAACTCCTTGTCTTAGTGGGTTTATTATCTTGCTTGGGGGTGAAATGATTTTTTAAAAGTTCTCAAATATCTTAAAGTACTCATGAGATATGTGGTGTATCTCTATGATGTCCCAGATAGAAGATAGTGTAACAAAATGGTAAATAGGTTGCTCAATAATCTTAGTTTTTATCTACTAAACTGAACAAACTTATTTATTTTTAACTTTTAAAAATTTACTCTTAATAACAAAAACCATTATTTCTATACATGATTAATTTTTTTTCAATTTAAAAAACAAATTAGAAATGAAAAAAATGTTTCTATATTTTAATTTTTTTTTTTTTTTTTTTTTTTTTTTTAATTTCAGGTTTTCAATGAAAGATGTAGAAGTGTATATAAGCCTCCTGTAACCTCTATATAGGCCTGAAAAAATGCTAATTGAAACAAGTCTATAGTTACAGTGTTTTTTACTTTTTAAACGATACCAAATCAATTAGGACCAATTCTCACAAATAAGGCTACCTCTTAGTTTATATCAGAACCTACAACTGCTACGGTTGGGGCAGTTTTCAAAATAGAATTTTTTTTTTTCTTTGAGTTATACTCTTGAAAAATTCAGTATTTGTTTAAATGATTGATGATTTGCAAAAGAACTAGACAATTTTGAGACGTAACTTACTTTTAAGTAGCTATTTTCAATTTTTTTTTTTTTTTTTTTTTTCTTTCAGAAAACGTCAAAAGTATTTATTTTTGTAAATTGCTCATTATATATTTTATCATGCAATAAAATCATTTGACATTTGTTTTTTGTAAAATCTTTTCTCTTTCTTTTATCGTGATTTTGTTGTGTAAAGATAAGCTCAACATTAAAATGTTTCTCTACTGTGAAAATGACTTAAAATTTCAAGGTATTCTAATTACAGAAAACTCAAACTTTTTAAAATATTTAACTACAGTGTAACCCGGATATAAGAGATTTTCTCTGGTCCCAAATTAGCCATACTTACCTAAACAAAATAGACCAAACCCGGATATAAGAGACTTCTTCTCTGGTCCCGACAACTCTCTTATATCCGGGTTACACTGTATTAACCAAATTACATTTTATTAATAAAATCTTAAAGTAAATAGCTGGAAAAATGATTTCTAACAAAAAATGTTTATTAATTTCATTTAATATTTCTTAATTTCATTTAATATTTCTTAAAAGTTTTTAAATTATTAAAACTATTGGAAATATTCAAATATCCCAACCTCCCCATAAGACCTCACTGAGACTGCATTGAAAAACATTTTATGCCATAACAACTTTCTTTTCAAAAACTCCTTTTTGCTCATCTTTTCTTATCTGCCAGTTTCTTTTTTGATTATCTTGCTCCACATTTTGTTGAGTCTTTGTTAAAGAAATTTACTTTTATTTTTGGACTGAAAATATGACTAGAAAGTGCAGGAATGTTTCTCTCGGTGCCAAGGATGAGAATTATCATGTGCCAATTTATTCAATCTGTTCTCATCTTGCCTGTTAAAACATTTCAGCCATCGTACCCTCCAGCCTTCTTCTGATGGCTCTCATATTCAGTAACTTTCTTTGGAATATTGAACTCAAATCCTTTGGGATACTGTTCTCATTCTGCTGTCCATGCTAAGGGAGATAACTTGTGTTAGTAAATTCTGTTATTTCGTTTTCGTTTTTTTTTTTTTTTTTTTTTTCTCTTTCTACAAAATAATCAAATTTATAAGTGAAGAAGGTAACTAAAAATAAATATTTGGGGGGGGTTCTTTTCTTAGGTCTTTTTTTTTTTTTTTTTTTTTTTTTTTTTTTAAACCATAATTTTAAAAATAGTAATTAAAAAAAGAGGATCATAGTAATTTAAAAAAAAAAAAAAATCTTGCATTATTCCCCATCATGAAACCTGTGCAACAAGCAAACCTCTGAAGGTAAGGCTGGAAGAACATCAAAAACCATAGTCCATGGAGTGACTATGAAGTTTGGTAATTATCCTTTTTACTCATACCAATCTCTGTTGAACTTTGATCAGGAAAGGATATACAGTTTAAGATAAAAAGAATTATTCTGGCTAGCCTATTGGACAGTGACTATAAGCAGAGCTGGATTATCAATTAGGATACTATAGGCTGTAGCCTAGGACCACTCAAGCTTTTATAAAACAATGATTTTAATTTTCTAGATGTTATAACTTCTAAATAGTTTCATAAACTGAAATGATATCTTTTGTGATGTCAATGAATACTCATTGCCACTTTCGCAATGCTCATTGTAGTAGAGACTTTGTAATTGCAGATACAATTATAGTAACACCATTGAACAATACTGGTGTCGGGTATCCTCGAATAACACTTGAACTAATAGTATTTGCTCAATAATACTCGCTCACTAAGTAACCACCAAATAGTGATTATTTAGATGCCACACTAATTTCCATATATACATTTCCTTTGCTATCACATGATCTATTTATTCAAAATGGGATTGCTTGTTTGCTCTCTGGTGATCTGTGTTCAAACTCCAGTGTCGTCTTGATTCCTGTATAACAATATCAATATGACAAACTCATTTTATTTTGATTGTTTTATTGTTATAATGTGGGTTATAAAAAAATTTTATTACGGGTGTGTTGAAATATTTGTTAATTTTCTTTGCAATAAGTTGTAAAATAGTGATATTTCTTGAGTATTTTTATTGACAAGCAAAAGAACTATTTTACTTTATTTAAGGAATTAGTTTGAAGTAAATTTATTACAATGTAAATGTAACTAAAATATATCACAAGTTAAAAAAAAAAAAAAAAAAAAAGTTATTCAATATGAGTGCAGGCAAGTTAGAGGTAGCTTCATCTGAGGCATCCCCATAATTTCATTAGCCTAGGGGACCTAAAAGGTCATAATCTGGCCATGGATATAAGCATTTGTTAATTGTTGCTATTTACTGAGTGTTTGAGTTCAATCCTTGACAGTAGAATCTATATTACTCGGCAAAAGCAACATAACAAGAACAAATTAACAAGTGGATAAAATAAGAGACAAATTAAGTAATGATTGGGGGAAACTGTCCAACTAAAGGGTTGGATTAGAAATTCTCAGAATGTTATCATGTAGTCAACCAAAGAAGGCAAGATGGTACAATCCCCGAAACAAGACTATAACAACCTAAAATAATAAATTTTTATATTAGGTTGTTGCAAAAATAATGATGTAATAATGTCGTTTTTTGACGTTAAAAAATACGTCAAAAAACGACATTACGTCATTATTTTTGCACCAACCTGATAGTTGTGTCCTTAAGTTGATTTAGCCATTCAAGAATGACTTATGTTTTTGTTTATAATGCTGTCGGTTTTTGCTTGTGATAAATGACTCCTTCAGGTGTAAGAATACGTAAGGGTTTGTTTGTTTTGTGGGTTTTGTTTTTGTTTTTTGTAGAAAAAACAAATCTTTTTGTAAGATGGAATGTAAATGTTTGGGACACTGACTGCTTTCCAGCAAATCAAGGAACTTCATTTTAGAAGTTCAATTTGTGGGTCTGTCTATATTTCTGAGACGAGGTATTATGTACAGTATTTACATTAGTCGGACTATTGTCCTCATCTTTGTCGCCATATTTGTCACAACGTTTCAGCCATTGTACGCTCCAGCCTTCTTCAGGTAGTTGGAATTTCGAACTGAACCCTTTATTTTGATCACTGGGGTAGACTGTTCTAGTTCCACGTGTCATGTTTGATGGATATCAGTTATCTCCTGCTAATTTTCCTTCTGAAAGTTCTCCACTGCCTTAACCGGGTATTGAACTCACACTCTTTGAATCTGTCACTGGATCTAACCAACGCTTTTATCCACTGTGCCATGTGTCCTTGAGGACACATGACACTAGAACAGTCTACCCCAGTGATCGAAATAAAGGGTTCAGTTCGAAATTCCAACCACCTGAAGAAGGCCGGAGCGTACAACGGCCGAAACGTTGTGACAAATATGGCGACAAAGATGAGAATATTAGTCCGACTAATGTAAATACAGTTCAATTTGTGTTAATATTTGAAAAATTAGTTTCCATACTGCTAGTTAAAAGATGCAGGGAAAAAAATAGAAGACAATTTTTTTTTTTTTTTTTCTGTTTATTCACTGATTACAAGACTAAAGGGTTACGTTGTGATAAGGTAAGAAGTGCACATGAAGATTGCATTTGAGTAGGCACAAATAGTTACAATTCTCATAATAATGCGGAAGCTATGTCTGAACACTAGTCAAGAAATGATTGCTCTCAGCTGGGCATATGGGAGAGAAAGTCACATCTTTTTCAGAAATTTGAAACCAGAAATTTTTTTTTTTTTTTTTTTCTACAAAAAGGATGGTACTAACTAAAAATAAATGCTTATTAGTAATTTGGTATTTAATAAGTAAACATTAAAAATAAATTATGGTTGATTTTTTTTTTTTTTTTTTTTTTTTTTTCATTCATTAAGCTTTTGATATTATTTCCTATCATATAAAGGCATGGTGGGAAGTTCTCAGCCCAACCTGCTTCCAAAAAATTCAATGTAAATAATCAAATAAGATTTTTAAAGGGCTTCTTGGTCAGACCCCAAACTTTTCAGCATGCCTTCATACTTAGACCATCTGTACAAATAAAATGGAGTGTCTGGTTGTCTGCTATAATTTTAGAAACTACTTCTTTATGTGCCATGTCCTCTCAGCACATAGGCGATCATGTCTCCCCACAACTTCTTGTTCCTTGTAGCTCTTAAACTTTTTCTGTTATTTCTCCTAAACCCTGTTCTACTCTCCCCTTAATTGAGCTCACTACATATGTTATGTGTTGCTTTTCTCTTACTCATGACAGGATAGATAAAAGGTATCAGATTCTCCAAACAGCACATAAGAATTAACACTAAGCCAGTTTTATTAAATTCCACCAACAATGAGTCAAGAATCAATTTGTTACAGTTAAACAGAAAATCATGTCACAAATGATCTCACTTTGAACAGATTTCAACTCTAATTCCAATGTAGGATTTAGAAGGTACTTATCTCTCTCCATCCATCATATGACAGACTGCTTAGGGATGTCACTCAATACAGTAATGATAGTGACAGTCAAATTCAGTATGTTCACATCAGCTAAACTGCATGGTTGCTTTCTTTAGTTCAGACTGCTTGGGCAGAGGCTAAATCTGCCTCACCTGCAGCTTACAAGCCCACGGCACCATTTCCCTTTAGGAATCATCTTTCCCAGAATAGTAAGAAACTTCAGTTTGCAGTCCTCAATTTGGAGAAAACCCAAGAATTGCTGTTTCCCATTTGTAGAATATGTCCTTACCTGGAAAATAAAATGGATCCAGCCTGTTTGAATCTGGAGTCCTAAAATGGCTTCTCCAGGCATAGGGGTGTGTCTATATTAGGTTGGTGCAAAAAAAATATGTTACTATGTGAGAAAACGACATTATTTTTGCACCAACCTAATATATAAGACCCTTCTTTTTGTTTCTCCTTAGACTTTGTTGTGTAGATACATGTGATGTAATTTCTCTGTGTGGGACGTGTGTGTGCATATGTCTTAGCAATATAAAAGTCTCTGAGAACAAAGCATATTTGCCATTTCTTTTTCCCCTTCAGCCAATCCATTCTGTCCATGAATTATGTTTTATCACAGATATAGTAATGCCCATAATGGGGAAAATACAAATGGGAGTATAACTCTTTCCACCATGGCTCTCCCATTACACCAACTATCTAAAAAGGCCAGAATTTTGTCAAGTAAATCTTGCCTTCCATAATTAATAATACCCATTTTTGACAATGACTGTGATAGTCCAACGTATTTGAATATAACAAGAAAAAAAAAACATGAATTTTGATAATTTATTTTACATTATACAACTGATTTTTTTTTTTGTTTGTTTGTTTTTAATCTAGTAGTCTATACCAAGGACTTCTGTGGTATTTTTTTTTCACTGGGGCAAGGAATAGCTTGTTTCAAAATGAAACAGCTCTCTTTTAATGGCCTGAGAAAACACTTTTTGCCTTCCATCAGCATGACTGATGCTCACATACAAGAGAGGACCTCCTTGCACATTCTTGGGCTAGCGTTTTCCCCTGACATAGAGTGGAAAGATTATATTGAATCAATTGCTAGGTCTGCTGCTCGGAGATTTAGTTCACTGTGTCATGCTAGAACAACTGCCCAAGGTCCTCCACCTCATTGCACTAAAGAAGGGGGATTGATAGTTATATCAATGTTAGCACAACCAACAGTTGTGAGGCTGGGTATTTTTTGTCCTTGGTCTGGGTGTACACTCTCTGTTTCCTCACATTAAACCTGATATTGTGTTACATCTTGTCTCAGTGGGCAGACCAGTGTAAATAATACTTTCCTCTATGGTATCTAGCCTTTAAATGAATTTAAATGCAGTACTAGATTGGAAGCAAGGCTTAATTATTTTACTGTTAAAATGGCTGGATGCAACTGTAAGTTCTATAATAACAGTTTCTTCTCATATTTTCTGCTTGTGGAATTCTTTTCTGGCTTCTTGCTTTCTAGTCAAGTTTGATCTTTAAAACATTTAAATGAAATGTCAATCATTATTGTCTGTCTTAATTCTTGTTCTTTTATTGCTCTCTTCTTAAAACTTTTTTTTTTTTTTTTTTTTTTTGCATACACTCTTCCACTCTATAGTAACACTTTGCATCTTAGTAGCTTTATTGCTTTGCCTGGGGTGAAATGATTTAAAAAAAAAAGATTTGTTCAAACATTGATTCCCTAGAACTGATTTATTTATTTTTGTTTGAGATAATGTTACTGTCAACACAGCAAGCATCCAGTTCTGTGTTCTTTTCAGTCATCATGAATGTTCTTCTCCACTGACCTTTAGGAATATTTAGGCGACATATCCCAATTGTTTGTGGCATTGTAATATCTCTGTGGAGTTGCAGAATCTTGATAATGTGTGTGAATTATGCTGCCAACCTTTATTAGTCCACATGGTAACATTTGCAAATTGTTTTCCAAACTTTTGAGGAATTCTATAATACATAAAAACTCATAGGCCTGCTGCTGTGGTAATAGCTGTGCCACCCACAAAGCCTTCATCAGATCATAAACCTTGAGTCAGGTACGGTTTGGGGTCCTAAAAACAGCATTATCACTTAAACCAGGATATTTCCACAGTATCTTCAAAATACCACCAGGTTCACTTCTTCTCTTTCAAAGCATAGAAAGGTCATATGAAAATACAACTGCCTTATATATTTAAATAAAGATTTACCATATTGTATATGTGAAATAATTTTTATTATATCTTTACTTTTATGAACATAGTTACATTTTTTTCTTTAATCATTACGCCCTAAACAAGGCAATAAAGCCGCTAAGACGCAAGGGAGTTACTGAGTCTGAAAAAATAAGAGAAAAAGAAAACATTATTAAGGAGAGAGGGCAATGAAAGAATAGAAATTAAGAAAATTGGCGTCACATTTTAATTTTGGAAGAACAAAGTTGATAGGAAAGCAAGAGGCCGGAAGGGAGTTCCACAAGCGAGAAGTGTGAGAGAAAAAACTATTAGATAGATCCATAAGTTATATGCTATCTATCTATCTATCTAAACTGTAAAATTATGAGATTTTGCCGCCAATCTAGTACTGCACTTAATAAAGTCAAGGTATCACAAATATACCAGAAGTAAAGAGCCCAGTCTACACTGCTATTTAACCCCACGGCTAGGAGAAGAAAAGACGGATTTATGCATTTCCCAAGGGCCTTTGGGTGAAAGTGAATGCAACTGACTAGCCCCAAATTTGAACTTGATTCCTCTATTTCACATTCCAAACTGATATCCGTTACGCTACATGCACATTCCCCTCTTTAATTAAGTGGAAAAAATTACATTTATTATCATTTACTTTTTGTCATTAACCCTTTTGAGCCTTAACCACCACTTTACCGGTTGTAGAAAAATATGGCATAATGCCCAGCCATTGGTTGAACAGTGGTAAAGAAAAATAACTAAATACCCAGCCAATGGTTGAACGGTGGGTAAACACTTATAAATATTTTTATATCTACCGTGAAACATGACTCCATTCTTGGCACCTTCACGGTTTGGCTATAATGAAAATTAATAATGCCTTTGTCTTCTACTCTTTTGACTCAGAATAATCAAAGATAGATGGTCGCAATTTCTACAGTTAAAGAATCTAGGTAATTAAAAAGAAATGTTGTTACGAATTTCAAGTTAAAACTTCATATGTAAATATCTCTAAAGACAAACGATACCTAAGGTCTAAAATGAATTTTTAAAAATGAAAACTCTTTCTTGAAGATTTTTTTTTTAGCTTTGGTTTCATGCTAATAGATTAAATTTAATATTTCCAATAGGCAAAATAATTCGCTGTATTTAAAAACGAATTTGAATTAATTGGAATGAGTTTTACATCCCCTAAAAATGGCTTACAAATCTCTCAACACAATGTAATTCTCTTTATTAAAAAAAATCTTTCAAAAATAAAATATACTTTTCTGACATTTTGAGGAAGATTAGCTGATTTAAAGTTTAATCTGATTTAAAACAAACATTTCTTTTAGTTTAAAATAACGCAGAAAAGCAATTTTTAACATTGAGGTGGGTGTTTTTAAGAGGTATTGACAACTATCTCGATAGACTACTTTTTTTTCTTTAATCATTTTACCCCAAGCAAGGGTGAAAGTGAGAGAAAAGACTGGGTATAGGGGAGATTGAGAAAAGGATAAAAGATGAACGAGGTTTAAGACAACAGAAGATGGCGATTGACGTTGCATTTAAATTTTTGAAGATTCTAGTTTTCTGGGAAACAAGTAAACAGGGGAGAAACTATCGGGAAGTGCGAGAAAAGAAAATGTTGGAGTAGAAGTGGCGGTTACATTTAACTGTTTCGACAGTAAAAAGGTGGGACCGAGATGCCAACCTAGTAGCACGTTTAAATTCATGTAGTCGAGGCACCAGGGGAAAAAAGCTTGCCATGAAAATATTTGTAAAAAAGACAGAGGGAAGCCACATCACCCCTGTGAGAAAGTGACTGATGTCGAGATACCAAGTCAGGATCTATTACACTGCAGTTCCTTTGGATTTTGTCAAGAACCTCAAGACGAGTAACAAGAGCACCATGCCAGATATGGCAACACTATTCAATGCATGGCCGAATGGTAGACTTTTAAATGTGCAAGATGGACTCTGACGAGAGTTTTTTTTCCCCGCATAACACAATAAACCAACTTTCCTTGTGGTAGATGTTGGTGTTGATTCAATGTAGTTGTTCCACTTCAAATCAGTTAAAAATACGAGGCCAAGAAGGCACAGTGAGACGCTCTCCAGGAGTCGAGCATCAGCCATGCTGATGGCGGGCAGTTTAGTTTTGGAGGCATTAAAATTTACAAGCCATTTTCTGCCCCAGTTAACCACTGATTGATGGTCCTTTTCAAGAGCAGCAGCCAGGTTAACTTTGTCAGCTCTGACGGATTTGCTATTGAGACAGGAGTAAATGATAGTGTCATCTGCATAAATGCCTACTTGGGAACTGATAACATCGGGAAGATCATTGATGAAGTTCAGAAACAGCGTAGGGGGACACCTCCGTTTGTGTGAAAGGATCTGGAATCGAGCCCGTTTAGAACGACCTTCACTTCACGATTTGATAGGAATGATTGGATTAAATCAAACAATCGTCCTGTAATACCGTAGCCCTGAATCTTACATAGAATACCAGCATGCTTTTGAGATGTCTAGAGCTACAGCTCGAGCTTCGCCGCTATTATTCGTATTCAATGATAGCCGTAAGCACGTCAGCGGTAGACCGGGAAAACTGAATCCATATTGTTTATCAGAGAGTAGGTCATGAGAGGTAAGATGCTTAACCACTTCACCATTGATTAAAGTCTCGAATAATTTTCCGAAAAACGATAGACTAATGGGACGATAGTTAGAGGGTCTGAAGGTTTTCTATGATTCTTCAAAACAGGAACTACAGAGGCGGACTCCCAACAAGCTGGATAACGGCAAACAGCGAAGCAATAGTTGTAGAGTTTGGAGAGAACTGGAGCCAGCTTTTCTTTAGGACGATCGTTGGTATCCCGTCACCTCCACTTGCCTTATGTGAGTCTAATTTAGAAATGATGTCCGAGACCAGTGGCGGGGGTAATGAGCATATCACACAGTAGAGCCTCAGTTCTAGAGGGAAAAACAGGTGTGGGTACTCCAAATGAGTTGAGTTGGAAGAGAATTTCTGAGCAAAGCACTTAGCCTTATCTACTGTAGAAGTCAGGACTTTGAATTGATTGAATAGAGGAGGGATTGAGGATTTGCTGTTGTTCAGCACACTCTTACAGATCCGCCAATAATCTTTAGAACCGAACTAGCGAGATGTTATTCGTTGTTTCATTCTATCAGCCAATAGTAACTTCGCTTCATTGAGGACACGCTTGCATTCGTTACAAGCAGAGATAAAGAGAAGTCTATTCCAGTGGTACAGCCAGAAGAGATTTTTGTGGGTTATAGCGGCCTAGCATGCAGGTGAGAACCAAGATGAATTCGGGCAGACAGGAACCCAAACGAGACTATGCCTACGGACAGTCTCTCGTCTGGGGCGGTAGACAAACGGTATACGGAGTCTACAGAGATTTTTTGACCGAGTCTACGGGCTCGAAATTGTCCCACATAAAAACCTGCCTTGTGGGGAGGTTTGGTAATTGCTAGAAGCCGTTTGGAGTCAGTCTTCAGACTAATTAATACGGGCGTCACGGCTAGTAGCCAAAGCATTAAGCGATACGAAGTGAGATATAACAGTATCAATATGGGAACATGAAAAATGTCTAACTAGAAATGGAAATACTAAAAGATAAATATTCTGGTGGTACGTGAAACTAGGTGGCTAAATAATGGCGATTTCATAAGCAACAGATACAGCATAATATATGCAGAGGGGACAATTTATGTAGATCAGAACTAATACTAGACTAAAACATGAAGAAATATGTTTCTGGGATACTGTCAAATGTCGGACAGAGTTCTTCTAGTTAAACCGGAAGGGAAACTATTCACTCTAGCCAAAGAACAAGAAATCACCACCATCATCATCATTGGAGATCTTTTTTCTTTTTTTAAATAATTTCACCCCAAGCAAGAGGAAGATGTCGCTAGTACGTAGGGGGTTAAAGGGAATGAGAAGACTGAGGAATAGGAAGGATTGAGGAAGGAACAAATAATGAACGGGGTTCAAGAAAACAGAAGACGGCAATTAACGTTGCAATTAAATTTTTGAAGATTGTAATTATCGAGGAAGCAAGCAAACAGAAGGACGTTCCACGTGTAGAAAGTGCGAGAAAAGAAACTGTTGGAGTAGAAGTAGCGGTTGCATTTCAACAGTAAAAGTGTAGGACCTAGATGTCAATTTAGTCTACCACTCGTCCCTTCAGCCCCTCAACCTCTGGCGTCTTCCTATTTGGGTTGAGACGCCCACTCGGTCTGAACCGAACTCAGGGGTAGCTGGCCGCACGCTCCCTGAATACCCGTAGATTGTTCGACCGGTCACTGGCCAAGTTCCGCCTGCTGCCCACGTTGTGTTAGCTTTTAGATCCAGTAAGCGGGGTGTTGTCCATACGTTCACGGTCGATTGGGGATGTAGTCACGGCTGTGAGGGTGGGCGGCAGGAAAATTAGAATGTGGCAAATAAGGAAATAATATCTGCAGAAGCCGAACAACAATGGGTAAAATATTGATGTCTTTTATATAAGAAAACAACAACAGTAGAAAGAGTTTACAGAAAGGATAGAAAAGCAATTAACATAAGAACAGAGGACCACTCCTCTACCAATTATACCAACAGAGAGAGCTGTGTGTGTGATTAACTCGTTCCAAATCAACTTGGGAGGATATGTGACTCGTAATTCCAGCCCTACGTGGAAGTGTAGCTTTTCAGTTGGTTGCCGTAAGTGACAAACATTAAGTTTCAGCGACTTTTCAATGCGACTGCTACAACGACCATGATATTTTTGAAGTCCTTTTCTCTGACTCGCCACTGGACCGACTCACTGCAACGACAGTCTCTCTCTCTCTCTCTCAACGTCACTCTCCTCTAACGCCCAAGTCTCCCCAACTCAGCAAAACTCGCGTTTATATAGCAAACCGAAGGTTATAAGCCAGGTTGTTCACGCGCTTAACACGAGTGTCACCATAAGCGAAGTTTAAATTCAGATCTATTTCAAATCTCTTAGTGGATAAAATTAATTAGTTCAATGTTCATTTCAATTGTCTTTTCGATGACCAAATTCAGCGGATACAACATGTTTAGATCAGATTTCGCTAGCGGTAAACATACACTGATCTTACCTCCCCGGTCCAATTTACTTCAATATGTTTTTATCATAAATATTATTTTCGTCACTTTTTTTTTTTTTAATGACCCAAATTAAACATCGGCTCCTGCCCTTTTGCATTTGTTTATAAACAAGTCCTCGCCAACTTGATTTGAAATTTATTCTTTATCCATCAGCCGTCTCAGGTTTCATATATCATTGATCTTTCCTATTAATAGCGCTGATACAGTTTGTAACTTTCACGGAAGATCGTGTTCTCCATCTTCAATCAATAAACGTTATATTTGCGTGTGTGTATTCATGTGCGTCAACCTCTCTCTGCACTCTAGTAGTACGCTTAATTCATGCCGTCAGTGCACCAGGGGAAAAGCACATCAAATGTTTAAGTAGGAAAGGAATGAGGCAATGGAATGTTCGGCAAATACGGGTTAGGATCGCGCAGCGAACATGAAAGATATGATCAATGATACAGAACAAATGATTGCATAAACAGCACCTGGTTTACAAACCCCACGCAAAACGTTTGTGAACATGAAAAAAACCAAGAGAGAAACACAAAGAACCAGATATACTTCATAACAATCAATAAAAGGTTCAGGAAGTCAATTCTACACTCTAAAATCTATCTGTAGGGACGATCACATTCTAGACATATGCAAACTCAGATTAAAATTACAAAAATTTATGGAATCAAAATCAACGCCTAAACTATAATTCAAGAGACTTCTATATGACTCAATTTGCAAAATGGCGTATACTGATACAGTCAAGAATAAATATAAAGCTTAGAAGAGGTAGGGAATTAAAAGGGAAGTAACCTGAGGGAAATTTTAATGACATCAGGAAACGAGACCATCCCATGGTAAGATGGAAAGAGAGAGAGAGAGAGAAATGGATGACAGATGAAATTTTCGAGCTGATAAAAAAGAGACAAACAATGCCAAGGAATGGCACAGAATATAGAATGCTAAATTAAAAAAAACATTAGATTCAAAGACAGGCAGGCAAAAGATGAACGGCTCAATGAGAATTCTGCAGGAGTAGAAAAACTGAAAAACCTCAATACAGCAGACATGCATGAAAAGATGAAATAAATAACGTGACAAAAGATGTTAACAAGATGCATAAAATCTAAAATAGTAAACACATAATAGAAAACGAAAATATACTTCAAAGGTGGAACGAATACACCAGAGATGTCTTCTACGATGACAAAGTCAAATTTACAATAAATAAAAATATGGGCGGGACTGTAATATTAGAATCTGACGTATGATCAACACTGGCCCAGATGAACAGAAGGCGCATGTGGAATTCTAATACGCGTGCTATGAGTCTTAGAAGGCTTCAGAATCGAAAAAAATATTGAAATTAACAACAATTGTGTTGTATAGGAATAAAGTGTCGCTGCCGAGACTTGAGTTTGAACATAGATCGCCAATGAGCAAACACAGGCGATCCTATTATTGAATTAAGTAAACCACGTGACCATAGAGGAAATGCATAAGTAGGCAGTCTCGTGACGTCTAAGTGATCGCTACTTCTATTCTATCCTCTATTACTATACGGACCGCTATTTCTTCTCTATCCTCTATTACTATACGAACCGCTATTCTCTACTATATTCACTATACTATTTCTCTATTCGGATCACTATACAGATTATTATTCGAGCGAGTATTATCGAGCAAGTGCTATTAGTGCGTTACTATAGTTGTATCTGCGATTACAAAGTCTCTACTACAACGAGCATTACGAAAGTGACAACGATTATTCTTTGCCATCACAAAAGTGGCAACGAGTGTTTGTTGACATCACAATAATTACAGAATGTATAGTAGTCAGCCCAACATGCAAATTACAAATTGGAAATACCAAAATCAACAATTTAAACATCTGGGAAGCTTTAAAAGAGGACGGGAAGTGCGACACTAAAATCCAAATGCGCATTGGGATAGCGAAAGATACTTTCCTAAAGCTAAGCAAAGTATTAAAAAACAGGAAAATTTTGTTAGAAACAAAAAAAGAGTACTGAACTGTTGCATAATTCATTGTTCCTATATGGCTATGAATGCTAGATAATCTCTTCACAGATGAAGAAGAAACTTGAAGCAACAGGAATTTGGTTCTACAGGAGGATGCTGAGAATACCATGGACCAGACATGGGAGCAACGGCAAATGGAAAACAATAAGGACCCTTATGCTTAACATCAGAAAGATACAGTTGAAATTTCGAAAGCAAAATGAGGAAATAGGGCTTGGAAAATTTGATATACACGGGACAGATTGAAAGCAAGAGGGTTAGAATAAATCAACGCGTAACTTACTTAGCGAGCGTGAGTAAATGGATGTCAGAACAGGGTTTAGGAGAGATAGCAAAAAGATAAATTTTATTAAGAGTTACAAAGGACAGGGAATTGTGGAGAGACATGATCGCCAACGTCCTACATGGACATGGCACATATAATAATAAGAAAGATGAAATCTTCATAGCGGTTCCTAATCAAGCCAATGCCAAATAATGCGTGCTCCATCGGGAAATCACCTTAATGAGCCAAATAACTAAGCTTATCATTCGGATTCTGAAAAATAGAGCACGTAGCAGAATTAGAGAGGAAACAGGGCAATAAAAACGTGTCTTCGTTAAACTGGAACAAGAAATGCTATCTTTATGATCAATGATCAAATGTTATTAAGACGAGCAACACGAATGCAGAAAGACCGATACCTATATTGCATAGATTACGCAAAAGCATTTGATCAGATGAGGCACAAATATCAACTTAAAGTGACAATATGACACCATGACTCATGTTAAAGGTTGACAGGCGGTCTTATTTTTATTTCTAAAGAAAGAAAAATATTTTTCATGTTAAATAAATGCGATACCATTTTCAGATTTGTGTCACTTTTAGAGTATATAATGTGAGAGGTGAAATTATGGGCTTGGGTGGGATTGGTCGTTAGGTACAGTCTTAAGGTTTGTTTAACTTAAGTGTTGTTTTCATTTGATAAAGGAATTGTTCGTTGAAATGCGTGACACAAAGCAAATCTTTACATGCCAGTTTTGTTTTGATCAAGGATATGACACACTGTCAGATGGAGATGACGATGACACCTGTGATAATTAGGTCAAAGGAAGGTGAGATTCCGGCACATAGAAAATGTTCCGTTGAAGGTGGATATGAGCGATGCAAGGTCACAATTTTGATTGGCCTGCCAATGAGAGAAGGGCTGGGATTAAGCTTCTTGTCTAACCCTCCAATATTTATAACACAAAACCGTTGTTTTGATTGAACCATCAATCATATTGGGTCCTTGTGGGCTTTCCTGCTTCCCTTTCGATGCGTATGACACAAGACCATTGTCCAAGCATTGTTATTGTCTAGTCAATCAGGGCGGTGCAACTGAGGTTTGAACTCCCATAAAAAGTAGTTGCTGAAAGAACAGATCGAATTGGTCTCGACTCTAGTAGTCCAATACACTCCCTGTCGGATGACCATAGTGCCTTAATCATCTAAAGACCTGTTCTCTACGCTGCTTTTTGAACTGTCTCGATTTGCTGCCTGCATTTAAGTAGTTGAACGACTTTGTGCTCTTTAGCCATAACTGCAACCGCCAGTAAACCTCTTCCTCTCAGCTTAAAAATTCTTTATACGGAGAAATTTCTTCAAATCCCTTTTGTTTATGTATTCATGATCTTAATCAATCATAGTACCATAAATAAAAGTTATTTTACACTTGTTAATGAGTGTTGTTGAAGTTAATTAAGTTTACTGGCGTCACTGGTGAGTTTAGTCTTTCACAAGTACAGCCAGGGCAGAGAGGAGTCAAGCCTGATCTTTGACAGTTCTTCACCGATATTCGTGCGGACTCTGAAACACAACGTGGTGATGCAGGATTGGTGAAGAGCGAACTCGTCAGAAACGAACAACCGGAGACGGACCAAAGTAAGTGTGGCATTCTGCGAAACACCCAGTAAAAGAGCCACAACCAAGAAAAGCTTAATTTATTTGATAAATACGAGGTCTGTCTGAAAAGTAACGGGACTGGTGTCACAAACAATTTATTTTAATTCCAACTACAAAACTACATGGTTTCCCCTTCAAAGTAATCCCCCTCGAGTCTAATGCACTTTTTCACCCTTCTCTGTGGCGAGCCATGATTGCCCACGTCCTGGGGTGACACAGGACATAAAAAAGAAGAAGCTGTCAAGATCCTCAATAACCAATTTGGTTTACTGGTATAATAGTCTCAAGAGTGCCAGCTCAATGTGGTGTAATGGTTAACAAGCTTGTGTCACTAGAACAGTTACAACTTAATAGTGAATTCGATCCTCACTGGTTGACCCATACTTTCGGCCTTGTACCACACCTAAGCTACGCTTAGAAAAGCTCGCTAGATCAATTGCGACTAAGTAGTGAGTTCGATCCTCACTGGGTACTCCACACTTTCAGCCTTGTACCACACCTAAGCTATGCTTAGAAAATCAGTTTGGGCACTTCGACATGGTGCAGTGGTTAGTAAGCTTGTCTCGCTAGATTAGTTATGACTGAATAGTGAGTTCGATCCTCATTGAGTGCCACATTTAAGCGACTCTTAGAAAAAACTTTTGGGTACTACATGGTGTAATGGTTAGAAAGCTTGTCTCGCTAGATCAGTTATGACTGAATGGTGAGTTCGACCCTTCACCGGTTGCCACATCTAAGCTACGCTAAGAAAATCATCCTTATAGCTCCTAGAGACAAAGATGGAACACGCCAATATAAAAAAAAAAATCGATTTTAAAATAAAATATTCGCTAAAAATAGTCGCTAGGAAGAATTGCTCTCCACTCATAAGGGGCGGCCATTTAAATTTCAATGGGACTGGGAGCTGAGAAAATAAAAGTCTTTCAGAACTCTTATAATGTAACAAGAGTAACAAACTGTAACAAGAGGATGAATTACTAATGAACACTTCCGCTGCTGCAGATGTTCTTATACGTCTTTACAAAACTTACATTTTTGTCGATGTATACAGTGGAAATAAAACTTCCTATTGGAAATTACTGAAATTAAAATCATATACAAGGTTGATGGAAAGGAAAAAAATATCAAATAACCATCGAAATGAACCAAATGATAAATAAACAGGTTTTCTTGGAGAAAAAGTAAGAAATGAGTAAATAAGTTTCTTATTTAAATGATTTTACACAAAAATGAAAATAACACTGACATCTCATTTTAACAGATATATTTACCAAAATTACACAAAAATATCTTGAAATACTAAAGAGTAAATTTATTCAATAAAACCGCCATTTGCTTCAACAATGGCCACCAGACGACCTTGGAACCTCCTGCAATTCTTCTGGATGGTCTCCTTGTTTAAGTTGGTGAATGCTGCCATAATCCTTGCCTTCAGTTTATCTTTGTTGTTTCAAGGAGTTTTGTTGGTCTTCTGCTCAACCATGCCCCACACAGTGGCGAACAGTGGGTGGTGGCATTTGGGCCCTGGGCCCTGGGCCCCGTGCGGCACTTTATGGGGTCGGCATATTGCGCGTGAAAAAAAATTGAAAACGCGATCATTCATTTTTATGTTATGGTGTTTCAAAAAAGAAATCTAATATTTTGTTTTTTTTTATTCATTTTTTTTTCCAACAGACATCCCCACTATATTGTATATTTTGTACAATCAATATGTGTCTGTGTGTCTGTGTGTGCCCTGTTTTTGTATTGCGATAAATCGACCTAAATAGTTTTTGGATTGTTTTTAAATTATTTTTTATAAAAATAAAATGCCCGAAAATGTCTTTTTTTCATTTGCGAAAATGTTAAAATTTTAATGAAATTTTTGGTATTTTATTCACTAATAAATTAATTTTATAATGAATAACTTCTTTGATTTAAAAAAAAAAAAACTCAAGCAAATATTTTTTATCACTAACGTTTGGTCATTTGAATAAAAAAAGTCCCAATCGCTAATTTTTACATTTCTAGAAAGATCAAAAATGAGAAGCCACATATAAAAAAAGAATTAAATTTACGATGTGAACACCCTGAAAAAGTTATTCGAAAATTTTAATTTTGTTTTTAAAAAACCCAAAAAAGAATTTTTATACAGTGTGTTTTTTTAGTTTTTTTTTTTTTTTTTTTTTTTTTAGTGGAGTTTTAAAAACAATGTTTTTTTCTTTGGGTTGATACAAAAACAAATTTCCTCTGAGGCAATTTATCTACATTTTATAATATTTACTTAAAAATTTTGCAGTGAATTTTGAAAGTCTTCGAACCCTTCTGCCTAAGATGAAATATTTTTAATTAAATAAACATTTATTTAATCTATCTAAAATGTAGGATAGTATATTTTCCAAGATTTTAATATATTTAAAAAATTTATGAACAATTTTTCATTCAGACTAAATTTGCTTGAAGAAATAAAGAAAAGTCGTCTTTTTTTTAAAGTTGCATTCCTTCCCAAAGCAGAGGTCTTTGGGGCGGAAAATTAAAAATAAAATAAATAAATAACGCATATTTTTCAAATATTTTATTCATATTTTTCTCTTATTGTCCATGAAATTTGAAAATACTTGCATTATTATTAATATGTTTAATTAATAATTTTATTAATTGAAATTCCCCATATTTTTTTACATATCACGGGATACTGATTAGATTTAAGAGCCAAATCATTGAATCAAAATAAGGATTGTAGTTGATTTTGATAGTAAATGATAACGCACATGGGTTTTAAGAAATATTTGGGTTTTATTGTCTCAATGATGTTTCCCAATGATATATTTTATGAGTCTGTGGTGTCAATCCTGAAACAGACCACCATATACACTCAGAGCACAGACACACAGCATTGGACTGACCAGTTATCCTTGGTAAAAACCTGTTAACTTCAAAGCGTAAGTTTAATTTTTCTTTTTCTTTTTTTATTTTAATACTTCAAACATTTTAGAACAAAACAGCCTTCATTTAAATTTTAAAATTAGGAAAAGGCTATTTTGCCGGTCCCTGCACAATAACAACCCCTTCATTATTTTTTTTTTTAACATAACTGCTATGACGTTATGAAAGAAGTATAAACTATTTTTATTCATAAAAAACAACAGTTTACTTATGTGCTTATCTTCAAGATACGCAAACATTTTCAGCTTATTTTTTAAGGAATACTCTCTTTATAGTACCAGCAGGAGCCAGCTTCGTATGCTCTTTTGATGTACTTTTTTTTGGGAAATTCTGAAATAATGTTTCATTTGTTTTCAATTCATTATTAAAACGTTTTCAATTCATTGTTAAAAAAGTTTTCAAATTTTATTATTAAAAAAAGTTCATTGAAAAATGCCCAAATTAATTTATTGTAAAAGAAAATTATTTAAGAATTCAGATGGAAAACAACAAGTTTATTTTCCTGAAAAATGCAGACCAAAAAGCATAAAAGGAGGACTCCTGATGCTAATTTATAGGCGACATTCCTTAAAAAAAAAGCTGAAAAATTCGGGATTGCGTATCTTGAAGATAATCAATTATTTGCTTTTTTATTGGAAAAAGTTGATATAAAACATTGGATCAGTTAAAGAATCCCCCTAGACTGATCAACTGTAAAATCTCCATGCCAACTAATCTCAACTGTAGAATCTCCTCCTAGACTGCTCAACTGTAGATCTTTGAAACTTGTTTAAAATGAATCCTATTTTTTTCTTTTCAATAGGTTATTTCCGTAGAAAAAGATTGGAGTTAATTTTTTAATAAATAAAATCATTCGTAGTAAAGTAGAACCAGAAATATACGCGATTTAAAGTTTGTTTACATTTCGAAAGTTTTTACTAAACTTGCAATTTTTAAAGCTGAAAAACTCCATATATATCAGATATTTCAATAGATTTTCCATAAATCACTATTTTAGAATTATTATGTGAAAATAACAATATTCTATATTAAATTTTAAATTTTTTAGAGATTTTTTAATTAAACATTTTCAGAAAAATCAAATCTAGTGCATATTACAAGTTTAACTTTTTATATTAGTATTAAAAACTAAGAATCTTAAGTGTGTAATATAAAAAAGGTAAGTTAAGATTATGCAGATGTAAAATTTTCAAATATTACACTTTAAATTTTTCTGGAACGAGTTTTAAAATATTTCTAAATATTCATTTAAACTGAAGAATCTTCATTCCAACTCAACTGTAGAATCCCACTCCGACGCACGTCTGGGGCAAAGGGATTCATTGAGTAGTAGTAACACAAAAGAAAGATTAAATATTTGTTTCTCTAAAAAATACAAAAACAAAGTTAAGTCAGAATTGTAATTATTAGTTTGGTGCAAAAATAATGCCGTTTTCTCACATATGTTACTATATGAGAAAACGACATTATTTTTGCACCAACCTAATATTTAATATTGACTTTTAATGTTTATTGTTTTAAAAAATTTATTTTAAAAGACGAATATTTTTTTAGATAACCGGTTGAACTGATGGAAATAAATAAATTGTTAAATATTTCTGTCCTTATTAGTTTAGTTTCATTACCATCTTTCATAACGCCGTAACGTAAAAAAAACTAAAGTATACACTGGTAAAATAATGAGAGGGTAGTTACTTTGACTAAAAAATTAATTGTCAGTCAATTCTCTGGAGAATAAGTTAATGTTTAATGCAAGTATCAGAGGTGAACATTTCTCATAAAATTTTAATGATTTTTTAATACAAATATTCATCGTTCAGTTATTTTTATTACGAATACAGTGTAACTCGGATATAAGAGACCCTGATATAAGAGAGATTTTCTCTGGTTCCCAATTAGAGCCTGTGTTAATGTATATAAATTAGACCATACCCGGATATAAGAGAAACCATCGCCGGTCCCGATAACTCTCTTATATCCGGGTTACACTGTATTACTATGGATTACATTTTAAATTATTATATTGCATATAAGAATGAAATAAAAAGGGATAAGAAAAAAGTATATGAAAAAAAGATTTAAATAATCATTGGCTGTATAGGATGAACCCCTGTAATTATTTACTTCTATTTTTAAACAACATTTCCCTGTGCCATTATAAGAGGCAAATGGGTCACGAATGTGTCTAGCTAAGTTTGGGATAGTTAAAAAATTATCAACCTTTTTTTTTACAACCCCACTTTTAACCTTGTGCCAAATTGTATCTTAGTACAATAAATAAAAATTTCCTATGTCATTGAGTATGATCTTTTCCATTTTGATTCTTTTTCTATTTTTTTTATCGATTAGAATGAATAAACAGCAAAAACTGAATGGTGTGGCTTACCACAAGTTGAAAGCTACCAGAGAACGCAGGGAAAGAAAATGTGCTGCATCTTTACAGGTTGTCCTACAGAAGAAATATGTAGCTAAAGCAAAATGCAAAGACGAGGATGCTGAATGTACATCAGAACTAGGAGGGGAGGAACATGGAGAAAATACGAATATGGTGGAGACAAATATAGAAATAAAAATTGAAGAGGAATTTCCTGCAGAAATTAATATTGTTAAAGAAATTGAAGGTGACAATGTTGAGGTGCTAAAGGCAGTGAGCTCCAGTGCATGCGGTAAGAACAGGTATGAATATGAAGAAACTGACGAAGTTACTGGAAATAAAGAAATAGAACAGGCAAACACAAAGATTGCTGTGTAAGAAGACATCACAATTAGACTATAAACTTGCTCAGAACAGTTGCTTGTTGTTCTTGTAATACTGGGGCCTAAAAAGTTTCAAAGCAAAGATGAACCGTTTGCTCTAACTGTAGAACCAGGGGAAAATAGTCTGAGGGTAATGCTACAACACTGGTTTTACAAAACTATGGAGAATAGAGGGACTGTTTTGAGATCATGGTTGCTGTACTCAAAGACGAATATATCTCTTTATTGTTTCTACTGTTGCCTCTTTCTGAAAACAGAGCAACGCAAATCAAGTCTAGAAAGAAATCCAGGATTTCAAAATTTCTGGAAGCTTAATTCAAAAATGCCTGAACATGAAAATTCGTCTGACTACCAAAGAGCTTTTAAGGAATGGAGGATGTTGGAAATGACCTTTAATAAAGGTAAAACCATTGACAGTAAATTACAAGAAAAACTTTGAAAGAAAGACGGATTTGGAGACAGGTTTTAACACGGTTACTTGATAGCGTGAAGTTTCCGACGAAACAGGACCTGCCTTTTAGAGAAGATGTATATAGTTCCAATAAAGGTAACTTTATAGAACTTCTTGAACTTATGAGTAAGTATGATCCTGTTCTTGGAAAGTATTACTTGAAAAAAGTAAATGATAACCGGCGGTACTTGTGACCGAAAATCCAAAATGAATTCATTCATCTCTTAGGAAACCACGTAAAGGAAAATATATTGGATCGAATTTGAAAAGCCAATTATTCCGCTATCATACTAGACAGCACGCCGGACATTTCTCATACTAATCAGATGAGTTTCATTTGTCGATATGTCGTTGTTGAAGACAAAGAAGTGGAGGTGCGAGAATCATTTCTTGGTTTTATCACTGAGTATGGGAAGACAGCTTGTGATATCAAGAAGATGATTTGGGATTGACTGGAGAAAGAGAAACTTGATTTCAATAAATGTAGGTGGATAAGATTTGACAATGTGACTAGTATGGCTGGAGTTCATGGTAGTGTTCCATATCTTTTGTAAAACATAATTGGAAAAGCTAAATTTGTGCCATGTTCTAATCATAGTCTGAATTTAGGCGGTGTTGATGCCTCAGTTGTGAATGCAAGTGCCATTACATTTTTCGGAATGATTGAGAGAGAGACTATACATTTTTCTCCTCTTCCAATCACCGATGGAAAGTTATATCTTTGCATGTGAAGGTCATAATGAAGCATTTGGTAACCACCCATTGGGGTGAATGTTATGAAGCTATTTGTGCAGTGAAAAACCGGATTTCAAGGTGTGATTCAGGCACTCGATTCATTAAGCTCAGCTTCAGAAAATCTTTAAACGAGAGTGGATGCACAAATCATTTTACTTTCAATTGAAAACTTCTCCTTCATGTCATTTGTTTTACTGGGAAGAAATTCTGGGACAAATAAATTTCATCCAAAAGAAACTTCAAGAACCTGGTATTGGTTTGGATGTGTGTGTCACCCACATGGATGCGACCAAAATTTTTTTTAACTGAAACAGGGACAGGCTGGTGTCTGAATCGGTTAATCAAAGTAAAGTGCGAGGAAATGGAAAAGCGAATTAGAAGAAAGAGAAAGCTACATGGGGGAAAGGAAGATGATGTATGTCAAACGCTTGAGCAGGAAGTAAACAGAAATGTTTACAAATATCATGATCGACTTGTAAATGAACTGGAAGCACGGTTTGACTCCATGTCTCATCTACAAACTGTCTTCGCTAGATTATCATTGCAAGCAATCCTGGAAGATACTGAAAGCGAGTTGGAGCGAAAATTTTAAATTCTCGGTAGCGAATACAGTGCTGACGTATCTAGGCTGCCTTTGGAAGTCTTCGACTTCGGGATTGTTTTAGCGGCAGCTTCCAAAGTGGAAAGGGACATGACCATGATGACCAAATCATTGGCTATCGAATGGCTGATATGGATTTATCGATGGCAAGTTCAAGAAACAGTGCCAAATATTGTGATTACGGCTGTTTTTACGCTCACAGTTTCTATTGCTACTGCAGAGAGAAGTCTCTCAAAACTGAAACTCATTAAAAGTCACTTGAGATCGAGTATGTCGAAGATTGATTATCCAATTTGTCCCTCATTTCAATTGAACATGAAACTGTGGAGAAGATAGGCTTTGACCAAGTTACTGGTAACTTTGCTTCTGCAAAAGCTCGAAAGGTTAAATATGATAACATTTGTTCAGCTAATTTTTGAATTTGTTGTTTTTCAACTACTAATATGGATATTTCATTTATATTTTTCCTCCAAAAACAAGGAGCGCTATTATGAATACGGGCCATGCGCGGCACTTTGCCTCGGTACGCCCCTGGCCCCAACATAATAATCAAATGTGTTGCAGCCCGGGGAGTTAGGTGGCCAAATGTAACGGGTGATGTCGTCGCAGAAATTGTTTGACAGCCATGTCTGTGTTCTCTTGCTTGTATGGCATGGTGCAGAGTCCTGTTACCAAACATAGGGTCTTCCATCAGCCACCCTTTTGACCCAAGACAGCACTACCTCCTCAAGGCACTTGATGTAGTCTGAGGCCTTCACCAACAAATTTTCCGAGCTGTAGTACCTTTGTAATCACCATTAGACTCATCCAACTCTTTCTAAATCCTCTGCACTGTTCTCAGACTGACATCCAAACACTCTGAAATGTTCGTATTGGATCTTCCGGTGCGAATGCCGAGCAGTACAGCATGCCGTTTCCAAATTTCTGGCAAGGTGAATTGTGTCATGGTGCTCTTTTTCTCACAGACGGTGCCCAACTGACCCTACTATACAGTCTATGAAATCAAAAGCAAACAACGCGCATGAGCGAAATTAAAAATATGAAATGGCGACAATTTACCCATCTCTCTATTGAAATTTACTCATAACCTTAACACAACAATGGCATGGAACAAACATATTGTAATCCCTAAAGTGGTAGAATTTAATTTCTAATTTCTGTTTTTAATTCAGACGGACAAGTGTAGCCCTGACATTGAGTAAGTGTGCTCATTAAGCATCTCGTTACGAAGTATTAGGTTGGTGCAAAAATAATGACGTTTTTTGACGTTAAAAAATACGTCAAAAAACGATATTATTTTTGTCACCAACCTAATATCTCAATCCGTCGTACAAATGCAGAGATTATGGCGCACTGTTCATGGACCTTGTGCTTCAATAGATTCCAAAACCATCAAAAATTGTCATTGCAAGCTGATGAGTACGGTATCTGATGTAGATACCCACAAAAGCAGTCGTCCTTCAACATCCAGATTGGATGAAAATATGCAAAAGGTACAGAAAATGATGAAGTCAGTCGAGGATAGACAACAGACGATTGCGAATACTGGAGAACAACGCTGGTGCCTAATATAGAATTTTAACGCTGTACCGTATTTTT
Organism: Acanthosepion lycidas; assembly: GCA_963932145.1. Taxonomy (NCBI): domain Eukaryota; kingdom Metazoa; phylum Mollusca; class Cephalopoda; order Sepiida; family Sepiidae; genus Acanthosepion; species Acanthosepion lycidas. The sequence goes on along the minus strand of OZ010602.1, from coordinate 62,811,317 downwards.
ACCATTATACTGTTTATAATAAAATATGTTTTATGAAAATCGACCAATAATTAATAAATATATTAACAATTTAAAATAATAAGTTTCTTTCCATTCACTCTGTATACGTTTTCAAGACACCGTGAAATATTGGTCCCTAGAGCAAGGATGGCCAACCTGTGGCGCATGCGCCATAAGTGGCGCATTGGATGCTTACAAGTGGCGCATTGCATCCTTTTGATGAAAAGGTCGCGACTGTCCGATTTGAACTTGAAGAATTGTTTGTTGCTTTCAGTTACGAATTTAACTCCTAATATTGCTGGTTTGGCGAAGACAAAGCAGAATCAAAAGACACATTAAAGTTATTTATGTTTATTTTATCTATGTAAACATTATAAACTCTGCCATGCACCCCCTCCCCTACAAAATCTGAAAAGAAAAAAAAAGTCAAAGCATTCATTGATGCCCCCCTTTCAAAACTCCTGGATATGCCCCTGATCATAAGCATATATTTTTCAAATAAATAGATTTTATTATAACTTTAAAATATGTCCATATTACAACACGTACTGAAAGGAAGTGAATGTTTGTGTGGCGCATTTAAATTAATCGTACAAAATATTGGCGCATGGAATCAAAAGGTTGGCCACCCCTGCCCTAGAGTTTTCATTATAAACTAACTAGACTATAGTGATATTTTCAAACCAGCGTAGGCATATCGCAGCGTACAGTACGCACTGTTTTCTGGTGTATTCTTATTGTGAATTGGGTGTGACGTTGAGGTTAACCTGTACTGCAGCGTATCCTATTTAAACCAAAATAGCGGCGCCCACATGCTATTGCCGTCAATGTCTTGATAGTCATTTATTTCCAGTAAATGGCAATTTCCTATTTTTTATTTTTTTATTTATTTATTTTATTTTATTTTATTTTTATTTATTTATTTTTTGTTAATTAGGTTCACAGATGATAGATTCCAGGGGAAAAGATTTTCAAGCTAAAGCTGTTTCCTAAACTACATTAATTTTAGGGAAATCTTTTTCTTAAGAAAACAGAGAATTGTTGAAAATATCATGGACAGAACATGTGTGCAACTCGCAATTTTTAATGGAAATTGGAACGAAATGATATTTATACTTAAAATCAAAAAGAGACAGTTGAAATCCCTGGAGCACATTATGAGGAAAGAGGGCTTAGAAAATGTAACACTCACAGGACATAGTGAAGGGAAGAGAGACAGAGTGAACGGCAATTAACTTAATGAGTTTATGATGGCAGAGCAAGGAAAAGAGACAGTAAAGAGCCAAGCATCGCTTAAAACTACATGGGGCAGGAATTTGTGGAGAGCCATGATCACCAACAAACCGAAGAGACATAGTGGACAGAAGAAAAACATGTATCATCCTGTCAAGTTAGCGAGGAAGTTTATAAAAGTAACCATTTTGAGTTTCCAATCAGTTGGTGCTTCGATTTGGAGAGTAAAATATTCTATTTGGTGTTTCGTGCTAGCAGAATAGGGACATAACTGTGGATTTTCTAATTCCGTCAGCAGACAAGAATGAATACACACACAGACACAGTCTGGTTCCTCTCTTTTTCTCTCATGCTAGAGATCTTTGGGGACCGACTGTATTGTCAAAGCTAATTACAGGGAAGGAATATGTAAATTTTCAATTTATACAAGACGAATAAAGCTGACATTTTGTATACGGCATCCATCGGTCTCGAGAGACCTTGGATCAAAGGGCCTCAGCTGCTGATGGCGGTGCAGCATCAGTTATGGCTGTACAGGCCTACATAGAAGTGACAGTCTCGATTGCTACGTATGCATCTGAAGAGCCTCTCCCCACGATGTCGCTTTGTTGTTTTCTTTCCATCGAGCCCGCCTCTCCCAGGCGGCGAGCCTTCGTTTTCCCTCTACTCACTCCAGTCCTCGGTGTAAATCGCGTCTCCAGAAGGAATATACGAATTAGCAATTCATAGAAGATGAATAAAACTGACATTTACTGTCTTACAAAATATACTTCCACCTTTTTTTTAATTGTGCCAAATTCACTTTAGTTTTAACATTTGATCAGAAGGCTTCTTTAGGATCAAGATAAAATAATGTGGCATGAAGAAGGCATGAAGAAGGCATGAAGAAGGCATGAAGAAGGCTTTCAACAAGGAATAACGTGACCAGTGTCCAGTACAACGACCTTCCAAGTTCATCGGGCCGTCCTTGAAGCTGAGATCAGTAGAGGACCACTGTGAATATAGTATCGCAGGTATGTTAGATTACCGTCCCTGAATAAATCACAGGCGGCACAATTTTTGAAAGGTTCTTCCTCTTTCCCTTTGACTTTGGTAGCTACAACACGTGCTTTGTCTCTGTGTCTGTCTGTCTCTCTCTCTTTCTCTTTCTCTCTCTCGCAGAGCACGCGACATGTATGTAATTCAGAGACATCAACTGAAGATGGTGTTGAGCTATAATTAACTTCAACGATGAAGATCATCTCTTTCTTTACTTTTCTGTAAACCTGTCTTAATACATCAAATAATTGTTGCTTGTTCATATTCCATGCAGTGTGTCTTTCTTTCTTTCTTTCTTTCTTTCTTTCTTTCTTTTTTTTTTACCGGACTCGCATGTGTCTACCAAATATTGTTTGTGGAATTCCAGGAGTCATAAAACGATCATTCTTTCTGTACGACAAAACAATATATATCTTTCTATGTAAAATAAAGGATCCTGTTTAAAACATTTTAAAAGTTTCTGGGTGGTATTCACACCCGACAACGGTACGGACAGTATCAGTTGGAAGGCTACAATATTAAGAACTTAGCCTATATTTAAAAAACAAATCTCATATCAGAATTTAAAAGTAAGATTATTTTTTAAAAGCAATCTAAGAAAAATACTAAGATGCTAACAACTCAGATATATTTAACGTTTAATAATTTATATCAGGTGCTTTAAACTTGGATGTGCGAGTGGTGTAATGGATAATGGTTCAAAATCGTTAATTGGAGAGGAGAGTTCCAATTCCCGTTGGGTTCGTTATATTCGCTTACGCATAAATAACCTTAAGAAAGGTATAAATCCACTTTTTCTCCCCTCTAGGTATTAGTTAAGTAAAACTTATATCTTTAAGCCATCATTATGTAAAAAATATAATGATTCTTATAATTTAAAAAAAATATTTTCTGGCTTTAAATAACCTGCAAAGGAGTTGATAAACCGTGCAAAACGATTCAATCAATCATTTGTGCCCTGATAATAAAAACTGATAATAAATAAATAAAAGTTAAACAACAACATTGAAAAAAAAAAGCCTTTTTTTTATCTTGCCACCTCCACAAACAGAGGAAATATTAATTTAGTCATGAGTTCCTCTTAGTTTTTTTATCGTCAGAAATCCGATAAGATTTCCGCTGAGGAAGACAATCCCAATTTAAACATTATGGTGTAATTTATGCTTCAAGATAACCAAAGAGGAAAGTTCATCAGAACAATTACTATGAAAGTATTTCTAGAAAAGGCACAGGGAAACTACGTTACAGCGGTGGAAACGTGACTGAAGTCGAGGTGCTAAGTCAGGACCAATAACATTGCAGATTCTTGTTTGTATTTTATCAAGAACCTCTAAATATATTGCAAAAGCATCGAACCAGATATGGCAGCAATATTCAATGCACGAACGAATGGTAATACTTATAAATGGGTAAAATGCATTCTGGCTAGAAAAAATTATCTACTTGACACAATGAGCCAACTTTTCTAGCAGCTGACCTAGCAATTGTTTCAATATAATCTTTCCACTTCATATCAGCAGGAAACGTTAACCGGAGAGGGACACAATGAGTCATTTACCTGGAGGCCAGCATCATGCATGCTGATGGAAGACAAAACTGGTTCTTTCAAACTATTAAAAGAGAGCAGTTTAGTTATGGAATCGTTAACATTAACAAGCCATTCCTTGCTCCAGTTAACAACAGATTGTAGGTAATTTTTTTTTTAGATCAGCTGCCAATTTGACCTTATCGAACCGAACAGACTTATTATTATGACAAGAGTAAATAGTTGTGTCATCAGCATAGATAACAAGTTGAGACCTGATGACATCAGGAAGGTCGTTGATGAAAATTACGAACAACATAGGTCGAAGGATAGATCAGTGGGGAACACCTGCATTAATGCAAAAAGATCTACGAACACGTTCAAGACAACTTTCATTTCACGACTTGATAAGAAAGATTGAATCAATTCAAAAATTAATCCAGTAATGCCATAACCTTTCAACTTATGAAGAAAACCAGCATGCCAAACCCTGTCAAAGGCTGACGAGATATCCAAAGCAACAGATCGAGTTTCACCATTCTTGTCTAAATCTTGATAGACTCAGTAATAATCGTTAATACATCAGCAGTTGACACAGATAAGCGAAAGCTATATTGCTTATCTGAAAGAAAACCCTTTTAGTTGAGATGCTTAAGCAATTCAAAGTTGATTAGATACTAACACTTTGACAAAAAGATATAGAAGGCTAATAGTTCTATAGTTTCAAGGATCAGATGGTTCACCTTAGTTCGTAAAGACTAACTACAGAAGAGGATTTCTAACAAGTAGAAAAGCAAGAAGCAGCAAGCCATTTATTTTAAAGTTTACAGATATCAGGAGCCAGTTCAGGAGTAGATTTCTTAATAACTATCACAGGGTCCACATGTTTTGTGGGGATCCAGTTTAGAGATGATGGCAAAACCATGCTTATCATTCAATAGAGAGTGGAAAGTCAGGCAAAGATAGCCCAAATGAGTCAAAAGTAGAACTGGAAAAGAATTTACGAGCAAAACATTCTGCTTTATCAGATGTTCACCTCAAATTAATTGAAGAAAGAAGGAATAGAATGCTTGTCTTTATTTAACGCACAACTACTACAGAGCCGCCAGGAGTTCCGAGAACCAAACTTGTTAGACTATACGGAGCCTCATTCTGTCAGCAAATAAAAACATAGCCTCTTTGAGGACACATTTACAATGATTACAAGCAGACACAAAGAGGCACCTGTTGTGATCAGAACTATCACGCTGGTACAACCGGGAAAAAAATGATTCCTTTGGGCTATAGTGGCTGAACAGGCCAGTGTGAACCAAGGACAAGATTTTGGTTTCCTCTGGTATTTCCGAGAAGGTACAAAAGCATCGATGCCGGTGTTAACCCAAGAAGAAACTTCTGTAGCACAATTCTGAATAGGAAGGTTAAGAATATCAATCCATGGGTTGTCCTAAAGAAAGTCACAAAATGAATCCCAATCAGTACGCTGGTAACATAAAGAAGTTTTGTGAATAAGAGGTTCCTGTCTAATAGGGGACTCAAAAGAAATATCAACAGATACTACAGCGTGATCCAAATTGCCAAGAGGACAAAGTTGTGATACTTGACAGGAAAGGGGTACGGAACAAATCAAGTAAAGAAGCATGTTGATCAGAATTATTAGGGAAATCCACTAGTAGATGAACCAACGATTTGACTAAGAAAACGGAAAAAATTAAACTCTGAATACCAGCAACATCAGTAATATTAGAATGATTAAACCACTTGAGGAACATTAAAATCACCAAACACAAAAATGTTCGTAGATGAATGGAGAGAGAGAGAGACAGAGAGACAGAGACAGAGAGTGAGACATTTCTATATTGGCAGATATTTTGTTTAATATGTTACGGCCCTGAGAAAAAGAGTGATAAAGGAAAAAGAGATGGCTAAAAGAGTACAATAACGAAAGTCAAAAGCACATGAAAGAATCTTCAGAGACAATTTCCTTGCAATTTGAAGACTTTCCAGTGTGAAATCACTAAGGCCACGCATACGTATCCTAGATTCTTTTTGCCAGTCATCAGCTATTAATATACACCGTGTATCTAGATTAACAGTGCGGTGCGTACTACGCAGGAACCAAAGTTGGAGCCCGAAAAGGGCTAGTTTCAGCGGCGCTTTTTTTTTTTTTTTTTTATTTATTTATTTATTTTTTTTTTTTGCTTTTTGTACGTTTTACTTTTTTCAGTCATCAACAATCGACAGGGCCAGTGCTTACTACCCCGAACCTCTCAACTCCGTGGGGGCCCCATGGCTAGTGGGGAAGGTGGCAGAAGTGCTAATGTCAATAGCGCTTATTTTTTAAATTGTAATTTTCTTTCTGAACAGTTCTTTTAAATCAGTTAAGAGGATATCATTTTTTTATTCTGAGATCATGAACTAAGGGAATCCCAGATTTCTTTTATTAATATTAATACTAACCAGAAGTCCACGGCTAGTAATTAAAATAAAATTTCTAGTTCCTGTTTTTTACATTTCTACAAAGATAAAACCGAGAAAATGAGCGCTTGCAAAATAAAAATGTCTAAAGATTACAAAACATGAAAAAATTTTCCGTAAGCTGAAATACTATTTTTAAAACAAATTTTTAAGACAATCCCGTTTGTATTGTGTTGGAATCTTTGTAAAACTTTTTTTTCATCGGAGATGCGTTGGCGATTAATCTTTATGGAAATGTAAAAAATTGCGACATTTTTTTCGAGTCAAATTTAGTCATGAAAACATTGGTGGTTATTACAAGAAGAATAGCATTTTCTCAGATTTTTAAAAATAAAAACCTATTCATCATAAAAGTAAATAATTAATGAATATGTACTGAAATTTTCATTTAAATTGGATAATTCTCTGAATTTTAGTAATTTAAAAGAAAAGCGTTGCCCTTCCTCGCCATCCTTCGAGAGTTTGTGGTCCCCAGATTGGGAAACTTTGAAATCGACATGCAGTAGAGGGAGGGCTCTGTATCAAATTTTCGGGGTGGGGGTGGGGGTGCGAGACTCTAGCGCTGGCCATGAAAAGTGTCATACGAAAACTTTTTTCACATTGTCATATATATTACTGTACTTGAATTAAATATACCCATTAATCACAGAACACTATAGAAATTTATTTTATCTGAAAAATCTAATATATGCAAATATAATTGTACCTGCGTCTACTATGTCTTTTCCCATTGGAACCCGCCCTGTTCACTCATAAGCTCAGTCATGGACCAGATACTTTCGTCGATTACTGTATCTCTTTTCCAAAATATACATTGAAGTAAATGATGCTTGCACAGTGAATTGAATTATAAGAAGAACTTGCACATTTTTGCTATAAATCTACACGTTTCACTGTAACGTAGTATGGCTGAAAGCTAAGATAACGACTTCTCATGCTAAGTACTGTATGGAAAGTATGCAATAGAGCACTGTATAAAACTGCATATGAATTTTTTTTATGTAGATGCTGTGTCGATAGCATTAATGTTCTTTCAATTAAACTGTGTTATTTTGTTTTCAAATACTTGTTCTCAAAGCAAGATTGCTCCTGTGACAATATGGCTGGTACTTATCAGACAAAAAAGATGTCTGTAAAATGGTGACCTCTCTGAAAATAAAATAAATATACTGTTTAATAATACATGCCGTATGTAGCCTTCCTCTGAAAGGATTGTCAAAATACAAGGCTTGCCAAACGACATATTTTCTACTAGGCAATCCTGCTTCTTATTGGAATTATAGGCTTGTGCGAAAGCTGATATCTTCCTAACACTTGGTTAAATTAATGTTAAAGAATTAAATAGAAATTAATTCTATTCTCAGTAGGCGAATCTCCTTCTCTTCAATCATGTTGGACCTGCTTATGATTTGTTTGCCGAAGCTTTTACCGGCGCCTACAGTGGTATCGTATCCATTGGTCTGATATTTAACGTTACTTAACAAATAAATTCTTATAGTTTCCTAAAGTAGTATTTATAGGTTTAGCTAAGTGATAAAACTTTGGATTGAAAAATGGGAACCAATGTAGGGCAATGGTTAACACACACATTAGGGATTTATTTGACAGCTTCAGTGAAATCGTCAAATGGCATCTTTTTTTTTCTTAAATAAGTGTTTTTTATAGATACAAAAAGGCAGTTTCATTGAAACCAGTAAAAATGGATTTTATTGCAAACATAAAAATTTTATTTTTTTTATTAATTATTTATTATACTAATGACTAGCTTATTTTTAATAAGTTAGTTTTCAGTGTAATAAATAAATGTTTAATCGTCTAGATTGTTTTACTTCTTTTTTTTTTCTTTTTTTTTGTTTTTGTTCTTTGTACACGATTTTAAAGAAGTGTATTTTTAAAAATAGCCATACGGCTTGTGAAAAAATTGTTATCTTTTTTAGACTTAGCGGTTATAAACCGCCAAAATTATTTGTGACTTGTTACGGATACATTTTGAATTTGCGGGAAAATATTTTTCGTATTTACTGGCCAATGACCAATTTATCCGGATGAGAGACACCTTTTTTTAAATAAATAGACGTCAATCAGAAAGCATTTCGTCAATAAGGCATTTAGACGTGAAGACGAAAAGAACTCAAGTTAGCTAGCAGCAGGAGTTTTGACTTTTGACGCCCACAAGAGAAAATCTCCGCCGCAGCTGGAACAACGAAAAGAACACAAGGAATTTCCTCAACTTTTAATTTTGCGTGGGTAGAAGCTATCCTCTGATTGGTCAAAAAATCCAATGGCGTATATAGTATACTTTTTTGAAATTTTAAAATTAAATCACAAACTGTGCACCTTTGACGGACTTAATTTAGGTTCTTTTATGAGACATGTAATTTTGTAAACAAGGGTTTGTTTGTTGTTTTATTTACTTTAAAATGCAATTTTCACTGAATATATCTTTTTTGTGCTTACGAATAAAAAATACCTGTTTTTTGAACTGCTAACCATCGCCCTACATTGATTCTCATCTTTCAACTACTTTTCAAAACCAAAAATGTAATTAAGAGGCTTTTTTAAGACTAAGATTTTTATAAGCATAACAAATCACTACAGATCTTTATTTTTGTAAGCACAGAAAAAGGCGAATCTAAAAAGAAGCATAAAAATGCTGCTCAAATGAAAACAATAAAAATGACTTTTTTGTAAGAAAAAGAAGGATTGTGAAATGCCGGTTTTGCTAAGCTCGTGAAATGCCGGTTTTGCTAAGCTCGTGAAATGCCGGTTCTGCTAAGCTCGTGAAATGCCGGTTCTGCTAAGCTAAACCAATAAAGTGCACTTTTTACAAACAAGTGATATTTTAATTGTAAGAAACGCAGATCCAGTGAAACAACTAAAATTTAAAAAGATTTTATTTTCTAAATAGGAGGTTTTCTGTAAGAACAAAAGATGCGGATGTAATTAAAATGCTAAACTATTCCTTTAAGGGATTTTAGAAGCAAAACAAATATATGTTCCGTTAAGCCACTAAAAACACATTTTTGTAAAAACAAAAAAAAAAAAAAAAAACGATTTTCTTAAGCATATAAAATACAAGTTCAATTAAGCAAGTGATAATAAAACAAGCGTAAAACTAAAATGCAAAAGCTGCAGGTCCAGGTAAACCACTAAATACCATTTTTGTAAACAAAAGATAATTTTATAAAAAACAAAAACGCTGGTCTAAGTATAACCAAAAAAGCGATTTTATTTTATTTTATTTTATTTATTTATTTATTTATTTATTTATTTATTTTTTTGTAAAGAAGAGATTTTGATAAGCACAAAACAGATCAAGTTAAAAAAAAAAAAGAATTTTCACAAAAAAGAGATTTTGATAAGCACAAAAAACGACGGTCCATTTAAGCCAGAAAAAGCTATTTATTGTAAACAAGAGATTTTGATAAGCACAAAAAAACAATGATCCAGTTAAAATCAAAAAAGCGATTTTTTGTAAAAAAAAAGAGATTTTGATAAGCACAAAAAACGTATAACCAGTTAAACCAAAAAGACGATGTTTTTGTAAAAAAGAATAATTGATAAGCACAAAAAAGGCAGATCCAATTAAATCAAAAAGCGATCTTTTGTAAACAAGTGATTTTGATAAGCTCAAAAAACTTCCGTCCATTTAAAGTTTTTCCAAACAGAAATTTTTTAAACAAGTGATTTTGATAAGCACAAAAAACGACGATAAACCAAAAAAGAGATTTTTTAAACTAGTTATTTTGATAAACACAGAAAACGACGGCTCAATTAAACCAAAAATGCGAGGAAATGTAAGAGATTTTGATAAGCCTAAAAAATTATCATCCAATTTTGATAAGCGCGATTTTTTGTAAACAAGAGATTTTGATAAGCACAAAAAACAACGGTCCATTTTAAACCAAAAAAGTGAGTTTTTAAATAAAAGATTATGATAAGCATAAAAATGATGATACAGTTCAACCAAAAGATCCATTTATTGTAACGAAGAGATTTTGATAAGCACAAAAAACAACGGTCCATGTAAACCAAAAAAGCGAGTTTTTTTTTTTAAACAAGAAATTTTGATAAGCAAACAACGTTCTGTGACGTCGTCCCCTGGTCGCAGCGCCAACCGTGACGTTCTATCCTAGTCTACCACGGCACCAACTGTGACGTCCCTAAACAGCACCAATTGTGATGTCCTCGCCGCGGCGCCAGCCGTTCGCTCCTCGCTGCTCCGTTCGGGTGTCGCTGCTCCAAATGTGACGTTCTAACCTTTTGGTGATTCGGGTGGGAATCTGGTTAGATTTGATATCAGCCTCGTCGTTCCCAACTCGCTTCCAACGCCTGGTTACCAAGGTAACTGCACTGATCCCCCAGTCCGCCTACCCACGTTGTGAATTGATCTTAGGCAGACGAGATCAAACAGTAGTTGGGGCCGTACTGCAAACCGAGTTCAACGGGGGTGATACCACACAAATATGCACAAAAGACAATAAAATGAAAACTCAAAAGTTCAAAGTATCAAAGAAAAAGGTAACAAACTTTATGTCTAGTTGTTCGATACATAGGACTGCATCTATCTCCCGACCCGTTCTATGGATTGTGACACGTCGTTTTCCGCTAGGCAAGTTTTAACACTTCAAGTTGTCTGCTCTCTAAGAAATTGGTGTTTCGGTGGGTCTTTGGACGAAAGTCAAAAAGAAAAACTTATTTCTGTGATCTGGATCTAAGTCGCTCTTCAAAATAATTGTTCTTGGGTTGAAGAGGGGTCCGGAATGTGCGTGAATCTTGGTCATCTATCTGCGAGGCTTGCTTCAACTGGAGACTGACTCTGGGAACTGCTGGAACTCAACTCAACTCTGCTCGTTGTGGCTTCGTTTATATGGGCGCCGACCAAAACCGGGGTGAGTTTGTCGGCGCCGGGGGTTTTCTCGATAATTCTAAATACATATCCACCTCTCTGGTTAGGAATTTCCACCTTTTTCCATTTTTGGGAACCTTTCCTCACTCCCACCTTCTCATCATACTTCAGAGGGGCGTGAACTGCCCTCCCCACATCTTCGTAGCAACCTCTCTTACTCATCCTCCAGATGGGCTGCAACAGCCTCCCTCGTGCGTCACGTGATCACCACTCGACCAATGATGTCTTAGTCGGGCGTGGACGAATCCGCGGCTTTGTTTCAGGAAGAAAAAAATATCTTGCTTAACTAAAAAAAAATTATCTCTTCTCTTTCCCTTTTCTTCCTCTTAATCGCCGTTAGCATTTCTCTGGCCGCGAACGGGACAATATGACAATGGCGGTCATAACTCTTGTTCTACACGTGGTTTACGTCAGGTATTTTATCGCTAATTATCAGAATGGGTGGTCTTCCTAACACGGTCTCAAAGAGAAACATCTCCAAAGTTTCAGTCAGTCTGTCGCCTCGAAGAAAGAAAAAAAAACACTTCTAGGTTCCCATTCATTTTCCTTCGGTACATATTTCTGATAGCATAATTTTATTATAGCAGGCCAAGGATGTTCCGTCGAAGGAAAATCGGTCAACTGACACTCGTAGGTGGTCCTTAATTTTTCATATCTGTCCAAAGTCCCTTTAGTTGCCTGTTTTTCGTCACTTATCGAAATAACATTTTCATTTGAATTTTTTTTTTCTTTGGCCAGCCGGTCTGTAGTTGATAATAAGATGTCTTCCCGTACCAATAGTTTGTTTTCATATCCTTAGATAACACAGCCGATGCCAAAACATATCTGATTCTTTCTTTCTTTCCCTTTCTTTTTACTCAGAATTTCCCTGTCATTGTAATGACACTCTTTCGCCATTTGTTACTTATCAAAATATCCTTTTATCCATTGTCTCTTAGCCGTGTGTGTGTTCTTGCTTATCAAATGCCTGTTCTTTTCCTCTTTTCTTTCTTTTCCCTTTCTGCCTCGTTAAATGGTGCCACAATCCTCCCCTAACCGATTTGTCATTTACCCGTAAATGACACCTAAACCCAAATACACCATTTAACATGCATCATGCATTTGTCCCATGCAATTCTATACTACTTTCCTACATGCAACGTAATGTTCTCTTTCAAGTTCTTCTGTTCTACATGCAATGTAATGTTCTTTTTCATCTTCTTCTGGTCTACATTCAATGTAATGTTCTTTTTCATCTTCTGTTCTACATGCAATGTAATGTTCTTTTTCAAGAACATTTGCATGTAGAACAGAAGAACTGTTCTACATGCCAATGTAATGTTCTCTTTCAAGTTCTTCTGTTCTACATGCAATGTAATGTTCTTTTTCATCTTCTTCTGTTCTACATGCAAATGTAATGTTCTCTTTTAAGTTCTTCTGTTCTACATGCAATGTAATGTTCTTTTTCAAGTTCCTCTATTCTATATGTAATGTAATGTGTGCGTGTGCCTGTGGGTGCAGATGTGGTTACTATGGCTTGTTCTTCTTGGACAATGTTTTCCTCTCCGCTGTGGGAGGTTTTTCCGCCGCACGTGGCGGTCTCACGCCAGCCTCCTCCGCTGGTCTTCCTGCAATTTCTTCGCCGATTCTGTATGAGTAAGGAACACTGCTCGGCATCTCCCTCTCGAGTTGCTGCATGCGCATTGGATTGTCGTTCGTTAATCTCCTCTTACTCTTAATCTTCCATACTACTATACCCCCGATGGCTATAACTATGAATGTACCCATCACTATTGACCAACTTATCGCGATCTGCTCATCGCCTTCCCAAGCCATACCTTCATTTCCCAACGCACTTAACTTGTCCCTCAATTGATCCATATCGATCTTTTCTATCGGCTTCATTAGTTCTGGCATTTTATTCAAGGTAACATTGGAGAATCCCTTCACTATTGGCTCCCATAATTCTGTACAATTGACTAATCCTCTGCCAATCATTTCTATGATTGAATCTTTCTCTTCATATCTTTCTTCTTCCTGGTAATAGGGGGGTAAGGACATAGATATCCCAAATGCCGAACATCCCATGGGTAACTTTAACAGGGATAATGGTGGCCTTACTCTTAATGTCCTTGTGGACTCTCCCCCACACACCCTAGACAAGCTGATAGGTTTCTGTGTGGCTACTGCCCACACCCCGTCTGAAACACTGATAGCTTGTGGTAATGCCGTGTTTGCTAATACCTCCACTTGGCATGTTCTCTTAATTCCTTCTCTCTTCCCTTCAAACAATTCTAGTATGCACATTTTGCGGTTAACAGTTATATAGATAGGGCTTAACGAGGTACAAGTCCCTAGAGCATCATCTCTACACTTTCTAGCTTCTTCAGCTGTTAGCAACATGAATTTCGTTCTCCCTGAATTTAAAGCTACGTATTCTGTTTCCACCTTGTACCTTGCTATCATTCCCAAACCTTGATCTCTTCTGGGGTAGGGAATGGGTAAATTTATAACCTGGTATATCTCGAATATACTCTCTCTATCTAACAACGGAACAGATATCACAACCAATAGTCGTCTATTTTCCAACAAGGTCACACATCCCAGTGCATTATAATATTTCCACAATTCTTTGGTGGGGTCCACTGGCAGCCTTAAATGGTGGGGTAACTCGGCCTGTATTCCGAGTAGCACTTCCCTTAGGCGACCCGGGTTTACTATGCTTGGGGAGAGGTGTCCCAATGACAGCATGTCTAATTGCGCTCTCACGTGTTCCAGCAAGGTCGTCAACGACTGACTAGTTTGTCGTACCTTATTCGTAATTGTCATCAGTTGGAAATATTTTTGCATGAATCCGCTCATTTCTTGTAATTCGATCATTACAGTTTCTGTATCATTAATTACCTCTTGTCTCAACCCTGCCAGGTTATCTATTAACCAATTGATTCTGGCTCTGTTTTTGGCCACCTCTAACCTTGTCACATTTAATATTGTCACACTCTCCCTTGCCACTTGAGCAAGCGTCCTCTGGTTTACTTCCACTTCTCCCAGTTTCCTTCTTATGAATTTAACGTCATCTTCAGTCACTGTTCCAAACAGGACATTTAACGCTTTTCCTACAATCGGAACTACTGATCTCTTTTCCCGCGTCTGCAGTAACTCTATTCCCTTCAGGTAATTTTGCATGTCCCTCCATTGAGCCTCTATCATAGTGGCCTCTGATTCTAGGGAGTGTAGTAAACTAAGATACCCTTTTTCCTTGGGATAATCTTGCCCTTAACTTATTTAGTAGCGACTCGTATGGTTTCAAATCTATCACGAATGTGATCAACCATTTAGACCTGGTTATTATTACTTCACTCGTCTTTTTAAAAATGGTGTTTCGGCTGTGCTTCCCAGCTTCCGCCATCGTCACCATCAGTGTGGCTATCATCATCATCATCATCAGCCCTTTCATCTTGATCATTCCTGTAAGGTAACAAAATTCTCTTGTTGTTATTCTTCACAACCATTCAGTCTTGCTCAATTCATCACTCAATTATTCCATAATTTCTTACTACGTTCAGCTCTTCCCTCCTCTAACTAACTCCTAGCAGACAGAATGGCCCGGACAGGTGTGCGTGGCGCCCACTCCCAAAGGTCGTACTTCATGACATCACTAATGGCCAGTCAGCAATGCCAATAATCTTCTTCCGTCCTTCGTGAGATGCAGCCCGCGACTCCATCCCCTCCATCCACATCCACCACAGTCAGCCAGCAGGTTTTTGGATGAGCCAGTGTCGTTACCTGTCGACACCGACTGTTTCTATTCTGCACAGCCTTCTTTGTTCTACTGAGATTTGGGGTTCTTCACCCTTCTTGATCTCATCTTCCGAGGTGGTCCCTGCTCAACCTCTAACCTTCCCTCTGTGTTTAATTCCCGTCCAGGAGGTGTTTTGTCCTCTTCTTCCTCCCCTGATTCTTCCTTCTGTTTAGAGTCCTCGCCTTGGACGTCTTTAATACCTCCTGACTCTATGTCTAGATCTCTCCTGTTCCTTAGCTTTTCCTTGAGCTGGGAAAGGGGTATTTGATCCTCTTCCTCCCACTCGCTCGGCCCTTCGTCCTGTTCAGGGTGCCTCTTTTTAGAGCCCTTGGCTGCTTGATTGGATCTCCTCGTCTTTCTCTTCCTTTCCTTTGGACATGGGGGTGCGATGGCGACCTCGCAGGGTCTTCTCTGCACCGATTCAGTCGACGACTGAACACCGCTGATATCCGCCGAGGGTTCCAACCCCGTCACTCGGATCGCTTTGTCTATCTGGCCAAGTCGATCTATCTCCTCATTTTCTTCGGGATCTTCCTCCGTCTCCATTTCTTCCGGCTCAACCAGAGTTACCTTCCTTGTCCTTGTCTTCTTAGGCCTCGGCTCGCTCATTTCCAGGTTAGCTATTTCAGCCTTCTTTAGATCATTGGCATGGACCCTCCTTGCTCGCCCTGCCACTTGATCCCATATTACATATGATACTGGACCCGTCTGCTCTACTATCCGGTAGTACGGTTCCCATCTTTGGTCCAGCTTTCCTTCTCTCTGGTGGATTTTATAGTAGACAGGGTCTCCAACCTTCAATTCTACAACCTTTCTTTCAGCATTCACTCTCTCATTTCTTTTCTTCTGGGCCCTCTTTATTCTTCTTCTGGCCTGAACAAATATTTTATGTTGTTGTTCTAGCAACAGCTGATGATGATCTTCTCCCATATACTTTCTTCGGGGCTTCAATAGGTTATCAACAGGCAGGACCACGTCTCTGCCAAACAACATAAAGTAAGGAGAAAATCTGGAGGTTTCGTTTATCGTAAACCTCACGGCCGCCAGAGCCTGTGTCAAATACAAGTCCCAGTTTCCAGTGTTCTCTCTGACCAGCTTGGCCAATACATCTCCCAAGGTTCTATGAAACCTTTCCACTTTAGCATTTCCTTGGGGGTGATATGGAGATGTTTTTACATGCTCTATATTCAAACCTGTCAGCACTTCTCTCATTATGCTGTTTACATTCTCCGTGCCATTATATGTTACCAACTGCACAGGGGCGCCATACCTAGGGAAGATTTCGCTTATTATCAAACCGGTCACAGTTCTAGCCTTCTTGTCTGGTACTGCAAATGCCTCAGGCCAATTTGTTAGCCAATCGACAAAACTCACTATGTAGTTGTTTCCCTGCGCAGTTTCCCCATATGGTCCTGATACATCCATACTCACTTTCTCGAAGGGGAAGTTCGGCACGTCCGTCTCCTCCAATGGTGCCATTTCCTGCCTTCTGCTCTCCGACTGGCACACTACGCAGCTCCGAACATAGTTAGTGACCTCTCCGTACAATTTGGGCCAATAGTACTTTCTTCCTATTAGATCACATGTCCTATCAATTCCCATGTGACCCAACCTCTCGTGGCACTGTTCCAATACCTCCGGTCTTGAACTTTTGGGCACATACAACTTGGGCTTGACTTCTTCATCCCTGCCTGAGAGATAATACAGCCTTTCCTCTATTATGGCATACTTGGTGGTCTCTCCTGCCTTCACCTTTTCTCTCAGGGCAGCTATTTCACTGTCTTCCTGCTCCTTCTCAATTCCTTCTGTCCAGTAGGGATCGGTTATTATCTGTGTGTCCCCTTCTTCGTCCGATTCTAACATAGGGCGATCTTTTAGCTTATTAGAGTTAATTACTCCTATTCTATAGGCTTTATCATCTACTCCCTGCTCTACTTTTACAAATCTTTCTTCCAGTTGTTTCGGTATTCTTGAGAGTAAATCTGCGCACGTGTTTTCCTTCCCTGCCAAATACTCTATCTTACAGTGGTAGCCACTTAACTTAAGTGCCCACTGTTGAATCTTCTTATTATTTGTCCACT
This sequence comes from Acanthosepion lycidas, assembly GCA_963932145.1. Taxonomy (NCBI): domain Eukaryota; kingdom Metazoa; phylum Mollusca; class Cephalopoda; order Sepiida; family Sepiidae; genus Acanthosepion; species Acanthosepion lycidas. Next base: position 62,794,275 of record OZ010602.1, on the reverse strand, counting down.
CTGCCTGCAATAGGTACTGCAGAGGTCTGTGGTCCGTTTTTACAGTAAAGACCGCACCATTCAAGTAGTAGTCCAGTTTTTGGAGAGCATACATGATAGCATATGCTTCTCTTTCTATTACTGGCCATCTCTGTTGTGTCTCTGAGAGCTTATGAGAGAGAAAGTATATCGGTAATTCCTCTGGTATGCCTGGCACTGGTCCTTCTTTATCGGGACACGGCTGGGTAAGAACTGCTCCTACACATTGCTCACTGGCATCAGGGTATAGTACCATGGGCTTGCTGAGGTCTGGGTACGTCAGCAGTGGGACGGCTGTCAACTGTTCTTTTAACGTATCAAATTCCTGTTGACAATCCTCTGTCCACTTGAACCTAGCGTATTTCTTCGTCAGGTCTACTAGTGGTATGGCAATTCTCGAGAATGCCGGGACGAATCGTCGGTAGTAACATATAGCTCCTATAATGCCTCTTATTTGTCTCACTGTCTTAGGTTCTGGTATTTCCCTTATGACTTTCACCTTATCCATGTCGCGTTTAATACCGTCTCCGTTTATAACAAAGCCCAAATATCTAGTCTCCTCCTTCAGAAACTGACACTTCGACAATTTCAATTTTAAGCCGTGTTTTCTTAACCTTCCCAACACTTGTTTTAGATGGAAAAAGTGTTGTTCTACTGTCTCCGAAAATATTAAGATATCGTCCAAATATGCCATGGCAAAGCTCTCGTATCCTTCTAATACTATTGACATCAGCTGTTGGAAGATTCCCGGGGCATTAGCTAAACCGAATGGCATCACCCTGAACTGAAACAGTCCTAGGTGACACGCAAATGCAGCCTTCTCCTTTTCAACCTCAAGGGCTACCTGCCAATACCCGGACCTCAAGTCCAACGTAGAGAAGTACTTTGCCTTCCCTAATAATGCCAATATGTCATCTATTAGTGGAAATGGCACCGCCAACGGCTTCGATATAGAATTCAGTTTCCTAAAATCTACACAAAAACGGTGCCCGCCATCTTTCTTACCTACTATTACGATTGGGAAGCTCCAAGGGGAGATCGATCTTTCGATCATCCCAGCTTCCAACATCTCTTCTACTGCCTCTTCTACAAGGGGTCTTTTATGAATAGGTGTCCGGTAGGGTTTTAATTTCACAGGGGGGTGATCTCCGGTGTCGATTTTCATTTTGACTGTGTGGGTCTGGCCCAATTCCTTGTCTGACTGGGCTACCACATCTCGATTATCCCTCAGCAGACCTCCCACTCTGGTTCTAAATTGATCCGGTGCTAATATATCTTCGTCCACTATCCCTTCTGTTTGCTCTACAAGTTTTCTTCGTTCCTCTTCGAATCTCACCCGATTCAAAGTCCGTAGGGTTAGCGCTTTCCCTATCTCTTCCCCTCTCCTAACCTTTATAGTCTTTTGGGCCTGGTTCACCATCACAATGGGCACTAATTCAGCTGCCTCCACCACCGTCTCACACAGAGTTACCTCATTCTCTTCTAGGCCCTTCCCTTCCACAGGGACCAACTGCAGGGGTCCTTTTCCTATTTTCTTCCCTGACATTAACCTACCCTTTCCCGACACCGCCGTTCTAGGGGGTAGCTTTACATCTTCCTCTACCACTATTGTTATATCTTCTTCCGTTGGGCATCCCAATGGCGTTCTCTCGCCATTCACTATCAGCACAGTGGGTTTGAACTCTATCTGGGCCCTCTGGCTCCGGAGCCAATCTTCTCCCAAGACTGCCTCCGTACACAGGTCGGGGGTTACGTAAAAATTTTGGGTGCTTCTTAATTTCCCAATCCTCACAGGGAGCCTCACCATCCCTTTTATCTTCAGGGGGGTTCCATCTGCTTGCGTGACCTCTATGTCCGCTTCCCGTAACCTACTCTTCCGTTTCACCCGCCTGTATGCTTCCTCTCTCAGCAATGACACAGATGCTCCTGTGTCTACCAGAGCTTTCATCGCCTTACCCCCTATCTCTGCTCTACAGGATAGCTCCTTCTCTTACGTCAGCGAAGAGAACACTTGGGCTTTCCTCTTCCTGTGCCCCCACCCTTGGGTCATCCCAGCCATAGGCGCCGGCAGCAATAAATCACCTTCATTATTCTTACAGGGGGGAGTTCTGCGCTTTTCGCACCTGGGCGGGCCCGGCTGGACCTCTCCCAGTCTCCCGCGGCTGTTCCTAAGGATACAGCTTCTCTTCAAGTCCCTGGTCTCCTACAAAATCAGCACCTTCTTGCCGGACAGTTCGCCGCAAAGTGGCCCACCTGACCACATGTCCAACATTTTGCTCTTTTTCTCTTCAACTGGGCTAACCTCTCGTTTACTCCCGGGGGGGACCTGTCCTCTACCCAAGCGGCTCGCCCGACCACTGGTCCAAGCTTTTATTTCCCTTCTTTTTAACTGGGCCACCCTCCCTCTTAATTCCGGGGTGGCCCGCTGGCTTTTCCCTGGTCTTGTCTCTTGGGCTCGGCCTTCTTTTTTAATATCGGTGGGACGCCTTTTCTTGGCCAGGTATCCTCTCTTTCCACACCTGGTGCACCTGTCCTGTTCGAAATCTGGGGGCAAACCCCACTTCGTCGGACATTCCGCCGCTCTGTGGTCCTCATGCCCACAGGTCCAGCAGACCAGCCCGTATCTACCTGGCGTGGGCTTATAAAATCCATGCCTGGTTGACCATGCCTTTCTATTGGGGTCTTCTTCCCACACCTCAGGCTGATCTACTTCTAGCTTGACCCTCCGATCCCACGCGGGAGGTCTTCCGCCTTTCCCCTTTTTTCCGACCTCTTGACTTAGTATCTGGTTCCTTCCACACCTTTTCACCTTTTCCCATACGCCCTGGCTCTCCTTGGCCAGCTCTATTGCTGCCGATAGTCTCACCGGCCCCTCTTTCAGCACGTCGTGACGAACACGCTCGTCACTTAGGGCCTCCACATACAGGTCTGCTAACTGGGCCTGCATGACCGCATTGTCTCTAACCACTTCTGGGAAGGCCAATGATGACAGCTTCCCCGCTCGGGCCCCCAATTCTCCAGGGGTTTCGTCCCGCAGCTGTGTCAGCTTTAAGAGGGCCCTCATGGCCTCTATAGCCGTGCCCTCGTCGGTGAATTCCTTGGTCAATAGTCCCTTTAATCTTTCCCAAGACAAGTGGGGTTGACTCTCCAAGAGCTCCTTCATAAACTCAGAGGCTTTCCCCTTTGTGGCATCATATGCCAGATACAGGGTCTCCTGATCTATGAGTTCATATATAATTCGGCTCTTCTCCAGGATTGCCAGCCAGTTTTTGAAATCTTTCCCACTGACGTCAAATGCTGGGACCCTCGGTCCAACCAACAACTTTCTCAGGTCAGCTGACAACCCTTGTCTAACCCCCTCTTCATCCCCCACTGCTCTATCTGAATCATAGTCCGACATATTTAAAGAGAAAGACAATCTATGCAGCAACAATCGAGGTTGGGAAATCAAGCAAAGTGTCCTACCTTACAGACGATTCTGTTCTCGTTCCTCTCGGTCCCGGGTCGTTTTGAGTCCTATTCGAAATTTCTCAGCAACAGTGGTCGGTCCAGGATCCTGTCCTGCTGTCACGGTACTAATTGTGGCAGTGGCTGTTCCAGGGTCCCATCCTTGGTCACGGCACCAGTTGTGACGTCGTCCCCTGGTCGCAGCGCCAACCGTGACGTTCTATCCTAGTCTACCACGGCACCAACTGTGACGTCCCTAAACAGCACCAATTGTGATGTCCTCGCCGCGGCGCCAGCCGTTCGCTCCGTTCGGGTGTCGCTGCTCCAAATGTGACGTTCTAACCTTTTGGTGATTCGGGTGGGAATCTGGTTAGATTTGATATCAGCCTCGTCGTTCCCAACTCGCTTCCAACGCCTGGTTACCAAGGTAACTGCACTGATCTCCCAGTCCGCCTACCCACGTTGTGAATTGATCTTAGGCAGACGAGATCAAACAGTGGTTGGGGCCGTACTGCAAACCGAGTTCAACGGGGGTGATACCACACAAATATGCACAAAAGACAATAAAATGAAAACTCAAAAGTTCAAAGTATCAAAGAAAAAGGTAACAAACTTTATGTCTAGTTGTTCGATACATAGGACTGCATCTATCTCCCGACCCGTTCTATGGATTGTGACACGTCGTTTTCCGCTAGGCAAGTTTTAACACTTCAAGTTGTCTGCTCTCTAAGAAATTGGTGTTTCGGTGGGTCTTTGGACGAAAGTCAAAAAGAAAAACTTATTTCTGTGATCTGGATCTAAGTCGCTCTTCAAAATAATTGTTCTTGGGTTGAAGAGGGGTCCGGAATGTGCGTGAATCTTGGACATCTATCTGCGAGGCTTGCTTCAACTGGAGACTGACTCTGGGAACTGCTGGAACTCAACTCAACTCTGCTCGTCGTGGCTTCGTTTATATGGGCGCCGACCAAAACCGGGGTGAGTTTGTCGGCGCCGGGGGTTTTCTCGATAATTCTAAATACATATCCACCTCTCTGGTTAGGAATTTCTACCTTTTTCCATTTTTGGGAACCTTTCCTCACTCCCACCTTCTCATCATACTTCAGAGGGGCGTGAACTGCCCTCCCCACATCTTCGTAGCAACCTCTCTTACTCATCCGCCAGATGGGCTGCAACAGCCTACCTCGTGCGTCACGTGATCACCACTCGACCAATGATGTCTTAGTCGGGCGTGGACGAATCCGCGGCTTTGTTTCAGGAAGAAAAAAATATCTTGCTTAACTAAAAAAAAATTATCTCTTCTCTTTCCCTTTTCTTCCTTTTAATCGCCGTTATCATTTCTCTGGCCGCAAACGGGACAATATGACAATGGCGGTCATAACTCTTGTCCTACAAGTGGGTTACGTCAGGTATTTTATCGCTAATTATCAGAATGGGTGGTCTTCCTAACACGGTCTCAAAGAGAAACATCTCCAAAGTTTCAGTCAGTCTGTCGCCTCGAAGAAAGAAAAAAAAACACTTCTAGGTTCCCATTCATTTTCCTTCGGTACATATTTCTGATAACATAATTTTATTATCGCAGGCCAAGGATGTTCCGTCGAAGGAAAATCGGTCAACGGACACTCGTAGGTGGTCCTTAATTTTTCATATCTGTCCAAAGTCCCTTTAGTTGCCTGTTTTTCGTCACTTATCGAAATAACATTTTCATTTGAATTTTTTTTTCTTTGGCCAGCCGGTCTGTAGTTGATAATAAGATGTCTTCCCGTACCAATAGTTTGTTTTCATATCTTTAGATAACACAGCCGATGCCAAAACATATCTGATTCTTTCTTTCTTTCCCTTTCTTTTTACTCAGAATTTCCCTGTCATTGTAATGACACTCTTTCGCCATTTGTTACTTATCAAAATATCCTTTTATCCATTGTCTCTTAGCCGTGTGTGTGTTCTTGCTTATCAAATGCCTGTTCTTTTCCTCTTTTCTTTCTTTTCCCTTTCTGCCTCGTTAAATGGTGCCACATTCCATTTAAACGAAAAAAAGCACTTTTTGTAAACAACTGATTTTCAAAAGTACTAAAAATGACGGTCCATTTAAATAAAAAGCTAGTCTTTTTTTTAATAAAAGTATTGATAAGCACAAAAAAACGATGATACAGTTAAAACAAATGAGCGATTTTTTGTAAACAATAGATTTTGATAAGCACAAAAAAACGTAGATCCAGTTAAACCAAAAAAGCTATTTTTTGTAAGCAAGTCATTTTGATAAGCACAAAAAATTCAGGTCCAGACAAACCAAAACGACGATTCTTTGTGAAAAGGAGATTTTTATAGGCAGGTCTAGTTAAACCATTTCAAGTGCTTTTTTTAACGAGATTTTTGTAGCTAGAAATAATGTAGATCTACTTAAACCAGTGGATGTATTGATGATAATTGTTAACGACTCAGAACCAGAAATCGAGTTCATTACATTTACTGATTCATACCTTTCACATGTGAAAGGTATAAATCAGTTTCTTCTTACCTCTCATGGGTTAAATAGTAAAGCAGACTGACCTCTTCAGTCTTGGTTGTAAACCAGTCTAGAAGGAGGAAAACTTTAAATTCTCAATGGACTCGACAATCCCGACAGAAAAACCAAACCATTCTCAGAGTACAGAGGTGTGACATAGGGTCAATCACCCCATTCTGTGGAACAATTTAATTACAGAAACTACGAGGCAGTAGACAGACGCTTAATTTAAGTTTGTGCTATAAAACAGGTTTTGTTTTTTAAGTGACTTAAAACACAAAACCTATTTTTATAAACAAGACATTTTCGTAAATGCATTGGCATCTGTGTAAATAAACATAAACATTTCAGGTCAAGTTAAACTACTAAATGCCCATTTTTGTAAAAAAAAAAAAAAATGGGGAGGGAGAGGGGTATTTTGTGCTTACAATTTTATTTCTAAACACAAAAAACGCAAACCTACTAGAGGGTGAATTTTGTAAAGAAAGGAGTTTTCCCAGCTCCAGTCAAACACTAAAAAGTTTTTTGCAAACAAGATTTTTTTAATCGTAAAATATCCGATTCAGATAAACTTAAGGAACAAGGTGATCCTTATACCAGGCCCAGTGGCGTAGCTAAGGGGGTGGGAGGGGTGGACCGCCCCAGGTGCCAGCACAGGAGGGGTGACACAATGTCACCTCCAACAAAATTTTTCAACCAGGCTAAGGTGCCAAAAATAGTCAGAAAACAGTGGTGGAGACACAGGGTTTCGCAGGCGGGCATATGACCCCCCCCCCCCAGAAATAATTTATGACCCCCCAGTTTTGTACCCCCCGTCAGAAATTTTCTAATAAATTGTCGGGAAATTTGTGAGTAGGAAAAATAGCAATGTTTTCAGCTTTCATGTGTCTCAGTTGCTACAATCTTGGTTACTAACAAGAGACATTGTTGTTTGTAACATTTTTATCGGATGATATGGTGTTTTAACTCTGCATCATTAATAACAACAAAGCGAAATGCGAAGCCAAAAGTGCAACAATTTCAGTCTTGCCTGTGTATCAATTCGCTGAGATACAATTTTCCATTGAGTAAGCGATATACTTCTGAATATATCTACTAGTGTTGGGACGATTAATCGGAATCGGAATCGAGAATCGGAAAAATCGGAACTTTTGGGGGTATCGGAAACGGTATCGGAATCGGAAAAATTTGTGCCTATTTTCCGATTCCAAAAACGATTCTTTTAAATTTTTAACTTAATTTTCCATTATTGGTACTAATGATAAATATTTATTGTTTTAAATTATCACTAAAACTAAAATCATAATAACATCAAAATACAATGTAAATTTATTTTACTTGTTTTATACAAGTAAAATAAATTTACATTGTATTTTGATGTTATGAAAAACAAAAAAATAAACTTTGCATAAATTCTCTAGGTAACCTTTTTTTAATGCAGTTGATTTACAATGTTCCGAAAAATGCTTAAAAATTAAATAGAACATTTTTGTCAAGAAAAATACTTTCAAACATCATTGATAATTAAATGGTACCCGGAAAATGATGCAACGGAAAATTGGACACCGGAAAATTAGCAACAAAAAATTACGTCAACCATGAGCCAGTCGAGACTGTCGGATCTGGCTGTGCTGACCATTGAAAACGAGCTTACAAGACAAACAGATTTTGACGATGTCATTGACCAGTTTGCCACAATGAAAACAAGAAAACATTCATTCTAAGACCATAGTATCGAATGTCATTCTTTTTTTTGTGTGTGTGTGTGTGTGTGTATTGCCGTGTTTTGTATTTAGTTGTTCTGAAAGTGAACAGTTGCATTTTAAAAATCTTTTGATTTGAACTGATTATTTTTTGTGGTATTGGATTTTGTCTTGGATCATACATGTAAACAGTAACATACCGATCAGTAGAGGTAGAACATGTATGAAAATTTAGCTACAGCTAACCATTCAGCATATGGTGAATCGGGGTCATTGGGGTGACATTTGAGCGGACCGCCCGGGGTGACGTTTACTCTAGCTACGCCACTGACCAGGCCTCTACACCGTGTAACTGGGTGTAAACACGTGAAAGTTCGTTGCTGGAATTGGATTAAGAAATTAATTTTTTGTAAATAAATTTTTGCTTTTTACCTTTGGATTAATATATGTTGGATTATTTAAGATACTGAAGTAAGTATAATATTAGGCTGGTGCAAAAATAATGACGTAATAATGTCGCTTTTTGACGTTAAAAAAACGTCAAAAAACGACATTATTACGTCATTATTTTTGCACCAACCTAATATTTATTTATTTTAACTTGCATATTTCATCTTTAAACAAGTGTCATTAAAAAGTCATAGTTAATTTAAATTTCATATTTTTCTCTATGCTACTGTTCTTCAACAATGAACATATTAAATACAAAATTATTTTTTTATGAATAATTTATGCTAATAAAACAAACATGTACCGTTTTTAAAAAAATGTTGAATTTTTCTGTTATTCGTAAATAAATAGAAGACATTAAAAATGTAACGTTTTTCACTTTTGCAGTGAAAAATGTTACATTTGTGGTGATCACTTACATGTGCCACACCTCCGCTTTCTTTAATGTCATTGGTTCATAAATATACGATACTTATTATATGACAATTTTGCCATCGCATGTAATTTGAATTTTTCTCTAAAATCACGGATTGGTCCATTTCCTGACCAATCGTGTATTTTAGTATCTTTCTATATTTTTGGCGCCAAGCTCACTGGAGCCTATGAATAACTATAAAAACCCTCTCGCTGTTAGCCAACAGCCAGTAGCAGTTCAATTCTTGGAGAATACGGCACGGTGCATATTCTTGTGACATTTTAATTCTTAATTATTACTTATTCGAGTAACCATACTAATTCCTATTGATATTACTCATGAACATTACATCTTTCTACACTGGTAACACACTGTGGAATTATTCTTTATTTAGCTAAGACTTCAATTGAATTTGTAGTTAAATAACATTCAACATTGTACTCAACATTAATTAGCTAAACTTACCCTTTTTATTACGGAAAAAGGAAAGCAACTTTCTTTATACTATTGTTGATTTTTGTATATCATTGTTAATACAATATTTTATTAATGTTCACTGAGCTTGATTATTTTTCTCTCGTGTATGTTGTACATGATTCATGTGGGGTGTTGTTTTACAAGAACACAGCTTTCCTTCTTGATTATATTCACGGTGACCCTAGCCAACAATCCTTACAGCACCACTACACATTTTTAATGTAAAAAAAATGACATTTATAAAGAATTTATCACATAATGTCAAAAATTAAATTCAATAAATGTATTAATATTTTATATTACAAGTATTCTTAGAAATATACCACAGAAATGTAAAAGAGAAGACATTATTCATTGTCTTGTTAATATCGTGTTTCTCTTTTTTACTTTTTTTTGACGATTAGCGAAATTCACAAGAAAAATGTCATTAATAAGAATTTTGTCATAGAAAGTTAATTAAAATTTTTTTTCTTTATGCTATTATTCTCCATAATAACGAATATCGTGATTATAAAATTCATTCTTTAAGGAATAATTTATGTTTTCTTTAAGACGTGAGGTATCTTGATATCGACCTTGTAAGGGTGTCCGGAAAATCCGGTAACGGAAAATTTAGTAACGGAAGATTTGGTAATTTTGACAAGGTAGGAGAATTCGGGGACTATAAAATAAAAGTCGATTAAAAATTGATTTTAGGACTGTTCTGGGGTGGGGATTGGGTGTGTGTGGGGGGATTCCTCCTACATTACAGTACAAATACATATAGCAACGGGGTAATTACTTTTTAACAACACTTAAATAATATCAAGTCAGGATTACTACTACATCAACACCTAACTTACCCACTCAGTTACAGATCTGGACCTGAACCTATGATTTTTTTTTAGTTAATAATACTTATTTAAATGTATTGGGGGGAGGGAGGGGGGCATCCCTCTCCAGAATGTACGCCCCTGTTATTGTTGTAGTCGAGTTTTAATAACTTATCAGACCTTGAAACTAGGATCCATAAAAGTATTTAAAATGTCACTTTTGTATATAGCAAGCTATGTTACAAGAAAAGATTATTCCACAGAATAGGAAATATTTACTATTAGTTTTTTTTTATTTTCAAGAATATGAGCATTTTTGTAAGACATCGTGGTAATTCAAAAATTCCACTGGATACCACGGAGATACCAGGTATTTTTATTTTCAATTTTCCTCCCTTCTTTACATATATTTAATTGAATAATGCCCCAAATTATCCTGTTAATTAATTTCGTGTTCTTGTTAATATAAACTGATTTTAATTTTTAAAACTATCTATACTGGTAACATCTATTATTGTATCATAGTGAAATAAGTATTTTCTTCATTTTCTGTGAAACAAATTGTACATATAACAAAAACCAGAATAAATTTTGTAAAGTTTATCAAAATTATTGTTTCTCTGAAATTCACATTTTTTGTAAAGTATTTTCAGACTCAGGCCCGTAGTATAAATATGGTGCTCAACATTGTGACGAACGGTTTCTGTATACCGGAATGGTGTTGTAATTTGAGAATATTTTTGTAACAGATCCTGCATTCCGTTGGCTTCAGGTAGAGTTGCGCTGATACATGTGTTCGTATAGATAGATGTAATTCCTTTCTTTGTAAAGTTGGTCGTTTTATCCTCCAAAGAAAGGGAAGACATATTAACGGACAAGTTAAAGTGGGCGAGGAAATCCTCTCCTAGGATTGGGGTTCGAACTTGGGCTATCGTGAATACCCACGGAAAAGATCGCCTAAATCCCAGATTTAGGGTTAACGAGGTTTCACCATATGTCTGGATTGAAGATCCATTCGCCTCTTGTAATGCATAATCTGTCTTTCTAGTCAACATATTAGGCTTGGCTGGTATTACACTAATTTCTGCCCCAGTGTCCACTAAAAACAAGTAGCCGGAGTTCTCATCTCGGATGTAAAAGAGACGACTTTTTGGCATCCCTCCGGCAGCAAACGTCTCTACTTGTTGCCGGGATAGTCGTTTCCCGACTGCTGTGTGTTGTTATCCTTAGCTGCGTTTATGTCGAAGTTACACGGTTTCGTACAATGCCGCGCTTGTTGTCCGTATTTAAAATGATACCAACAGGTATTAAATATAGGCCTGCTTCTGGATGTGGAACGTGATCTTCGCCTAGTATGATGTGATGGACGTGGTCGTCTAGTGAAATTGTTGTGTGTGCGATTTTGCTGATGCATAGCGGTTTGTAGAGCTTGTAACTGTGAGGTAAGCTCGGCTATATAATTTTTAATTTTCGATAACTCTTATGAGTCACGGATTGAACAGACAATAGGTTGTAACGGTGTCTCAGAAGCAGTTCCCGGAGGTTTATTCTCATATATTTTGTCCGCGATTTCTGCCAATCGCTGTAGGTTCTAATCGTCCGGGAGTGACACTAATATTTGCGACGTTTGTGGGCTCAGTTTATCCATTTTTTCGTTTAAAACGTGACAACTAAAGTATTTCTCTTATAAAATGCTGTTTTTAAAATATTGCTTTGCACATTTGAACTTCGAGGTCACCAATTTATAGTGGGTTAGCCAATTTGTATTGGTTATAAATAGAAATAAAAACTGACCCTCTACTATTTTTTACAATATCAAATGTAACAAAGACAACAACAAGAGAAATAATCAAGTACAAGAAATTATGAATTTGTTCAACAATAAATATTTTTTATAAACACAACAAATACATAGCGCAAAAGTTGATAAACACAATATAGAGTTCTTTGGTGTGTGTTACTGAGAGAATTTGAGTTACTGTACTGTACATGTGAAAATGAGGTGTAGTTAGCTATATTTGTTTTTATAAGGAAATTAAACAGTTGTTTTTGTTTTTGTATTAAATAGAAAAAAAGTATTGTTCTTGACTCACTGATTGTTATAGAGTTATCGCTCATTAACCAGAGATTCTTCTTGTGGAATAGAATATTTTGTGGGAGTGAGTGTTAAGCCTGGAAATAGCTGACAAGGTTTGTTGTTGTATTGAAGATAAAGTTCGTCCCCTTTGCTGTGTTGATTTCCAATGAAGTCAAGTGTATTGGTTCAATATTTTAAATGCCCACTGACCAAGTCGCGTCGAAGTTTCGTTTTTATTAGTTCTCTTGGTCACGTGGTGAGGCTCGTGAACATGTTTACATTTTATGGCGTCAACTAGAGGTCGAAATTTGGGTCGGTACCTTCGGACGTAGTTGACGACACCTAATTAATATTTTACAACCAATCAAAATACATCAGTTGTTATATATTTGATTGGGAGCCTCTATGTGTTTAACTTGCACAAAATTTAAGATTTAAAAAAAAATGTAGGAATCTGATTCTACAAAATTACTTTCTGATTGTTTTAAACAATCCGCCCACACTAATATCCATAAACTCAGGACCTTAAGGCTAAACTGCTGTCCCTCTGCTTCTATAGACATCTTTTTGTTTGTGTTTTGTAATAAAAGGCTAACTAGACAAGAGATTATTATTATTATTATTATTATTATTATTATTATTATTATTATTATTTTAATTAAAATTATTTAAGTTTTATAGTTTATTGCATTATTGGTAAAGAAATGAACAAACCACAAGGAACGCGAGTATTGAAAACAGGAAGAAAAATGTGGGCAAAATAAAATTATTCACTATTATTCATTATTTTGTAACACGCAATAATCTTTAAGTGTCTATGTATACCTTTGGTTAATATTAGGTTGGTGCAAAAATAATGACATAATAATTAACGTTAAAATATACGTCAAAAAACGACATTATTACGTCATTATTTTTGCACCAACCTAATACATACATTTACCTTTGTTTATTTTATTAACAAAACTCACATTCCGAGTCCACTATTTTTGTTGTGGGATAAACATATCAGGAGCCACGTGTTTTCCATCTAAACATCTGCCCGGCATATTTCCGCAACAATTTCTATTCGCGCCAACTTGTTGGATGTAAGGAAGCCCAATATGCCTAGTTTCGTTTCCACGTATTTATTTGGCTGTACTCAGCGAAGAAAGAGGTAAGGTTCTTTGCGCAAATCCTGAACTAGAATGGTAGTGGTTGTTTTATGCTAGCCAATCAATGTCTCCGTTCTCTGTCATGACTGCACAGGCGTCAAATATAATTTGCAAGTTCAAATCTTGGAGTCTATCTCTCTTACATTAGTGACTAGAGTTTACTTTTTTAATTATTTTTGTGAGGTGGGGTAAGGGTTTATCCCTTATTATTACTATTATTATTATTATTTTATTTTTTATTATTACTCATTTACGTTTTAGCCGGAAACTTTGACTATCGAATCTAATGAATAGGAAAACATCTGTTCGTTAAATTATTGAATCTGTGAAGTTTTACCAGGATATTATTAGTATTTATTTATCGGAACTTCGGAAATAAAACGAACTGTGGTGAAAGGTATATAAATAAATAATATATTTTTATTTATTTGAATTAAAGTAAGTCCTTTGATATTCGGTGAAGCAAAATGTTCGTTTATAAGGCGAATATTGATAGGAGTCTGGAGAAAGTTCCTTTCGGTTCGGTAGTGCATAGTTTCGAAATCAGACCTTGCTAGTAGCAGTCATCTTAGAAATAGGTCAGTATCAATCTACTGTGTTTTCTAGGCCCTAAAAAGGACAGAAAATACAATTAGCAGATGGCCTCTTAACTACTTCACGCATGGCTAGTATGGTTCAGTCGTTTCTCTTCAACTCTTTTGGTTCAGCGCTGTGAGCTTGGCTTTTTGACCAGACTCCCTGACTACTGGCGTGAAGCTTGGCTTTGGCTAACATCAAAAGTCTGTGTGAATTTTTTGATTGGCTAAAATTATTTTACTTTCCGGTTTTCCTTTTTCAATTTTTTTAAATATATAACGACATTTATGCGTGGAGCCTCCCTGGCTTTTGGAAGTTTTCACTCACAAATTTGTAGACTCTGGTCCAGCAAACTTCCGCCGTGTTTCGGCTGGGTTCAGTCTTTTCTTCTTCTTTTTTTTATTTGAGAGTTGCCTTCTCGTTAGGTGAGGGAGAAGTGTAGAGAAAGACAGAGATAAGCGTTTTAAAGGAAAGTGCAAATGCCTTATTTTAATTTAAATTGTTTATCTTTTTGCTTATATATATTATTTTTATATTTTATTTTATTTTTATCAGGACTCACTAGAAGTATTCTGATTTTATCATCTGCCTTATTAATACAAGGCAAAACCGACACTTTTACTGATATTAACAGTTAACTATTTGAATCAATTCTTTCCATCTTGTTTGGGCATTTTTAAATCTCGTACAGGCGAGAACAGCTTTACAAATGACACAGATAATATCGGGATGTGAATAATAAAAAAAAAAAAAAAAGATAAAATAAAATCGGAACAAAAAAATATCAGACACGATTCTACTGATTAAACACTGAAGTTCGAATCCCTAGGGTCAACGTTGAAAGAATTTAAAAGTGCTGAAAGAGGAAGATAACGTATCTCATATAACTAAAATGACAAAGTTCACTTAGGAAAAAAACATTTAGCAAATAATATGCTTATTTCCTCAATTCCTTTTTTTTTGTTTGTCATAAAAACGAAACAATTCCTGTGCATAATATATCATACAAAATAACAAATACGTCACAGGATTTTAACCAATAGAAAAAGACAAATTTAAGATTGTATTCTCATTCACAGGGACGGTGTTCCATTTCATCCATACCAAAATAAAATTTTTGAAACTATGAAAATAAAGTGCAATTTGAGATGTTAAATGTGTCGAAGTAAAAATTAATTATTTAAAAAAAGCTAACATTTTCTTGTTGAAGTTAAAAAAAAAAAAAGAGTAAAAAAAAAAAGAAATTACTTAATTCCATAATTTTACTAATCGTATATTTATTGAGATATTCATCTTTACAGACGAATCCATTTCTTTATTCATACAATTGCTCAAAAGAACTACATTTATCTGAATCATAGACATATCTCCATGGCCTAAAAGAATCTTTGTAAACCTAAAATTAAATTAGGGGTGGAAATTAAATGGGTTATCATACTGTTTTAGTGTTTAACCTTGTAATGTATGGTGTTGTAAGTACCTCCACTTTTTCGCTGAAAAAAAGCATAACGTGATAAAAAAAAAGGTTCCAAAAATTGGACGTCCTCTCCCAGCTGTCGACGAATGTAAAAAAATGCTCGGCCGATAAAAGCAGTTGGTATTCTCGAATCGAGGGGGGGATTCGGGTATTTTGGTGGAGTGTATTAAGCGTGTGTTAATCAACGTTTGAATTGAACTGTTAAGTTTTTTGATTTTGATTTTCTAAAACTCTTTTCAATTTTTCAGTTTTTACTTTTCCATTTATTGGTTCATATATTTGTGCATTTTTGTTCTTTTCTTTTTTTCTTTATTTCCCTGCTTGTATTTTTAGCCTCACTTTTGTTTGCTTTACCTTTTTCGTATTTATTTGAATTATTTATTTGAAGTTGTCTTTGGTTGCCCACATTATTCTTTCGTTTTTATTTGGTTTGTTCTTGACATTGATTTTAGTTGTTAAAATAATTTAAAAAAGGAAAAAAGAAACAACCGGTCATTTGTTTGGTCGTGGTGATTCAACATCGCCGGCGTCTTCGGTAAAAACGGCCAGGGCTGAGAATAGGCCGAAGAAAAATGCAGAATTTTATGAGGAGAAAAGGAAAGAGTTTGAGGAATCTTTTAAGGAAAATGAATTCCTCGCCATTCCAGAAGCGTTGGAGGCCGTCAATATAAGAATAATACCCCTGCTGACTTTCGACCTCAAAAAGCCGTAAATTAATTGACGTCAACAGGGAAACAATGGAAAAGGTCTTAAAGACCTTAAAGATTAACCCAAAGGTTTTGGCGAGACGCACAAACGCAATATGGGACATTCTCCTGCCCACCGAGCAAGACGCCAAGCAGCTGGCAGGCAGTGTGTTAAGCACGAAAAAACTGCAAACTGAGTACATGAGCACTAGTAGGGCAAGGATTACAGTCCATGGGGTGCCCGTGGATATCTCAGAAGACAGGATGGGGGCCTTCTTTTCGAAATTTGGAAAAACAGAGGAAGTGAAGGCTATTCTAGGAAAATCGGGCATCGCTACTGGAGATGTGGAATTACAGGTCACGTTGACCAGAACGAATTTTGGGCTAATTCCCAATATTCTCTTCTGTAGAGGGAGGAGAATGTTGGTAGTTGTAGAGGGACAGAAACCGAACTGTTGGTCGTGTGGTGTGGTGTGGTGTGGTGGGGCTTATGGTAAAGGAGTGACCCGCGAAACGTCCTCAGCCTGCAACTCGGCCCATAACTTCAACAGCAGCAGCAGTAGTTGCAGCAACCGTGGTAGAGTGGGTAGCGAACAAAGACCCTGATGGTACCTGGAAGGAGGTGGGAAGTGGTAGGAGGGCTAAAAACGTGACTTCTCCCTCCCCCAAAAAGGAGACAACTGAGAAACAGCAACCACCAACTCAGCAGCAAGCAAAAAAAAAAAAAAAAGAAAAAAGAAAGTAAGAAGAACGAAAGCAAAAACAAAAAAACAAAAGCCTGAAAAGGAGCAGACACCAAAACAAAACAAAAACACTAACTGCAGCAACAACAACAACAACCGAGGAGGAAATGGAGGTGGACAAAATGCCTCCACCTCGGGCAACATCTCTAAAAAGAAGTAGAGAGGAGAAAGGGGAGGTAGAGACAACTATACAAAAGCACTCCGGGCGTAGGAGGGCGGAGAGGGGCATGGACAAAACCAGGTCTCTTTCCGTCCCTGCTTCCCCGAAGGAAAAGTCTGAAGCTACTACCAAGACTAGGAGCCTCCCTTCTTCCTCTTCACGTGCTCCGTCCCCATCTCTCTCAAACTCTTCCCTTAGTTCCCTATCCACACCCCACTCATCAACTGCTTCCCCTATCCACTCTTCAACAAGAAAGAAAAAGAAAAAACTTTTCTGGATCAATTTGTAGGGTGGACAGGGACGAATTCATGAAGGGCCTGTCCAGCCAAAAGAGGGCCCAATTGGGTCTACTGTATAAGTTGACCAGCGTAGATGGGAAATCAGTGGAAGATCCACGTAATTTTCCAAAAGCCTCAGGTGTCATTACCTGCATAAGGGACACTGGAGCGTACTTAAAAGTTTGGGGTCATATGGCAGAAGCTAAGGAGACATTTTGCAATATTAGAATTGCAGATATTGATTCTCATGTAAAAAAAAATACGTCAGTATTGTGCTGGGAGGGCCCCTGTTCTTCTCCACCCCTCCCTATCCCACGGATGTCGGCGAAATTGTCCTAGAAGGACGGATGACGTCAGAGCTAGGTGTAGGGAGCCTAGGACAATCCGTCGGGGTCCTGAATGAAGTAGATTTCCGACCTGTATGTGAGTAGGTTTTTGCTCTTTGTTGTGGAGTGATTTCACAGTGGAGGCTTGTATTTGTACTAAGTCGGTCCTAAAATAGGTTCGACGTACAAAACGTTAGGAACTTGATATAATAGGTATAACGCAGAGTAATCTGTGGTCGCTGATACTTTAGTATTCGACTAACTCTCGTCCGACATCGACTGACTGACTGACCGACACGTTACTCTTACTACTCCTACTTATTATAGGTGGGAGAGTCTATTAACTATAGAATAGTTCCACCATAACACTCTTACCCTTCTTTATTTTTTGAAGGCTTAGAAGATGTCAATTAAGATAGCCATTCTGAATGTCAAGGGCTCGAGGAATCGGGGTAAAGCGGCCCGCCCGCTCCGAAATCTCTTGTCTTTCGATGTGGATGTCGCCGCGATCGAAGAGACTCACTTTGTTTGCAGCGTTAATGCGTATGTGCTGGAGAGCGACTTTGTCGTTTATTCAGCATATGGGGACCGGCGTGCCAGAGGAGTTTCTTTGCAGGTTAAACGTACTTTTGATGCGAAGGTGGACTTTGTGCATACCGATGCCGAGGGCCGGTTGATCGTGCAGGAGCTTTTGCAGTCAGTTGCCGAGTCTCTGTTGGGTCCTGAGCAGGCTTGTGATGTGAGGGGCCGAACAATTCAGAGCAACCTGCATCTGATCCGCACGATCATAGAGGGTGTAAAAGACGACGATGAGGCCGTGCTGATCAATTTAGATCAGTCCAAGGCATTTGATAGGGTTGACCATCGCTACCTTGCTGCTGCCCTGGATTCGAACCCGACTTCTGCCGCTGGATTAGCCTCCTGTATTGCTCCCCCACTGCTGTGGTACAGGTGAACGGGAAGTTGTCGGGCGCTTTTGCGTTGTCTAGGTCGGTTCGTCAGGGTTGTCTGCTGTCGCCCCTACTTTATGCTTTGGCGTTGGAGCCTCTCCTTCGCCGGCTAAGGGACAGGGCGTGCAGTCTGGCCCTACGTGGAATCACCGTTCCTGGAGGGGCTCGAGTCAGTGTTTCCGCGTACTGATGAAGTATCTGCTTTCGTGTCGTCCCGCAGCGACATTGAGGCGGTACTTAATGCACTTAATCGGTACGAAAAGGCGACAGGGGCCAAGATTAACTGCGACAAGTCGTCCGGCTTGTGGTTAGGTGCCTGGAAGTGGGGTCGATCTTCCGGGTCCCTTCGGTTGGACGGACGGTCCTGTCCGCATTCTTGGAGTATGGTTTGGACCCGACCTCTAGCTGAAGAAAAATTGGTCTGAAGTACGAGCAAAGTTCGACGCGGCCGGTCAGATTTGGCGTCGACGGAGGTTGTCTATGAAGGGCAGGGCGGAGGCGTGTGCTACATACGTGTTCCCGATTGTCCTTTATCGATTGTCCGTCCTTCCGCTCTGTAAAGACCATAGGAAGCTGCTCGATCGCTCGCTCGAGATCCTCCGCCTTGTGGAGGGGACGCAAGCATCAGGTCGACAGAGCAGTCTGTGTACAACGTCCGTGTCATGGAGGGCTGGGAATGCCACACTTGGTGAGCCACAAACTCGCCTCCAGGTTTGCTTTCCTACGCCGCGCATTAACAAGGGATTCGATTATGGCGGGGATTGTTAGGGACGCGTTCCTTTGCCTTACTATCAGTCCCCCCATCTCGCGGATTGAGCGCCGTCGTAAACCGCGGGATCAGTCGGATTTCCTTCGCGAGTATCGGTGCGCTTTGATGTTCATTCCTCGGTCCAGTGGCCTTTCATGGCCTAGGAAGGTCTTCTATCGTTATTTTGTGGAGGGGCTCGTGAAGGATCCTCTACGTGAACGGCTCGACTTTTCGGAGGAGGAGTTTCGCTCTTTCTGGTCTTGGGCGACAGCGGCGAATTATCTCAGTATTCCTGAGTTTTTGCTTACCTGGCGATTGGCTCGGAATCGGCTGTCTCGCAATGACAAGGCCTTCATATGGGGCTTGGCGGATTTGCCAGACTGTGAACGGTGTGGCCTTGGTTTAGAAGAAACGGCTTCGCACGCCTTCTACCATTGTCCCCGGGTCCGCCCCTTATGGGACCATGTCGGCAAGTTGACGGCTCGTCTCGCTCCCGAAAAGCTCGTGTTCATGGATCGTGCATACGCGTGTGACAATATCTCGCCCCCGTATTCTGGGGTGAAACAAATGGTATTTCTGACGCTGCTGGCCACGTCCCGAATGGTGATTTGGACGACGCGAATGGAGGAGGTCTTGCGAGGAAGCCGTCTTTCCGATTTGATCCGATTCTTTGTGCATCAGCTCAAGATGAAGATTAAAAAAGATAGAAAACGCTTGCATTCGATAATCTTCAGCGAAAGGTGGGTGAAAGAGGCGAGCTTGGTTCGTTTGAACGGGGCTCGCCTTGATTTTCTCTTCTAGATCGACCTACGTCACATCGGGGTGGTTTCCTGTGGAGCCTTCCCCTTGGTTAGGTTAGACAAGCTTCTGTGTACCTAGTTAATGTGAATAAGGGTTGTTCCTTGACTGTTACTGGCTACCTCTTTGGTTATGATCCAAATCGAGATTCCCAACCTCCCCAGTTTGTTTTGGCCCCTTTTTATCTCGACTGGGCCAGCTTTTTATCTCCCATGTCTGCCTATATTTTCACCTTTCCCACTCCCTTAGTGAGAGAGCTTCTTGATTTTGTCCCATGGTCAGAATACAGCGGCCTCTCTGTTTTGAGGGTTGGACGGGTCCTACTAACATCACTTATGTTTAGTTTACTTGTGTTCGTATTTAGTTTGTTTTGGTATTCATTCCCTCCCCCTCTCATTTTAGTCATCGATAGATATTTAATTATAAATTTTAGCATCATCAGATTTTTAAGACATGGGGCGCGTTTTGTAGGACTCCCTTGAGAGAATGCGGTATTATGGTGTATGGAGGGTTGATTGGTGATGGACGAGTTTTTATGGTGAATGAGCAAATTGTAATGAGTGAATGGGTCGTGAATCGGATTAGCTAAGTATAAGATAGTGACGACCAGCCTCAACCCTCCCCTTTTTAGTCTTGTGCCGCAATTATTTATCAAAAACACAATAAATAATAAAAAAAGGTTCCAAACTTAATAAAAGCAAAGTTTTATCGTCAATTAATTATGTTATTAAGAGGAAAAGGTAAAGTATTTTTTATTAAATTTTTTAATCCTTTCTTGCATTTTCGAAATTTTGGTTAAAAATCTTTTTTTTTTTTTACGTCTGCGGTCTATTAACATTTACGATTAGTGTTTTAACGCCTTTTCCAGGTGAACAAATTGATTTGGAAATTATTGCAAAAATCAACTAATTATCGAATTTTAATGAAACTTTCAGGATGAAATTATTTTTGAATTTTTTTTTTTTTTTTTTTTTTTTTTTAAGAAAATCTTGGCATTGTTTTTTTTTTAATTATGCTACATCACCCCCGCACCGACACAGGATCGAATCGCATCGAAATCAAACCCGCCTACGGATACAAACAATGTCACGCGAATTCCTTTCACGGCGAGCAAATAATGCCTTCTCTCGATAACTCCCTCGTTACAATCCCCCGTGATGTCCTCATCACAAAAAGTGCAGCTGGGTGCGCGCCTTTGTGTCCGGGCGCTCCTTCCGGGTTGGGGAGTTCCGGTTTCTTTCTGGGGCGCGCTACATTCAAGACAATCATCAGGCGGTTCGTCAACATCAGCAGCAGTTTCCGGGCAATTGGTGTCAGAGGCATCGTCTAGTGATACCGATCTTAGCTTTTCAACGATTCGCCTTCTTCTGACGAGTGTTATTGAATAGCACACGAGCTTCCGAACAAGGGTGCAAGTTTTTTACGTGATGAGAGGTTCCATCAACAAGCACCGAGTGGGGACTGTTGATTCCGGTCACCCGGCTCATCCTAGACGTACTCTTATACCTGCTGTGCGGGAGTCTGACCCATATAGTATCACCCACCGGATACTGTTCCTGGTCATCTTGCGGTTCGGGAGTGGCCACTGGATCAATACTCAGTATCCAGACATTGTGAGTGCGTATAACGTTGGCCGGCGCTGTGGAGGTTGAGACGCTGTCCTTTGGCGTAACGTTATCCCAGTAGACCGCCTCTGGTATGGAGGTTTCCTAGCCGCAATGGCTTTTACACTTCTGTGGCTTTTCTCAAGTATATCTTTCCCGTCGGTTCATAGGCCCACCGAAATCGAGCATGTATACCCCAGTCATGCAGGAACTGCCGAAATTAATAAATAAGCAACACTGCCGAAGTAGAAGGCGTTTCTTCTAAGCCAAGGTCACACCGATGATAGTGGGGCAGCCCTATCTGAAGGTTATGTCGTTGAGAGGTAGCAAGTTCCGAACCAATCGCCAGGTAAGAGAAAATCAACCTCATTTGGTTAATCCGAGGCTCAGTTTTGAATCGCACCTAAATCAACTCTGCCTACGGCTACAATACATGATGCCACACGAATTCTTCTCGAGGCGGGCGAACGATGTCCTCTCTCGGTAACACTTTCGATACAGAATTTTTACAAGAATTGTTTTAATTTTTTTATATTTTAATTATAATAATATATAATACCATAAGTTGTTTAAAATTTTGTGTTACTTCAATCCGGTTAAGGGAAAACTATATTTACGAATCAAAAATTGAAAAGCTCAATAAAATCGTTTGCATCACATTGATGTCGTTTAGACTTGGTGCGGATGTGGGTTAGAATTTGTAAAATAAACGAATTCAACATGTGGAAGATTTCATGTGTGAGTTATCCCACTTGACTACCGAAAAAAAGTCTCCTCTAGGGGTCTCTATAAGAAAAAAGACGTGCATTTCTCTCTCTAACCCCTTTTACGGTTTTTTTAGCTCTGGCATTCAGATGTCGTTGTAAGTGGGTAAAGTGTCTGCCACTGGGGCACATTCATGATTTTCTCTTGAATTTTGTACTCACTCACACACTTGTTACACACGCGCACGCGCGCACGCACGCACGCACGCACGCTTGTTTATATAGCTACAGCTTGTTTCATGCTTTTTCCTTTCCTTACATGTAATTCCTTTTGAAAATAAATGCATTGTCGTTTGTTTTATATTGTTTTGTGTTACTCACATTTTACTGGAACTCACAGTGAGTCCGCCAATATTGTTTGTGAGATAAATTTTCCAGAAGCCCGTAAATATTTACTCTCCAAAATGTTAATTCCCGCAACATAATGGTGACTAATATTTACCCAAACATACTAGCATCCTACAACATGTGTGTCCGTGATTATGTATTTGTATGTGTATTTAGAACATAATTCAAAGAGGTAAATATACTTGTGTCTTTAGAGAGAGACATTGCTCAGAAAAAGGGAATGAAAAGCTTAGTTGTGTGTGTGTGTATGATATATATATATATATATATATATATATATATACCCCACGTGGATGTTTGAAATTAAAGTCGGTTTGCCTAGGGAAAGAACTCTCAACCTGCGTAGAAAACGGGTCACATCTTCTACCTACTGCATGTTACTGAGAGAGCAAAAGAAAGAAAGAGAATGAGAATTTTATACCACTGATTGCCACGCCAACTAGCAACGCTAAGCGAAGAGAAGTTCACTGAGAGACAAGGTGGGGTGGCCCCACAGCCTATATTAAAACTTTGTAATGTTTTATCTTTTAATTTTATCAATTAATGTAAGTCCCACTTTCACATGAAAAATTTCTCCACCTGGATTAATTTTTATTAGACGCCTAAAATAATACTTTGAGTAAGCCGTTACACCCTTTCACATAAATTTATTGTAAATGAACAAATTATTTCTGGCACAATTTTACAAGGAATAAAGCGTCCTTTTTTTCTGAGCTTAATGAATCAGCCAAATTACTCCTTTTTTTTTTCTATATGCGAAAATCACCATACATGTATAATTGTGGATTTTTAAAAGAGATAAAATGCATGATCTGAAAATTTAAAACTGAAACCTATATTTTCACGCATTTCTAGTTGTGATCTTTCCCGTAGCGTCTGCAGCTTAACGGAAGTGCGTTTTGCACGCACGTTCCATATCTATTTATTGGTAAAATAAAATTGATAAATCGACAAAGATCAAGTATATTACAAGCGGTTGTTTATTTCCACTTTATAAGTTAAGAGTTAAGCCAGGAAGACAACTGAGGCATTTGTGGTAAACTGATATTTCGTCTGGAAATCTGAAATCTTTCGTTTATTTCTTTTTCCTTTTCCCTTGTTACATTAGAATTCTGACGCAACCCGCATCATAGAAGCCTTTCCTAAAATTGTTCGCATGGAATAAATTTACCTCATTTTACTGTTTATCTTTGTTCTATCTTCTGTTAGCTACCAATGCTTATATTTTGTTGTTGTTACGAAGCAATGTCTTAGAATTCTTGGAATTAATCCTGCAGGGAGTGCTTTCAACGGGTGAGGTAATATGAATCAGAAAGCAGCGTCATTGAACCGAATTTGATTTCCGCTTGAGATTTCTTTAATTACTCCCACGCTTAATTGGGAAAGGAATAATACAAATTTTACAAGTGAATTCAGAGACAATCTATTTTTGTATAATTTGTCGGGTTACTTCCTCCTAATTTTTTAAACCCCCAACTATGGGTAAATAGCAGCACAGACTGGATTAACCTTGGATGGCAACCGGACTAGGAGAAAGAAAAACTCTGAATTCAAAACCGGCCTGCAGACTATTGGGCTCTGTCAGGCTATCTTGCCCAAGAAACACCACTTCTACTGTGGCTGGAGTACACATGGTGTCCCTACGACCCTACGGGTCACGGGATAAAAAAAAATTGAAACCGCTACTAGGAGACGCTAATAATTTTTTATTACTCTCTTCTCACTTTTTTCGCTTACACGTCAACATGTAAGTCTCTCGCAGAAGAACGCGTTCTCTTTGTGTGTGCATGAACAATGCACACACACACACACACACACACACACACACACACACACACACACACACACACACACACACACTGGATCTAACTAATGCCTTTATCCACTGTGCCATGTGTCCACAGTGTATGCTGTGTAATATCACGGGAGGGGACATTTCATCACCGCCGACTCACCATCGGTTGTCATAGTGTCCATATCTCTTAAAGTCGTAGAGATTTTGAAAGTTTGGCCGTTTGTCTTAGTGATTTATTAGTTACAACAGCCTATTTGACTGACTGGTGTTTAATTTTCAAACTTTTCCTCACAACGAAAATGGAAATTCTTAGTCAAAGAGGAAAATAAAAATTTGCACACGAAAGCTATTTATTTGTATTTGATAAGTTTAGTAATTTTTTTAATTGAAAAATCATGCATTAAAAATGAACCCTCATAAATGACTTTTGTTTTGAAAAGTCGACGAAAAACTTTCATAGCTTGCATGTTGTTGAGTTTGCGATGATGAGTAACTTGTAATACAAATCCTCCTATATGGGAGTAAATACGTATAAAAGATTTCTCATAGATAAGGATACTTGCAGTAAAAGGTGTACTTCTACAAAAGGATGCGGTGAGGAAGGTTTAAGGAAAATGAGAAGGAAACGGATACTTATACTTACGAAAGAGACAGCTGACAATTCTGTGACGCTTTATGAGAAAAGAAGGCTTGGAGAATTTGACACATTGAACGTAAGCGTGGTTAGAGAATCAAACGAGCTTGTGTAAATGGACGGAAGAACAGGGGCTCGGATTTGTTTGGCTCGTGTTAAGTTTCGAAAAACACTATATAAAATTCATTTTTTTTTTTTATCCATAATGTTGAATGTGTTAAAATTATTCAACTATTTAACAAGAAAAATCTCCAAGATAAGGTTAAAAATTGCAACAAAACATTTTTGATTTATTTACGATTGAATGATCTATTATGATATGTCTCTAATTTGTATACATTGTATTTTTCAAATTTTCTAGTTGAATTGTTAATCTATACAGCATATCATCCATTAATGTACATAATTAGGTTACAATAAAATTTGTACTTTATATGAATATTACCTTATGAAAATTGAGAAAGTGGTAGTGGTGGGGGGGCGTATGATAGATTCAGAAGTGGCACGAGCCCCTTGCACCAGCCTCGGTTAACATTGGAAGGTTCCTGTCTGAATTTTTTAGACTTAACTCTACTTACTTTTCTGAAACCGCTACTAGTGGACACTCTCCGGACTATAAAATACTCTGCGATATTTTTCTCACTCTCTTCTTACTTTTTCCGCTTACACAACAACATGTAAGCCACTCGTGGAAAACGCGTTTCCCATCAAGAAACGTAGGTAGATACACACGTACGCACTTTAACTCATTTCACACCCTTTGAACTTTAAATGTTTTTACATTCTTTTTTTTTACACACATAATTGACTTTGTTACTTGTATACCTTTCATTGTTAACACATATCATTTGTTTGTACTAGTTTCTTTGTATTTCATCATGGCGGACACACATACAAGTTCTACATTTTTGTTGTGGATACTCCAGAAGACTCCGTGTTTTTCTCAAATCAAACACCCGGCGTACATAACGCCTGCAACAGATTGGTGACCAACGACATGATTATTTTTCTCCTGAAAGCATAAACACACAAGGCTATACATGTACAGACTCAAATATACATTTACACACCTTTTTCAAACTAGTGAAGAAAAACATCTACAAACTCTCTTCCTACACTACCACGCACAGTGGACACTACAAACTTCTAGCAAAAACAATTTACAGCTATAAAATTTTTTATTAGATTCTATGAAAGAGCAAAATCACAAATTTCAAACATGACAACATATTTACATAATACATGATGTTCTCTGTCTCGACAAATAGATTTTGTGGCAGCACTTGTGACACCCCACCCACTAAAAAAACATTGCTAATCGCCTTTCAATTACTGCTGCATTGGTCCAGTCAGTAGGCAAACAACACACACCTCATTCCTATTGCTTTTCGCTTGACCATTTTTCTCTCAGGCACCATCACGCTCAACTTGACTTCAACCGGCAGACATCACGAAAAATTTTTCGACAAAAATACAACTCTATTTCAACTTTAATCAGCACTATTTCTCCTGGGCTGATCAGATAAAGTGTGACATCCCTACAAAGGCGACTCACAGTCATTGCTTTCACTCTTCAATGATGCCACTCGAACAACACTAAGAATTTGCAAGTACGATATGCAATCGACAATAATATCAAATTTTCTAAAGTCTTCAGACATGCATTCGACACTCGGTAGTAATTCTATATCGGTTCAACTTTATCACAATTCTGCTTCTATTAAATTTTGTACGACAACATCATCGACGCACAGCAAACCAACAAGGCTTTCTAACAAACAAAACGCTTCCAACGAACAGAACCAATGCGACAAAAACAAAATTCTAAAAGCAAACGATAAACATCGTTCACTACCGACGAATTTTCCAGAGAGTGCTACATTTAGCTAGAAAATAATACAGCATCCTGGTGACAGCACATTTTCGTCGACCTGTTTGAACACGCATCTCAACCACACTTCCACCTTGTCTTTTCAGATCACGAGGACAGAAACAAACCTACACAAACTCAATATACATATGGGTAGAATTTTATTCTACCCATCTGGAGAGGTGTATATAGGGAGTTATCTTCACTTAATTTCTTGAGACCGCTACTGAGGGTCGCTTTCCAGACTATAGATACTCTGCGATATTTTTTCTCGCTCTCTCCTTACTTTTTCCGCGTACACGCCAACATGTAAGTCTCTCGCGGAAAATGCGTTTCCTGTTGAGAAATGTTGTAACACACACACACACACGTAAGCACTTTCACTCACTTCACATCCTTTGAACTTTTAAATGTTTTTACATTCTTTTTTTTTTTACACACATAATTGACTTTGTTACTTGTATACCTTTCCTTGTTAACACATATCATTTGTTTGTACTAGTTTCTTTGTATTTTATCATGGTGGACACACATGCAAGTCCTACATTTTTGTTGTGGGTACTCCAGGGGACATGTGTTTTTCCCAACTCAAACACCCGACGGACATAACGCCCACAACAAATTTATTGGATTAAGAGTTATCATTATTTACATTCAAACGTATGTTCTTATATTTGCACACTTTTTTTAAAAATGATTATTTTGTTATTAACAAACATTGGGGAAAGATTCCTTGGGCCACCGTTGGAATAAAAAATGAGAGAAAAGATTGTTGCGTGTTCAAATAAAATGATATTTATTTAAACGTAGGATACACAAATTTTAATTATTTATGAAAGTTAGAAAGTCCTTATCTTTGATTGTAAGGAAATGAACATAAATAATCTTTCAGTGGAGAAGAGACAAAGTGGAGTTGGAAGACAAGATCAAAGGGAGTCCGCGGTTGCTTTGATAAGGAAGACAAAGCGCCGAGATTGACTGGGGTCTCTTTACTGCTGTCAGTCCTTCTGTCGAGTTGAATGAATGTTTCGTTTTTATAGTCTTGTGCGGGCTTCAGAATCCTATGTTTATTTACTGACAGGAGCTGATTTTATTAGCTATTTATTTTTATTAAATTGAAAATTTGAAGTATGTTTTGCGCGGTGTGCTTAATTTTATTTGCTCCTTTGATTTGATGTTGCTCACTTCTGCCTACTCTACAGGCTCATGTGTTCTCCGACCTTCTTCCGATGTCTGTTCATCTGTCTAACTTTCAAGGAATTCCGAACTGAAACCTTTATTTAATCTACGCGGATAGGTTTCTCTTGTTTCACTGTCAACCGGGTGAGCAATAATTCAGCAGTCCTAAAAAGGGTAAGATATCCCTAGACATGGACATCGTAATGGTATCAGTCTACTCGCGGAGATTAAATAAAGGGTGCAGTTCAAAATTCCCTGAACGTTACCCAGAGTGATATACACCTGAAGAAGACCAGAGAACACAAGAGTCACGTTGTACTAATAACAAAGTAATTTTTAAAAAATGTACAAATATGAGAACATACGTTCGAATGTGAACAATAACTCTTCATTCAATAAATTCAGGCAAACAAAACCTTTCCAATGTTAACCAAAGCCGGTGCAAGGGTCTCGTGCTGTTATGGTGAAACACACCTATTCTATAGTTAATAGACATTCCCACCTAATATAAGTAGGAGTAGTAAGAGAAACGAGGGTCAGTCGATGTCGGACGACCGGCTGAACGGTTGAACTCTCTGCTTCCGGGCAGGGAGGAACCCGAACGAGGCTACGCCGAAGGGCGGATTCTCGTTCGGGGAGGTAAACCTGACCCTGAACCCGTTTATACGGGTTCAAAGGGCATATTTTTGGCCGAGCCCACGGGCTCGGAGATCCCACATTAAACCGGCCTTGTGCCACATGATACCCTTGTGGGGGGGTGACTAAATACTAGTCGATGTCAGACGACCGGCTGAACGGTTGAACTCTCTGCCTTCGGGCGGAGAGGAACCCGAACGAGGCTACGCCGAAGGGTGTAGTCTCGTTCGGGGAGGTAAACCGACCCTGAACCCGTTTATACGGGTTCAAAGGGTATATTTTTGGCCGAGCCCACGGGCTCGGAGATCCCACGTTAAACCGGCCTTGTGCCACATGATACCCTCGTGGGGGGGTGACTAAATACTAGTCGATGTCGGACGACCGGCTGAACGGTTGAACTCTCTGCCTTCGGGCGGGGAGGAACCCGAACGGGGCTCCGCCGAAGGGCGGAATCTCGTTCGCGAAGGTAAACCGAACCTGAACCCGTTTATACGGGTTCAAAGGGTATATTTTTGGCCGAGCCCACGGGCTTGGATATCCCACATTAAACTGGCCCTGTGCCACATGATACCTTCGTGTGTGGGGGGGGGTGACTAAATACTAGTCGATGTCGGACGACCGGCTGAACGGTTGAACTCTCTGCCTTCGGGTGAGGAGGAACCCGAACGAGGCTCCGCCGAAGGGCGGAATCTCGTTCGCGGAGGTAAACCGAACCGGAACTCGTTTATACGGGTTCAAAGGGTATATTTTTTGGCCGAGCCCACGGGCTCGGAGATCCCACGTTAAACCGGCCCTGTGCCACATGATACCCTCGTGGGGGGGTGACTAAATACTAGTCGATGTCGGACGACAGTAGTCGACAGTTAGTCGAATACGAAAGTAGTCAGCGACCACAACAAGATTAGTCTGCGTAATACCTATTATATCAAGTTCCTAACGTTTTGTACGTCGAACCTATTTAGGACCGATTTAGTATAAATACAAGCCTCCACTGCGAAATAACTCCACAACACGTGCCACTCCTCAATCTATGATACGCCCCCGAATCTATAAAATGGACATCCACTCTACTACATCTCAATTTTCATAAGGTAGTATTCATATAAAATACAAATTTTATTGTAACCTATGCAATATAGGTAAACAATTCAACTATAAAAATTGAAAATAAAATACAATGTATCTAAATACAAATTAGAGACATGTCATAATAGATCATTCCATCTTAAATAAATCAACAATTTTTTGCGTCAAATTTTAACATCAACTTTGAGATTATTCTCGTTAAAAAGTTGAATTTTAACACATTCAACTGTCGTATCTACTAAAATATTTAATAAAATATTTCATCATGATTTAAATAGATAGTGCCAAAATAGCATGCGGACGTAGTAGAAGAGATACCACGTGGCTTTTTAGGATCAATTAAGAAGAAATAAATAATATAATTCTGGAGCCGAAGTTCTTACAAAAAAAGTGTATAAATCTCACCAAATACGGCCCCAAAGATGAGACGCACAGACGTCACCAAGGTCCACGTCACTCTAGCTGCTTATCTTCAAGACACCATTCATGTCCACACGCAAAAAGCTACAGCGCTGACAAACTACAAATAGACCGCTCCAAACTACGGCAACACAACGGTCTCTTTGTAGACTCTATAAAACACAGTAAGAACTAAATTATAACTATTTCTTGTATCCCCCCGTTACTACTAAGCACGCACACTGACTCTTTCGCACAAACACACATATAACACCATTTCAATGTTTCTCACATACGTACACAATTACAATATATATTCTATTCCAGAACGTTCTTAACCAAAATAAAAGGCATTACGTTCTATAACCAACTTCTTGTATTCTTGTCGTTATGCTAAATTAATGTTTATTTGTTAATTACTATGTTGTCTTTTTCTAATGAAAATCGTGGGATTATTCTAAACTGACGAATTGCGAGCAGTCCCACAACAATATTTTTGTATCGAATTCCGACACTCCGAATTTTGACATTTAACAAACCTCTGAGTAGAATTAGTTTTGCACATGCTAAGCCTTGAAAAAAAACATTATATAAAATTCACTATTTTTTATCTATAGATAAAAAATAGTGAATTTTATATAGTGTTTATATATATTATTATATATATGTAGCATGTGCAAAACTAATTCACGGATTTCGATGAAAACAAAATGACCCAAGAATGACATAAAAATCCGTTAAAGTTTTTCATCCTTTAATAGTCAGTTGTGCTTAGGTTAATTTGTAACGTATATAAATGTAGGTAGAAGAAAGTAAATGTTGATAATATAGCGAGGGTCACAAAGCACTTCCCAATCAGATTCCCACTCACCCGCGCTTCCCTCATTCCTCATATGACTCGAACCACTGACACCAGTAACAAGTAAATAACTTCTTCAAACATCAAGTGAGTCACTTCATTTTGTAGGGTAGCCAGTAAGGAACAAAATCATTACACTAGGGAATGATTTGCAAAATTAGCCTACAAGCACACATTTTATTTTAGCTGGAGAATCATGTTGGACTAAACTGAGAGAGTTTGATATCTCTTCTTTAATGGCATTTCACCAAATTATTTAGCGGTGTCTACCTTATTGTTAAATGTAGTCTGATAGTTGATTGGTTGATTAGTTTTCTACAGCTTATCAACCATTTGCGGGTTATTTAATACCAGAAAATATTTTTAATTTGAAAGATTTATTTTTTTTGAGATAATAATGGTTTAGTGATACAAGTCTTACTAATTAATCCATAGTTTGGGAGGGAAGAGGTGGATTCATGCCTTTTCTAAGTGTATTTTGGATGCAAGGCGCTACTAGGAGCTAAAGAGAATGAAAAAAATCCTAAACAGGGAACAAGAGATAAACCTCTACTTCTGTTCAAAAGACCGAGGAGTGTGAACCGAACGATAGGCCAACCTGTCTACTCCTATTTGCGCGTAAGTGAATATAACGAACCTAATGGGAATTGGAATTCGGCTCTCCAATTAACAATTCCGAGCCATTATCCATTACACCACCTGCACATCCAAGCTTACAGAACATGGTATACCCAGGCTCGACGTTCGTTAATTTCGGTAATCGTACGGGAACTAGTGTTTCAAGTTGATGTGCTCGTAAGCCTGTAGAGAGTATTAGCTTTTTGCATAGTACCAGTAACAGGAAACGTCTTTAATCGAATGTTGCGTTCCGTGTCACCACTGGCTTCATCCCTGGAGACCCCAATGCTACTTCATAGAATGCATCAACAAAGGATGGTTTCTTTTTTTCATATTCGCTTTATTACACCAGAGCGACAGACTCGGTAGCATCGATTCTAGGAGGTAGAGAGAGGAAGATCTTCAGGGGAATGTATGCTCACTCCTTAGCTTAGCATTTTACCACGTTCGGACTAGGCTCTTTAAGGAATCTCGGTTCGGAAATGCGTGTCGTCACTTCATAATTCTTACAGCCCTCTGCCGACTTCACGCATCGTTTTCGTTTTCTATCTAAAATTTAGACAGAGGCAATCCATCATTGACAGAATTCCAGGTTTCCTGTCAAGTAATTTTCTAGCCTGGGTCAACCTCCGCATTTTGTTACGCGAACTCTTTTTCTCAGAAGTTTTCAACTCTTATACTGTTTATAAACATGATTCAATATCATTCATTACTAAACACTAAACAGTAACAATTTATATGAATCGAAAGATAATGTCCCAGTAATGTTAAGAAAATACGTTATTCCTGGTGTAAAAAATAAAGACCTGATAATTATAAAAATAGCAATAAAAATGCTACCTTTTTTTTGACAATCTTAGCAATAACGCATTTTCTTAACATTAGTCTGCAAATCGCGAAGTATTGGAGGCTAGGCTGTATCTGGGACCCAACTAAGATTGTCAATATCTTGTAAACGGTAGATTTCCCTCAATTTTTAATACTATTTTGGGAATTGTTTCAGAATTGGTCACTGGGGAATTATCTGCAAATTTGTATAAAAAAAAAAAAAAAAAAAACGATATGCGAGTGAACGATGAAGTACAAATGTAATTTCTACCCACCCCACCCCGCCAGTGATTGCGTGGAAAAGGAACTTCTGCATTAAAATTACATAATTACATAAGCATGGTATATGAAAGATAGTGATATCCAATATGTATCGGACTAGATGACTTAACAAAATAATGTCCACGATGTTTTGAATTTTCTAAAAAGATCTTACCAGAAAATAATCCAAATAGCAACACAAAAATTACGATTTGATGCAAGTGATATGGTGATTTTTCTAAGCGTAACTTAGATGTGTAAACATGGCTGAAAGTAAGAGAAACCTACTCAGAATCGAACTCACTACTCAGTCGTAATTGATCTACCAAGACAAGCTTGCTAACCATTGCACCACGTCGAAGACAAAGCAAACAACTTTAAGTTCTGCTATTTACGTTAAAATAATTTATAGCTAGAAAAAAAACCTGAATAGTTCGAAGGAACAGAGAACGTGGTAGTTACAATTGAGTTACTGTTATTGACTTGTATAGATAACCCACATTGGAATCCATTGAGGAAAATAAGACCTTGATTTCCCAGATTGCAAATAATCCTACAGATCCCGACAAACTTTATTCTGATGGAAGATATTAATTTGCCAAATGTAGATTAATGGAATAATTCTGTACCCTGATAATTCCTTGTTGGAAAAAAATAGTGATTGGGAACACCACATTATAGAATGAATGAATGAATGAATGAATGAATGAATGAATGTTCTACCTTAACTTTTGGTGGTGACAGAACAAACATTCATACAAGAAACAATAACAAACTAGATATCGTTATGGTTTTAGAACACAGTAATTAATTTATTTATTCATCATGGCTCTCTTACAACAACTGAAAAAAAGGAGGGAAGATTAACAAAAAAGGTCCATGCGCCCTCTACAACTTGAAAAACAGATGTTCAAGGTTCAAGGGAGATAACTAATCCCTTATTTATTAATTTTGTTTTATTTTAAATATTATCTACAAAGAGTGCAATTTTTAACACTCCTTCTCACTCGCTGTTAGATAATTAATTAAATTAAGGTTTTTACACCCAACAGTTCTCTGAGCTTTACAAACTGTGCACCAGTGAGTCCTTTTGTTAGTACATCCGCAACCATATCTTTGCTTGGACAGTATTGTAGTTCATGTATTTAGCGCGTCCATAGTACTGCGGATTTTTCGCCATGTAATTGGTTGATTGTCTTCATAGAAGACTGTTGGTTCAACCGAAGTTTTATTGAGATCGCTAGCAAGATGCTGTAAACAAATTGCTTCTTGTGCTGCACTTGCTAGTGCCATATACTCAGCTTCTTCTGTGGATAATGCCCCACAGGTTTGCTTTTGACTTTTCCAACTGACAGCTTTCCACCCAGTTTAAACAGGTAGCCATTGATTGATTTGCGATCATTTATATCGCTAGCCCAGTCTACATCTGAATATCCTATGAGGTTGCCTGTTTCTCCACTGCTGTAAAGTAAGCCATAATTCTGGGTACCATTCAAATATCGCAGGATATGCTTAACAGCTGTCCAATGTTCTTTTGTAAGTAGGGAACAAAATCTTGCTACAATGCCAACAGCATAAGCAATATCTGATCTTGTCCTCGTTGATAGATATAGTAAGCTTCCAATTGCTGATTGGTTAATCTCTTTGTCAAATAATTCACTGTCACTGGTTGCTTTTGTTAGTTTCGCTCCAGCATCACACGGAGTTATAGTTGGTTTTGAGTTTTCCATCTGAAACTTTTTCAAAACTTCCGCCTTGTATGTGAGTTGACCAATCCAAATGTTTCTTGATTCTGGATAAACAACTTTAACGCTTAAAAAGTAATGTAGTTTACCCATGTCCTTGATGTTGAAATTCTCAGATAAATTTTTCAGAAATTTATGGATGCGTGTGGAAGACTTGCTCTCAATAATAAGGTCATTGACATAAACACCAAATATAAACATCTCTCCTTCTGAAGATAGTGTATATATTATACACGGATCATTTTTTAATTGCTTTAGACCCATATGTTTCAAGTGATAATCAAGTTTTTCATTCCAACATCTTGGCGATTGTTTCAGGCCATACAGGCTTCCCTTTAGTTTACATACATGATGTTCTTTTCTTTTCCTCACAAACCTTTCAGGTTGCTTCATGTAAATATCTTCCTTAGGTTCACCATTCAGGAATGCAGTAGTTATGTCAGTCTGATGTGTAGATTCAGGTCATATTTTGCTGCTAATGTAATAATTGATCTTACAGATTCATCAGCAGACACTTGTTTTTTTTTTCAAAGTTCAAATAATATAAATTTTTAAATTTGGTAACAGTAGCGATAATTTTCCTTTTTCATCAAGTATTTTACAGCTATGGTCAGTAAAGACAAATTTGTTGATACGTCCTGTGCCTTTACAAACGCTTATTAAGTTGAAGGTAAGTTAGGCACATACGTATAGTCTCGTATAAAGTTTCGTATAGATAGCATCCTCGCTGGTTTTTGTTTGGTAATTTCAATGACATTTCAATAGTAGCAAGTAGTTTCCAAGGGTTTCCACCGAGTTGCCATCTCCAAGAGTTATCTCTTGTGCTACATCAAAACTTTCAAAACCCATAAATTTTTCGGCTTCATTACACGTGTCGTGTCCACCAAAATATCAAATACAATGACACTCAAGAGAATACTTATATCTTAAAACACACCAATAAAATCATAGATTACAAATCAGAATGTTTGTTGTATTAGTCATCATTATTTTTAGGTAGATACCGACCAAATATCGCACGGACGTAGTAGTAGACATGCCACGTGTCCTTTTCAGGGCCAATTAGGAATAAATAAATAATTTAATTCTGGAGCCGGATTTGTTCGGAAAAAGTGTATAAAAAACATACGAAATCCATTCCCAAACAATCACCAAACTACACAAACCTCTCGCTGATGACCTTCATGACCTCTTGTCAGCGTTGACAAACTCCAGACCACAGCAACACCGCCAACAGTAATAAACAATTCGTATCTCTTATACTATGAATTACGCATACACATGTTGACTTTTTCATACAAACATACATATCACAACATTTTATTGTTTCTCACACACGTACACAAAGACAGTTTATATTTTATTTCAGAACTTTATCAATCCAAACAAAAGACATTACTTTCCAATCTATTATCATTAACTGTTTGTATTCTTGTCGCTATATTAAATTAATGTTTATTTGTTGAAACTACGTCGGCTTTTCTACTGAATTTTATTCCTTCAATGAAAAGCGTGTGATTATTCTAGACGGCCAAATTACGAGCGACCCTGTAACGATATTTTGTTAATGTATGGAATCCCGACACTCCAAATTTTAACATTCAACGAAAAACCGAGTAGAAGGATTCCTACACACGTGTGGCAAGTCGCCCCCGAGTCAACAATCCACTTCGTCTCTTTCTTAATTGTGAATAGAGCACTAGATACCACTATACCAATATGCCCGTCGTTCTCAATGTTGCCCGAATTTCGCCTTGAATTTGTTATGTTGCACGAGTTCTTTTTTGTGTTGTAGTTCTTTTTAAACGAAGTCTCTTTTCTTTCTTCTGATTCACGGAATTCACGACAGTAACGTTTTAAGTGTCCATATTTTCTGCACTGAAAACACTTTGTTGTTGACATATGATGTGTCGTCATAGCTTTCGTTTCGTTACAATTTCCCAGCGTGGAACCCCTGCATTAGCTTCTAAGACTGTCACCAATATATTGAATGAATCTTGGCAGGCTTGCTAGGAGATATATAGCCCGGTCTTCTTCTTCTACAATATCCCATATAACACATAATTCTTCAAAAATTTCTGTTATCGTTTTGATATGGCTCTGAACGGGATTTCCTTCTCTCAACTTAAGAGAAAATACTCTCCTTCTCAACGTTAATTTGTTTCCCCAAGTCTTCTTCTGAAACTGGCTAACGTTTTCCATACAATATATATATATATTATATATTGTTGTGGATTCCGCGTGAAAAATCGGTCTCCAATAAATGACAAACGCAAGTATTTAAGCTAAGAAATTAAACGTATTTACGCAAAATACAAAAGGTAATGCTGTTAGTAAAATCCAGGAACGCCGGTTAGTATTAATCAAAGATCGCTATATACAGTCTCGAAGTAAACTTCCTTAGAGTCGGGCGTACTTGTAACTGACTTCTAACGTCAACTCAATCACAATGTCTATGTACTTTCCACTCTGTTTCTCCACCCTGTTCCTCTACTCTTATCTCTGACTGACTGTGGCTATTTTATGGCAGCAGGACGAGTCCATTATATCAGAAAAAGGGTGGATTCCATAATACCCCCCTCCTTAGATCCCTTTTTGGGGGGAGTTAATATTTTTGTCTCTTGTGGTTGATGATTAGTGGTTCGACGAATTTTCTTTTCCTGCTTGACCTTCTCATTACTGTATTATTTTCTTGCGGTGTTTGTATCTCGAATGCCTCAAAGATTGCATCCATAGCATCGTCATTATCTGTGGTTGACGGGCTTGGTTCCTCAATTCGTCTTTTCTGTAGCTGGTCGATATGTCTTCTGTGTGTGAACTTTTCGCCTTTTATGGTATACATTAGATTTCCGATTCTATTGATTACTGTACCCGGCTCCCAGTACGACATATTGTTTCTAAAATTTTTGAAATAAACCCGTTCTCCAGGTTTGAATGATCTCTTTGGCACCATCGGTGTATATTGATTTTTGCTCTTGCTTGGCAATAATTTGTCGAACACCGATCTTATTTTCCGCGCAAACATCAACTCTGCTGGAGAAAGACCCGATGGTGTGTTTGCGTTGGGTGTTATCTTATATACTTCTAGAAATTGCTGTAGAGCTTTTGTCGTCGGTACGTCCTCTGCTTTTTTTAGTGCTCTTTTCAATGTGTCGACAAATCTCTCGGCTTGTCCATTTGACCTCGGGTGGTATGGCGCTATCTTAATATGTTTTACTTGGTACATCTCGCAAAATTCTTTAAAATCGCTAGATGTAAACTGTGTGCCATTATCGCTTACTATGCAATCTGCGACACCAAATCTGGCAAATAGTTCAATTAAACAATTTATGGTATTTTCCGTTGTTGGGTGCTTGAATCTGGCAACCTCTGGCCATTTGCTAAAACTATCTATTGTTATTAGGTAATAATAACCTTCAAAGGGTCCTGCATAATCCACGTGTATTCTGGACCACGGTCTGTCTACTTTAGGCCATGGCTTTTGTATAGAGTGTGGTGCCTTCACCGCAGCAGCACAACCTTTGCAACTTTCCACCATTTGCGTGATATCATCGTCCATGTTCGGCCAGTATACAAAACTTCTCATGAGTGATTTCATCCGGTTTTTTTCCGGGATGTCCCAAGTGAAAATCTTTTAAAATCTTTCTTCGTAGTGACTTTGGTATTACAACTCTCTCGTTATACAACAATATGTTGTCACAGATTGAGAAACTGTCTGCTAAATTCTTCAATTTGTCTTCTATTTTTTCTTGGTCTCCTGAATAAACTCGTCTCTTTCTGCTTCTCGTCTTATCTCTAGCAGCGTTACAGGTAGTTCCTTTATTGTATTGCATAGTACCTTACTGATTTCGTCTTCCGCTTGTAATGCGGCAATTACCGACTCTTCTAACGGTTCGCTTTTCGCAGGTATTAATCGCGAGTTACTGCGAAAATTATGCCTAATGCCTCCTTTTCAATCTGTGAATAGTTTCTTTCCGCCGGTAATAATGATCTAGATGCGTGTGCAAATGGTTTGTTTGTACCGTTCGGCATCTTGTGTAAAATACACGCACCTACCCCATGTGAGCTCGCGTCACTTGCAATAATTATTTCGAGTTCGGGATCAAAATGTGTCAGTGTTAGCTCTGAAGTTAATTTCTGTATTATTTCCTTGAACGCTTTTTTACAGTCCTTTGTCCAATTCCAATTATGCACCTTTTTTAGTAACTCATTTAATGGAGCCCTCAGTTTATGCATATTATCAATAAATTCGCCATAGTTGTTAGCTAGGCCCAGGAAACTTTGCAGTTCTGCAATATTTTTTGGTTCCGGCATATTTTTAATTGCCGATGCCCTCTCTGGGTCCAGTTTCCTGCCATTTCCATTTATTATCTGACCTAAATATTTAATTTCATTTAGGAAAAAATCACACTTTTCTCCTTTTACTTTGAAGCCGAAGTCCTGAAGTCTTCTAAAAACTTCTTTTATGTATCACGTGTGCATTTCAACATTGTCGCTCTTAATTAGGACATCATCCAGATAAGCGGTTGCGAAATTCTGGTCCGTGAGCATTGTGTCCATCGTTTGCTGAAAAATTGCAGGTGCATCTTTTATTCCGAATGGTAGTCTGTTGAACTTGTACAACCCTTTGTGCGTATTAATGCAAAGGATTTTCGAACTCTCTTCTTGTATTGGAATTTGTAGATAAGCCTCACTAAGATCTATTTTTGAAAATATCTTACCGCCATTGAGCTTTGTAAATACCTCCTCTGGGCTCGGTAGTGGGTAATGGTGGTCTTTTACTGCCTTGTTGAGTCCCGTCGAAAAATCTGCGCATACGCGAATTTCTCCTGACTTCTTTTTTGCGTAAACCACCGGCGCAGCCCACTCACTAAACTCTGTTTTAGATAAAATCCTAGTTTGTTCAAGTCTCTCCAATTCTTTGTCTATTTTTTCTATAGTAGCAAACGGTACATTTCGCTTCTTTCTGAAAATTGGTTGGACGTTTTCTTTTAATTCTATTTTGGCCTTAAATTTGTTGCATCTTCCCAACCCACTTGAAAATACCTCAGGAAATTGCTTGTATAATTCTTCCTTCAATTTTATGGTATCTGATGGTTCAACCTCTAACTTTTTGCAAAACGAGTTGATAGGTAGGTCCCAAACGTTGAATTTCTGCATCCACTCGATACCTACTAAATTTTCAGTATCTTTCATGACGTATATCTTAAGTTTTTTTTGTTTTGCCGTGAAATTTAACATTCACTATTATTTCTCCCTCAAATTTTATTCGTTTGCCTGTCACCGACTTGGCAATTTTTTGAGTGTGTAACATGGTAGGTCTGTTGAGTTTTTTCCATGTCTGTAAGTTGATTATCGTGAGGTTGGAACACGAATCCAGTTGTAATTTAATCTTTTTGTTTAAAATTTCCAGTTCTACATATTTCCTTACATTGGTGTTGTCATCATTATTCATCCTTGTAGCTCTTATTCTATTAGTATCTTTTCTATTTCTACATTGGGATGCCTTGTGGCCTTTTTTTCCACATTCATGACAGTTTTTATATCTGAAGCGGCAATCCTTGTTCCAATGTAATCCTCCACATCGATAACATGCTGATGGAGGGGGCTTATATTTGTTTCGATATCCGTCATAATTTGTCCTGTAAGTTGTACTTTTCTTATTGTAAAATTTTCTCTTATCATAAAATTTTATTTTTCTTTCCGGGGAGGGTGAGGATCTTTTTTCATTGTCGTAAAATTTTAGTTTTCTTTCCGGGGAGGGTGAAGAACGTAGACTTTTATTTAACTTACGTATATGAGAAACAGCTGATTGTTCAATGTCCTTTGCGTCTTTCTTTATGCTTAAACATCTCTGGCAATCTTCCGATAATTGCTGTAATGTTAGACCCGGTTCATTTTATAATTTTGCAAGCATTCTTCTACGCATTTCGCTATCTTTTGTGGAAACTAGCCCTTGAACAAAGATGAGACATTTAAAATTGTCCGGTGTTAATTCCGCTAGTTTGAAGTCGTCACAATGTTTATTTACGATTGCGGCAAACGTGGAATAATCCTCATTATCGCCCTTTACCAGGTTAAGGCATTTCCACCTCCTGTGGAAGAGTGATGTTTTGGGACTAAAGAGTTCTTTAAGACATGTCACTGCTTCGTCAAATGTTAATTCGTTCGTCTTTTTTGGCAAGATATAATCCACGAACTTTGTATATTCTTCAGTTCCTAAGTTTCTAAGCAACAGACGTAGCTTTTTTGCTTCTGTCCAATTTTGACAGTCTATGTTAAAGATGTCTTCATGTCTTCTGAAGTAATCTCCAAAATTTTTGTCCTCATCTCGAGAATATTTGAAAATCTCTATGGTATTCCACACTCCGTCTTGCGAAAATGTTGGTTCTTTTTCAATATTTGATTGCTTGTTACCCGTTACTTTCAATATTAGTTCCTGGAGCTCTATTTGTCTTTCTTGATTTTCCTTCTGCGTTTGTAGTAATTGCTTTTGCCAATTTTCTTCCATTCTTTCTTGTAATTGTTGATCATGTTTTTATTTTACCAGTTCTACCAAAATATTTTTAAAATCTTCCATGGTAACTCAATTTTACGTATTTTTAATCCTCGTAACTCTTTGTCGTCAATTTGTTGTAGACAACGAGGGAAAAAAAATTTGTTGTTTGTTCTTTCTGTGCGAGTTCAAATCACTCGTCGTCAATTTGTTGTAGACGAGGAGAGGATTTTTCTATTTCTTCTTCTGGTGTGAGTTCGAATGGCTCGTCGCTAATTTGTTGTGGACGACGAGGGAAAATTTTTTGTTGTTTGTTCTTCTCGTGTGAGTTCGAATCGCTCGTCGCCAATTTGTTGTGGATTCCGGGACGAAATTCGGTCTCAAATGAATGACAAACGCAGGAATGAAATATAGCAAATAAACGTATTGACGTAATAATACAATTGGTAATACGGTTAGTAGATCCAGAAATGCGGTTAGTAGCAATAATAATATATATACAGTCTGGGAAATTCAGTATCGAAGTAAAACTTCCTTCTGAGTCTACGTGCTCGCAACTGTGACTCCTACAAAGCGGTTACCTCACACTCTCACTCTTTCACTGTCACTCCTCACCTCCGGTTAGTTTTTTCTTTTTCAATATCTAATTGCTTGCTGCCCGCTACTTTCAATATTAGTTCCTGGAGCTCTGTTTGTCTATCTTGATTTTCCTTTTGCGTTTGTAATATTTGCTTTTGCCATTTTTCTTGTAGCTGTAACTGTTGATCATTTTGGTATTTCTGCATTTGTAATTGTTGCTCATTTTGGTGTCTTATCAGTTCTACCAACATATTTTTAAAATCTTCCATGATAACTCAATTTTATGTATTTTTACTCCTCGAAATTGTTTGTCGCTAATTTGTTGTTGAACGACGAAGAAAGGATTTTTCTTCTGTTGATTAGTTTTCCGCGTGTGTTCGCCAAGTTGTTTGTTGTTAGGTGTACGAAAAGTTTTTCTTTCCGTGTGAGTTTCGAATCCTCGTTCGTCAAGTTGTTGTGGGTTATCCGCGTGAGTTTCGAATCCTCGTTCGCCAAGTTGTTGTGGATTATCCGCGTGAGTTTCGATTCCTCGTTCGCCAAGTTGTTGTGGGTATCCGTGTGAGTTTCGAATCCTCGTTCGCCAAGTTGTTGTGGATTCCGCGTGAAAGATCGGTCTCCAATAAATAACAAACGCAAGTATTTAAGCTAAGAAATTAAATGTATTTACACAAAATGCAAAAGGTAATGCTGTTAGTAAAATCCAGGAACGCCGGTTAGTATTAATCAAAGATCGCTATATACAGTCTCGAAGTAAACTTCCTTAGAGTCGGGCGTACTTGTAACTGACATCTAACATCAACTCAATCACAATGTCTATGTACTTTCCACTCTGTTTCTCCACCCTGTTCCTCTACCTGTTCC
The DNA here is from genome assembly GCA_963932145.1 of Acanthosepion lycidas. NCBI lineage: Eukaryota > Metazoa > Mollusca > Cephalopoda > Sepiida > Sepiidae > Acanthosepion > Acanthosepion lycidas. The sequence continues at coordinate 62,751,915 of OZ010602.1, read as the reverse complement.
TCTACTCTTATCTCTGACTGACTGTGGCTATTTTATGGCAGCAGGACGAGTCCATTATATCAGAAAAAGGGTGAACCCCATAATAATAATAATATATATATATATATATATATATATATATATATATATATATATATATATTATAGTGACGGATCAACAGACAAGACAATCGTAGCTAAAGCACGATCCTTTCGGGACAAGTATTTTCCGTATACATTAGCCTCCGTAGAAACAGATTCCGTTTCCTTCACTATTTACATTGTTCGGATTGTTGTCCTTATGTTACGCTCACATGGAACTAGAACAATCTACTTCCATAGACTAATTAAAGGGTTCGGTTCGAAAATCCAACGTATATCACCTGAAGAAGGCCGAAGCGTACAGCGGCCGAAACGTCGTGAATATGACAATACAAGATAAGGACAAGTCCAAACAATGTAAATAGTGTAAATAGGAGGACTGATATTACGTAACAGTTCAGTACTGATTCGTAAACTGTAAATTTTGTTGATCAAATTTACTTGAAATTCTTAAGAAGACCAGGGAAGGAAATTTTGTAGACATTTTTATTTTATTTTAGTAAAGCATTTGATATTGTTCTGCATGTTAAGTTTCTTTTTATAACTCGAGGCAATTGGATTTAGTAAAAATAAATGTTAAATATTATCAAGAATTTTCTGAAGAACAGAACAATGAAAGTGAAAATTGGAGAGACAGTATTAACGAATAAATGTTTTGTCAAAAGTTCCTAATTTTACTCTTTATCTCACAGAAACACTAATGCTCGCAGCCGGCATTAAAATTATCGAAAATACTTATGAAGTAAATTCGATTGAAAAAAAAAATTGAATTGTTTGCATTTGTGGGAATGTAAGTAGCTGCTGAAATTTAATGTTGGAAAATATTACACAAAGGAAAAATAACGTCTATCTATATTTCTGAGATGAGATATTTTACACTATTTACACCATTCGGACTGTTGTCCTCATCTTTATTATCATATTCACAACATTTCAGCCGTTGTACACTCCAGCCTTCTTCAGGTGATTTACGTTGGAATTTCGAACCGAACCCTTTATTTCGTCCACCGGGGTAGATTGTGCCATGCCTTTTCTGGATATCTCAGATATCTTGGAGAGTTGAGTTAAAGGGAAATAACTGAGACATCTGGAAGAGGCATGGCACGTGGAACTAGAACAATCTACCGCCGTGGACTAAATAAAGGGTTCAGTTCGATAATCCAGCATAAGGCTGGAACGTACAACGGCCGAAACGTCGTGAATATGGCAATAAAAATGAGTGCAACAGTCCGAACGACGTAAATAAATGTAAATAAGGAAAAGTAAATCTAATGTTAGACAGAAAAGGGTTTAAATATTATATATTTAACTTGAAATTTAATTCTAATGACCATATATTCTTTACTATAGCGACGTTAAATTCAAGCATAGCATGGTCATTAGGAAATATATCTAGTAACTCCTGTTATATTAGCGGCTTTTTAAACTCTTTAATTCTGTAAGATTGATTCGTTTTCTACGACTTATCAATCCTTTGCAGGTTATTTAAAACCAGCAAATATATTTTAAATAGTATGAATTTTTTTGAACGATAATAATGATTTTTTTTTAATGGTACAAGGTCTTACTAGTGAGCTGGGGAAAGAAGTGGATTCATACCTTTCCCAATGTTATTTACGCGTAACTAAATATAGGGTGACCCCCCACCCACCAAAAAAAAAAACGGGAACTTTTTAACAATCCAATAAAACCAAGAGTAATGGAAGAAAAATATTTTATTCATAGTAATTGAAACCTTAAAATATGCCATTTAAGAAACAATGATGGAATTTTCATTATTTAAAAATGACGTCCTGTAGATGACGTCCTCCTGTACGAATGCATTATTGAAATCTGCTGTTGAGATTCCTCATTGACTGCTGCAACATCTCAGCTGGGATACTGTGAATTTCATCTTGAATTCTAAATGGCGAAATGTTTACTTGCTCAAGGTCACTGTCTCGCAGTGTTGCCACTTGCTCATGTCAGGCAATATGCACTTCAAAAATTCCTATTTTTTGGGGTCACCCTGTATAATGAACCCAACAGAAATTGGAACTCTACTCTTCATTTAACAATTCTGAACCATTATCTATTACACAACCTGCACATCCAAACTTACAATACTCGATATTTCCAAGCGGTCACCCACCTAGGTACTGATCATGCTCAATGTTGCTTAACTTTGGTGATCGTACGGGAACCGATCTTTCAACTCTATATGGCCGTCTAGTAAACGTCTACTAGCTTTAATGCTTCGTCACCGAAAGCTCACTGTGAAAATTGGAAGACAATCTTGCTTGTACATCGAATGTGTACAACGAAAATTCATAAGCCATTTCGCGGGTAAGGAAAAAACGGTGAACTATATAAGGAATGACTGAAAGAAAATTGGGGAACAAGACACTTAAAAACGCAGAGTGCGGGGTGAATTTATTAAAACATAATGGGTTTGTAGTGGATGTGTTAATTATAATGGGTAAATACTTGTTGAGAATAGGCTGCGTGAAAATTAACGATTTCCACTAACATTAAATCTCTATATTCATACATAGAATAAGATACAAAACTCAATGGAATGATTTCAAAACATAACAATTAGATTTATTAATGTTTGAAGTACAAGCATGCGAACTGAAAAGGTAGGACAGAGCCGTGTCCCTTTGATTTGGTAATAGTTGTACTGGAGTTCATATTAAGAAGAAGTAATATTGAACTTGTAATTTAGAAGAATAAAGTTTGGAATTGTGAGTTCTAAAATTGGTAAAAGTTCAGGAGTGATTTCAGAGTTCGTGAATGTTGGTAATTATCTTTAACGTCTGGTCAGCAATGACTAAGACGGGAGTTCCTGATGGTTACATCTTGGCACTTGGTAGCAAGGAATGAGAAGTACTACTCCAAAAGTTCACACGTGTTCGGTTTATATAATGGCCGTGTACCACGTAAGAGGATCACAGCATATGAGCGGGAAAATAGATTGGTCGCGTGCAGGTGGTTTGGTTGGTCGAAACTGACCAATCAGCAAGCAAGATTAGAGGTGATTGACCAATGAATACTTGTTATATTTATGTGAAAGTAGGATTTTACTTACCAGATAGGAAGAGTGCATTTCCTAAAAAGAGGTAAGGTTGATTTGTTGTGGAAGATTCCACAGGTTTAACAAATATAAAAAAGAACACAAATTTTCACGCCCACCCCAATACGTATGGATTATTTTACGGAAAGGATATTTTATTGGAATAAGCCACTCGAGCATATGAAATGTGTCTAAAAAGGCATAGCTTTAAAAAATATCTTGATCAATTCCGTGTGGACAATATTGGGAGCTGTCAGTGGAAAATTACAAAAGAATATAGAAAAACAAAATTTGGATATCATACTGATTTTTTTTTTTTTTTTTTTTTTTTAAGATATAAACAAAGGATTGGACTTCCACGTGAATGGTTTGCAAGCTTATCTCGCCAGATCAAATACGAATGAATAGTGTGCTGCAGACTCGCGAATGTGTCTTAGGTATCAGAAGGTTATTTTATCGATCGGGTCAGTGATGTTGGTGTTCTTAAACATTCATCCACAACAAATTTAGAAACATGAATATTGAAGACAGATCATTCAGGATAAATCAAAGCGAAAACAACGTAGTTAAAGGCATAACAATAACATGGATTTATATAGAATAAAATATACACAATTGAATCAAAGGTTGTTGCATAAGTGTGAATGGTTGAGTTGAATTATGTAGTGTATTTATCTCAAGTTTGAATGTGTAAAAAACTGTTATAAGATTTGTGTGTGAAATTAAACTTAGGGATTGTTCACGTACAAAAATGTCTTCTGTGGCAGTTCAGTTAATGGTGCGCATGCGTGTGTTTATTTGAATTATTGTCCAAAACTGGTATGAGTTGTGTACATTTAGTAGTTGTTTTGACGTTTCATTGAATGTTTACGAATACTTATTAGTAGTGAGTTATTATCACTTTTTAGTATTGTAAGAAATTGTTCCTAGTAGAACTGTACGTGTTGAATCAGAGAAGTTTGCGCGGCAAAAATGTAGCTGCTTACGATTTTGACTGGCGTAGGTTAGTTTCGCATTTCTCCAGGATGAAATTCTGACTGCTTGTACTTGCGTGAGTGTTGTAATGATCTTTAACGTCTGGCCGTATGGATAGGACGGGCGCTTTTAAAGGTTACTGTTAAGGGGTCCACCCCTTTATATACAAGTGGACTCGACCAGTGTGTACTTGTACTGCTGCCGGTGAATAACCGGAGGTGAGGAGTGACAGTGAAAGAGTGAGAGTCTGAGGTAACAGCTTTGTAGGAGTCACAGTTGCGAGCACGTAGACTCAGAAGGAAGTTCTACTTCGATACAGAATTTCCCAGACTGTATTATTATTGCTACTAACCGCATTTCTGGATCTACTAACCGTATTACCAATTGTATTATTACGTCAATACATTTATTTGCTATATTTCATTCCTGCGTTTGTCATTCATTTGAGACCGGATTTCATCCCGGAATCCACAACAGTTACATTTTGGTAGCAAGAATGAGACGCAAGAGAGAGAGCTTACACGTGTTTTGTTTATATAAGGCTGGGTATCAAGTGATCGGCTCAGAGTATATTGAGCGGGAAAACAGATTTGTCGCGTGCAGGCAGTTTGATTGGTCGGAACTGACCAATCAGCCGGATAGTAGATCAACCAATGAATGCTTGTTGCATGATTTGTATATATGAGATGATAATTATCACAGGGGAAGAGTACATTTCCCTCGCAGGGGTGACTGGCAGACGTGGAAGATTCCACAAGTGAATTCGATCCATACTTTCGTTCTTGTACTACATCTAAGCTACGCTTAGTAAATCGGTATAAAACAATTTTTTGATATTTTTAACGGGCAAATTAGGAAATAGTTTTTTTTCTTTTTAAACGGTTCTTAAGAGTTTCTGAACATTTGTTTTGTATTTCAGTATTTGGTACTTTTTTAAAAACGGTTATATGTGTATTTTTATTTTATTTCTTTTTAAACGATGTTTGTCTAACTATTTTTTTAGATGTAATATATTTCTTAAATGATTTTTTATTATAAGTGAAAAAAATTAATTTTTAATCAAAAACGATATTCAGTATTTTTAAATGTTTTTCTTAGTTGTTGAATGGGTATTTTTCACGGTGTCTAATTGGAAGCATCAATATAAAATAAACAAACTTTTACACACTTTCATCCTCTTCCATGACTAATAAGTCGAAGGGCGCAACTTTTATTTAGTTTTCTCACAATTCTGTCCACTTTTTACGATCAACGCAACTTAGTTTTTTTTTGTTTTTTTTATATACATATGGTGCCAACTTATTTTGACGTCTCCACCACCACCACCACCACAATAGAAAATTTGCGAAAAATCTCTAACAACCACAAGTTATTAGACGACCCCTCCCTCCCACTCAGACACAGGAGAGTAATAACCAAAGATTTTATTATATGAAATGTTCAGATATGAGAAAGTAATGTATTTAGTTTTACAGATAAGCAACAAAAGAACACAGTAATAGCCGCTTTGAGAAAAGGAAAATTAATCCATTAATTTTTCAAGAAGTGATTAACAAGCAGAAAATTTCTCAAATCGACACATCATTCCAAAAATTATATTTTATCCCTAATGTTAGTTTTCTCACTGATTTTGACGCAAAAAATGCTTGTAAATGTCAAAAACAAAAATATAAGTTTTTTGCACTATTGACACAAACGACATGAATAAAGTTTTTATTTGTGTCGTTTGTTTTCCTCTGCAACTCAATGCATATGTAAATTCAATAACCTGCAATTCGTATAACATTTATTCTGCCATTGTAGTTTGAGAAAATATGCAAAAGTATTGAATAAAATAAAAAATAAATATAGTTCACTTTTTAGCAATTATAACAAAATTGAACTTGGCCTCCAACATTTTTGTACTGTTAAAAAAATATTTAATTTGTGTGATTTCTAAATGGGATGAAATAAATCTGAATGGTGTGCAACGGATAGACTGATTACTGCCATAACTTTTATATTAATCTCAAACTGAATAATGAAGTAACGTCGAGCCTGGTCAGTAGCTAGATGGGTGACTGCTTGGGAATACCAGGTGTTGTTGTAAATGCTGCTTGGGTTTATGCGTTGAGGTTATCAAATGTAAATGCGTGTTCTCAGAGCATTTATCTATTATACATGTAATGATTCCAGAAAAAAAACAACGAGACTCCAATTGTGCATCAACAATAAAATATATATTTAAACAATAACATGCAAAACAATCACGCATTGGTGTGTCGTAATTGAGAGAGAAAAAGTTGCTTCCCTTCAACTGTATTCTGATTAAGATTGAATGTTCAAAAGAGTTTCTCTTGAATAAGAATGTTCAGGATTCTATGTTGAATAGAGTCTGGTGTTAGAATAGAATACAGTTAATTAAGAAGTGTGTTGTTTTGAGTAAGTAAGAGAGAGTTCTGGTTCATGAACTTGGCATAGTCACAGAGAGAAAGAATGTGTAATGTGATACAAAAATCTGTGTCTGTGTGTGCGTTGTGAGTAAAGTTGTGGATTTGTGTAAACAGGCGTAATAGCTGGACTCTACTGACGACTTGCGAGAAAGTCGGTAAGTGTTGTAGGCAATGTTCTTTAACGTCTGACCGCACGGTTAAGACGGGAGCTCTTGAAGATTACATCTTGGCAGCAAGGAGAAAGATGAATGAAGAGAAACACGAGAGACTTATTCGTGTTTTGTTTATATAAAGCTGTGTATCACGCGGTAGGCTCCGAAGCTTGTTCGCGGGAAAATTATTCCTCGCGTGCCGGCGATTCGATTGGTCGGAATTGACCAATCAGCAAGCTAGTTTTGAGGAGATTAGCCAATGAATGCTTGCCGTATGATCTGTATATATGTATGTGTGATGTGTCATGATCGCTACATTGTAAGCTCGGATTTGCTGACAGTGGAATCGGAGAGCCAAGTTTCAATTTCAGTTGGGTTCGTTATATTCACTTACTTGCAAATACCTTGGGGAAAGGTATGAATCCATCTCTTCTCCCCCACCCCCAGGTGTGGCTTAATTAGTAAGATTTGTATCATTAAACCATTATTATCTCCAAAAATTAAATAAAATTACATACAAAATATTTAGATATTTCAGCATTAAATATCCCATAGAGGTTGATATACTGTTAAGCAATAAACAACCAACCACAACCAATCAAGCTGAACAAGCCATCCAATCAAGAATTTAGTTATACACTGATTTATTCCTCACTTAGGTTATTAAACAGAACTTTTTTCTTTTATAATACCTTCTGGATGCCTTGAAGTGCTTGTCGTATTTGGTAACGCTCTAGGTATTTCAGTCCAAACCTGTTATTCAGTTCATTAGGGCAGATGGTAGGGAAAATAACGTAATAATTAATACTAGAAAGACTCGTGGAAATTTTACGGTTTTCCTATTTTAATTTTCTGATGAATTTTAATTTTTCAGTTAATGATTGAATAAATTTATGGTGAGTTCTATGACAATAAAATATTCGTAGAAATTCCCCTATCACATCATTAAATATTTGACTTAACAACTTAATAAAATATTGCAATACCAATCATAAATATGAATGCTGGTTGTTATTTTAAGAAGTAAGGGGATACAAATGAAAAGATTTTTTCCATTTCACTAAAAGAGCCATTAAACACTTCGATCTTCCTTTTCTTTCTTATCGTTAATTTTCTCAGTTAAATCAAGTAGTCTTTTTTACCTCTTTCCACATGATCAAAATGGAATAGTTCATTATTTAGTAGGTATTGGCAGGGTCGTACAAACTAACAAAGGAGAGTACAAGTACAATTATAATAGGATTTATTTTGTTAATTTGCCTTTTTTTTCTGCTCATCTCACTGAACCAGAGTACGTGAATTTCCTATGGATTGAACTCCGTCTATCCAATTTCATTTACAAGGCTTAGATCAAATCGTGCTATGGTTTTCAGGCACTTCCCGATAGTGCCACACCCGAGGATTGTCTCCCTCTGTTGATATTATCAAGAAGTCACCTCCTTGATAAATCAAACCTAGGTAACATGATCAGAAGGCCAACGTTTTTAACCACTCGGCCACATATGCGGAAGTTGTTGATGGCTGTGCTAGGACGAAGTCATAAGTCACTGTGACAGAGTATCTGAGCATACTTGTTCAAAGCTGTTTATCCCACCAGATTATGCACTCTTTCTAGAAACTATCGTTCAAATCCCGTCAACATAGTTGCAGTATAAACCACAGGTTGGCTATGTGGGTGTTAAGCAAACTCAAATGTGCCTGAGTGGGCATTTCCAACAGAGATTAGCAGACAGATATATTTGGAAACAAGCAGCTGGCCATCTTACCCCCTATTTAATAAAACAATCAAGTAATGCGGGTTTGGGACATTTAGACCTAAAAAATATAAGAATGCTTACATATGGTGTTTACTTTTATGCTATGTTTATTAAAACCCAAAATGAGTACTGATTCATTCAATCCCTTTATTTCTCAATATTGTTCTGTTATTTTAACCTCATTCCATATGTGACCCTACATTTCCTGCTGCACATGATCAGCCATATCTAATTTCATAGATTCTCCACAAACCTCAGCTTTTTTTATTCCTTTCAAACCTTAAATTTAGAGGATGGCTGCTTCTATTCTACCTACCACCCTTGCATAGAATGTAGAACGTACAGTTCCTGATCATGTTTTCATTTTGTGAAGGCTTGGCTCTGGTGAGATGTTTCAAAAGGGTGTAACGGCTTTTGAACATTGTCATAATGTTGCATAAACTGCAGATTGGATATCAAACTACCCCCTGCAGCTTTAGACATCCAGTACTTTTCTAATTGTTCATGTGGTGTCAAACAAACAGGCCTTCTGCAACACATAAAAACAGGGGTAAATCTTATGCTTTATACTAAGAAGTAAAATTGTCTGACACTATTCCTAATGTTCCAGTTACAATAGGTATAATCTATTCCCTTTGACAATCCAGGCTGGATTTTGTACTGTAAGTCAATATAATTCTCAATTTTCTCTCCTTTTTTTCTCAGCTACTCTGATATCAAATGGACAAGTAGTAACAATTAGGTATTGAAAATATTTGGTTTAATCATAAGCTGGAGAAATTCTACACTCTCAAATTTTTATTAGTAGTAGTAGTACTATTACTACTGTTCAGTTATACAAATATTGAAATTCTGATATTTTGAAATATTATTTTAAATTGGGTCTGAAATTGCTTGTAGAATTTAGGAAGTGGAAGGAAAGGAAACTTCTGATGATATAGCACAAGGCAGGCATAATTTGTCAATTATGATGATATACAAGGTAGAAGAAAATCATAAAAATGCTGCCTACTCCTCGCCTTTATTCCTACGGAGAAGTCACCATCCTTAAAATGCTTAAACAAGTTTTGTACATCAAAATATTAGAATTTCGATACTCGTATAACTGAACAGTAGTAATAGTATTACTACTAATAATAAAAATTTGAGAGTGTAGAATTTCTCCAGCTTATAATTAAACCAAATATTTTCATTGTCAGGTAATAATTCCAAGTTATTGTATGATGTTTCCACTTCTAATCCTTTAAAATTGCCAAAGTAGTGAAAGTGCATAGCAGTGTCAAGGAAATAACCGTCCTTTTGACACAACATTTACTTTTATGGGCACAAATGTTAAACATTACCAAAAAATCTTTTACTAAAATCTTTTTCATTGACAAGTAATAATTTCAAGATATGTTTCCATTTCTTATCCATGACTTATTATAGTGAAAGCTTTGTGAAAATCTATTTTTGATTTACTTTCTTTCATTCATTGTCTTTTCCTTGTATTGAATTATCTGTAAAGTTAAATTCAAATACTATTAGCCAAGTGTAGATAAAATCTATCAGTTTTATATAATATAGTGTGTATATTGCCAAAAGTAAAAGAATTTGTAACGCCGTTGATAAGTTACGGTTGATGTAGTAGTTATCAATGTCTTATTATTTGTTGAGTGTAACAGCGTGGAGTTTTGTGGTTGTTGAGTTAATTAAATTAATTACCCCATTGTTATATGCATTTGTAGTATTGATAGAGGAAATATTTTTATTTTTTATACTGAAAATGAAAGAATAAAATGTACAACAATACGTGTTGACATTAATAACAAGAACTTGAATTTTTCTTTTTCATGATGTGAATTACAGATATTGGTATGGTGTATGTTAAAAAGGTTCTCAGTGTTACTGTCTCTTTTCTTTCTTTAAAAGTTTGTGCTTACTTGTTTTTTTTTTTTTTTTGTTTTTTTTGTTTTTTTTTGTTCCAAGAATTTCACTGGTGATGATAACATTTGAGATTGTCATTTTTTTCATTTTCAAGGAGGGATGAAGATTCGTGAGTGTTAGGCCTTTTAACTACTGCTACTGTCACTTGCTACTCTATTCTACTGTCTGCTATCGTTTGTAGGAGAAGGGTCGTTTTTATAATCAGATTTTAGAATGATTAAATATCTTTAACATCTTTCATCACTGGTGGGAAGGTTGTTTTTAGGATGATGAAATATCATTCTGGATTGTAACAAATAAGCATCTAAAATGGCCCATTCAAAATTTTGAATAACTTTCAACACATTTTCAAACAAATCATATATAGATATTATCAGATCAGTCCTTTCAGACATTTAGGCCCTTATAAGTGTGTATAAACTGTTCAATTTATGGGAATACGGTTCAACCGTTCAGCCATTAGGTGAAATTATCACAGGAAACATTTGTAAATACAAGGATTACAAGATTTGAAGTTCAACTCCATGTTGTAATAGACAGGAAAGTCAATTTGAGAGGAAATTGTTTTTAGAACCATCAAAAATAATTGCTTTTCATTCACAATATAATGGCTTAAGAGAAAATGCAGAAAACAAAACAGCTCATAATGAATTGAGTCATTTATTCCTTGATATAAGCTGTACACCTCATACCCTCTCCACTTTTGGGGCTGTAATTTGCTTCCTAAATATATTAATCAATCCCATCTGATATAATGAATGATCATTCATTAAAAATGTGAAGTTACTAAGAAGATATGCAAAAAAGCATGATAGATTTTGATGTCAATGACTTTTCTGAAAGAAATTCTCATGCTTTAAATTCTATATTCTACATAAATTTATGTACTGTGATAAAATATGACCTCAGATGGATTGCATGAGGAAACCTTTTGAAGCAACTTATACAGCCAGTTTCTTCTGGATTGTAATAAATTTCCCTAATCCATTTCTTTCTGCCAACGGAGAAACAATTCTCCCCACTCTCCGCAAAACGTGTCTCCTGTTCGCTACAGGAGTCGCACTTCTCTCTGTCATCTTTTTAAGCACTTTTTATAGATTGAGTGATGGTTCAAATTTGCATATGCTAAAAGGGATTCTCGCAAAAGCCTATCCGACTCCAAGATCTATCTATTTTATGACTCATGAAGCCGCAATTTTCTTTTTGGAAATATTTTACATGTGAGACAGTCCGAACCCAATTTTGTCCTGTGGATAAAGCCATGTTCACTAGCATTACAAGTATTCTACAAAGTTCTACAGTGTTCAGTAAAAGATTTCCTCATTGAGATGAGTGATAATATGCATAAAAAAACTTATATTGAAACCTTCTTAAAGTATTTTTAAGGAAAAAAATAACACTTAGTGCAATTAATGATAGTTTGTGTCCAAATCAGAATGATACCAATCTTCAAAGGTAACAGGTAAGAAAACATAATTCTAACTTGTGTTTAAGTTGAATCTATCTACCTACCTTTACCTGTTGTGGCATTCAGCCAGTTGCTTATGCCAGCTCTGTCAAATGAACTGGCCGCTGCTGAACGAAAACTGACCAAGCGTAGCAGGGCTTGTATTTATTTGGATATACAAATTCATAGGAGTTTCAGTGAGAATTTGGATTCACAAGCAGTCCCCAAACACATATACAGTGTAACCCGGATATAAGAGACGCTGATATAAGAGAAACCCGGATATAAGAGAGATTTCCTCTGGTCCCAAATTAGAGCCATACTTACCTAAACAAAATAGACCAAACCCGGATATAAGAGAAACCCGGATATAAGATATTTTCCGTTCCCGACAACTCTCTTATATCCGGGTTACACTGTATACACACTATAGTGTGATCCGGTTTGAGTTCAGTTTCCTTCTGGACTAGTTGCCACCTAATGCTATAGGACCCAGTCTGTCCTATTTTACCCATAGCTGGAGGAGTAAAGAGATGGATTCATACCTTTCCCAAATTAGCATGTAAGTGAATGTAATGAATTCAAATTTGGTTCTTTGATTACTCAATTCAAGCCACTAACCATTACTTCACCGTGCTTCCACACTAATGATCACAAAATTTCAAATATGCCTATAAAATCATCTTTAGTAAGATGACTAACTTTGATATGTTTGCTGTATTATTAGAAATTTTACAGAAATTGCTCTGTAATTTAAGCAGGAAATATTGTAGCGTAATTCACAATTTAATAATTAAAACAGCAAGTCTGTAAAGATTTGAAAGGTATGCCAAAAAGCCACAAAAAAGAATAGGCTTGAAAATGAAAAACTTTACTCAGATTTATACCTACAAACTCCTTTTTTCCCAAAGTGGGAAGTAGAGCAGTTAAAGATGTAGCAGAAGTTGAATGCAGACAGAGCAGCCAACTACTACAGATACCTGTACTCGGCCCCCTTCAGTCAAAGAGACGATGTTTAGCATGCTCTCTCCGCAGAAACTCAGCACATTACTGCCCTGTCAGAACATAGCCAGTGCGAACCCTGGAACATCTGGTTATGAAGAAAGAAAGTGTCTACCAGCTTCCCCATGAGATAGAAGAGTGAGCTAAGTGGTGTTAGCTATGCAAATGATTCCTTTGCTAGCCAACCACTATAGTTTTAGACTCTATAAAAGCAGGTATATTTTTTGAAGAGGCAATTTGCTGTCTTGACTGTATAATGTGATTGCAATGTGTTACCAAATATTTCTATTCATGTTACTCAGCATCATTTAAAATTCATTTGTCCTTTTTTGTGTTTCCAGTGTTTCTGCTGTGTTCGTCCTGTGCTGTTCTCCTGTGGAAGTCATGTTCTTGCCCTGACCATTGTGATCCAGTGTTTGATTCCAGTGTTACTGACTTTTCTGTCCCTCTTCATTGACAGATACCCAACCAATAAGAAGAAACTGCAATTCCAGGGCCTCTTCTCTAAGCCAATATTCTTATGCTTCATGCTATGCTCTAAGAACATTTAATAAAATTTATGAACTTCCTGTAAGAGTTCTTGGATTGCAAAGGAAAATATTTGTCGCAAATTACTTCCACAACGAAGAGAACAAATCGGAACTTCAAACTCGAATATCAGGAACAGAAAGAAATGTCGAAATCTCGATTCACAGGTACTATGTCACAAATCACAATGCACGTAACCAGTCAGAAAAATAACTTACTCACCGATGAACGTGGTACTCAAATACATAAATTTTGTCTTTTCCTTCCTGATTCGAGAACACCAACTGCTTTTATCGACCGAGCATTTTTTTAATTTGTAGACAACTGGAAGAGGACGCACAGTATTAGCATATCAAAATACTTTTATTGCGACTCATGTGACTGACTTGTTTCTAATTTGAATATTCTGTCTTCAACATATGTAGAATATATGTCCTTTTTTTCGGCAAGTAACTTTCTTTTTTGCCATGTTTTTCATCGTAGGATACACAATAAACGCTGTCACTTGGTTTGACAAGGTAATTCGCAATTTTCTTCACTAGACTTTCATAAAAATATCAGCCCACACACATTTTTCTATACAAAGATTTTGTTGCAAAAATATAAACTGCAGTTTTAAATTTTACCACAATCCATTATTAGGTCAGCTGCTAAGAAATTTGGCTCATTGTGTCATGCGAGACAATTTTTCTCTCTTGAATCTATCTTGCATATCTATATATGATGGTTCAATTCCTATCGAAAAACACATATTTTCCATGAAATTTCTTGGAAATTCAGGCCAATAAATGTTGTTAATACTGTTTATTATAAACAGAGCATTTACTTAAATATTTGTGTCTATATAAATAATGTATAACAGTAAAATATATTCAAATAATTGTCGGACTTAGCCCATTTCATTATATATATATATATATATATATATATATATATCACACTTGTGCAAATTAATTGAAACAATACGAATAATTCCATTATTATTTTTTTTTTTTCATATTTTTCCACTGAAACATGTCCCAGTGAACAGGTTAGTACTTCGTATGTCAATTCCACGAAGTCATTCCTTGCAGATGGACAACAGATTCTTAACTGGATTTAGATCAGGAGAGTTTCCGGGTCAGTCTGTAGTACTTTGATTTGCTCACTGGTAAGGCTTCCCGGTGTGTTCGTGCAGCATTACAATTTTCGTACGCTTCCTTGGAATAACATCCATCACAACAATGGCCATAGGACAACTAATCGACAGTCAAGACAATAGTGTCTGGGTGCGATAAAAATCTGATGCAATCACGGATAACACAATATTTTTCAAGGCCAAACAAATTTCATCATACACCCCGAAAATAGATTCATATTACTGCACACCACTGCAAATGACCTTATCTGAGAAAAAATAGAAATAGATTACACCCTGTCACTTCAGTGGGTTTAAAACTGACCATATGGTGAAAAAAAGGAAACTAAAGTTGTTTCAATTAATTTGCACAAGGGTGTATATATATATATATATATATATATATATATATATATATATATATATATATATATATATATATATATATATGGACATATATGTGGACATATATATATATATACACACACACAATGGGTGTAACAGCATGGGATAATTATCCATCCCCCAAAAAATTGTTTAATATCTAAAAAAAAAGTTACTAAAATAATTCAGTTTCTTTTTTCCAAGTTTTCAGATAAGACGTTTAACCATCTTGACATCATTTGTCTTACGAATCAGTAAAAAAAAAAACCCTTTGAGTTATTCAGCTAGAAAAAGAACAGGTTAGAATTGCTTTGCGTCAGCTCCACTATGTCTTCCCAACTGAGCAATGGTGAGACAAAAAAGATTATTCAGGCCTTTAGTAATGGTACCAACATTCATACTCTGACTTCCATCTTCAAAGTCCATTCAAGATCCATCCAGAAAATGGTGAATAAGTTTTAAAAAAAGAGGGAACAGTAGAGGAAAACTGGATCAGGAGGTCACAACAGGAAGAGGTATCATTATTTCAACTTAGAGCTAAATATATTCTTATTGTTCAAAGTAGAGTCCATTAGTTTTATAAAAACATCAGAGAATTCCAGTAAAAGATCTTTAATCATTTCTCAGATACAATGATTCAAAGCTTAATCTAACAATTGGACAATTTTGCTGTTACAACCGGGGTAACACATCATATATATATCTTTTCATAGCAAACAGGTTTATCATTTGAAATCTTTATAGAAATTAACATGATTGTAATGAAGATAGAAAACATTCTAACTACATCTGACAAATTTCTAATTTTATTTTTAACACCTTTTTCTTGAATCCTGCCATTTTGTTATATATATATATATATTAACCCACTTTTTATGACTATATATACTTCTGAAATCTTCACATACAAGCCATTTTAATTATTAAATTTTAAATTTAGCAACTGTTGTTTAGTAACAATACCCGATAGTAATTTGATTAATGTTGTATACATCAAATTTTTTTTTTTAATTGAAGTGAATTTAGTCCCCCCCCACACACACACTTTTTGAAACCTTTATTTGAACATGAGTTCTTTGATTTTTTTTTCTGGCTCATGCAAGTATTGAACGTTATTTTTATTCCTGGCTCACAGACATGGAGTGATTGTCTTCCTTGCTAAGTTAATGCTTGTTCATGGCCATATTAGCACTCATCCTCGCTCTCAGTCTTAGGATTTAAATTGAGACATACTATATGGCCAAAAAAAAAAAAATTGTCATTCCTTGCTTAATTTTCATCTACGAAGCTGCGTGAAAAAGTATATCATCACCTGTCTTATTTGTATGTATCTCTTTAAATTTCATTCATAATCATTTTATTTACCCATTTCTTTGTTTTTCTTTAATCGGTACTAATTCCTTTTTTCAAAAAATCTTTTTAATTGAAGTGAATTTATAAGTCTACTCCCTTTTTGAAAACTTTGTTTGAATATTAGTTCTTTGAATGTTTCTGGCTCATGCAAGTATTGTATGTTATTTTTATTCCTGGTTCACAGATGTGGAGTGTTTGTCTTCAACAGGAAGTGTTTGTTGGCACTTAAACTAAGTTGAAACTTTATAATTTGGTTTCAACTCTGGGTGCTATGGATGTTGTTCTTGTATTTCTTGCTTGTTCCTTGATTGTCATTTTTTTCTTCATTTTTGTTTGTTGTGTTTTTTTTTTTTTTGCTTTTATTTCTTTAGTTTGTGTGTGTGTGTAATAAGAGTAGATAAGCTTTCCTATCCCCCTTCTCTTGAACAGGAGTAGAGGCTCATCCCCTGTTTCCTGTTTAGGAAAGGGTTCCCGGATCCTTTCCTTTTCTCTGGCCTCTGTAGTGGTGCTGTTGTGAATCTCTTGTGATGTTTGTGACAATGTCTTCATAATGAGGTTACCAAGTTGGCAGTTTTCTGGTTGCTGTTCACAACTGGTAGTTAGGAGCCCAAACTCTTGAGAAGCTGCTCTGACCAACAGTTGCATAATATCAGGTTTCTTGCAGTGTCATGTCGTTCATAAAAGGGTGTCTCTGCACGCACATCCGGTAGGCAAACCCGAGCCATATTAAGTTGCAGTCTGTGCCAGTTTCTTACTGCCCATGTCACATACGATGACCATCTGCTACTATTACTTTAGGCCTTTTCCTTACCAATATAACTCATCGTGAAACATAAACAATCAAAAATATAAACCTAAACTAGCTCAAAGAATTTCATCTAAACTACTAGGTTGGCATCTCTGTGCCACCCTTTCACTGTTGAAACAGTTAAATGTAACCACCTCTTCTACTACAACAGCTTCTTCTCTTGCACTTCCCAACAGTGGAACTCTTACTTGCTTCCCTGATAGCTATAATCTTCAAATATTCAAATGTAATGTCAATCGACATCTTACGATGTCTTGATCTTGATATCTGTCCTTTTCTTTATCCTTTCCTCAAACTCTTGCTCTCTACTCTTTACTCTTACTCCCACTCTCTCTAATTGCTTGTGTGCTAGTGGCACTCCCATAAAACTTTATTTTTCTAAAAAAAATAAGAATTTATTGTAAGTTATGCCCAGTTGTAAAATCAACTGTACTTTGTACCCTCTTACCTGTTTGAACTTCTCCCCAAAATTTGGTTTTGATTGATCAATGTATGGCTATTTTAGAGGGTATGACGGACAAATGGGAGTCACAGAATTTTATATATAAAAGATAATTTTAAAAAGGAGTGATGCAACAGATAATTTCTTCTGTTATAAAAGATAGATCCTGTTTACATAAAATTAGCTGCCAAAAATTACGTCCTTTAACATATTTTATTTATATTTCTTTCTATAATGACTAACAAAGATGTACAAATATTAGCAAAAAGAATTTTTTTATAATGATGTTCACCCTGTAGAAGGCCCAAGAGCCACTTGAGGTAGTGGGTTAGAGTAAGAGGCAGAGTTTATGCAGATCTGTGTGGAAAATAACAGTTAACAGACTTGAACAGGTTAAGATTGTAGTTATATGGGAAGCATCCACTTGGGAGTCAGTTCCACAAAGCAACAATTCATGGGAAGAAGCTGCTTAAGAGGAACTTACATCTCACTAATTGAATTTTATTTTTTATTTTTAATCATTTCACTCCAAGCAAGGCAATAATTAAACTAACATGCAAGAGTTAGAGAATGTTAGAGAACAAGAAAAATATACTATTAAGCAGAGGAGACAATAAAAAACAAAACTTAAAGGCAGAAGATAATGCTTGACATTGCATTTAAATTTTTTATCAAAGTTGACAAGGAAGCAAGAAACTGGAAGAGAGTTCCACAAGCAAGAAGTGCGATAGAAGAAACTCTCAGCATAGAACTTATGGTTACATCTAGCCATTTCAACAGTAAAATGAGACCTTGCTGCCAACCTAGTCAGTCAGTCAGTTATGTGCCATGTATGATACAATCATGTATCTTTCACTACATGACTGACGAAGCAGATATTTTCCTGCAGTAGATTGCCATTTCTTTCTACGGTAGACCAATTGCCATCCAAGGCTATAAAACCCAGTCTGTCCTATTATTTACCCATATCTAGGGGGAGAAGAGGATTCATACCTTTCCCAAGGGTGTTAGCATATAAGTAATGGATTCGCCTGAAATTCGAACTCAGCTCTCCAATTCCTCAATCTGAGCTGCTATCCATTACTCCACAATGCCTCCTTAGTACTGCAATTTCAAAATCTAGGTACCATAAAGCAAGAGTGGGCAGCCCTTTCTGGCACACAAAGCTTATACATTAAATTCCCTTTTTGACTCACTTTTATTCTTTGTCCTCTTTCATGTATATCATTATATCATGCATTTTTATTTTCTGCCCTTTACAGATTGTACAGAATGTCATGATCATCAGCTAAGAAATGATGCCATTCAAATGAAGAGGGTATTAGAAAATTTAAAGAATATTGGACTGAAAAATTTGGCATGATGAAGAAAGACAATAAAGCCCTATGCATTTTCTGTTCCGAAGGACTTCTTCTGTAAAAAGACATTTTGAAAGTGTTCACAAGAATTTAAGCAATAAAACTGAGAAGAATTAATTTATCATGAACTGAGCAAGACAAAAAATAAACTGATACTTTTATGAACTGTATTTCAGGTAGGCCCAGTTTCAATTTAGTGGCTGCTAGTTTTGAGGTTTCAAAAGTTATTGCCCAACATAGAAAGTCACTCAGTGATGGGGAATATATTAAAAAAGCCTCGATAGAATGTGTGCCTTTCCTTTTCAACAATTTTTCAGAAAAGGAAAATATTCAGTGCATTAAGGATTTGTGAGTAGGAAAGCAGTTAAGCATAGGATACTTAAGTTGAACAATTGACAAAAGATTTGTCTTCATGTAAGTTTTTTTCTATTTGTGTTGAAAAAATTATGAACATTGCATCAGCTAGGCTAGCCATATTTTCTTGATTTTGTGATGAAGTATGAAGCAAAATTCATTAAATTTCCAGACTGTATGAAACTAGATGAACAAAACTTGCAAATGTTTTTGTGGATAAACATGAATTATTTTGAAATGCAGTTGATTGAATTTCAAAGTAGTTCAGTTTGGAAGCAGAAATTTGTTTACTTTAGAGTTGACTAGGAAAATACTGAAAAGGAGTGATTAGAGGTGGGAGAATCAAAAATGCAAAAAACAAAGTATTAAGGATACTATTCCAGAAAATTTTGTCTGTTTAAAAAACCTTGCAACAGAATTACTATTAATTTTCATCTATATATGTTTGTGAATCTTTGTTCTCAGTGATGAACTTTAAGTTACAGAAGTAGCTTGACGGATGAAACTAGTAGTGCATGCATATCTTTCAAGGTTACTAAACCCGATATAAAATCTTATCAGTGATGCAGTAGCAGAAGTCCCACTGATAATATATAAAGAGTCAACAAGTTTTCTGTCTCTAGTTTTATCTGTTTTCGTTTAAATGTAGTTTTGAAGGTAAATAAATACAATTTGATTTTTTTTTTTTTTTTTTTTTTTTTTTTTTTTTTTTTTTTATACGTCATTTATAAGGAATTTAAAAGATTTTTTTCTAATAACCTTTTACATAAAAATGTATAACTTTGAAAAATGATGATTGACTAATTGTGAAAAAAATAACTGTTAACTTTTTGTGTTGCTGTTAATAGTTAATAGTGTCTTTAAATTATGAGAATATGTATGGCAGTTACATTTACACTTACAGGCTAATAAAAAATGTCAAACTTTTTTGTAAAAACCTCTCATGTTTTTCTTTCAGTCAGTTTCTTACAATATCATGTCTTTCCTGCTCTGGGGTGACTTTTTTTTTTTTCTTTTTTTTTTTGATCATTTAAAAAAATTTCACATACTTAAGAGATATCAAATATGTTCTCAAAATATTTTTTGGGCACATGGAAAGATTTTGTCACATTTGGTTGATTTTGGCAGACACTCAAAAAGATTGCCTACCACTAACAAATAGGAAAGTACATCAGATACCATGAAAGTATTTATAGAAAAGGCACAAGGAAGTCACATTATGGTGGTGGGAAAGTGACTGAAGCTGAGATGCCAGGTCATGGCCAATAACATTTTATATTCTTCTTAGGATTTTATCAAGAATCTTTAAATATATAGCAGGAGCACCAAACCATATGTGGCAACAATATTCAACACAAGGATGAATGCTAGTCTTATAAATATATAACATAGATTCTGGTGAATATATAAAGGGAATGAGAGTGGTTTCGTACAGTGTATAGTGGTCTTAGCCATGAAGGTTAGAACTGGTGAATCTAAGAAATGTAGTTCAACTGAATACTTCCCATGGAAATCGCAACAGAACAATGAGAGACTTGCAACATTTCATCAGTGAGGAAAGGAATTGTAGGGTGGAAAATAATTCATCACTCATTTGGATGCAGAGATGCTTTTGGATTCTTTTGAGAACAGAAAGTGAAACTTGGCAGCTCTTGCCCATATATGGTAACAGTATCTGACTCTTGTAAAGGTAGAGAATAGCAGCAGGAATCAGTTACTTGCTGGAGTGTTTATATTCAGTGACAACTCATCAGGTTCAATTTCAACACATTCTCTAGAGCTACAAAAATGCAAAAGGATATAACTGAAATTTAGATGTACTTTTAAAACATTTCTTTACATATGCACAACCGAGATTTTACATTTTTCTTGTTAACCTTATCTTTTTGTGAAACATTACCACTGAAAATGAAATATGAATTCACTACAATACTACAAAGCATCGAAAATTATGTGTAGATCCAGAATATCCTGCAACATTTAAAAAAAGACTTAATCTTTTTTACAAAAACATTATTATTCTCTATTGGTATGAAATGTGTATAATATTATGAATTACTGAATCCTTATAAAACTTTTAATGCAGAACAGTTCATTATTTTCAAAGTTTTACTTCTTCTTTGTTTTTTATTTTTTTGTTTTTTTTTGCTTTTGTTTTTTTTGGCTTTTGCATTTTTTTGGGCTTTTGTGTTTTCTTGTTTTTGTTTTGTTTTAGTTATTTGTTTTGTTTTTGTTTTTTTTTGTTTTTTTTTTTGTTTTTGTTTTTTTTTTAGTTATTTGTTTTTTTTGTTTTTTGTTTTTTTACAGTAAGGTTCATTCAAACTAGAGGGTTACATTAAGAGGCAATTTGTGTGGATATGTGTGGAAGATAAGGGTTATCCCTAGACTTGAACAGGTTAAGATTGTAGGGGTCAAGGAAGCATCCTCTTGGAAGTCAGTTCCACAGTGCAGTGGTTGAAGGGAAGAAGCTATGTAGTAATATAACATGGCTGGCCTGGGTCAATGCTGGGTTGTTCCTAGGCTGGTCAGTACTGTTTCCACTTAACTGATGGTTATCTGCTTTCTGCTTTGTTCCTTCATCTGCTTCTGCCCCAGGTTGTGTTCCTTGACCACAGCGTAGTGAAGAATAAATTCCATCTGTACTTGAGCACTGGGTTGATCTGTTATGGAACCATGCTACAAAAGGACAAAGAATGCTTCCACTGGCAAAAATAAAAATAACATAACAAAATAATGAAGAAGGTTGCCAGATTAATTTTCAGTTGGTTTATATAGTTTTTGATACAGCAGAATTAACCATTCCCATTAAACTCTCTGTTTTAACACTTTGTCTTTTTCATCTAAAACCTGGAGTGGGTTCAATCAACAAAGAGGTCAGTCAGGAATTCTCTCAACAGCAGGTCATGTGGGATTCAGCAACTTTGTCCACTGTTGTCTTGTCTGCATCTCTTGCTCCAACTGCTAGGTTCCTTAAGGGGTGTTTATATGTATTTTGCCCAACTCCTACCACACCTTCAGTACTCCTCAATATCCATATCAATTAATTTTCTCCCATTTTGGAGAAACGATACTGACCTTCGAGCAAAGCGGTCAGTTATTCAAAACGATTAATTCTTCAACAACAAATTTTGCTTATCATTTCTTTCTATATCCTAACAACAATCAGCCCACAATCAGTTACTTATCCAAAAAATAATTTTTTTGATAAACTTTGTGTTTATATATTATTTCCTATGTCCTTGACATCAAAGAATTTTCCTTGTTGACTTTTCAATATGACCAATTAAAATCTTTGTCTAATTTTGCATGTTTACAATACCATATAGTGTTTATATTATTGACTTTGCCGATCATAATTCAATTTGCCTTTCAGCTGACAAACAGCCACACTTTACATTCTTTAAATTCATTCTACATTCTTGGTTATCAGAAAGAAAAAAATTTTTTTTTCCACCTAGCTTCAGATTTCAATTCATGTTTTCATCTTAATATTTTTAACCCTTCCAATTCTCCAATTCCAATACAGGGTTTTCACATGAACTGTTTTAATCCTAATTTCATAGTACCAGTGTCATAATAGTGTCGCAGTAATGTAAACAAAGCATCTGTTAAGATTGGGGAAGAAGCACTTTGCTCACCCAACAATTATGGGGATAATAGGGAGAGAGGGGAAAGAGAAAGAAAGTAACGAAAAATATAACTGCCTTGGAAACAACAGCACCTTGAGGAACAAAAATGCCTTCAGGATCAATTTCACAAGACACCATGTACTGCCAACTGATGTTTTCCCCCAGCTTTTATTGGCATGAGGCATCTTACAAAGACCTGGATCTTGACCAATTTCAGAGTGTCCCATATCTAGCTAGACAGGCCAAACTGTCCAACTGCTAACAGGAAAAACTCAGACGTAACTGGTGTTGACAAACATGTCTGCATGTGATCTAAGGCCTCTTTTGCATCTGTACTGACGTGCATTGCAGCTGAAGAAAAGTAGCCATTTACAGGACAAAGTAAGAAAGTCATTGCTTGATTTATGAAAATGCTTGACCATATATTGCCATGACTAGGTCAAAACATAACTGAATTTGGTTTCTTGTGTATGATGCAACCCCTTCAAAATTAGGTCTTTAAAGGTTGCATGATACGTGAGTATATACAGTATTTATAATTTTTTACCCCTAAATAAATGGGCTTTTGGTTATAAATATTAATATTTAAATTTTATAATGGTCAGCTTTCAATCCCACCTAACAGTTGGCATGTGCATGAAACTCAGTTATACCAAATGGTGAGAAACAAAATGTATAGTTATTTTTTTTTGTTTGTGTGTGTATATATATATATATATATATATATATATATATATATATATATATATATATATATATATATATAATGTGTTTGTGTGTATGTCAGATTTTATTACACAAGTCAATATTTTCACAATAAATCTGTTATTAATCAGCAAATGCTGGTTTAATTTTCAAGATATATTTATATATGCAGGATATCATACAAGTTTCAGTTTATAATATTAATTGTTACTAAAAATGTTGATCATAACTTATTTTGGATTGTATTAGGTAAGCAAAAGATAACATAATCTTTTTTTATAAATCCAGTAGATATTGGCAACAGAAATATATATTTAATTAGAATAATATCCTATAAACCTAAATAAATTATTTTATTATTTTAAATGTTAATATTGGCTTTTTCACTCACTAACTTTCATCAATCTTTCAATCAACTGATCTTATTAAATTTTCAATTGTTTTATTGTTAATATGACTTTCAGCAATTTTTATTGCCTTTCTTTTAATACTGTTTTCTATTCTCATATGCATTTCTTTTAATGATGAACCATTCAGTATCTGTCTATATTTCTGAGATGAGGTATAATGTACATTATTTACATTATTCGGACTATTGTCCTCATATTTGTCACCATATTTATTACTACGTTTAATGAGGAACCAATTTTTCTCTTGGATTAATATCTACAGAGAGTGGGCAATTAATTTGCATTTTTTTTTTTTTAAATAAACCTTTCTGGCAATCTTTTGCAGAGGAAGGTCATGAGATCAAACATGTGCGTAACTTCCTGGCAAATTCTCACCACTGGCACTTTCTTCTACTCTGATTTTCTTTCACCTCCAGCTAACTCTTGTAAAGCCAAATGGCAATAGGGAATGGATGAAAGGTACAGGTTTTGGTGTTACATATGCAGAATTAAAAATAAATATTAAAATCTATGTAGGAATACAAAAGGCAATCATCTTCCTTTGGTTGAGATGAGTACATGATAGCAGTTTACTGACATCACTACATACAGTGACAAAAGTGGCAGGAGTCAAACTTAGCTCAGTTCCCTCAGCCCAGGCCAAAGCTAAATCTGCTTCAGACATATAGTGCAGCTTACAAGCCTATGGCACTGTGTCTTCCTATGGAAATATATATCTTCACCGGATATAAAAAAAATATCTCTGGCTTGCAGTCATCAGTTTTGAAAAAACCCAGGATACACCATTTCCCATTTTGCAGAATATGTCCTTGCTAGTGACATAGCAGTTAAATCCATCCCAATCAAAATCTGGAATCCTAAATATGGCTTCTCCAGAAACAGATGAATCTCCAGCAGCTATAATTCCTATTGGGAATTATTACACATAAGACTCTTCTTGTTGTCTCCTTTTTGTTTTTCATGGGACAAATGTAAATATGTATATGTAATTTTGTGTATTGCTTAACTCTGACAACAAAGCACATTTTTCCTTTCAGCTATTCAGTCCCATCAGTGGAATGAGATGTTGTTATATCATGGATATAATAATGTCAATAATGGGTGAAATTAAAATGGGAGAATAAACCATTCTTCCATAATACATCCATTAACTATATTATATATATTTATTTACAATATGATGAATAACCCTTACAACTCATAAACTCACACCACATCAAATCATTTATTGTAAATACTTCTAAGAAAAACCAGTATTAAAAGCTGAATGTGACATGATAATGTTTTCAGGATAGAAAAGCCTATCAACTTTGGTTTGTTAATACCAATTGTGAAAGCATGGCTTTTCATAATAAAATCTGACATAATGCTTATATTACTCATAAAATAGTTTCCTTTCTGAATGTATTTTCATAGCAGCAGAGTATAATTTTACAGAAGTAAACTCCTTATTATTGTTATTGTTTTAAGTAAAATGTTATATGTAAATCTTAGAGATTATTAAAACAAAAATAAATTGATAAGCATCTGTAAAAATATAGAATTACATACAAGTTCTAGGTTCATGATCATCCCATAGGACATTAGCCCACTAGATTAAAGTATTGGTGTAATTGTGAGTTCAATCCCTAGTCTCAGTGGAAACAGGACAAGCAATAACTGAGCAATAGTAAATAAGAGCAAGAACATTCTACCCTGTAGATTAAATAAAGAGTTTCATTCAAAATTACTTGAAGGTTATTCAAATTAGCAGACACCTAAAGAAGGCCAAAGGGTACACTGTCATGATTATAATAAAGATGAGGACAGTAGTCTAAATGTAAGTAGCATAAATTACTAAATAGTTGAACAAATTTCTAATGATAAACTTGCTTTTCTCAGTCAGTTGCCATCTTCTCTTGATGAAAAGCTATTTCAAGTTTTAAATCAGTTTCATTTAATAGTGTTAACATCTGATTTCTTAGTTTTCAATTGTAGTGTGCAAATGTCAGATCAATGCCAATGCAGCTATCAAAATTTACAAATTTTCTTATTTTTCAATTTATACCAGAGTAGCATTAGGTTACCAGTTTGTAGTGGAATTACTTTTTTTTATATTAATGTTCACATAATACAA
Source organism: Acanthosepion lycidas (assembly GCA_963932145.1). Lineage (NCBI taxonomy): Eukaryota > Metazoa > Mollusca > Cephalopoda > Sepiida > Sepiidae > Acanthosepion > Acanthosepion lycidas. The sequence continues at coordinate 62,725,885 of OZ010602.1, read as the reverse complement.
GATTCAAGAGCCATTCAAGGTAGAGGGTTACTACTAAAATGGGTATGATGAATGAGTTGTGGGATATGTATGAAAGAGGAAATGGTAGGAAGTGAAGATTATGAGGATAAGGAGGATAGATAACTGATGTGGGTGCCAAAGTTGGGCCCACAGAAGTAAAACACGGAACACGGATTAGATGTAAGAAAGATATATTAACAACAGGTTACAGAGATAGTGTAAGCAGAGCTTACTATATCACTCTCTATCACTCTCCTGTAGAGTGCAATGTCGCCTACTTAATATAGGCCTGGAAGAGTCTATTGTGTAGGTAGTTTCCGGTCTCACAATACCCCCCTTCCAAAGAGTTTTCTTTTTTAAAAAGGAGAGAAAAAATAAAACTGTTAATACTTTTTCCTCTTGGGATTTATTGTTTCTCAGCTGGAAGTAGAGATCTTGATGCGTGAGCCACAGCTTTTCGCGAATCGTCTGGCAGTTTATGTAATATGCAAGCGCCTATGCCGTACGAGCTTGCATCACTTGCGACTATGATGTCGAGACTAGGGTCGAAATGTGTGAGGGAGAGGTCTGAAGTAAGAGTTTTCTTGATCTTCTCGAATGCGTCGTGGCATTCCGGGGTCCATGACCATGGTTTGTCCTTTTTTAAAAGTTGGTTGAGAGGCCCTCTCAAATTTTGCATGTTCTTAATGAACCCTTGGTAAAAGTTAGCTAGGCCGAGGAAGCTTTGTAACGCTTGAACGTTTCTGATCACGTTGGCTCTTTCTGGATCCGGCCGACGACTATCTTTATTTATGATGTGACCTAAGTATTTAATCTCTGGTAAGAAAAAGTCACACTTTGCCTCCTTAACCTTAAATCCGTATTCTTGTATCTTTTCGAATACGTTTATAATATGGTTCCAGTGCTCTGCCGTAGTTTTACTAGTAACTAGTATATCATCCAAATAGGCTGTTGCGTGGTCAAGGTCGCCCAGCATGGCGTCCATGATCTGCTGGAAAATTGCAGGCGCAACCTTTACTCCAAAAGCCAGCCTGTTGTATTTGTACAACCCTCTATAGGTGTTTATGCAGAGCAATTTGGAACTTTCTTCTTCCACCTCTATCTGAAGGTATGCGTCCGAGTGGTCAATTTTAGAAAAAAAATTTCCACCATTGAGTTTATTGATAATTTCTTCAGGGCTTGGGAGAGGATAGTGGTGATCTTGCAAGGCATCGTTTAACCCTGTGGAAAAATCTGCACATACTCGTATTTGATTGGACTTCTTTTTTACGTAGACTGTAGGTGCTGCCCACTCACTGAAATCTGTTTTTGACAGAATACCTGCTTGTTCGAGTCTATCTAACTCTTTATTGATTTGCTCTAAAGCAGCGAATGAGACATTCCGTTTCTTTTTGAATACCGGTTGTGCACCGTCCTTCACCTTGAACTTAGCTTTCATTTTAGTACATTTCCCAAGGCCGCCAGAAAAAACCTGGGGAAATTGTTGTTTGAATTCCTTTTTTAGATTTACCAAATTGGACGTTGTACTTTGTATCTTGCGACAAAATGTACTCATTGGGCAATCCCAAAGATTGAATTTTTCTATCCAATATGTTCCAAATAAGTTATCTGAAGTTTTCAATACGTAGGCTTTGAGCTTTTTGGTAACTCCATTTAGTGTTACTGTATTACCTCGCTTAAAATGTTAATATTTTCGCCAGTTACGGATTTTGCTGTTTTATCCGTTTTTAATAAGGTCGGCTTGTTCAATTTTCGCCAAGTACGCCAGTTAATGGTTGAAATATCAGAACCCGAGTCAAGCTGGAATTTAATGGACTTATTGAAAATATCCACCGTTACATATTTTCTTAAATTCCTATCGACAATATTGTCTGATTGAGCTTGCCTAATTTTATTTTTGGGTTTTCTCGTTCTGTTGGCGTACCAGCACGAAGTTAAGTATGACCACTTTTATTTCAATTTTTGCAATATTTTTTGTTCTTCACTGGACAGAATTTCATCCAATGCCATTTACCACAATGGTAACATTGTCCGGGTGGTTTCTTTAACTTATTTGGGTTTTGGTTACTGCGGAATTTAGGACATGAGATTTGCCTTTTGTCTTTTTGAGGGGAATAGGAGGTAGACTTGCTTCTGATTTTATTAATCAGAGTCACACCTGATTCCTTGATAGTGTTTGAGTCACGCTTTACAGATATTACTCTTTGACAGTCCTCTGCCAGTTTTTGGAGAGTCAATCCTTGTTCGTTCTCAAGCTTAGTCAGTACCCGTCGTCTGACTTCGGCGTCTTCTGCAGATACTAGACCTTGTGCGAAAATTAAGCACTTAAAATCACCGGCAGTCAGTTCGGCTAGTTTAAAATCATTACATAGCTTGTTCACCGATGCTGCAAACGTTAGAAAATCTTGCTGGTTATCTTTGACTGTGTTCAGGCATTTCCTACGTTTGCGGAACAAGGTTGTGTTAGGCCCGAATAATTCCGATAGGAGCTTAATCGTCTCTGAAAAATCCAAGTCAGTCATTTTCTTGGGTAGTATAAAGTCTACGAACCTACTATGTTCTTTAGTTCCCAGTTTTCTCAATAGTAGACGTACCTTTTTTTACTGGGCCATTGTTCACAGTCTACGTTGAAAATATCTTCGTAGCGCCTATAAAAAGCCTGGAACGTTTTGTCTTCCTCTGGTACGTATTCAAATGTTTCCATTGAATTGTGGATTATACTCTGGGAGAATATTGTATCTTTTTCAGAGTTTGAGCCTTTTAATGCATTTACGAGTAATTCTTTAAGTTGTTTCTGTTGTAGTTCAGCATTCTGAAGCGTAATTTGTTGGAATTCCATTCGTTGTTTATGTAAAAATAGTTGTTGTTGTCTTTCTTCTGATTTTTGTTGCTGGTCCAAATGTACTTTTAGCATTTGGACGATTACTTTTTGAAAATCTTCCATATTTAAAAATGACAGTGCTTTTTTGTTGCTTTGAAACACGTGTACTAAGAGGAGGTACACAAAAAAATATTGATAGGTTTTTGTTCCTGTTTTTCTCTTTTACAGAAAAAAAAATATGGACAGACAACAGTTAAACTAAACTAATTATGTGTGTTTAGCTTTTTTTTTCCGTAGTTCCGTTAATTTTAACGTAATTGAATAATTTTTCACCACACTTATGTATTTTTTTTTTTTTTTTTAGAAAGGTACAAAAAAAAGAAAACTCACCTCAGTGAATTTGAGGGGAGAATAATTTTATGCCCGAGTTCAACTCAGTTACATAAAAAAATTTTCGATAGTTTTTTCCGAAACTTGAGTACTTGATCTTGTGTTGTCATTTTTTTTTACAAACAACTGTTTTTTTTTTCTGTGTGTGTGGGTGTGTAGAAATTGTTCTCGTATTGGACAGACTTTAATATTCCGTAGATGTCGAATCGCTAGTTTGTCAATGGCGTTTGGTATTGGAATATATGTAGACGCTGGGTGTTTAGCTTTTAAATCGCTAATGTAATTAATACCAGCTTAATTTCACGTTCAACACTGCTGTGGGAACGCGTGGAGTTTGTGTATTTTTCGAGTACTGTCGCTATTGATATGGTGAGAACGAAATTCTCTAATCTTCTCTGTCGCCACTGTTGTGGGACTGGCAAGGTATTGCGGTTTTTCGACGTGAATGCGTTTCTAGAATTCTTCGTCGACCCAGATGTGGGATTGGTAAGGTATTTAGGTTTCGCCGTGAGTGCGTTTCTAGAATCCTCGTCGCCACTGATGTGGGTGCCAAAGTTGGGTCCACAGAAGTAAAACACGGAACACGGATTAGATGTAAGAAAGATATATTAACAACAGGTTACAGAGATAGTGTAAGCAGAGCTTACTATATCACTCTCTATCACTCTCCTGTAGAGTGCTATGTGGCCTACTTAATATAGGCGTGGAAGAGTCTATTGTGTAGGTAGTTTCCGGTCTCACAATAACAACAAAAGAAGTTAAGATTGTAGTCTTCGAGAAGCATCCATGTGATAGTCTGTTTCACAAAGTAACAGTTTTGGGGAAAAAGCAGACTGGAACTTTTGCTGTACATTGGGAATATGGAGGAAATCAGGTTGATTCAACTTTATGGAAATAGCATAGTGTATCCTTGTAATATAGTTCTGAACTGGTGGAACTAAGGAATAGAGCTCATCTGAACATTTGCCATGGAAATTATGAAGTGAGGATTGGGTAGCTCCAGTCCAGATATGGCAGCAATAATCTATTTTTGGTTTAATCTAATTCTTATGGAGATAAAGCATGGCAGAAGGTATCAGATACTAACTGAAATGATAGAAGAGGGCTATTTAGTGATAGGATGTGGTTCCTTAAACAGGAAAGGGGAATTAAATTACAAATGATATTGTGCAGTTAACATTTCATTTTATTCAAATTTATAAGAGGAGCAGATAAAAAAAAACGAAAAAAAGTAGAATCAGGAATCTTTAAAATATAACTTCTAACTTAACCCCTCATACAAGGTATGACGATAAACTACATCCAATAGCAAGGCCTTTGATCAGGAGGTTTTGAGTAGCGTGAAACCACCTCTTAATTGCTGGTGTTCCCAGGTCCACCCTGACCCAGGGTGGCAGCACCTGTTAGGGTCCCAGCTATGGGCAGATAGTTAACCCCAAACTGGGCTCAAAACACTATGAAAGTCTAAAAATAGGTTTTAATACTAGCAATAGATTTTTGAAAAAAAAATATTACCAGCAATACATTTTTGAAGAAAAAAGAATGAGTGGGAATATATTTTTGAAAATAAAAAAATATTAACAGCAATAAAAACCTTGTCAGCATTAAATAACCCATTGAGGTTGATATGCCGTAAAACAAATCAAAGCCAACCAAACTACCTGGCCAAGCAGGGTTGTAGCAGCTGCTATAATACAAAAACCTTTTTGTAAGAACAAAATATGTAGATTTTTCTTGAATTTATAAAAGTTTTTATTTTTTTATTATTTAGTTTGAAATATTCCACAGGAAAAGGAAAAAAGAAAATTTAAGTTCAATATCACTTAATAAATTTTCATTGAAAATTAGTCAAAAATACAAGTTATGTCTAAAATGTAATATACAGGTTTACTAGTATACAAATAAGACATTGTGTATATCAGGTATGGTGTTACAAAATAAAAAAAAGTCAGGTGGGCTAAATCAGATATTAAAAATGAGAGGTTAAGTTAGAAGTTACATTTTAAAGATTCTTGATTCTATTTTTGTTTTCTTTTATCAAGGCAAGGTATTGCGGTTTTTATCAGTGTTGATGAATATTTTAATATTTACTTTCCAATTATAAACATTTTTGTTTCGATTTTAAATACACAGTTTTTGCTGTTTGTTTGTACTCAATTTCTGAAATGAGAGCTCTAGATTTCTCCACATATAAGACTAATATAAAGTTTTAGAAGGTAATCTTTAGTAGAAATAAAAAAGATGAAGTTTTCTTATTTATTTTGAAAATTAATAGCAATAATGATTTGACAAATGATACAGCTTAGCTCAATAGCATTGTCATAGATTGAAACCAAGATAATAATAAAAGAAAAATTAAAAGTTAAGCAATAAAAATGCTTTAAAATACAGATAAGAATAGTAATTAACAATAAAAAAGACAAAGTTAGATTATTAAAAAAAATAATTAAATAAAATAACGAATGCTCCCATGATGCATCAGGACAAGCATTTCAGAGTTTTCAAAAGAAAAAAAATCAAAACTCTCTTTGTTTTTGACCACTGAAAAAGGCAGCTGTCTTGGACATTCATGGATAAAACATGTTACCAACAACAGATCAACAAAATGCCTTTCTTTCTATATACATAAGTTCTTCAAAATATACAATAATTTCTCTGGCATGTATACTAATCATTTTATTTCTGTGTTTATTTTGTTGTATTGATTTTGTTTGTAATATTATAATCCAGTTGTTCTCACATGATGACCTTTTTAACCCTAATAAATACATATATAAAAGAAATAACATTCAGACAAGGTCAACACATTACTAGAACATCAACAAATGGTATTAGCACTAATATGCTATTTTTTTATGTATATATCATCAAGTATGATGCATGTCTTCCTTTTGGTGCTAGTTCTGGGCATGATGATAAACTACATCCGGCAGCAAGGCCTCTGATTGGGAGATTGGAGGTTTTGAGGGGCATAGAACCACTTCTTAATCCCTAAACAAAACACTAGGAAAGTATAAAAATACATTTTTATAACAAAAATACTAGCAATCCATTTTTATATAAAAAAAATAATTACCAATAATACAAACATACTACCAAACAGCAAACATGCAAGAACTTTCATAACATTAAGCCATATAATATCTTACAATTTCTTAAATTCAAATGTATTCCAAAATGTAACTTCTACAAAACTACAATATAAAACATACATATCACCTCCTCTTGTAATTATGTCCACACAAATATGTATATGCACAAAAGCTAAGTATCATCTACCATGTGAAAGCAGAATAACATATCATATTTTTACTTCCAAGCTCCCAAGAAAATTAAATTTCGGCATTAAATGACCCATAAGCAGTTGATATGCCATTAAACGGACAAGTCATTCCTTTTGGTGCCCAAGCACATAAATACCCTCCCCAAAGTATGTACCATCCATGATATGATGTTCTTCAATGAAAATATTTATCTGCTCATTTACAAATTGAACAAGGGCAACAACCTAAGAAACATATAGTATATTAGTGCTAATAAAATAATGTATAATGTTTTTTTTCTATTCTGTCAGCAGTTGTTCTTACAAACATGTCTTGTTGAAAGGAACAGATATTTCAGTCATTTTATACATCAACTACAGCCACATTAGCTAAATGTTATTCACACACTAGAAAAATCAATAAATTTAATAGAGATAAAATGTCTTATTTGTATAATAAAAACCTGTTAGGTTAACATTTGTTTCAAGCATCGTATAGGAAATAAACCCTATTTCCAACACAATTATATACCAACATACATGCCACTTTATTTTCAACCTAATAACAAAGTATCAAAAACATTCCCCAAAGAATCCACAATACAACATACACCATTTAAATTAAAATGTCTATAGGTTAGAAGTTAACATCAACTTGTAAAATATTTGACAAATCAGAGAAAACTAATATCCTTCTTTATGAAAATCTTCTCATTTCAAATTTCAAGGAGAAAAGATTCAACTCTCACCTTCCCTCCCCTAAGCCTGTGCTGAAAGAAATATATGTTGAGAACTTCAAAATGAATCATCTCCAACAATAGCATGGACAGCCAATCAGTGACTACAAAACAAATGATCTCCAAACAGCATTACTCAACCACAACTTTTTTCCTGTGGGCCAACTATTTAAAAATCAGTACACTATAAGTATGTGATCTACGTGCATAATTCTTAAATATGTGATTTATCTTAAAGAAAATTATCTACATGTGCAACTTTACTTAAGTAACTGGCACACGGTGAAAGAAGGCTTTTGGTGAATTTTGTATATAAACCAGATTTATTTTTAAAATTATTATTCCTACCCTTTATTGCAGCAAGTTAACATGAGATCAAAAGAATTCTACAACCAAATTATTTGCAATGAAGAATCTGCCTTAGCATTTCTTCATTGCCATCAACTCTTAGATCAACTGAAAGATGACCAAAATTTATTTATAGCATTTCTGAACAATGTTCAAACTGTTTACAGACAGTGATAGTATTAGTTACGCTCAACTCATAGATCACATATTTAAGTGATGAGTTGTTCTGGGAGATCATACTTGCATGGTAGATCACATACTTAAGTAGCACCTAAAAGTCTTTTCACAACCATAACTTTTTAAAAGGAGTCGACCGTAGTCAGGATCATAGAGACAATGCAAACAATCCTTTCTTCAGCTACATAGTATGTGCTTTGCCAGAACTACATACAGTTTTGAAGTCAGTTTTCCTTCTCCTAGACTGGTTGTCACCCAAGGCTATACAATCCAGTCTGCCCTATTTTATCTATAGCTCGGGGGGGGGGAGAAGAGTTTGATTCATACCTTTCCCAAGGGTATTAGCACGTAACTGAATGTAATGAACTTGACTGGAATTCAAACTCAGCTCTCTAATTTCTCAATCTGAACTGCAATCCATTACTCTACCATGCTTTCTCAATTTCTTTGACTGTGGACCAAATACTAAGTCTCTTTAAACTAGTTTTTTCTCGGGACCAACTATCCAAAAATTTTAACTTGACTAAAGACTATTTTTCACTCACTTTTAACTCTTGAATTATATGTACATACAGGGTACAATGGGTAAATTTATATTTTTAATTTCGCACATGCATGTTGTTTGTTTTTTATTTTCTCAACTGCACAGTATAGTAGAGTCAGTTGGGCACTGTCTGTGAGAAAAAGAGCACCATAACGTAATTCACTCCACCAGAAATTTGGAAATGGCAGGCTGTACTACTTGACATTGGTGCCACAGGCTCCAATACAAACATTTCAGTGTTAGGGTGTCAATCTGAGGACAGTGCAGAGGATTCAGAAAGAGTTGAATGATATATCCAGTCAACATCATGGTATTGGAGTGATCACTAGTGATGGCAACGTTATGCCTCCATTCATCTTCCCACAAGGCCTCAGACTCAACACGGAGACCTCCACTAAATGCCTTGATGGGGCAAATACTGCCCTGGGTCAAAACAGTGGCTGATGGAAGACCTTATGTCTGGCAACAGGACATCACCATGCCACACAAGCAGGAGAACCCAGTCATGGCTGTCAGACAATTTTTGCAACCACATCATCCCTTACATCTGGCCACCTAACTCCCCAGAATGCAACTCACTTGATTATTATGTGTGGGATACAGTTGAGTGAGGGACCAACAAAACTTCTTGTAACACTGAAGATGAACTGAAGGCAAGGATTATGGCAACATTCACCAACTTAAACAAGGAGACCGTCCAGAAGAGTTGCAGGAGATTTGAGGCTGTAGTTAAAGCCAATGGCAATTTTTATTTTAAATTTACTCTTTAGTATTTCAAGATATTTTGTGTAATTTTGGTAAATACAGGTATACCTCACCCTATGTTGTTAATTGGTTCAAAAGGTAATGACTTAGGTTGAAAAACAACTTGTCAAAATAACCACAGTATAAAGCACAAATAAGCCCCCCCCCCCCACATTACATATTACAATATTTATGATATGTACATAGAGTATTCTGAATAAAATAATTTATCAGCAATATAGCCTTACACTTAGCATTAGCAATGAAAGAACGGTCTGGCAATTTTTCTAATATAATCATCAACATTAAAAATCTGGAAGAAATCCATTTTCTTTGATGATCTTAGCCAATGCTTTAGGAAAATCGGCTGCTGCTTGTTCATCAGCTGATGCACTTTCACCTTGTTTCTTAATAGAGTGGTAACTTTAACTCACTTTAAATTCTACATCTTTCTCATCTGGGTATTTTTTTCAGGTCCTCAAAGACAATGCTTTTGCTTGAATGATTTCTTGACTAACTGATGCTGATGATTCAACCTATCAATCCAAAGAGAAAGAAGTTGTTCCATATCTTCAAAGATTTGCCCTCATTTCTTATTGACAACAATATTCTTCATCCCTGGGACATCAGATTTGATATGTACCAAAATTTTATCTTTATTGTGAACAAACATCGATACAGTTGTCCAACTCATTCCAAAAGATCAAGCAATCAATATAACATTTTCACGTTTTTCCTAACATTTTATCATAGTAAGTTTATCATTCAGCATTATAACATTACACTTAGCATTTGCACCAGGAATTGTTTTAGGAGCCATAGATCTTTGTATGAATATATATATATATATATATATATATATATATATATATATATATATATATATATATATATATATATATATATATATATTCATAAAATTTAGATCTTCATATATATATATATATATTCATAAAATTTAGATGTTTATATATATATATATATATATATTCGTAAAATTTAGATCTTTGTATGTATATATATATATATTCGTAAAATTTAGATCTTCATATATATATATATATATATATATATATATATTCATAAAATTTAGATGTTTATATATATATATATATATTTTCATAAAATTTAGATCTTTGTATGTATATATATATATATATATATATATATATATATATATATATATATCTTAGGAGCCATAAAGTCACAAATGAATGAGAATGAGAGAGTAGGTGATAAGCAGACATATACCTAAACTGTACTGGATTTCAATTTCATTGGAATCATGAATGGTACTGACAACAATGCCAAACAGCAGATATGGGAACTACCATGGAAAATACTATTTTTGAGCTCTTAAAGACTGCTAAATAACATTACAACACAGAGTCACAGTTGTTTTCATATCTTATTCTCTAGGATTTATGATGATTATATTAACATTTACTGTAAATGTATGTATTTTAATATGATTTTATATACTTTTATTCTTATTTATTGTACAGTAACATTATTTCATGTGTTTTAATGCTTTTCTTGTGATATTATGACTTCAATATTTGTGGTGAACAGATGTAAAGTTGAATAAAATGACTTAAACTTGATTTTCATTTTTCCACATTTTTTTGACAAATGACCTAATCATGAATGACTTAACTCAAGGTATACCTGTATATCTGTTCAAATGAAATGTCAGTGTTATTTTCATTTTTGTGTAATTTAGATGAAAATTTATCCCTTGCACTCTGTATGTTTGTAAATAGAAATGATTTATTTAACAGGTATAACCAAGTTTTCTTTAATTTTATTTCATTATTGTTTGGAATGTGGACATTCAGATTATTTAATATAGAAAATAATGGACGACAATTTCCTGCAATCTCTTGTGAGTCAAAAGATATTTTCAGTATTATTTCTTTAAATGTTCTTGAAATCATTCAGGATCTTTATTTTTTTTTCTGCACTGACATTCCAAATTAATCTTAAAATGATATATAATCTGAGAACAAAGGTTAAATGTGCATGTTGTTTTCATTATATCTACAACCATTTATTCAATTAGAGAAGTTGAAATAGCCCACTAGAAAAAAAGTTATTTTTTTCTTATAAAAATATAGTGTGCCATGTTATTCATAATATATTTGATTTTACTGTAAATGTATTGGTTGGATACAGATGAGGTACAATTAAACAGAATTTTCTTTTTGTATTAAATATCAGGAGGAGTGTCTGAGAAGACAGAGGGGGGATTCTTACAGATGTGGATTTTTTACTCCTGTGGGTGACAGCCACTAGCCAATAAAAAGCTCCATTTCCAGTCAGTTAAATGCTGTGTAGCATTTAGGTCAAAAATAGTAGAGAGGAAATGCTCACAGGAATGACTTCTTGGTTACTGCTAAGCATTATCTTTGGCTTTAGCCAAGGCTTAAGGTAAGGCACTTTCTTTTTCATATTAATTGGCATTGGAAAACTATCAAATTTAGTTCAACCATATAGAAGAAGAATTATGTTAATCTTATTAAATCATATGTAAATCATGTTAATCTCATATTTATTTAATAAGTTTAATTACATTAAATTAAAATATAAACAAACTTCTTACATAGTTTTTTGATAAAAAGAAATTAGTTTCATTTGTTATGTTTTATTTGAAAAAGATACAATTTAAATATCAGCTTATTTTCTGTATTTCATAAAAATCATTTTTGTAAGGTTGAGTTTTCTATAAATTCAGTATTTTTATAATTATTTCTATTGTAATAATTTAAATGTATGTTTTTGCATATCTTTTTATTAGTTTGTGACAGCCACAAAATTACTGTCATTTTTTTTTAGAAAATATTAGATGTCAATATTCTAAAAATGTTTACACGAACTGCATCTTTTTAAAAACTAAAATTCCAAAATTGAGACAAGTTTTTGAAAATTCTATAATGGCTAAAGCAATTTGTTCTTTAATTTTAAAATTAATTTTTAAGTTTTCATATCTTGTCTGATTACATTAAGTGCATCACATGTATAACTATGAGTCTGTCTCTCTCTTTCTCTCTCTCTCTCACTATTCATAAAATTTAGATCTTTATATATATATATTCATAAAATTTGGCGATATATATATATGTATATATATATATATATATATATATTCAAAAAATTTAGATCTTTATATATATATATATATATATATTCATAAAATTTGGATCTATATATATATATATATATATATATATTCATAAAATTTAGATCTTTTATATATATATTCATAAAATTTAGATCTTTATATATATATATATATATATATTCATAAAATTTAGCGATATATATATATGTATATATATATATATATTCATAAAATTTAGATCTTTATATATATATATATATATATATATATATTCATAAAATTTGGATCTATATATATATATATTCATAAAATTTAGATCTTTTATATATATATATTCATAAAATTTAGATCTATATATATGTATATATATATATATATATATATATATATATATGTTTATAAAATTTAGATCTTTGTATATATATAAGTTGCATATTTGTAGTGAATAAACTGTTTTTTTCTATATGATAAAATTATAATGAATATATATATATATATATATATATATATATATATATATATATATATATATATATATATATATATTCATAAAATTTAGTTTTTTGCATATATATATTTATATCTCTTCATAAAATTTAGATCTTTATATATATATATATATATATATAGATAGATAGATAGATAGATATTATCATGCATGCACAAGTTCTGTAAACAATGAGGGTTTCAGGTGAAGCATATATACTGCAATCATAGCACCAGTGGTGGTATGTCTAAAACAAGATAGCCAGAAGAACCTAATTTCATTTCAGTTTGGTTTTGAATTCAGTTTTTCTTTTACTAGACTTGTTGCAACCCAAGGCTAGAGAGCCCAAACTCTGCTCTCTTTCTCTCTCTCATATATTGTGTGTGTGTGCACAAAAATACCCAGCTAAGTATATAGCTATGAAAAACTTGCATATATGTATATTACCAGAATAAAATGAAATGACTGAGATTGATGTAAACAGGATAGATAGATGTGAACACAATAGATAGATTTTAAACACAACTCCTGTTCATACTACTTACACATCTTTTAGATGATGTCAAAAAACTGAGACATAATGAGCAAATATTAAAAACAAATGATAAAACATTACAAAGAGAGAGAGAGAGAGAGAGAGAGATAATCTTCAAAGGAACTAATTTGTATTTCCTTTTCACTAACTTCTACATATTGGCATTTGATTAGGATTTAATAACAAATTATCATTTCACATAGATATAGAGAAAGTCTGTACATTTTAGTAAATGCTTTACTTCATAGTTTTCAGGAAAAAAGGAAGTACAAGCATATTAGAGAATTTGGTATGTAGTTTCAGTTGTCTTTTGTTGCATAGCTCTTTGGAAGATGTCTGTTGACAAGCTGACATTTTTGACTTGATTGACTATGACCTGTTGCAAAGTGTTTTTATGGTTTTTCATAGGCTACAAAATCATTTTAATCAAAACAACAATAATTCAGTGAAAAATCTTTTTATACCATCTGATGTGTTTTCTATGTGCATAAAATTTTTAATTTTATTTTCAATTACATTTATGGTCATATTTTCCTGGTGCTTTTGGTTGTTTTAATATCTGTATGCTAATCTTATTTTTATATGGCTTTTTGAAATGCCTCTTAAATATTTACAAGTTGTAATATTTTAATTAAATTTTGAATTACAACAATAGTTCCCACCCAAACTGCGAAGTGATTTCTGCAAAATTTCTTAATAAAAAAAATGAAAAAAGATCATTATATTTATTTCCAAGTTATTCGTTTTCCTAATGATCTTTTGGTAATATTTGAAATTTTATGATCATACATGTCAGAATTACTGGAATTAATAATACTACTCAACTTTAAACATTAGAATTGCATTTATTATCACCTGTTTGTCTTTGAATATTGACATCATCCTGAGTCAAAAGAAAAAGGCAACGGAACATATGAAGATAGATTTTTCAATTATTGTACCCTTGAGGATCTATGGCTTATGGCCATGTCATGTTGAAATACCACCTTCAATACAATCACTGAAGTCAAAACCTAGTCAGTACCTAGATGGGTGACCACTTGGCTGTAAGCTTGGATGTGCAGGTGGTGTAAGGGATAATAGCTCAGAATTGTTAATCGGAGAGCTGAGTTCCAATTCCCATTGGGTTTGTTATATTCACTTACACACAAATACCCTTGGGAAAGGTATGAATCCACATCTTCTCCCCCATTGGTTAATTAGTAAGATTTGGATTACTAAACCATTATCTCAAAAAAAATCCTTAATAACCTGCAAAGGATTGATAAAGCGTAGAAAACAAATCCATCATAAATTTATGGTCTAGCTAGAGAAGCAAAGCCTTGATAGCTACTGGTTGAAATCACCCTCACAGGTTGAGACCTCAACAAAGTGGTAACTACTGAACTACTAGAAATATATCCAATGTAATGATGATATATCATCACCTGGGCAGAGTGCTTCCTAGATTGAAGTCAACAACTAAGGTAGAGGGTCTCCTCAATTAAATCAGCACGAAGGAGGACATTACCTGTGGTCCAATGTGCTAACAAATGTGCCTGGCCAGGTCTAATTTGCCCAAGACATGCTACATATGAATGAATACCTAGCAAGACATGCAGAGGAAGTTGGTCAGGTGTTCAGTTGTGCAACAATTCTGTGACTACACCCAATCAGGGGACTGATGAGAATGACAACAAAAATATGTTACAATGCTTTGTGTATGATTATTAATCATTGCATAAACAATTTTCAAAGAGTAAGAAGAGTTTAATTAAAAGTTTACTAAAAGAAATGGCAAAAAAATACAGAATTTGTATTGCAAACCAAATTCTTTATCTTCAAGCTTACTCACAGTGTAAAAAAATATTTTCCAAAAAAATGCTCATTTGATGAAATTAAAAATGTTGGTGTAAAATATATTTTGAATATAAAAACAGAATTCTTGGATGTAGAACCAGTTATCATAACTCAGTGGCTAGTTTTTTTCTTAAATAATCTCTTTGCTCTATAATTATGACCTTGTGTCAAAATTACTTCAATTCAATAAATATCTGCAAGATGTATATATTTATTTTTAACTAGTTTAAAAGCCACAATCCATGTGAACTTTTAAGCTAGTTCCTGCAGAGGGCTAATTGGGCCCCTGATCCCAAAATAAAGGGACCTCTGGTCTAGCTTAGAAAACAACAATGATAATTTTGAAGAAGTAACTTTGAATTCCTCAGTTTACTCTATGGAACTTCAAAACCTCACTTTAACTCTGATTCAGGCAATAAGGTGAATTCTGGACAAAAAACTGATCTGGGCTGAAAGTCCAATTTGGGCTGAAAATTGAGTTCTTCAAATCACAAACCCTGCAGAACTTCAAAACCGCACATCATGATTCACTTCAAAACCTAACTCTGATTCCTTGGCATTTTGAAGAAATAAAATTGATTTCCTCAATTCACAAAGTTTTAGAGATATTTTAAACTGAATTTAAAACAAAAAATTTTAAATTCATAAAGTTTTTGTTACTTTAAACTCAATATAAATTAAAAACTTTTAAAATCACTAATTTTTTTCAGTTATTTTAAAATTTGAATATTTAACTGTTCCTTTCTCATCCAGACACAAATCCCAATGCTGGATGTTCAAGCACCAGATGAATCTTTAGAGAAATTAATAAAAAAAATTTAAACTGAACCCATAAGCAGTTCAATACAAAGTTTTAATTTTCAATTTTTACCAAAGAACTAAATTGATTAAAGAAGAAAAATTAAAAAGCTTTGAATGTCTTAATTATAGCTTATTAAAAATTTCTTAACTCAAACAGGCTGGGGACTTTTCAGCACCCTCTTAAAGATATACAGTGTCATGTAAAAGTGTTTAGTAACTTTAAATTTATGTAGATTTCTAAGAATTGTCAGCTATAAGTGGATATTTCATGTTATCTGCAAATAAAATATTGGCCATGTTGAGGAAGAGTCCTTTTCATGCCTATTTACTATATTTTACAGCAGGGATTCTAAATAAGAGGGGAATATGCAAAATGATCCAAAAATTCACTGTGCAAAATTTTTGTTTCTCTAACCTTTACAGTTTTCTATTTTCAGTGTTATTGTGAATATTTTTCATAATAGCACCAATTTTGTTCTTATATATTGTTGGGTCTTACATCAAATTCCTGCATTCTTTTATTGTTTGAAATCATGGCAAAATTTTCATAGAAATCAAGATGAAGTTAAGGAAGATGGCCAAGAATGAGTCAGCAAGTAACAGCTAAGGAAATCAAGAAGTGGCATTTCAGAAATCCTCTTGGAGTTTCAAGATACTGGGAGTGTTTGGGAATGGTAAACATGAGGCCACCTTTGAAACATTCGATGGTACAGACAGCAGGTTTTGTTATCCTGATCCGATCAGTAGATCTGGTAATTAGATATAAAAACAATTTCAATAGGACTAATGCTTTTATCTGTAGAAATCCTGTTGTAAAACATCTACATAAGCTGCAAATTGTTAAACATTTAAAATAGTATAAAGTGACTGAAAACTTTTGCATAGTATTTTGTAATTTCATCATTCTATAATTAGCCTTTGCATAAGTAACAGAGAGAGTGTAAATGAGTTACTTTCCAATCCTATGATCAACATCGCGTCATATTTCATACTTAATGAAAAAAATCAAAAAATCACCCTATTTACATTTGGAACACTAATATTGTTATTAGACATGCTTTGTTTATGATACATAAAATCTAGACTGAATTTTTTTTAAAAACCCTCGTTTAGCTCTCTTATGTCTATATCTCTTTGGAATTTCATGCCATTCAAGGCAATAATGCCACTAAGATGCAAGGGGATTAATGAGGGGAAAAAATTAAGAGAACAATAAAATAAAATAAAAAAATAAATAAATTAAATAAATAAATAATAATAATAATAAATATAATAATAATAAATAAATAAATAAAAGAACAGGAATTAAGAAGACAAGATGATGTCTAAAGAAGTGTGTGTGTATTTTATTGATTCATTTTTTATGGTTTATCAACCCTTTTCAGGTTATTTAAAGCCAGAGATTTTTTTTGGAGCTAATAATGGTTTAGTGATACAAGTCTTACTAATTAACACACGGTTGGGGGAGAAGAGGTGAATTAATACCTTTCCCAAGGGCATTTGCACATAAATGAATATAATGAACCCAACAGGAGTTGGAACACTGGTCTCCAATTAGCAATTCCGAGCCATTATCCATTACACTACTTGTATATCCAAACTTACAGCACCTGATATTTCTAAGTGGTCACCCATCTAGGAACTGACCAGGCTTAAAGTTGCTTTAATTTGGTGATTGTACAGGAACCTGTGTTTCAATGTGATATGGACATAAGCCTTTGTGTGATATTTCTGAGATAGAGTAGAATCTTTATTATTTATTTGATACCACATCTCTATTATTTTATGCCCTAAATATTCATCAGTGTTTCCATGGCCGAAGTAGTAAGAGCAACGTCCATAAAAAAAGGCTGTCAGAACATAAGAAACAAGTGATAATCTTGACAAATGTTATTTCTTTATTTGTATTTCCATGTTATTTGTTTAATCGTCAGAGTGTATCAGCTCCAAATATTGTTATAAAAAAAACAACAATAATAAGATGAAGTAAAACTAGTATTAAAATAATATCTGCTTGCTTTTATTTTCACTACATCACAACAATGATGACAACATTCATCTTCAGAGTAATGAAATTATATACTTATGTATGATGCAACCACTGAATTTTTTTGCATGGATTTAACCACTCCAAAAAAAAAAAATTGCCTATGTATAGTGCAACTGCCTATTTTTTTGTGTAAAAAAGAAAAAGATAAAAAAAACTCACACTATACTCAAATATATATATATGGCAAACACACACACACAATCATAATATTACAGTTTTACTAACTATTGAAAACACAAGACTAAGTTGATTTGCTTTTTTTTTTCTTTTTTTTTTTTTTGACAGCTTATCAACCCTTTTGTTTGTAGGTTATTTCAAGCCAAAACATATTTTGAATTATAAGAATAATTCTTTTTTTGTAAGTGAATATTACATCAACAGATTTTTGAGAATAACAATGACTTTTCCAGAAACAAGCTCTACTATTTAACTCATAGCTAGGGAGAAGAGATGGATTTACTCTTTCTTCAGCACCAGACTTTGCCAATTATTGTCGGCCAATGGGTGGGTGGCCCTGAGGCCATTTTGAGACATGGGCCCTACATTGTCCTATGGATGTAAGATTCCTTTTTTCACTTACGTGTGGGCATTTATATACTGAACTATCCCACATGTGTACACCCTAGCCACAGCTGGATTGATCACATGGATCTGCTGAGATCAATCACTGACATTGAGTGAATCATGGATCTTCACTCTTGGCTAGGAGGTCATCTTTCGGCTCAATCATGCATCTATCTTCTCTAAAGGACACACAAGTGCAAATTCTATTCTGAAGTGAGTCCAGTACATATTACACAATCACAGAAGCAATAAAATTATCTTAAACCAATATATGACCATGAGTGTAATACAGTTATTTCTGTTATTTCCATGTAGTTTTAACTTTAGAATTTTGGCCTTGTTTACAGTTTATTCTTCTGATGGCAGCATAATTCTGCCTTGAAATTTAATTATTTTTTCACATCTTTCCAACATATATAAGCAATAAACAACTTCTGAAGCCAACCAAAATTTTTCTCCCAAATCCGATTTCTTACGTATATATAATTATAAAGTTATTTCCCTGGGAGTACTAAAAGCACAATATCCAATTATATACCTATGCAGGCTCAAACTGTGCTGGAAGGCACATTCTTTTTATTAAGATCCTCAAATGCACATAGATATAGATAAATGCACGTAGATATAGATTTAGACTGCTTAAAAAACAGCAATGTCCACTCAAACACATTTATCCACTAAAATATAACATTTAAAGTAAGAAGAAACATTTACATACATATTGGGATAAAGATACACAAACATGCATTCTAACAGAAGTATGCACTATATACACAATATATACATCTTACACATTAATGTACTCACCATTTATAAATGTACTCCACATACAAATCTGCAAGCAAAATGCAAATAGATATTTATATGTAACTACAAGCACATGCATGCATGCATACATGTGTAATGAACATTCACAGATAAATATGCAATTTCATCGAAAAGTTTAGAGAATGTGGCTATTTTTGACTGCTGTCTTTTATTTTTCTTAAAAATTGTTTTAAGAGAAATATTTTATAGATTTCAACTAAAAGCAGTACTGGGTACTTAGTCAATGAATGCCAAACGTTTTCTTATAGGGAAACAGCTAATGTTACCATTACCATCTGTCTGCCATTTGCATACAGGCTAAGAAAAGGTAGTGACAAAATTTCATGCCAATTTAAATTTGTGCATGTTGTTCAAATTTTTGTGCAGCATCTCTTATGTGTGTGTGTGTGGGTATTGTCTTTTCATTCACACACACGCACACATGCATATATATATGTATATATATATATATGTGTGTGTGTGTGTGTGTGTGTGTATTACTTATGTTGACTTTCCACATTAAATTAAGCAAAAGGTTTAAAAGGAAACCACCATCAATTCTAGAAAGAGAGATAACAGTTACTGGACTTGAGAAACCTACTTTCCTGAAATGCTGTTTTAAGAGAAGATTTTCTAAAATTATTTCACCCCAAGCAAGGCAATAATGTCACTAAGATGAAGGGGTTACAAACAGTGAAAGATAATGGGAAGACTTTAATGATTAGAAGTGAGTAGAAATAAAGGAACAGGATTCAAGAAGACATAAGATGGCAATTGACATAACATTTAAATTTTTGAAGATTGTATTAGGTTGGTGCAAAAATAATGTCGTTTTCTCACATAGTAACATATGTGAGAAAACGACATTATTTTTGCACCAACCTAATAGTTGATAGGAAAGCAAGAAGCCAGAAGGTGAGATGTGCAAGAAAAGAAACTATTAGATTATAGAAGAGACGGTTACATCTAGCTAGTTCGACAGTAAAATGGCGAGACCTAGTTGCCAATCTAGTAGCATGCTTCAATTCATGTAGTTGGGACACCAGGTAAAATAAAATGAGTAGGTAGAAAAAAGCAGTAAACACACTACAGTTTATAACTTTTTTCTTCTTATTATTTCTAAGATATTTCAAAATTTAAAAATCTTAGCAATAAAAAAAAATAAATTTTTTATACCCAAACATTTTTTTTTAATCATTTCACCCAAGCAAGGTGATAATGCCACTAAGACACAAGGGATTACTGGGAGTGAAAAAGAATGGGAAGACTTTAATGAGGAGAAAGAACAATAAAGGAACAGGATTCAGGATTTAGTGATTGACATTGCATTTAAATTTTTGAAGATTGTTCATGGCAGGGAAGCAAGAAATCAGAAGGGAGTGCCACAGACGAGAAGTGCGAGAAAAGAAACTATTACAATAAAACAGATGGTGTATTTTCTGTATGAAAATGGCTAATCTCACTATTACTTGTAGTAAGCAAAGTGTCTATTGGGATTGGAGGGGGGAACATCTTCCAACAACTACGGGGAAAAGAGATAGGAAGTAACAAAAAATAACACTGCTTCATAAACCATAGCACCTTGAGGAACAAAAATACCCACAGGACTGATTTTACAAGACACCATGTCTTGCCGACAACTGTTTTCCCCACAGCTTTTATTGGTATGAGGTATCTTACAAAGACCTAGATCTTGACCAGTTGCAAAGTGGCCTGTATCTAGCTAGAAATGCCAGACTGTCTCACTACTAACAGGAAAAACTTGGATGTAATGATATTGATGTGTTCAACACGAGGGCCTCTTTTGCATCTGTACTGATACATGTTCACTACATTACTTTTATCAGACACAATTTATTTATGACCCTGTCTTCATTCAGTCAGTTAAGTTATAAGGGATGCATGATTGGGGGATCATGTCTCTTTTGATTCATGACTGACAAGGCAGAAGGTTTACCCACAGTAGATTGATGTTTCTTTCTGCAGTAGACTGGTTGCCAACCATGACTTTAGAATCCAGTCTGTCCTTCTATTCAACCCATAGCTGGGGGTAAAAAAGATGGACTCATACCTTCCCCAAGGGTATTTGCATGTAAGTGAATGTAACAACCTGAATGAAATTTGAACTCAGCTCTCTGCGTTCTCATTCTGAGCCATCACCCATGGCACCACACTACAAAGTCTTCATTAATGAATTTAAAAATAAAGTTTCATTATTTAATAAGAAATATAAATAAATATGTACACACATGTGTGAACACACACACACAAACATCCTAATTATGAATACACTGAAAGCTGCATAAAAATTAAATAAGTATAAAAATTTTACATTTTGACACTAAATATATTAATTACAGGATATGTTATTTTCAAAAATGCACTTTCAAATTTAATACCTGCTGACATATATTGCTATGATATCTTTATTTCTAATGCATTCTACTTGACTATTTCGTTATTTTTCCTTTGCATTTATTTAAAAAAATATAAATTTCAAAAGAGGACATATTTTACTGGTGAGAGATTTATTTGTTGATTGTATCATTACTTTTTTGCCTTTTCCCATTTCCCTGCAAAAATATATATACAGAAAGTGTTAAATATCTTTTGCTCTATAGGCATATATATTTATTTACATGTCAAAATTTGAATATACTTATTAAGTAATTGTATATATCTAGAAGCCCACCAATAGTGCTTTATGGTCCATGCAAACCCAAAAGTCCATAAAAGAATAAATATGAAAATCAGAAGTGACCTTCAAATAGTCTCAATCTCTGTCAAACTGTGTTCAGACATCTCAAATAACATAATTAGACACAATATATTATAAGAAAATCTCACTAGTAACTTTCTGTGAAACCCCCCACCTGACACTGCATAGATTCTACTGGAGGCTCTAGGCAGCCCCAAGACAAGCACACTGCTACTCTCAGTGAACATCTATCTATCATATGAATAAAGAAAAAAGAAAATTTATCTGCGCCAACACATTTCGTCCTCTGAGGAATTTGATCAAGGCAAATATAAGGATTTTATTTTGTGACAAGTATTTGTGTACAAGAGCAAAGATGTTCTTAGTTTTTTCCAAAGTTTTGAGTATAGGAGTACTCCTAAATTTTCATCAGGTTAATAGAAAAGTCAGGCAGTTTCGTAGACATGTCCATGTTTAATAAACAAAAGTGAGTAGATGTGTATGATTGTGTGTGTGTGTGTGTGTGTATATATATATATATATATATATATATATATATATATATATATATGTGTGTGTGTGTGTGTAAGCAAATATGTGGATATAGATCTGACAGTAAGAAGAAAAATATACAGAAAAAACAAACAAAAATCCTAATATGCAATTATGCTGTTATATTATATCATATTATATTAACATTAAAACAGCATAATTGAATATTAGGATTTTTGTTTGTTTTTTCCATATATTTTTCTTCATATATATATATATATATATATATATATATATATATATATATATTAGGTTGGTGCAAAAATAATGTCGTTTTCTCACATATTTACTATGTAAGAAAACGACATTATTTTTGCACCAACCTAATATATATATATATATATATATATATACATATATATGCATGTGTGTGTTATGAAAACTTAATAATTATTAGTTTGATTTATTTTCTTTGATTTGTTTTCTATGATTTGTTTTCTATGATTTTATTTTCTTTCTTTGATTTTATTTTCTTTGATTTGTTTTCTATGCCTTTCCAGGTTGTTTAAAACCAGAAAATGATTGTAAGAATTTTTGTTTAATAATAATAAATGGTTCAGTTATAAAAATTTTACAAGTTAATCTGTAGTTGGGGGGAGAAGAGGTGGTTCATAAGGGTATTTGCATGTAAGTGAATATAACAAACCCAACAGGAATTGAAACTTGGCTCTTCTATTAAAAATCCCAAGCCATTATTCCTTATACCACATGCACATCCAAGCTTACATCACCTGGTATTCCTAAGTGGTCACCCAAGTACTGACCAGGTTCAATGTTGCTTAACTTCAGTGGTGATCATATTGGAAGCGGTGTTTTAACAAATTATTACTTTATTGCATTTATAAAAATGTTTGCGTAAAAAAAATTGTAGGACTTTGTGCTTGACAATTCTTTATTGTCCTTGTGTTCGTTTTTTCTCAATAAATTCTTATAGAACCTTTTTAGTTGTCTGCATATAAATCCTAGATAATTTATTTATGTTATGGACAGATACAAATGGTTACATTATTTCATAAGATGTATAGAAGTCTGGTGTCGAACTTTCCTAAAAAGTAAAAGCAAAAGAGGTCGGAAGGTAATTTAACAAAATGCAAAGTGGTTATATACTTGGTCAGCTTCCTACATAAAATTTTGTAATTGATAGATAAAAGGCCCCTTTAAGAAACTGGTAAATAAATTTATAGAAAATAGGGAAATACAAAACTACTTTGGCAAATTATTATGCAACCATTAAGTAAAGAGCATCCATATAAGATGTTAATAATACTAACTAAACATCTGATTTTTAATGTTTTTGTTTTAATATCCTAAAATAATATATATATATATATAATAATATATATAATATATATATATATATATATATATATATATATATATATATGTTAGCTCTATCTCTGATATTGAGCGCTTTCTAATAAATACCGCGCATATAATATATAAATAATTATACACATATATATATATATTTATTTATATTTATATACACACACTTTTCACACACACACACATATATATATATATATATATATATATATATATATATATATATATATATATATATATATATTCCAAGAGGATAGAATCCAGGTAGATCTCAATGTCCAGGACAGAGCAAGAATATAATATAAAAAACTCAAACACTAATATTCCATGGTTATTATTTATTACATTGGAATCATAACCACATCCTATTCATCAGACCTACGAATTTATAGTATTTATTTATTAACTGGATTGTAATTATGATTCCAATACAATAAATTATAACTATGGAATATTAGTGTTTGAGCCTTTTATATTATATATATATATATATATATATATATATATATATATATATATATATGGCTAATATGTTCTTGTTCACAAAAAACTCATTAGGTTTTCAGACAGACATAAATTTTGTGAATCCTTCCTGTCATAATATTAATTCCAGTATGTCTGTATTGAGCTGAAATGCTTGCCTAGTCTGAATCTGTCCTGGTTGAATTTACAGTCCTCATTCAAATCACCTTATTGATGGTTGAAATGATCCTTCCTGTTGCCAAATAGGGTCATTTTCTACTGCCCCTAAACATGGTGTCTATGGACTATCTGTCCACTCTCACTTTCAGAAGAAATTCATGGGTAGATCATGAAGAAACCCTTCTACAAATTCCATCTATTTATTGACCTGTTTATCTGGCAGTCTCTTTTCTGTTTATTTTTTTATCTAAATTCCTAAGTGAAGAAGAGAAAAGAATTCACCTGTTAATTATTTTCATCGTATATAAAAGTACCATATAACTCATACATGCTTGTAAAATCTTATCAAAAAATTAAATGTTGCTGTTGTTTCTGCACATAACTAGTAAATAAACAATATTATAGATAGCATAGATTATAGATATTGTTTGGGATGATAAAATAACTTTTAAAATGGTTATTGAACTTTATTGCTTAATTTCATAAGCTTCAGGGTTCCTAATCCAAAAGGGGGCACTGAAGCAACTTTTTTTAACAAGGGTTTTTTTTCCAACAACAATAATTTTTTTTTTTTGGTTATTAAGAAAATGCCATTTTAGTGATAGAATCCTAAGCCGATGGGCTGAAGTAGTTAATGTTGGCCATAGAATCTGCTCTAATAACCATTTCATATGGTCTCAAAATTCAAGTTTAAAAATATTTTTGGTCAGGGGGTTTGCAGTGCCCAAACCTCCATAGCCTACATTTTTGCATTTGGATCCTCAAACCTGTTGTTGCAGGTTGTGAAAGGGACCCCAAAATTGTAGGTCAGACACTAGTGTGGATGTTTTTTTTTTATTTAAATCTCTTTACATTCTGTAGTCTTTTTTTTCTATTGAAAATCAAAGTACAATAATTACTGACTTTAATCAAAAAGGAGAAATTTTTGCATTAATCATAACAATCTATTCCATATTATAAAGAACAATGTGACTTTCTACACTTATCAGTCTTGCAACCTGATCTCCCCTACTTAGTAATATTTCATTGTTTACAGGAGGCATTATTCAATGCAAATAAGCAAACATGCTTAATGTTT
Source organism: Acanthosepion lycidas (assembly GCA_963932145.1). NCBI lineage: Eukaryota > Metazoa > Mollusca > Cephalopoda > Sepiida > Sepiidae > Acanthosepion > Acanthosepion lycidas. The sequence goes on along the minus strand of OZ010602.1, from coordinate 62,700,362 downwards.
GCATAATAGAAAACCTCATTAGTAAGTAATGAGAACACATTATTAATCCATTGCTTTATATTTCTTTTGTTTCATGTTAACATTCTTTGGATATTTTTTATTTTAATAATGTAATCATTAAAATCCTTTCTTATATACAACAAAACTGTAGAGATAAAAATCCTAGAGATTAATAATGCAGAAAATAGAAAAAAAAACAAGTGACAAATTAAATATTGCCATCATTTTTGACAATGCAGGAACACACTAGTTGTTTATAATTCAACATTGAACAAATTTGAATCTAAATTTAAATACCCCAAAATCGCTTATGAACAAAACAGATCATTTTTACCAAATTATCATAAGCCATGTAAAAGATTTA
>OZ010602.1:62084998-62089998 GCA_963932145.1 Acanthosepion lycidas | reverse complement strand
ATGAGGAGGGAAAATTGGAACATGCTTGAAAGAGATTTTAATTGTAAATAAATTAACGACTAAAAACAAAATAAAAAAAGGTTCCAAAAAGAGTATAACACAGAAAAAAATTTACTCATATTTTTTTTCGCTCAGACGTAAGGAACGAATGAAGTGTTCCTTTTGCTTACATTGACTTGGTTGATGAAATTTAATATACACCGGCTCAAGAACTCGAAGATGGTGGATCGAGCGAAGCTCTATGTAAAATTGAAAACAATTTGTCATTGTAATCTGCGGTACAGTTGTCAGGATTGTCCAGTAAATGTTGCCCAATGGAAGAGTCGTTCACAGATTGAGTGGTTCTATTCTTATGACTCTGACCACTAGAACGCAAATAGGTAGGCACGTGCTGCGTAAGGCGAGTTTCCAGTCATTTCCAGTCATATATATATATATATATATATATATATATATATATATAGAACGTTGGCGCGTAAAATAAAATATTCAGTGATGCGATATATACCGCATCACTGAATATTTTATTTTACGCGCCAATATATATATATATATATACCGCTTCACTGAATATTTTATTTTACGCGCCAACGTTCTTTTGTAAAAGTGTTGGCTGAAAGGTTCTCCTAAAGTTAAAATGACATCCTCTCTATTAAGTCTATTTTCCTCTTCTGTGGATATAGGTCTTATGTGTGTGTGTGTGTATATGTACGTGTTTGTTTAGAATAAAATATAAATACCTTCTTAAATAAAAATTATTTTTTTATTATATATTATTATTTTAGATCCGCCTATTATAATATTTATATATTTTAATAAATACCATTAAACACTGTTTATATAAAATAAAATATTAATCCTCGTTTATTTTAACTGCAACATATATTTTTTAAATAAAGAAAAACTGTAATCCCCGTATAATATATGGACTGCTAAGCAGGTATTTTTAAAAAAATTGAAATTATGTAATAGTCAGCCTTTACCTAGCACCCGAAGATTGCGCTGTGCATGAAACACCGAGTCTTGCTGGCGGTGAGGGATATGTAGACTTATTATACTTAATAGCACTGTTATATTACATCAAACACTACTTTATTAACAGCAGCAATTAACGTGAGATTATATATATATATATATATATATATATATATATATATATATTAGGTTGGTGCAAAAATAATTTCGTTTTCTCACATAGTAACATATGTTAGAAAACGAAATTATTTTTGCACCAACCTAATATATATATATATATATATATATATATATAATCAAACGTGGATACTTCGCATTTGAAATAGACGCCCCATTTTTATTCATTAAAAATGTGTATTACGTCTATTTGCCTGTGCATTCTAAAAATCTTAGTAAAGAAAATGTTCTCTGATAGGGAACTGAACCTGCCCTCTCCACTTTTGTAGAAGCAATCAGCGTCTGATCTGGCGGGCTTTACCGCTCGGTCACGAAAACATCCAGTAAGTAAGGCTCGACTTTTTGTAAAGCACGTAAAGTGGGACACAGGTTCGATACTTACCAGATAACATATTTTCTTTATTATTTCTCGAATGTGCAGGATAATAAATGCAATATCCGATGTTTAATAAATAAAAATAGGGCGTCTATTTCAAATACGAAGTGTCCACTATAACGTTTGAAATACTAAAAATGTCGGATTAAAATCTATCTATCTATCTATCTATCTATCTATCTATCTATCTATCTATCTATCTAGTTTCAGTATTTTACTTCAGCATGCTCTTGCGTCTTCCAGATGAAAAGTGGTAGATTTCGAAAATACTGATTGCTGGATATTTATCGAATTCTCAACTTATCGATCCCAGCACTCGAAGCCTGGTGTGATCAAAGATGAAAATTTACTCACGAAAAAGTTGCTGTGTTTATTTATTTCTAGTCCGAGATATATGCAGTTCATTTGAACTTATGCAAATCACATAAACCTCAATAAATTGAATTTAGTTTGAACAATTTTTGCCAAATTTTAAACGATTAATTTTGGTGTCAAAGCAAAGCTTGTGTTAAATCTTTAGCTAGTTATACAGTTGTTGGGTCTATTATAAAAACCACAGTCTGAAGTTATTATGCAAAACCAGAAAATCACTATTTACTTCAATAACAAGTAATAAAATCATAAACAACTAAACAACATTTATAATAGAAAACTTTATAATATAAAAATATGATATTTTTTATAATATAATATATGATAATATATAATATTTTATAATATAAAAATATATTTTTATAATATAAAATTTTATAATATAAAAAAAACGTATATAAGTTTTTGAAACATTTACATCTTAATATGGTGACCCTTCTTAATAAAAACCAACAATTTACAGAGTGCCCAATAAAAAGGCAGTAAATTCGGGAAGGAGTGAGTCAACCGTTGAACATTTCTGACGACTGATGTGACTGAAAAATTCAGGAAGAATTTCTGCAAATTTCGTCAAACCCCGGGTCGGATGTTCTTTGAAAAGTACGATAACTTGACGTTCCAAATTCGGTGAGTTACTTAGCCATAGTAAAAGAGCAGAACGAAAGATGAAAGTTGTCTGCAAATAACCTTTAAATGACGAGTAACAAGATCGAGCAGCAATTAATCAATCATAAAGAACCAATCAGAGTTAAGTAATTACGCGAGAGTCAAATGATTATTCGAGAAATTGATTCAAGGATATTCAAGATCAATTATTCTTGGAGGACAAAACAGTGATAATAAATTTGCCTGTATTATCCATTGATTTTATTAATTTTCAGCAGGTTCAGTTTTCGACATGATGGTTTTAACTGCTTTCCATAGGATTTGTTGTCATATTGTTTGTCACCTTTATATAATTTCATGTTCAGAATTGACCATAGATTTTCGATCGGAATCAGATCGGGAGTTAATGGTGGTCTTTCCATTATCTTATCACCTTTTACGCTAAAAAAAAGTTCACAGGTAACCTTAGATACATGAAAAGGAACATTGTTGTGTATAAATACACATTTCACTTCGAAACTGCAAAGCTGGGACTTGTACTATTCAAAGAAAGTGTTGTCTATGAAATTGCAATAGTTAGCACTGTTCATTTTAACTCATTGACCAATAATAGTTTTGTCGACAATTCCAGCTCCTATCATCACATTGCTGTCTTCCTTTATCCACAGGCACATATGGATCGAACCTCATCGAATAAAATCCATCCTTGGCCGATCCATCAGGTTCATTAAGTGTCACCCGAGATTCGTCCATGACAATTTAGAAAAGTCAATTTTCATGTGTTTTTTGGCCCAGTTTTGACGCTTTAAAATATTTGCTTTACTGAGAGGAATTTACCTATGAGATTTCTTGACAGATCCTAATTTGTGAAGTATTCTACACATTTTGTACTTGACGCCTTCAGTTCTATCCTATTCAAAAATCTGAGCACTGGTCAAAAGCAGTTGTTTTCTATAACTCACTTTAGTTCACGTTCCCCTCGGGGGGACAACTTCTTAAAGTCTTTTTCCTTTGCTTCTAGTTCTTAACTTTGTTATATTATCAACAGCCTTTTTTTTATCGTTCAATGACGTATTCGAAGCACTTTTGATAATATCACTGTGGACAATTCCTCAATCAATAACTTTTTTTTTATTTTCTGTTTTTCCGAATGTGTTAGATCCTTTCCCTCATACATATTTCAGCATATATGGAAAAAATGATATTGATTGATTTCAGAAACATTAAACTAATATTAGATTAATCTGCATAACTTCAGTTTTATAATAAACACAATAACCTAAATAAAACTACTTAAAAAAATTAACACAAGCTTTGTTTGGCATCGAAATTAATTGTTTAAAATTTAACAAAAATTGTTCAAAGCAAATTCAAGTTATTGATGATTATGTGATTTGCATAATAACATGGACTATATGGGGGACACAAAGGGACATAATATTCAATAGGCGAAAGTCAATAAGTGATGATCTTGAATTATTTTTTTTTTATTGCAGATTAGTAAGTATTTTAGTTTGGAATTATTTTATGTGTTATATATTGTAATTTATTTTTTATATTTTAATATAGATGAATGCTATATATATATATATGCTATATATATATATATATATATATATATATATATATATGCTATATATATATAGGCTATATATATATGCTATATATATATATATATGCTATATATATAGGCTATATATATATGCTATATATATATATATATGCTATATATATATAGGCTATATATATATATGCTATATATATATATGCTATATATATATATATGCTATATATATGATATATATATGCCATATATATATGCTATATATATATGCTATATATATATATATATGCTATATATATATATATGCTATATATATATATGCTATATATATATATGCTATATACTATATATATATGCGACATATGCTATATATATATATATGCTATATATACATGCTATATATATATGCTATATATGCATGCTATATATATACATGCTATATACATATGCTATATATATACATGCTATATATATATATGCTATGTATATACATGCTATATATATATATATATGCTATGTATATATAGGCTATGTATATATATGCTATGTATATATATGTTATATATGCTATGTATATATATATGCCATATATGCTATATATATATTCTCTATATATAGTATATATATACATATATATATATATATACTATATAAATATGCTCTGTATATATGCTACAAATATATATATATATACTATATATATATGCTCTGTATATATGCTACATATATATATATATATATACTATATATATTAGGTTGGTGCAAAAATATTATCGTTTTGTGACGTTAAAAATACGTCAAAAAACGATATTAGTTTTGCACCAACCTAATATATATGCTATATATATATATTTGCTATATATATATATGCTATATGTATATATATATGCTATGTATGTATATGATAGATACATATGCTATGTATATATA
>OZ010602.1:62077498-62079998 GCA_963932145.1 Acanthosepion lycidas | reverse complement strand
GGAATCTCAACAGAATGCAGAAAGCACTGGATGGTCGTCGTTTATTTAATTATTTGGGTTAAATTATTTTGCTTGTCATTATTTATTTTTATTTTTTTATCTTTATTTTTTATTTTTATTTCTTATTTCATATATTCATTTTTTTTAATTTTATTTTAATCGGTGATTTTATTAACGTAGTAAAAAAATTTTTATATCGCTTATTTGATAGTTTGTTTTGTTTTGGCAAGATAATAAAAGCTATTTATTTATTTTTGGGGTTGATTGTTGTAGTTTATTCTAACTATTATTTCGGCAGGAGCAGTTTTTAATTTGTTTATTACTTCATGTATTTATTTGGATTGATTATCTTTATTTGTTTTTTCTGACTGTCAATTTATCGAGATCGGTTTGTTAGTTTGTTTATTTATTTGGGTGAATTTAGATTAATTTATTTTAATTATTTTTATTTATTTGTTATACTGTATATTTTTATTTACTCTTTTCGGTTTTCGATTTTTAAGTAACGTAGTGTTTTTTATCGTTATATAACAGTTATAGCTTCGTCCGATTTTTAGTTTGATTTTTATAGTCTAACTAATATTTTTGTCATAATGGTTTGTTAATTTGTTTATTATTTACTTTATTTATTTGGGTTCATTGAGTTTTTGAATTTTTATTTATTTATTCTATTTCGTCTATTCTAACAGGTGTGATTTGGTAATTTGTTTGGGTTAATTTATTACTTATTTATTGTCATTTTGTTTATTTATTTATTTTATTTCTATTTTATTTTATTTTTCCTGCTTTCGATTTTTAAGTAACGTAGTAGAAATTTGTGTTCATGTCTGCATTTTGAGATGAGCTTGGATCTTTTATTTAATAATTTATTTTGGTCAGGGAAGGTAATGATAGCTATTTTTCCTCCAAGCAAAGTTTGCAAGTTTTTGATTGATTGTTGTAGGCTGATGATCTTTTCCTTATTTTCCAAGATATTTTTGGTGTGATGTGTGTTTTTAATTTCCCAGATATACTTAGAAAGCATTGTGCTGTTCGCATATTTACTATTTGTGAAAGATGTTTTGTGTGCATAATTTCTTTGTTTCCAGGATCCTTCAGTTACTCCTATGTATACTTTTTCTTCATTATCTGGTGATTTTATCGTGTCATGGTATATTACGTTGTTTTGTAAACAATTACCGTTTAAGGAACATTCGTTCTTTATTCTGCAGTTACATGTGGGTTTAATTTGTTCGTGCGGTTTGTTGATAATTTTCCTATTGTGCTTTTTTATTATTTGTTCCATGTCCTCGGTGCAACTGTAGCTGATTTTACTGTGTTTTTGTTGAATATTTTGTGTAAGGTGCTTGATTCCGGGAAGTGTTGTGTAAGAGTTTGAAGAATATTTTTCCTATGTTTGTTTTTACGTTTTTGCTGTACGGTGGGTTGAACCATATGATATTTCTTTTTCTGTTGGCCGTTTTATGTTCTGTGGTGAGTATGTGCGTGTTGCTGGGAATCCACTATCTTTTAGGGCTGTTTCTTAGTCTTTCTTAGCTTTGTTAAATGTGAATTCATTGGAGGAATTGTCGGAAAGCCTGCGATTAATCGATTTGGGTATTTGTTTAATTATAGAAGGTGGGTGGTTGGAAGATGTTTGTATATAGAGTGGTTTATCATTTTTATATATTTGCGCGTGTATATATATATATAAAAATATATATATATTTGTGTGTGTGTATATATATATATATGTTTATATATCTGTGTGTGTGTGTGTGCATACATATATATGTATATATATATATTTATATATATATATATATTTATATGAATTTTTGTGTGTGTGTATATATATATAGATATATATTTTTGTGATATACATATATTTATAAAAAAAAATACTACGTTACCTAAAAATCGAAAACCGAAAAGAGAAAATATACAGTATGACAAATAAATAATAACAAGTAAAATAAATTGACCTAAATTCATCCAAATAAATAAAAAACAAACAGATCCCGATAAACTAACCGTTAAAAACAAATAAAGATAATCAATCCAAATAAATACATGAAGTAATAAACAAATTAAAAACTATTCCCGCCAAAATAATAGCTAGAATAAACTACAACAATCCACTTCCGGTAAAATAACCTCCAAAATAGACTACCCAAAATGCACCACTGACCTGTATATATAAATAGTCGAGAAAAATAACAGCACACGAGGACTGACGATTGGATCTAGCATAAAACACACTGTCGCCTCTAAGTGTGGACTTCTATGTTCACTTTCATATTTACACACGATCTATCTCTGATATTTAGCACTTTATATAGCATAAAGACTATTTTTCATCATATAGATTTATATATATTTATATAAATTTGTGTGTGTGTATATGTATATATATATTTATATATGCGTGTATATATATATATATATATGTATACATATCCGTGTGTGTATATATATATATGTATATATATATATTTATAAGTATTTGTGTGTGTATGAG
>OZ010602.1:62029998-62074998 GCA_963932145.1 Acanthosepion lycidas | reverse complement strand
ATGTGTGTGTTTATATATATATATGTACATAGATATATTTATATATATTTCTGTGTGTATATATGTAAGTATATATATATTTATATATATTTGCGTGTGTATATGTATGTATATATATATTTATATATATTTGTTAGTGTATATATATGTATATATATATATTTATATCTATTTGTGTTCGTATATACATAAGTTTGTATGTATATATTTCTGTATATATTTGTTTGTGTGTATATATATATATGTATGTATATATATATATTTATATATATTTGTCAGTATATATATATATGTATATAAATATATATATTTGTGTGTATATATGTATATATATATATATGTGTGTATATATGTTTTACGTAGTTGCAAGAATAATGACGTAATAATGTCTTTTTTGACGTATTTTTAACGCCAAAAAACGACATTATTACGTCATTATTATATATATATGTGTCTATATTTGTATATATTGATATATATTTGGGTGTATATATGTATATATTTATATATTTATATATATTTGTGAGTATATATGCATATACATATTTATATATATATATATATTTATATATATTTGTGTGTATATATGTATATATATATATTTACATATATTTGTTAGTATATATGCATATACATATTTTTATATATATATATTTATATATATTTGTGAGTATATATGCATATACATATTTTTATATATATATATTTATACATATTTGTGAGTATATATGCATATACATATTTTTATATATATATATTTATATATATTTGTGTGTATATATGTATATATATATTTATATATTTATATTTGTTTATCTTTGTGTGTATATCTCTCTATATATATTTATATATATATTTATATATATTTGTGTGTATATATGTATATCTATATATTTATATCTATATATTTATATATGTGCGCCTATATATATATTCATACATATATTTATACATATATTTATTTATATATATTCATCTCTGTGTATATATGTATATATATTTATTTATACATATTTGAGAATATATATGTATATATATGTTTATATATATTTGTCCGTATATATATATTTATATTTATATATATTTGTGTGTATATATATATTTATATATATTTGTGTATATATATATATATTTATATATATTTGTGTGTATATATATATTTATTTATATATATTTGTGTGTATATATATATATATTTATATATATTTGTGTATATATATATATATATTTATATATATTTGTGTGTATATATGTATATATTTATATATATTTGTGTGTATATATATTTATATATATTTGTGTATATATATATACATTTATATATATTTATGTGTGTTTATTTATATATATTTGTGTTTGAATATATATATATATATATATAAATATATATATATTGAAATATATTTGTGTATTTATATATATACTTATATATACTTCTGTGTATATATATATATATATATATATATGCATATATATATATTTATATATATTAGTTTTTTACACATATACATATATTTCTGTGTGTATATATATTTATCTATGATTGTGTCTGTATATAAATATATTTTTTTTGTCTGCATATATATATATTTATATGTTTGTGTCTGCATATATATATATTTATATACGTTTGTTTGTGTATGTACATTTATATATATTTGTGTCTGTATACATATATATTAGATCTATATATATTTGTGTCTGTGTATATATATATTTATATATATTTTTGTCTTCATATATATATATATTTATATACGTTTGTGTGTGTGTGTATATATATATATATATATATATATATATACACATATATATTCATATATATATTTGTGTGAATGTATAATTAAATATGTGTCTGTGTATATATATTTTTATATATATTTGCTTGTTGTGTATATATATATATATATACATATTTGTGTGTGCGTATGCGTATGTAAATATAATTATATATATTTGTGTGTGTGTTTAGATACATATATATATATATATTTATATATATATATATGTATTAGGTTTGTGCAAAAATAATGATGTAATAATGTCGTTTTTTGACGTTAAAAATATGCTAAAAAACGACATTATTACGTCATTATTTTTGCACCAACTTAATAACTATAAATTTTTTGTGTACGTTTATATATATATATATATATATATATATATATATATATATTTGTGTGTCTATTTATATATGTTTGTCTGTCTATATATATGTATATATATATTTATATATATTTGTGTGTGTATGTATATATACATATGTATATACGTATATATATTTTCGTGCGTATATATGTGTGCGTATAAATATTTATTCATACATATTTGTGTGTGTATATATGTATATATATATATTTGTGTGTGTACAAATATATATAAATATATACATATATACACACAAATATGTATAAATACATATATACACACGCCAATAGATATATATATGTACATTTATATATATACGCACAGCTATATATAAATATATATACACATATACACACACACACACACATATAATATATATATATATATATATATATGCACACACACACAAATATATATTTATATATATATATCCATTTATATATATACACGGTATATGACGGTTCCGTATCGGATACAGTTTCGATTCTTGGCGGAGGACGAATATTTTCTATGAAAAATTTCTCGTAATTTCAGGCCCTAAATGTTATTATACTGTTTATTATGAAACAGAGCATTTACTTAAGTATTTTCTATGTATAAAAAAAATGTATCAACATAAAAATGTCTTCAAATATATTTGTCTGTACATATATGTTTATATGTATTCATGCTTGTGTGTGTGTATGCGTGTATATATGTCATTGTATATATATGCATGTTTATATATGTTTATGTTTGTATATTTATTTATGTATGTGTGTATGTATATACATATGTCTATTTTTGTGTCTGCGTGGATATTTGTGCATGTATATTCATATTTATATATATTTATTCATGTCTGCATATATATATATATATATATATATATATATATATATATATATATATATATATATGTATATGTATATATTCATACGCACACACTGTCGATTCTACACAAAATTGCATCCAAGTATTTGATGAAACAAAATGAATGTATACAGGAAAAAGAAAAATATTTTACTTTCAGATTTTTCCTTCTGTTATCTTTTTACGGTAGGAAGTAACGAACGCTATTATTCCGACCACTTTCGTCTGTATATCGGAAGGAAAAACAGATTAAAAAAGTAATAACAAAAATAAGGCGAAAAAATATGTAAAAAAAAAAAAAAAAAACCCTCCAAAAATGGTATAATTCAATGCACTGAAAAATCTGTCACAGCTTTGAACCACGAAAAAAAACAACCTTCTTTCAGAAACCTTGCTGAGGCGTCCACAGGATTCTTTTCACTTCACTTCGATTTCAAGTACAAAATTCTCAGAACTTGTACAAGCAATCAATAACATTTTTTGGTGGTGAAAAATGATAAGCGACTTTCAAACTAGAGACTCATGGAAAAGAAACTCGTTTGTCCGTAAATAAGATTTTGTGATGTAGGGATGAGTACACGATAGTATCTCAAGGGGGGCTATATTGTCACGTGGTTTTTATTATGCAAAAAATAAACCAAAAAACCAAAAAAAAAAACAACAACTGGGGCCTGTTTCCATGGTGATATTGCAATGAAGAAATTAATAATAAAATTAAATAAAAGAAAACGCGAAATAAATAAATAGATAAACTGAATAAAAACTGGAATAATTTGCAGAAATCGAGTGAACTTACAGTTCATGAGTTATTTGATTAAAACAAAAAATATCTAGTCTTAAAAAATGTTTTTTTTTATATATATTTATTCTTGTGTTTGTACGACGAATAGAGGGAGAGGGACAGAAAGGGAAAGTGAGGATGAAGAAAGAAAGAGAGAAGCTTCCATCTCCCCCATGCACTCTAAAGCCACATTTTATATGCAAATCAAAAACACATTGAATCTGATTCACTGTTCATGCACTTCTCGTATTCACTATCGAAAATTGTTAAATGATTTCTTCAGGAAGCGTCCTCTCGACGGAACTCTCATTGTTGTAAAAGAAATGTCAGAGATGTAATCTGATATCTGTGGCGAAAACCGAGGTTTCTTGGCATTTCATGATACCTACACGTCACATTGAAGACCGTCGGTCACTATCTCTTCCAAAGATATATTCCATAATTTTAAGAAAGTCATTTCCATTCAAAGTGTTTTTGATTTTTGAACCTATTCCTTTTGTTATTCTTCTATCTTATTGTGGATTAGTAGCATGGGAAATAATATTTTAAAAATCATTTCACCCCCATGTAAGGTAGTAAAACCCCTAAGACACAAGGGCTTACTGAGGGTGAATGAATAATTAGACGAGGAAACATTTTTAAGGAGCGAGAACAATACAGGAGTAAACAATATATAACGATTGACATTGCATTTAATTTGGTTTGGTTTGGTTTGTTTTACGACATATCAACCTCAATAAGTTATTTAATGTCGCCAATTTTTTTATTTCTGGTAATATTTTTTTTTTCAAAAATGTATTGCTGGTAATAAATCTTTTTTTTACAAAGTATTTCTGGTATTAAAACGTGTTTTTGCATTTACATGGTGTTTCAACCCCAGTTTGAGGGTTAACTATTTACCCATAGTTGGGACCCTAACAGGTGCTACCACTCCAGGTCAGGGTGGACCTGGGAACACCAGCAATTAGGAGGTGGTTCCATGCTCCGCAAAACCTCCTGAACAGAGGCCTTGCTGTTCGGTGTAGTTTATCGTCTTACCCAGTACAGGACATTGCATTAAAATTTTTGAAGGTCAAAGTTGGTTGGAAAACATGGAGCATAGAACTTACCGTTGCATTTCAACTGTAAAATGATGAGACCTAGCTGCCAATTTAGTACTGCGCTTAAATTCATAAAATCATAGGGGGAATTTCATCCGAACAATTACCATGAAAGTATTTATAGAAAAGGCAGAGGGAAGCTACATTACGACGATGGGAAAGAGACTGAAGCCGAGATGTCAGGTCAGGACCAGTGATATTGCTGATTTTTCTTTGGATTTTATCAAGAATCTCTGAATATATAGCAGGAGCACCGGACCATATGTGGCAACAATATTCAAAACTAGGACGAATGGTGTAAAGGAATCACCTGGGTGCTGGGGAGTCGTTATTGATTCACTAGTTGTTGTGTTCAGTGCCCAAAATCTTTTGAAGTATAGTAGGAGCTCATTAACTCATAAGTTATAAGCGGATGATAAAATCGGCGAATAATAGCAAATTATACGCATATCCAAAAATCTTCGTCGGGAAATCGACACTGTTTGATTTCTGACGTAGCATATTGCCGTTAATTGGGATATGTTTTCTGGTATGGGTTCCACCCACAAATTAAAGCGAAGGATAAATCCCAAATTAATAAATCTGATGAGACTTTTGTGATTTTGAGGGGTTATGATTAAATATGTCAATTTAAGCTTATATTTTAGTCTTTTTAAAATAGATATTTTAGTGTTTCTTAATTTAAAAAATTGGACTGTGTCTAAAAATATTGGTTGCCAGGAGACAAAAGGTGCCGGCCCACAACTAAAATGCTATCATTTAATTTTGATAACAAATAAATAACTTTTTCAAAAAATACATATGGACAAAAGGGTGCAATTCAAATTTTTAAAACATTGGCAAATTCAGACGTCACTAGTCGATCCATCAAACCGCCATTATAAACGAAAAATGTAAAAAAGGAATTTAAAAATCTCTCATAAATCCAATATTTGGCCTAGAGATGTTTCCAAGCAAATTAGTAAATTTAATGATTAATTAACTGGATTTTGTAAAAGTAATACTTACGTTTTGCTTAGAATATAGTGAAAATAATCTTTATTTACACACGGTAGCCTGTGATGTCATAGGTCAACAACTGTAATTTTCTACTTGAATCACTGACTTTAAAAAATTAAAAAAAACTTTAAAGAAATATGAAATACTAGCAGTATCAAGAAATTGGTATTTATGCTTAGTATTAATTGTTATTAAACTTACATAACCCATAGTTTAAGAACATAATTTTTTTCTGTACACTTTTATGAATCTCAGAATTAATAATTTTATTTTGTATACTACGCTAGAAATATAAAAAAGAAATTAATTAAAATTATTGAAATAATACCCTTTTGAGTTTAATTTAATTTTATTGCTTTTATTTTTTATCATTTTCTTACCTATTTCATATAAAATACTTATTTGCACGCAATAAGTTTGTTGTATTATTATTTTGAATAATGTTAAATATCTCTTTCTTCTATATATATCGTGTCCCTTCAGGACGTTGGCGTTCATGGCTCTCCACAAATTCCTTTTCTTTTATAGTTCTTAATAATTTTGAATTTTTTGTTATCTCTTCTAAACCCCGTTTCGTCATCCATTTACTCAAGCTCGCCAGGTAGGTTATGCGTTGTTTTTCTCTTTCCATCGCAACTTCAATCTGTCCTGTGAGTATCAAATTTCTCAAGCTCTTTTTCCTCATTATGTGCCCTAGAAATTTCACTGTCCCTTCCTGGTGTTAACGTATAAATGTCCTTTTTGTTTTCATTTTCTTTAAAACTTCATCGTTACTCGCATGTTCGGTATATAGTATTCTCAGTATCCTTCTGTATAACCGAATTTCTATCTCTTCTTCGTCTGTGCGGAGGTTGTCCAGTATATAATTATAAAATATAATTAACATATAATTATAAAATATAATTAACATTAAGTCTTGTTCTTATGTCCATCGTCTTTGTCATGTTGAATTGATAATGTTAATTATATTTTATGAATATGTCCTGAAGATGGTTTATTAGTCCGAAACGTCCGACATTGGCATTATATTAAAATTAAAACAGCATAATTGCATATAAAGATTTTTGTTTGTTTTTTCCGTATATTTTTCTTCATATATGTTTGGATATATATGTATGTATATATATATTTATATATATTTGTGTGTGTATATGTATGTATATATATATATCTGTATATATTTATATATATTTGTGTGTGTATATGTATGTATATATATATTTATATATATTTGTTTGTGTATATATATGTATATATATATATTTATATCTATTTGTGTGCGTATATACATAAGTTTCTATATATATATATATTTATATCTATTTGAGTTCGTATATACATAAGTATGTATGTATATATTTATATATATTTGTGTGTGTCTGTATATATATATATATGTATGTATATATATATATATATATATATATATATATATATATATATTTGTGTGTATACATATGTAATATCAGTCTTATATTACAGTGAATTATGGATAATTTCTCACAAATAAAGCGGTAACTTTAGGCAACTTATATGGTTCTACAGTAGGATGCTGAGGAAACCATGGGCGGAGCATGTGAACAACGAGAAAAATTTAAGGAAAATGGAAACAAAAATGTCACACTTAAAATTTGAAATTTCCAGAATACATAATAAGGAAAAAGGGCTTGGTGAATTTAACACTCACAGGACACATAGACGGTAAGAGGAACAGAGGAAACAGTAACCTACCTAACGAGCTTGAATAAATGGATGGCAGTTCGGGGACTGCGATGGATGCAATCATAGCGCTACGAAGGATAGGAAGTTGTGGAGAGCATTATCATTCACGTCCTGAAGGGACACACCGCATAAAAAAATTCGTGTATACTCCTTAACTACTTAAAAGAAGTATGATACTTAGAAATATTCATCATCAGTCCCATAACCCGGTGTGGTCGTAAAGTTACGGCGCAGCTGAGCTCTTGACTCGTTCCTTCCATATATCTGGATTGAAAGCTGGAAATGTATTCATCCATGCGTTGGGTTGTCTTGAGCAAGTAGACTCTCCTTGGCCGTGAAGATGTGACCGTTGATTCCATTGAGCGGAACCCTCTGCTGTAACCGTTGACTTCAGTCTTGGATGTCCTCCACCCAGCGATGCCGTGTCATCAACACGCTGACTGCATACGAAGCTATGGCACCCAGTCTACTTCATTGTGCTAGATCTTTGACATATCTTGTTTTTAATTCTGCTGGTTGACTAACCACCTCTTTACCAGAAAAATCTGGTGTGGGAACCTGTTTAGTCGCCATGCGGCAGCTATTACTATTAAATGGTACCAGTAAGTCTCGTATATGACCTAACAATGACCTCGAAATAGTATTAACAAATAAAAGACCGTTAGATAAAATGGAAATTTTTTATTTATTCTGTTAACACAGAAATTGATTGTTGATTGATTTGTTTTTACAGCTTATCAACCCCTTTTTGGGTTATCTAAATCCGAAACATATTTTGGATTGTATTTTTTTTTTTTTGGCGCTTGAATATTGCATTAAAAATGATTTTTTCTCCAGACACAAATCTTACTATTTACCCCATAGCTAGGAGAGCAGATGGATTCATACTTTTCTCAAGAGTATTTGCGCATAAGTAAATGTAATGAACCTGACTGGAATTCGAACTTGGTTCACAGATTTCCATTACATCGCTATCCATTACACCACTCGAATTGTTAACTGTTCGGTCAATGAATAGCGAGAGTTTCCTTACAAGGAAGCGTCTAATCACATTACCAAAAATAAGGATGTGTGTGTAGCGCAGCGGTTATCGGCATATGTTTATCCGAAAATGGGATCGGCGAATTCATATTACAGGTGAAGCTTTTGCGTTCACTTTCGCACAATCCACTCGAGGAAGTTACGAATCAATCTCTTGTCCTCAGCTAGATATAGAGTTAAATAGCAGAGAAAACTAACTTGGTTGGCAACCAGTCTAGAAGGAGGACAACTAAATTCGAAACCTGTTGTGCATGAGGCTGGAAGCTCCACCCTGTAAAAAGTTAGTTACTATGAAAAGCACAGCAGTATCACCTAGCGTGGTTTGGCTGTGGCCTTATATTCCAATAAGAGTATACAAATGGCATTCATTTTATTTAAACCAATGTTTCTTTTTTTTAATTTTTTTTTGTACCTGCGTCAAAAGCTCCAAAAATTGTTCCTTCTCCGGAAAAGGTTTTAGCTTCAAGGAACTCATTAGTGCGTCCAATAAATCGCAAATATTCTCGATGCTACCGTCTCTATTTTCACTTGCAGGTATGGATTAGTTATTGAGCGAAGGTCATCAATTGTCAAGGGTTTTACGTTCTATCAGAGTGTGAGCTTCATACCATATATTTATACTAAGAGACGAATCACTTGATTTAAAATCTGTGCAACGATTTTTTCACCTTTGGCTGTGGGAACATTTTCCTAGTAATCATTATTATATTTGTAAAAGATCCACCATACTTGCTTGGCAGGAATCCTTGGCTGTGTAAAAAGTAGCTTGGTTTTCTGGAATAACTTCTATAATTAACTTATCAAATTGGGCTGTCTATATAGTTATATACGAGGATATTATTCCATAGACTGAGTAACCCATTTGATTATTATTCAGTCATCCGTCCCGTGATTGTAATCAAAACAAAGAAAGCAAATTACCTTCAGCCCTATTTTGTTTTGGTAAGTGTAATGTCGTGAAAGGATAAATGTAAAATTTTATTCTCTCTTTTGAAGGAACTATCGGTCACGCATCGACTTCGTTTAGAAGAAAACAAGTAATTTTAGTCACCAATGAAGTTTATATACAGAACTTGATTATAATTATTACACATAAAAATCCTATTCTCTCAGTAATATTTGCCAATGACAAAACCTTTTGGTGATTTTTCAATTCATTTGTTAGTAGATTAATTTACAATGCCCTTAATAATAAATTATCAGTAATATATTTACACGGTGCATTTAAAAACCCTATTCAGTTAGCATTTACAATTTATATAATAGGGAATAATGTCGAAATATTTTCATATATAATAGGGAATAATGTCGAAATATTTTCATATATAATAGGGAATAATGTCGAAATATTTTCATATATAATAGGGAATAATGTCGAAATATTTTCATATATAATAGGGAATAATGTCGAAATATTTTCATATATAATAGGGAATAATGTCGAAATATTTTCATATAAATTTAAGTCAAAAGAAGCAAAAAATCTACGTTTAACCACTGTGTTTCCCCTTCGGTCAGAGATATTTAAAATGTTAGTGTTAGAAAGAATGTTAGAGATAATTGTAGAGTAGAGGTAAAGTTAGTGGGTTAGGTTAAGAAAAAAAAAGGCTGGGAGAGGAGAGTGTTTCAAAAGTCTGTCACATTCCAAGAACTCTTGTCTTGAAGTAAAAAGGGTAGCATAATTGAATTGGTACCATTTAAAAGCTAAAAGTGTCAAATTTTCTTGTGTTATTTTAATTTAATGAAATTTAATTTTTGAACACCACTCTGCCTGACAGATGGGTTGGATGTTACGGACAGCCTGATCGCGTGTTGCTGCGATGGCCACCTAGGTCTCCAGACCTCACGCCATGTGACTTCTTTCTCTGTGGGTATTTGAAAGGCCTCGTGTACGTACCTCACCTTCCCAGAGACGTGGATGATCTGAAGACTCGAATAACTGAAACCTTGGCAACCATCGACAATGCTTTGCTTGGTTGCGTTTGTCAAGACTTGGAATGTTGTTTGGATGTGTGCCGTGTAACCCGCGGCGCTCACATTGAACACCTGTAAAGACCTTTACAGAAACATGGAAATATGGGCTTTCAGGAAATATAAATTGTGTTTTGATATACTCAATAGCTATTAAGATATACAGTGTCATAATGTGACACAGATTTTTTAAAACACCCTTTCTTTCCCGAGGCTATTTGCGCGTAAGTGAATGTAAAGAATCAGACTAAGGTTCGAACTCCGCACTCTGATTTCGCATCCTGAGCCACTATCCATTACACCGTTTTATAGAAAACACAGTGAAATATTTGGTTAAAAAAAATCCAGTTAGCCTTGAGCTAAAATAAATTACTAAAAATGTTATCCCAGGGCTATAGACGAGTAGATTGAAGCATTGGCTTGTGAATTTGGCGACACAGTAATTGTGATTTCAATCCCAGGACCGAGTACTGCAACTTAGACTCAGCGGTAATTTAGCAGTACCAAATAAGAACAAGACGAGATATCCTTCGACAGTCAGCGGAATGCCAACAATCTACCCGCGTAAATTAAATAAAGGGTTCAGTTCGAAATTCTGAAGTTTACTCGGATCGACAAGGGCCTGATGAAGGCTGGAGGACACAACGGTTGAAACGTTATGATAATGGCAGCAAACGTGAGAACAATAGTTCAGGTGTAAATAAAATATTACCAAAGTGAGTCTTTATAGATAAATTTTGATGACAAAGCAAACAAATGATCATGAAAATAAAGGTGACGAAAACGACTTTTTTTTTTATAGAGTAACTACTTATTTCTTATTTTATTCAAGGCCTAGACGATCGTGGCTCTCCACAACTTCCTACCTTGTGGCCTTAGCATTGTGTTTTTTCTCTTTGCCACCACCCCCACTTTCTGCAACTAATTAACACAAGCCCGCCAGGTAGATGGTTCGCTGTCTTCCCTTATCTCGCTCGCCCTCAATATGCTCTGTGTGGGTTAAGTTTTTAAAGCCTTCCTTCCTCTTTTTCTGATTTTTTATAAGCATTATTTTTGTCACCATTTTCTTGTATACTTTTCGACAGAAATTTTCAATCACTTTAAAGTAAATTATTTCAATGCATCTTTCGTTTAACAGAATAAAAACGATAATTTAATATGCATAAATAAATAAATATAATTTAAAGAATAATCGAGATACAAAAAGAGCACAGTCCATATAATTTGAAGTTGGTTGATTAAAAAAAAAAAGAGTTGAGTGAAATTAATGTTCTGTTCAGATATAAATAAATGATCTGTTATGTATATGCATGAAGAAGAGAGAGATGGTTGAACTTTCAGCTGTCCTTGGGCGTAAGTTGGTCTGTGAAAGTGGGTAGACATTGAAGATCACTTCGTTTTAGATGCTGGTAGCCAAAGCGTATCATGTTGAAGCGTGTGCTTTTTACTGACTTTTCAGTTGCCGACTCGCTTATATTTTCCGTTTTTTTTTTTGTGGACATTTAAACAACAAAATAGAACGATTCACTTATGATATTGTTTTATACAATTTATGTTGGTGCAAAAATAATGTCGGTTTTTGACGTATTTTTTAACGTCAAAAACCGACATTATTTTTGCACCAACCTAATATATCCGCCCAGAAACGGATTCAATGAAACCATGTTGAAATTTAAAAAATCGGAAGCGCAAGTTTTCTTTCTTGGTGGCTAATATGTGCGTGGAGCCCACGGATGTACATATGTCGTTTGGATAGATTGAAATTAGAACAAAAAATAAATGGCAAATAATACGAGGGAGCAATAAAAGGTTTTCGGTCAATCTCAAAAACTGACTTAATGACCAAAGATCGGGATTTCTTAGAAAGGCTTCCTGGTCGGATAATAAAAACTTTTCGGCATAAGTACACACACGTATATATATGATTAATACAAATAAAATTTGTCACTTAGCTGAATGATGTTATATTCACCACCTCAAATCCAGAGCTTCATAAACGAACTCTTTTTGTAATTGTTTAGCCTACTCATCGGGAGGTTTCAGAAATTGAAACGTTATACTTAGTGGCTGCATCTGTTTCAGTAGATATCCCTGTTTTTTGCCTTTTTAAAAGTGAAATTAATAACTACCGTCCTAAAAATTGAAAGTCTTATTAAAGAAAATATTCTCTCCGACTGAGATTCAACTTATATTTCCATTGTCTAATCTGAGAAAACCCTTTTAAGCTACCATTAAGTTACGAGAAGCTATTACAGCAAAGCAAGGCTCAATTACCTTATTTAAGTGAGGCACATCTCTCGTTGGGACATTTCGAAGTCTAGTTCTTTGAGCTTTATTTTTATATCCTAAACACAAAGTAATTTTGTTTTACTCCTCTTTACATTTTGTGTACTTGATTAGCTATTTTTGCTATCCGTATGCAAGTGGTTTGTTTCCAGTAAATGTTATAGAGTATTATATCTTTCCCATGTGAATTGAGTTTACCCAGTAGTTCAAATAGGTTTTATGTGGTATTTTATCAAATGATTTTGTGTAATCTTTTTGCATTTCTATTGCTCATAGCATTCTGATTATGAGAAGATAGGATTCCTTGTTCCAGCGTCTTGAACAGCGTTACATTGTTCTTGCTCTGTTTCTAGTTAGAATTCTAATTATAAGCTTAGGTGATTCATTAAGCTGACTGTCCAATGGAGTTTGCATTTATTTGATCCTGGCTTCTTTGGTATTGCTATAGAAGTAGATCTACTGAGGTTTTCCAGCATATCGCCAGTCATATATTTTGTTTACTTTCGTAATCTTGTCGATCCTGAAAGCGTCTAAGGTTGACAATGTCTCTATTACAATCCATTCTGATACCTTCTGAGCTGCTTCAGTTCATACTGGCCAGTGCTGATCTCACCCCAGATTTTAATATTGCGTCCTTCAATGTTATATATATATATATTCTTTCTGCTGTCGTCGTGGAAGAGTTCTAAGGAAAGAAACATGATTGTATATTTTACTTTATCGCCTATTGCATTTGAAGTCAATATATCTTATCATTGCCCACTGACTATACCGCTACTTCCTTTTGGTTTTAGAAACAAACTAGGCATTTCACGGGGTTCGAAAAATGATAATTAAGCAGAAAAAATCGCAGATTTTAACCACAATTGTTTTGAGCAATTTTCGGTACTTTGTATGTTGTGCATTGAAAATCGGAAACAAATCGATTATCAGCAGAGTCATGAATTAATGAAAGCGTTACTAGCAGAAGAGGGCAATCATATGAATTATTCTGACATGGTTTTCTGCAATCATATTGAACTAAATGGAAAGAATGCAAAAGAGTTGAATGTAAGTGTGTCATAAGGTTGTCTTTAGTAATGGCGTGTCGAAGTTCCGATGAAATTGTAAGAGAATTACTTTTTTGCGAAGAGTTCATTGTCGGCTTGGTCAAATGCCTGTAAATCGAAAATTAAGCCTAGGACGTTGTATGCTGCACACTTTCTATGTTGTGTTCAAGACAACATTAAGTTTTCTAATGCTCAAAAGATACATCCAGAACAGAAACGAGACGCCCTATCGCTAAAGTATCCTGAAAGGGAAAGTGATTTTGGAGCGGACAACTCTTTTTTTCTTTTTCTTTTTTAATATACTGCTTTTAGGAACACCATTTAGCGGTCGCTAGCAGAAGTTCTTCGGTTGTCAAATGGGGTAATCCCACACTTTCAATGACTTTTGTATTATTTATTTTTGTTGTTATTCCGGATGTTTTGGGGATCAAATTTTAAGTTTGCAGTCTATCTGAATTTTAAATTTAATTAGACATTTGCCATGTCTAATTCATCCTTACATAATGTCAAAACATAATTCTCTCTTCTGGCTTAGCATTATGTAGGGGGTATTTCTGTGATGTATATATGGATGGTATTTCTGCCTCACTCTGTATGAAATATTTATCAAGGATAAAATTGAAATTATCTTAAATAGAATTTTTCTTTTTTTGCTTTTAAAGTTAATTTCTGATTTATTTGGATTATTTTTTCATTAATTTATTCATAAACTTTCTTTATATAGCAAAAAATAATTGTTCTTCGCTCGAGCGGAGTGAAGGGCGCCCGAAACTCCTGAACAATTCCTCTCGGGTCCGTTCCCGAATTACAACTGCCTCTTCTACAAACCAGCTTTCTAACTGGTGGCTAAGAATTAAGCGACTCATCTATCAGTCTAATGAGGTGCGTATTATTATTTGTAGGCCAAGCGAGGTAGTGTGACGCGTGAGCATCTCAACACATCTTTTTGTGTGACAACTTTATATCGTCATTAAACGTGTCTTCATTTCTTTAAGTGAGTGGCCACCCAGTCCACAATAATAGCAAGACGGAAAACTGGCCTTTGCCCCTCCCTTTCCTTTCCCATCAACCTCTACTCTGACGGTCGACACTTGACAATTTTCATCTGCAAAGGTCCTTCCCCTGAAGACAGACTGACAGACAAAAGAGAAAGGAAAGAGCAGAAGAAGGAAGAAACGTTAGGGGATAGGGTAAGAATGTATGAAGAAACGGGGAGTTGGTGCTTAGGTGTACTTGGTTGGGCGAACTGCGTATCCAGAGCATCTTTTATTTAATGCTGTTTGCACAGCATCACCGCGGCAGAGAAGCTCTCAGCGGCCAACCGCTCGACTTGGATGGGCTCAGTGAAACGGTTAATATGTCGTCTTGCTTAGCCTATCGCGCCAGCGAACGTTCGTCCGCGTGCCAGTCGCCTGTTCAGCCAAGCGTTGGCAGTGTTAACCAAAGCCGAGTCACAAAAACGGACGGAGATAGATAGGAAGAAAGAGAAAATAGATAGATAGATAATATCATCGACAGTACATGAATAAATATTTTTGCTATCAGTAATAAACAGAATAAAGGGTGGGAGTTAAATGGATCTTTACACGGATTTTACTTTCAAAATATTTTTTTCTATAGATGAGTATGCGTGTAGGGGTGAAACTTTTTACGCTAATTTTTTTTCTCTTTCTTTTTTCTTTCATTCTATATCTTTAAATTCAGCTTCCGTATTCAGATTTACATACCTACTTAATTTTGTAATTCTTATTTAAATTCTTTCTTTTTTCAATGATTCTCTAAATCTTTATACAAAATCCAATTGTTTTCGTCACTATTTCTCTTATCCTTCTTCATTTTCAACACTTTCTATTTTCTTTCCTCATAATATCCTCATTTCTGCCTTTTCTTTCTTTCCTCATATTCCCGCATTTTTGTCTTTTCTTTTTTCATGGTTCACTCTATTCTGTCATGTTTTTCTTTCTTTTATGTTACTCTCTTTACAGAGTTGATTTTACTTCTTCAGGATTCTCTCTTTCCTGCCGTTATTCTTTTTTTATTGTTATCTTTATCTGCTTTTGTCTTTCTACATAGTTCTCCCTAATTTACCTTTTTTTTTTCTTTTACGATTCTCTAATTTCTGCCTTTTTCTTTTTCTTCATGCTTCTCTCTTTTCCGTCTTTTTTCTTTTTCTTCATGGTTCTCTCTTTTCGATCTTTTTTCTTTTTCTTCATGCTTCTCTCTTTTCCGTCTTTTTTCTTCATGGTCCTCTCTTTCCCCTGTTTTTTCTTTTTCTTCATGCTTCTCTCTTTTCCGTCTTTTTTCTTTTTCTTCATGGTTCTCTCTTTTCGATCTTTTTTCTTTTTCTTCATGCTTCTCTCTTTTCCGTCTTTTTTCTCCATGGTCCTCTCTTTCCCCTGTTTTTTCTTTTTCTTCATGCTTCTCTCTTTTCCGTCTTTTTTCTTTTTCTTCATGGTTCTCTCTTTTCGATCTTTTTTCTTTTTCTTCATGCTTCTCTCTTTTCCGTCTTTTTTCTCCATGGTCCTCTCTTTCCCCTGTTTTTTCTTTTTCTTCATGCTTCTCTCTTTTCCGTCTTTTTTCTTTTTCTTCATGGTTCTCTCTTTTCGATCTTTTTTCTTTTTCTTCATGCTTCTCTCTTTTCCGTCTTTTTTCTTCATGGTCCTCTCTTTCCCCTGTTTTTTCTTTTTCTTCATGCTTCTCTCTTTTCCGTCTTTTTTCTTTTTCTTCATGCTTCTCTCTTTTCCGTCGTTTTCCTTTTTCTTCATGCTTCTCTCTTTTCCGTCTTTTTTCTTTTTCTTCATGCTTCTCTCTTTTCCGTCTTTTTTCTTCATGGTCCTCTCTTTCCCCTCTTTTTTCTTTTTCTTCATGCTTCTCTCTTTTCCGTCTTTTTTCTTTTTCTTCATGGTTCTCTCTTTTCCATCTTTTTTCTTTTTCTTCGTGGTTCTCTCTTTTCCGTCTTTTTTCTTCATGGTCCTCTCTTTCCCGTCTTTTTTCTTTTTCTTCATGCTTCTCTCTTTTCCGTCTTTTTTCTTTTTTTTCTTCATGGTTCTCTCTTTCCCGTCTTTATTCTTTTTCTTCATTGTTCTCTCTTTTGCGTCTTTTTTCTTTTTTTTCACGTTTCTCTCTTTTCCGTCTTTATTCTTTTTCTTCTTGCTTCTCTCTTTTCCGTCATTTTTCTTTTTCTTCATGCTTCTCTCTTTTCTGCCTTTTTTCTTCATGTTTCTCTCTTTTCTGCCTTTTTTCTTCATGCTTCTCTCTTTTCCGTGTCTTTTATTTTTCTTCATGCTTCTTTCTTTTCCGTCTTTCTTCTTCAAGGTTCTCTCTTTTCTGCCTTTTCTTTTAAAATACTTCTCTCTTTTCTGTCTTTTTTCTTTTTCTTCATGTTTCTCTCTATTCCGTCTTTCTTCTACATGGTTCTCTCTTTTCAGTCTTTTTTTATTTTTTTCATGATTTTCTCTTTTCCGTCTTTTCTCTTTTTCTTCATGCTTCTCTCTTTTCCGACTTTTTTCTTTTTCTTCCTGCTTCTCTCTTTCCCGTCTTTTTTTTTCCTGGTTCTCTCTTTTCAGTCTTTTTTCTTTTTCTTTTTGCGTCTCTCTTTTCCGTCTTTTTTCTTTTTCTTCATGCTTCCCTCTTTTCCGTCTTTTTTTTTCATGGTTCTTTCTTTTCCGTATATTTCTTTTCATGGTTCACTCTCTCCGTGTTTTTTCTTTTTCTTCATGCTTCTCTCATTTCCGTCTTTTTTTTTCACGGTTCTCTCTTTTCCGTCTTTTTTCTTTATCCTTCTCTCTTTTCAGTCTTTTTTCTTTTTCTTCATGATTCTCAATTTTCCGTCTTTTTTTTTCTTCTTCATGCTTCTCTCTTTTCCTTCTTTTTTTCATGGTTCTCTCTTTTCCGTCTTTTTTCTTTTAATTAACGCTTCTCTCTTTTCCGACTTTGTTCTTTTTCTGCAATGGTTCTCTCTTTTCGCTCATTTTACTTTTTCTTCATGGTTCTCTCTTTCCGTCTTTTTTCTTCATGGTTCTCTCTTTTCCGTCTTTTTTCTTCATGGTTCTCTCTTTTCCGTCTTTTTTCTTCATGGCTCTCTCTTTTCTGCCTTTTTTATACATGCTTCTCTCTTTTCCGTCTTTTTTCTTTTTTTCAGGATTCTCTCTTTCCCGTATTTTTTCTTTTTCTTCGTGGTTCTCTCTTTTCCGTTTTTTTTCTTCATGGTCCACTCTTTTCTGTCTTTTTTCTTTCTTCATGCTTCTCTCTTTTCCGCCTTTTTTTTTTAATGGTTCTCTGTTTTCCGTCTTTTTTCATTTCTTCATGCTTCTCTCTTTTCCGTCTTTTTTTTTCATGGTTCACATTTTCCGTCTTTTTACTTTTTCTTCATGCTTCTCTCTTTTCCGTCTTTTTTCTTTTTCTTCATGCTTCTCTCTTTTCCGTTTTTTTTTCATGGTTCTCGCTTTTCCGCCTTTTTTTCTTAATCTTCATTCTTCTATCGTTTCCTCTTTTTTCTTCATGGTTCTCTCTTTTCTGTCTTTTTTATTTTTATTGACGCTTCTCTCTTTTCCGTCTTTTTTCTTCATGGTTCTCACTTTTCCGACTTTTTTCTTTTTCTTCATGGTTCTCTCTTCTCTGTCTTTTTTCTTCATGCTTCTCACTTTTCCGTCTTTTTTCTTTTTCTTTATGCTTCTCTCTTTCCTGTCTTTTTTCTTTTTCTTCATGGTTCTCTCTTTCCCGTTTTTTTCTTTTTCTTCATGGTTCTCTCTTTTCCGTCTTTTTTCTTTTTCTTCATGCTTTTCTCTTTTCCGTCTTTTTTCTTTTTATTCATGCTTCTCTCTTTTCCAACTTTTTTCTTTTTCTTCATGCTTCTCTCTTCGTTATGGTTCTCTCTTTTCCGTCTTTTTTTTTTTCTTCATGGTTCTCTCTTTTCTGTCTTTTTTTTTCATGGTTCTTTCTTTTCCGTATATTTTTTTTCATGGTTCACTCTCTCCGTCTTTTTTTTTTTCTTCATGCTTCTCTCTTTTCCGTCTTTTTTTTCATGGTTCTCTCTTTTCCGTCTTTTTTCTTTTTCTTCATGTTTCTCTCTTTTCTGCCCTTTTTCTACATGCTTCTCTCTTTTCCGTCATTTTCTTTTTCTTTATCCTTCTCTCTTTTCCGTCTTTCTTCTACATGGTTCTCTCTTTTCAGTCTTTTTTCTTTTTCTTCATGATTCTCTATTTTCCGACTTTTTTTTTCTTCTTCATGCTTCTCTCTTTTCCTTCTTTTTTTTCATGGTTCTCTCTTTTCCGTCTTTTTTCTTTTAATTAACGCTTCTCTCTTTTCCGTCTCTTTTCGCTCCTTTTTCTTTTTCTTCATGCTTCTCTGTTTCCGTGTTTTTTCTTCATGGTTCTCTCTTTTCCGTCTTTTTTTCTTC
This sequence comes from Acanthosepion lycidas, assembly GCA_963932145.1. NCBI lineage: Eukaryota > Metazoa > Mollusca > Cephalopoda > Sepiida > Sepiidae > Acanthosepion > Acanthosepion lycidas. The sequence continues at coordinate 62,055,651 of OZ010602.1, read as the reverse complement.
ATGGTTCTCTCTTTTCCGTCTTTTTTCTTCATGGTTCTGTCTTTTCTGCCTTTTTTCTACATGCTTCTCTCTTTTCCGTCTTTTTTCTTTTTCTTCATGCTTCTCTCTTTTCCGTCTTTTTTCTTTTTCTTCATGCTTCTCTCTTTTCCGTCTTTTTTTTTCAAGGTTCACATTTTCCGTCTTTTTACTTTTTCTTCATGCTTCTCTCTTTTCCGTCTTTTTTCTGTTTCTTCATGCTTCTCTCTTTTCCGTCTTTTTTTTTCAAGGTTCACATTTTCCGTCTTTTTACTTTTTCTTCATGCTTCTCTCTTTTCCGTCTTTTTTCTTTTTCTTCATGCTTCTCTCTTTTCCGTTTTTTTTTCATGGTTCTCGCTTTTCCGCCTTTTTTTCTTAATCTTCATTCTTCTATCGTTTCCTCTTTTTTCTTCATGGTTCTCTCTTTTCTGTCTTTTTTATTTTTCTTGACGCTTCTCTCTTTTCCGTCTTTTTTCTTCATGGTTCTCACTTTTCCGACTTTTTTCTTTTTCTTCATGGTTCTCTCTTCTCTGTCTTTTTTCTTCATGCTTCTCACTTTTCCGTCTTTGTTCTTTTTCTTTATGCCTCTCTCTTTCCTGTCTTTTTTCTTTTTCTTCATGGTTCTCTCTTTCCCGTTTTTTTTCTTTTTCTTCATGGTTCTCTCTTTTCCGTCTTTTTTCTTTTTCTTCATGCTTTTCTCTTTTCCGTCTTTTTTCTTTTTATTCATGCTTCTCTCTTTTCCAACTTTTTTCTTTTTCTTCATGCTTCTCTCTTCGTTATGGTTCTCTCTTTTCCGTCTTTTTTCTTTTTCTTCATGGTTCACTCTTTTCTGTCTTTTTTTTTCATGGTTCTTCCTTTTCCGTATATTTTTTTCATGGTTCACTCTCTCCGTCTTTTTTCTTTTTCTTCATGCTTCTCCCTTTTCCTTCTTTTTTTTCATGGTTCTCTCTTTTCCGTCTTTTTTCTTTTAATTAAAGCTTCTCTCTTTTCCGTCTCTTTTCGCACCTTTTTCTTTTTCTTCATGCTTCTCTGTTTCCGTGTTTTTTCTTCATGGTTCTCTCTTTTCCGTCTTTTTTTCTTCATGGTTCTCTCTTTTCCGTCTTTTTTCTTCATGGTTCTGTCTTTTCTGCCTTTTTTATACATGGTTCTCTCTTTTCCGTCTTTTTTTCTTCATGGTTCTCTCTTTTCCGTCTTTTTTCTTCATGATTCTGTCTTTTCTGCCTTTTTTATACATGCTTCTCGCTTTTCCGTCTTTTTTCTTTTTTTCATGATTCTCTCTTTTCCGTATTTTTTCTTTTTCTTCATGGTTCTCTCTTTTCCGTTTTTTTCTTCATGGTCCACTCTTTTCCGTCTTTTTTATCTTTCTTCATGCTCCTCTCTTTTCCGCCTTTTTTTTTTTTTTAATGGTTCTCTCTTTTCCGTCTTTTTTCTTTTTCTTGATGCTTCTCTCGTTTCCGTCTTTTTTCTTTTTCTTCATGGTTCTCTCTTTTCCGTCTTTTTTTTTCATGGTTCTCAGTTTTCCGTCTTTTTTATTTTTCTTCATGGTTCTCTCTTTTCTGTCTTTTTTCTACATACTTCTCTCTTTTCCGTCTTTTTCTTTTTCTTTATCCTTCTCCCTTTTCCGTCTTTCTCCATGGCTCTCTATTTTCCCTTTTTTTTTCTTTTTCTTCATGATTCTCTCTTTTCCGTCTTTTTTCTTTTTCTTCGTGGTTCTCTCTTTTCCGACTTTTTACTTCATGGTTCTCTCTTTCCCGTCTTTATTTTTATTCTTCATGGTTCTCTCTTTCCCGTCTTTATTCTTTTTCTTCATGCTTCTCTCTTTTCCATCTTTTTTCTTCGTGGTTCTCTCTTTTCCGTCTTTTTTCTTTCTCTTCATGCTTCTCTCTTTTCCGTCTTTATTCTTTTTCTTCATGCTTCTCTCTTTTCCATCTTTTTTCTTCGTGGTTCTCTCTTTTCCGTCTTTTTTCTTTTTCTTCATCCTTCTCTCTTTTCTGTCTTATTTCTTCATGCTTCTCTCTTTTCTGTCTTTGTTCTTTTTATTCATGTTTCTCTCTCTTTCCGCCTTTTTTCTTTACTTCATGCTTCTCTCTTTTCCGTCTTCTTTTTTTTTTGGTTCTCTCTTTTCCGTCTTTTTTCTTTTTCTTCATGCTTCTCTCTTTACCGTTTTTTTTTTTTTCATGGTTCTCTCATTCCGTCTTTTTTTCTTCATGGTTCTCACGTTTCCGTCTTTTTTCTTATTCTTCATGCTTCTCTTTTCGGTTGTTTCTTCTTCATGCTTCTCTCTTTTCCGTCTATTTTTTCATGCTTCTCTTTTTTCCGTCTTTTTTCTTATTCTTCATGCTTCTCTTTTCGGTTGTTTCTTCTTCATGCCTCTCTCTTTTCCGTCTTTTTTTTTTTCATGGCTCACTTTTTCCGTCTTTTTTCTCTTTCTTCATGCTTCTCTCTTTTCCGCCTTTTTTTTTTAATGGTTCTCTCTTTTCCGTCTTTTTTCTTTTTCTTCATGCTTCTCTCTTTTCCGTCTTTTTTTTTTTTCATGGTTCACTTTTTCCGTCTTTTTTCTTTGTCTTCATGCTTCTGTCTTTTCCGTCTGTTCTTTTCCGTCTGTTCTTTTTCTTTATAGTTCTCTCTTTTCCGTTTTGTTTCTTTTTCTTCGTGGTTCTCTCTTTTCCGTCTTTTTTCTTTGTCTTCATGCTTCTCTCTTTTCCGTCTTTTTTTTTTTCAGGCTTCTCTCTTTTCCGTCTTTTTTCTTCGTGGTTCTCTCCGTTACGTCTTTTTTTCTTTTTTTTCGCGGTTCTCTCTCTTCCGTCTTTTTTCTTTTTCTTCATGATTCTCTCTTTTCCCTCTGTTTTCTTCATGGTTCTCTCTTTTCCGTCTTTTTTCTTTTCCTTCATCCTTTTCTCTTTTCCGTCTTTTTTCTTTTTCTTCATTATCCTCTCTTTTCCGTCTGTTTTCTTCATGGTTCTCTCTGGTCCGTCTTTTTTTTCTTCTCCATGCTTCTGTCTTTTCCCTCTTTTTTCTTCTTGGCTCTCTCTTTTCCGTGTATTTTCTTCATGGTTCTCTCTTTTCCGTCTTTTTTTTTTTCATGGTTCTCTCTTTTCCGTCTGTTTTCTTCATGGTTCTCTCTTTTCCGTCTTTTTTCTTTTTCTTCATGCTTCTCTCGTTTCCGTTTTTTTTCTTTTTCTTCATGCTTCTCTCATTTCCGTCTTTTTTCTTCATGGTTCTCTCTTTTCCGTCTTTTTTTTTCATGGTTCTCTCTTTTCCGTTTTTTTTCTTTTTCTTCATGGTTCTCTCTTTTCCGTTTTTTTTCTTTTTCTTCATGCTTCTCTCATTTCCGTCTTTTTTCTTCATGGTTCTCTCATTTCCGTCTTTTTTCTTCATGGTTCTCTCTTTTCCGTCTTTTTTTTCATGGTTCTATCTTTTCCGTCTTTTTTTTCATCCTTCTCTCGTTTCCGTCTTTTTTTTCATGTTTCTCTCTTTTCCGTCTTTTTTTCTTCATGCTTCTCTCTTTTCTGACGTTTTTCTTCTTGGTTCTCTCTTTTCCGTCTTTTTTCTTTTTCTTCATCTCTCTTTTCTGTTTTTTTCTTCATGGTTCTTTCTTTTTCGTCTTTTTTCTTTTTCTTCATGCTTCTCTCTTTTCCGTCTTTTTTCTTTTTCTTCATGCTTCTCTCTTTTCCGTCTTTCTTCTTCATGGTTCTCTTTTTTCCGTCTTTTTTTTCATGATTCTCTCTTTTCCGTCTTTTTTCTTTTCCTTCATGGTTCTCCCTTTTACATCTTTTGTCTTCATGGTTCTCTCTTTTCCGTCTTTTTTCTTTTTTCTTCATGCTTCTCTCCTTTCCGTCTTTTTTCTTTTTCTTCATGCTTCTCTCTTTTCCGTTTTTTTTCTTTTTCTTCATGGTCCTCTCTTTTCCGTCTTTATTCTTTTTTCTTCATGCTTCTCTCTTTACCGTTTTTTTTTTGTCATGGTCTTCTCTTTTCCGTCTTTTTTCTTCATGGTTCACTCTTTTCCGTCTTTTTTTTTTCTTCATGGTTTTCGTTTTCCGTCTTTTTTCTTTTTCTTCATGTTTTTCTCTTTTCCGTCTTTTTTCTTCATGGTTTCACTCTTTTCCGTCTTTTTTTTTTTCTTCATGGTTTCCTTTTTCCGTCTTTTTTCTTTTTCTTCATGTTTTTCTATTTTCCGTCTGTTTTTTTCATGGTTCTCTCTGTTCCGTCTATTTTCTTCATGGTTCTCTCTTTTCCGTTTTTTTTTTCATGGTTCTCTCTTCTGCGTCTGTTTTCTTCATGGTTCTCTCTTTTCCGTTTTTTTTCTTTTTCTTCATGGTTCTCTCTTTTCCGTTTTTTTTCTTTTTCTTCATGCTTCTCTCTTTTCCGTTTTTTTTCTTTTTCTTCATGGTCCTCTCTTTTCCGTCTTTATTCTTTTTTCTTCATGCTTCTCTCTTTACCGTTTTTTTTTTTGTCATGGTCTTCTCTTTTCCGTCTTTTTTCTTCATGGTTCACTCTTTTCCGTCTTTTTTTTTTCTTCATGGTTTTCGTTTTCCGTCTTTTTTCTTTTTCTTCATGTTTTTCTCTTTTCCGTCTTTTTTCTTCATGGTTTCACTCTTTTCCGTCTTTTTTTTTTTCTTCATGGTTTCCTTTTTCCGTCTTTTTTCTTTTTCTTCATGTTTTTCTATTTTCCGTCTGTTTTTTTCATGGTTCTCTCTGTTCCGTCTATTTTCTTCATGGTTCTCTCTTTTCCGTTTTTTTTTTTTCATGGTTCTCTCTTCTGCGTCTGTTTTCTTCATGGTTCTCTCTTTTCCGTTTTTTTTCTTTTTCTTCATGGTTCTCTCTTTTCCGTTTTTTTTCTTTTTCTTCATGCTTCTCTCATTTCCGTCTTTTTTCTTCATGGTTCTCTCATTTCCGTCTTTTTTCTTCATGGTTCTCTCTTTTCCGTCTTTTTTTTCATGGTTCTATCTTTTCCGTCTTTTTTTTCATCCTTCTCTCGTTTCCGTCTTTTTTTTCATGTTTCTCTCTTTTCCGTCTTTTTTTCTTCATGCTTCTCTCTTTTCTGACGTTTTTCTTCTTGGTTCTCTCTTTTCCGTCTTTTTTCTTTTTCTTCATCTCTCTTTTCTGTTTTTTTCTTCATGGTTCTTTCTTTTTCGTCTTTTTTCTTTTTCTTCATGCTTCTCTCTTTTCCGTCTTTTTTCTTTTTCTTCATGCTTCTCTCTTTTCCGTCTTTCTTCTTCATGGTTCTTTTTTTTCCGTTTTTTTTCTTTCTCTTCATGCTTCTCTCTTTTCCGTCTTTTTTCTTTTTCTTCATGCTTCTCACTTTTCTGCCTTTTTTTTTTCTTCATGGTTCTCCTCATTTGTCTTGTCTTTCTTTGTTTATGATTCTAACTTTTCTGTTGCGTTTTTCTGTTATGGTTCTTTCGTTTTTGACTTGATTTTCCTTCTTCATGGTTCTCTCTTTTTTGTCTTGTTTTTTTTTTTCTTTTATGGTTCTCTTTTTTGCCATTTTCGTCTTTCTTCTATGATTCTCTCTTTTCTGTCTTGTTTTTCTTTCTTTTATGGTTCTCACCTTTCTGTTTTGTTTTTCCTTCTCATGTTTCTCTCTTTTTGTCCCCTTTTCTTGTTTCCCTTGTTTCTCCTTCTTTGTTCTCTCTTTTTTGCCTTGTTGTTCCATCTTCAGAATTCTCTCTTTCCTTCTGATTCTCTATTTTCTTCCCTCCTTCTACTTCATTTTTTCTTCCTTTTTTTTTCTTTTCTTTTTCATAATACTTGCTTCATTTCATTGTTGACATCTTTCTTTTCTTGTCTCCCGTTTCCCTTCGTCCATTGCAAGTAAGTTTCAACTAAAGACACCAAACTTGAAAATTGTTCAATAACTGTAAAATTACACAAATGCACATAAAATTGAATACTTTATTTTCAGGCTATATAAGTTTATTCTATTATTACTTTTGTTTAATTTTCTTTATTATTTTCTCGTTGTAAACACCTTTTCTTCCTTGTGACGTGTAAGTTGAAATAACATTCAAATCCAATAAATACCGTCAGAGGCTGATTATCATTGTGCAACTTAGAATTTCACTTCCTTCATATGAATCAACTAATTTCCTCACACGCTTATTCTTCTTGTTCGTTTTTTAAAATTTTTCTTCTTTGTTGTTTCTTCTTTCATTTATTGAGAATAACAACAACAATAAAAAGTAAAACTATTCCTTATCGCTTTTTCCTGTCACCAATCTGTATATTGAAAATTGAGAATATTATTTTTATATTTCCAGTTAGTTATCTTTTTTTTTGCTTAATTTCTTTAAAAAATGTTGTTGCTTTTGTTAGTGTGTGTGTGTGTGTGGTTTTTCAACGATAACAAAACATGGTGCGCAAAACTTGAGGCTTGTTGAGATATGATGTGAAGAGGCGAGTCGAACAGAAAATCAGCATCTCTGTAAAGAAAAGAGAAATTTTAATGAGGCCTCTTATCGCGCATCTTTCTAATTAGTTCGCGAGGGGAAATCGAAGAAAAAATGCCCTTCTCCCTCAATCATTGTTAGAGGAAGAGAGAGAGAGAGAGAGAGAGAGAGAGAGAGGAAAGAGAGAATAACAGTGCCAGAGAAAGTAAAAGAGCAAAAGAAATGAGAGAGTACGAGAGTAAGCGATAGATAAGAATAGAGGGAGTAAGAGAGAATAAGAGCAAGCGATAGAAAGGAAGTAGGAGAGAGAGAGAGAGAGAGAGAGAGAGAGAGAGAGAGAGAATGTAAGAAAATAGAGAAAGAAAGAGCGAGAATGAAAGAAAATAGGAGAGAGTGAATGTAAGAAAATAGAGAAAGAAAGAGTGAGTATGAAAGAAGAGAGAATGAGAGATAAAAAGTAAGAAATAGTGGGAATAAAAGAAACCAAGAGAACGATGAGAGAGAGAGAGAGAGTAAGTAGGAGAGAGAGAGAGAGAGAGAGAGAGAGAGAGAGTCGGCTTTGGAACTCGGGATTTGGAAGCAGGCGTTTCACTGCTGCATGACGACAATATCTCAATGAGCTGGAAACGCGTGTGGTTAACTTTGGTTCCTTTTTTTTCCGGTACCATTTTCTTTCTCGTTTACTTTCATTTTATTTCTATTATTCCTCTCTGCGCTTACCACTCATATTAATGTTATCCTTCAATGCCACGCCACTCGGCCCTCGCCCCCGCAGGCCAACCTTTTCGTTTAACAACAACGTCCTCTACCACTTCTACAAAATTCCCTTCTTTCTACTTGTTTAACAAATACATTTCTCCTCTTGGACCAATGGGATCTAAAAGAGTCGTTCGTGTTAATACGTGACCTGACATGTCTTGGCCTTTTCTCCTCCATCACTTCTTACTCGCCGATTTGAGCGTGACAAGTGAACATATCTTTCTTTCTTTCTCTCTATCTTTCTAAACTTCTTCTATTCGTTTTTCTTTCTCAGTCAGACCAAGTTATTATGTCTTAGTTGTGGCTTGGTTGCTCCAGTAGAAGCGGTGATGACAACAGAAAAGAGACAAGAGCAAAACAATACACTGTTTACCCGGAAGCGAACATGTAAATGACTGGGTCTTTAACGCAACACTCCACACCTTTAAAATTGGAAAGGTTGGCCTGGAATGTAGACAAAGCCATGGTCTTCCAAATAAGGTTTCTTTATTCTCTTTTAATTATGCAGAATTTAATGCAACCTTATCTTTCTTTCTATTCCTTTTTCTTCTCTATAGTCTTTAATTCTAGCGTTCTCCTCTTTAAATCTCACCCTTCCAATTTCTCTCGTTCCCTATCTAAACTGATTTCTACCTATATCGATCCATTCTTAGGAAGTGCGTTCAATTGGAAAGCGTTTTTTGCGTGGCTTCTTGTTCACAGGCAAGGCCTTAACAGGAATTTAGATTATCTTATGTGTGAGTCCTATCTAATTTCGTTTATTTATCTGTTGTCATAATACGTTATAATTCATGTCTTGATCGTTGCAAACTTATCACTTTCTTGTACTGACTCAATACCTGACCTCACCCCCTAAGGTAGGATGTGACACGAAGTCTTTCTTTTATGTGGGGTGCCCATACACATGTAATATTGTTCATAGACAAAACTTGCTCAGTCCCCGCGACTACAGTCACGCTGGCGTCGATATTATACCCACTCCAACTCTCTTAGTGCAATGGGGAAGGAGCTGCCACAAGGTTGGTATCCCCAGGACCGGGAACCCTCCCGTATCTTAAATAAGGAGAGAACAGATACTACACTTCTATATTAGCTAAAAGGCCTAGCTTTATCTTTGTTCTCGCAACCCCACCCCCGAATTTTCTATTTTTATTGGCCGCTTGTTGTCCTTTTCTGCAATCAAAATTTGCTATTTTCGCACACCTCCAAAATATTTATTTTTTCTTTTCTGTCCTTTTTTTTCTTAATCACTTTATTCTCCGTTTCCCTAAAAATATGGATAAATACACGTGTACTGTCTTGAAAAAGTAAGTATTAAATACCTTTAATGGTCGATTCGTTTTTTACGGCTTATCAGCCCTTTGCAGTTTATTTAAAGCCGGAAATATTTTTTAGATAATAATTTAGTGATAAAAGTCTTACTAAATAACCCATAGCTTGTGGGAGAAGAGGTGGATTCATACCTTTTCCAATGGTACTTGTGCGTAAGTGAATATAAGGAACACAACTGTAATTAGAACTCGGCTCTCCGATTTATAATTCCGAGCCATTATCAGTTACACTACTCGCACATCCAAACATACAGTACCTGGTATTCCCAAGCGGTCACCTATCTAGGTACTGACCAGGTTGCTTAACTTCGGTGATCGTACGGAAACCGGTGTTTCAAGGTAGTTTTATTCCTAAGAAGAAGGGGGTAAAAGAAAAACCAAGAAAAATAGACTAAACAAGTGATAAGTACGATGAATCGATTATATTTAAACACAAGTACAAATAAGTTTTTAAATCAATTACGGTCTCAGACTTATTTTAGTTTATCTTGAAATGTGAGACCTCTTAACTGGATTAGTTTCCTTGTCGTATGAATAAAGGACTACGCAGAGTTGGTTCCATGTTAACTGGACGAATTAAAGTAGATGTATTTCAGTTGCCAACCGAAACACAATTGTTTGAAAAGGCCATTATCTTCGCGCCAACTTGAAAGAGGCTTTTGATTGTTTTAGACACTGCGACCTAAACCAATCATATTGTTTGTTTTATAACGGTTTGCTAGGATGTATTTTTCTTATACGTAACGTGGTTGTAAAGCCGGTGTTAAGTGTATGTTTCAATGCATTGATCAGTGTATTTGACAATACTAAAGTAGACTACCCTAATGCGTTACATTTGGATCCCAGCTAGAAATAATGAATTCAATTGCCTACTCAGGTTAGCAAGTGTGATTTACAGTGACATTATATACCGTGATTTTCACTGTTTTCCAATTTTAATATCTTGATGAATCTTATTTTCTAAGTTAATGATTGAATAAACTCATGGCGTGTTCTACAACAATAAAATATCCATAGAAATTCTCTTATCGCACTGTTGAATATTTGAGCTTAAGAACTTTAACAAAATATGTAAGCTGGTCGCTATTTAAAGAAGTAAGAGAGTACAAATGAAAAGATCTGAAATAGGAGTAGATAGGTTCGCCTATTGCTCGGTTCACACTCCTCCCCAGTCTTTTGAACAGGAGTTAGAATTGGGTTTCCGGTTCCTTCTAAAGTCTTCTCATTCTCTTTCACTCCTGGTATCCCCTTGTATCTTATATAATATATTATTATATAATATATTCAAGAGAATGACATTATTTCATGATTAAATTATAATTACTTAGTTGTATTTTTTTTTAACCAATTAATCTTACAAAATCAAACGAGGAGTTAAAACTTGTTTCTCCTTAAAAGAAATGAGATGAATAATAGCAGTGTTGATTTTTAAAGTTTTTTTTTTTTTTTTTTTAAATTTTAAAATAATTTTTTTAATTTGATTTTTTTTTTTTGAACAATGTATGCCATGTCTTCAATCTTATTATAAAAATGTCTTTCTGGTCATTTTACTATAAAAAAAAATTTTGATAATTTTCTGACATTTCCTTAACAAGCGTCTTCATAGGTGAGATTATCAAGCCAAAATATCTAAAATTCAATTTCCGTGACATGAACGCATTATATTCCCCCCAAATGGACTAAGAATTGCGACTTGCAATTTATTTGAAAAAATTAAAACCGAAAACTTAATTTCTGAAATGTTTATAGTTCATCAACATTTAATTCTATGAATTTGTTTAAGAATTGGTTTACTTACTAAATTTGTTTTTCATCCAGAACTTGTCATATTTTTCTCTTAGTTTTTTTTATAAATTTGACACTAAAAATTTACTTAATTTTGTCCTCTCGTGTAGTAAAAGCTACAAATAACAAGAAAATGTGGAGAGCCATGATCGATAACGTCCTGAAGGGATACGACGCATAGAGGAATTGTAAAAAAAGATTTCAAGATATTTCCAAGGACTGTGGTTTAATATTAATTGAATAATTACGCGTTAAAAAAGGTTAGATACCCATGAAACAAAAGCACAAATTATGTATGAAAAATAATACTTTATCGACAAAATATGTGTTGCGCTTTCAGTTCATATAATTCTAGGAAAAAGGGCACCTCGAGGCGGTGTAATGGTTAGCAAGCTTGACAATTACGACTGAGTAGTGAGTTCGATCCTCACTAGGTGCCCCATACTTTCGGCCTTGTGCCACATCTAAGCTACGCTTGGAAAATCACAATAATTCTAGGAAAACAGAAAATTCTTTACAGCCGATAATTTTTCATTAAGTTCCTACTGTAAAATTTATTTTTTGATAAACATGAAATCATAAATCTGGCAACTTATAAAATAAATGAATAAATTATCTATTTACATCAATATCATTATCATCTATCTATCTATATATATATATATATATATATATATATATATATAAGATTTACATCAATATTTTCTATAATAAATTTAAGATAATCCAAGATAAGTATAAAAGGGAATATATCAAATTACGAATAAATAGTTTCAGGGTTTAATTTTTTTTTTTAAATAAGCAAACAAAACTTTTTAAATTCAGCGAGTCAAGTAAAAATATCACCTTCAGTCAGGGACACTGGTGTACGTGGTTGCAAAACCTTTAACTTTGTACTAATAATTCCATAGCAAGGATACTGTCTGGGGGAAAATAAATAAAAGATGCCCGCAGTTCGTAATAGCCCCATCCTTTTTTTTTTTTAATTTTATTTATCTTTCTCTCTGCCTTATCAATATAATTACAAGTAAAAACAGCTAAAAAACGAATCAAAAGTTCCATTTCTTATTGATATTCATTTCCCAGTGGAAAGGAGCTTTTTTAAAAGCCAGCCGAAAATTAGAATTAATCAAAGAAATTTCCGAGAAGTGTCTCTTTTCAGAATTATGATTCGCTTCTGGCTACGATTACAACTTCAAATAATCATGTTTTCGGGTTCTGTTTAATTGAATATATTTGCAAATATTTGGCGTGGACATGACAAAGATTTCATTTTATTAACTTTTACATATTTGGCTTGAGAGTGCGCAAAAAAAAAAAAAAAAAAAAGAGAAAAGAAAAAGGATCTGAGGCAAGGTGTTAGCCCCTTTTATTAAGTGTCTAAAATTGGAACTCTCTAAAAACATCTTTAAGGTTTTCAAGTTAATCATTCAAAATTAGGGATCCAAATAGTGCACCATGCCTGGGAGCAATCTAGTCCTGTAGCCGATTACTGCTGAAACAATTTTGTTTTTCACTTTGAACGTCAATGACGTCGCCTTGTGCCAGATTTACCTAAGCATAAATAGTAACGTATCTTAACAGCAAGTTTTTTCTCGTAGACTATTCGCTAGCTTAGTGAGTTTGATTCTTTTCGGTGCCCAACTGATGGAGTCTTGTGCCAGACTAAACTTAGACTCGCATCGTGGAGGAGCAATAGTTAGTTTCGCAGACCATTATTGCTGTAAGAAATAAAATGTTAGTTTAGGGATCGTTTCTTTGCTGCTAGTACAATATTAATTGGAGAGGAGATGGGCGCCGCCAGTAACATTCATTGTCTTCAGAGAAACCATGGAAAGGAATTACACGGAATGACACCCGGATGTCAATTTATGGGAAAACACCAGTCTTTAAAAAAGTTTCTACATTTAGTTATCTTTATGGTATTTACTTTTGATTTTAAAATTATTAAGTTAAATTTAACAAAAATAAATAAAGGGTGTGCCAATAACTTGGACCGATTTTAAATTTAATTCACATTTAAAATCGATCCAAATTATTGGAACACCTTTTACAACCGTCGTTGACAAGTTGGGTGTGCGAGTTGTGTAATGGATAGCGATTGGAAATAAAAAATCGGAAGGCCAAGTTCGAATTCCAGTTGAGTTTGTTATATTCACTTACGCGCAAAGCTTTGAACACTATTTTACATTATTCGGACTATTGTCCTCATCTTTGTCGCCATATTTATTACAACGTTGCGGCCTTTTTCAGGTGGTTGGAATGTCGAACTGAACCCTTTATTTCGCTCACTAGAGTAGACTGTTCTAATTCCACGTGCCATGTTTTAATGGATGTCAGTTGTCAGTTATCTCCTGTTAATTCCCCTCTCCAAGTTCTCCACTGCCTTAATCGGGTCCTGTCCCTGGATCTGACCAACGCCTTTATCCACTGTGCCATGTGTCCTTGAGGACATCTGTGGATGAATTTCTGGGTATTATCAACCTAATGTCTCAGCAACCATAATACCCAGAAATTCATACACAGATGTCCCCAAGGACACATGGCGCAGTGGATAAAGGTGACAGTGACAGGACCCAAAGAGTGTGAGTTCAATACCCGGTTAAGGCAGTGGAGAACTTGGAGAGGGGAATTAACAGGAGATAACTGATAACTGACACCCATTAAAACATGGCACGTGGAACTAGAACAGTCTACCCCAGTGAGCGAAATAAAGGGTTCAGTTCGACAGAAGAAAGCCGGAGCGTACAACGGCCGAAATATTGTAATAAATATGGCGACAAAGATGAAGACAATAGTCCGAATAATGTAAATAATGTACATAATACCTCATCTCAGAAATATAGACAGATGCTGAAAGCTTTGAATTCATCTCTTCCTCTCCGCCCCCCAGCTAAAGGCTAAATAGCAGGACTTGTAGCTGTAAAAATCATGATACCTCAATCATTTTTAATGCAATATTCAGTCACAAAATTATTTTATTATGCATATATATATATATATATATATATATTGTTTGTTCTAAATAAACCACAAATACTTGATAAACCGTAAAAACAAATCAATCAATCAATATTAACAAGTCAATTGTAGGAGACGCCCTTGGGTGGGTAATGGCTAGAGATCTATTCTGATTGACCATTCGTACAGTGTAGTGAATTCAATCTTCATCTGATGCCCCATACCTGTAGCCTTGTGCGAAAACTAAATTAATAAATTAAATCAAGCTTAATAAATCACTCAGAATAAATAAATAAACAAATACAATGTATGTAGACATTACATATGTGCGTATATGTATGTGGCTAGCTAGGTGATTTTCTGCAATATTATACATTGACCTGCCAAATGACACAGAATAGATGCCTAATATTTTGTAGGATGCCTCTAGTTCGGTGAAGTGTAGCAGCACAAAATGGCATAGACTCCACAAGTAGTCTGAAGAGATGGCGAGGTGTAGAGTCGTGTCGCCTCAATAGTTATCCGCCCCTACCGGATATGTGTAAATAAAGGATCATGTGTGCACATAGACAACTCCATCACGTGGTAGTATGCAGAAAGCTGCGTTGGCCCCGAGCATCTATACCGGGAGGACATTGAAATGAAAATTTAGCTTATATTTAATTTGAATAAAATGTGCTTTTCACGTTTCATTTGTTTTCACATATTTAAAATGTCTTCTTTTCTCACATTTCTCAGTATTATGGTCTACCCACCCCCACTTGAGTCTTAGGGGCATATAATTATGGAGTTGTCAACGAGCATCACCAAACCTCGGCACGTCACTACCATCTTTTTCTTTTTATGTGCCGTATCATTTCAGGACGTAGGCGATCATGGCTCTCCACTTCCCCCTATCCCTAGTGGCTCTCAATAAGCTTTTCGTCCCTCTGCCACCTCCCCTAAACTATGTTCTGTCATCCACTTTTCAAGCCCGCCAGGTATGTCATGCGTTGCTTTCCCTTGTCTCTCTTTCCCTCAATTCGACTTGTGAGTATCAGATTCTCCAGGCCCTCCTTTGCCCCAGAAACTTTATCTGCCTCTTCCTGATGTTAAGTATAAGACTCCTCCTTGTTTGCATCCTCTTCAAGACCTTATCGTTGCTCACATGCTCGGTCCATGTTATCCTCAGCATCCTTCTGTAGAACCACATCTCCTTCGCCTCGTGTTTCTTCTTCATCTTTGAGGAGACCGTCCAATATTTGCTGCCGTAAAGGAGGACGGATGTCACGTGACAGCTCAATACTCTTTTCTTTGTTACCAATATTCTAGCAGTACTCTGCCCAGCTTTTGGAATGCGTCCTTTGCCATCCCAATACATCTACGAATCACAGTGTCGCTCTTGCCGTCCTCTGTCAAAATACTTCCCAGATACTGAAACTTCCGCACCTGCTTAATTTTAGCGTCCCCGACCTGTAAATCGCATTTCGGGCTCATCCTTTTACTGATGATCATGCATTCTGTCTTCTTGTAGTTTATGTTTAGTCTCTTCTTCTCGCTCTCCTTCGCCACCTTCTGCAGAAGGTTTTGTAATTTCTTTTTCGTGTCTGCTATCAGTATTGTGTCATCTGCGTATCTTATGTTGTTAAAGACAATGATGAATCCCGGTAGGGTTTCCAATTCTGTTAGAATTGCCTCGGTTGGATATGTCTAGTGATTGGGCTCATGTTGCGCAAACGTGTCGGCCTCATCATTCGTCAGAAGTCTCCAGAATGCTCCTCAAACTAATTCCAGGTAACTTGGTCAACCGATGACATGGTACATTATAGTTGCTGGGGTAGATGGAATTAAATAGGTGCAAATGGTCTCGAAGGGGTACATCGTAGCAGTCACCGTGATGTGTTTAGCCAGAACATCGGACACAACTAATTTCACACCATTATGGAACTACCACAAGTCTGTACAGTGCTTTGTCGGCATTTAGGGTCCATGGTTTCATGGGTTCTTCATCCGAGTGATCCTCAGAGGAACAAGCATGCGGTCAAAAATATCGTACATCACAGGTTCACATTCCATGTCCCTTATTTTTTATATAACAAAAAACAAATGACTTTTTTGACCGACCCTCTATCTATCTATCTATCTATCTATCTATCTATCTATCTATCTATCTTTTCTATCGATCTAAGTCTGTTCATATTATTTATCTATCTTACTTTGCGATCACAGATTAATTGTCGACTCGATCAATTCTTCAGATAAAAGTCGAAATCGATGTTGAGTGTTTTGCACAATCTGTCCGTACAACTGAAGAGGCCTTGGAGAGAAGAGCTTCCTCACGAGTCGAACTGCAAGCCAACAGACTTATCGCCTTTAATTTTGGTCTCACCTGCCCTCTCATACATTTTCCCCCGATCTCCTCATTTTCGTCATTGCACGATACAAGAGTATGTAAATAAATTTAAAATTTTTTTAAAAATCTTCAAACCCCACTATTTATAATTGAAATGTTTGAAGAAATACGGAAGACCAGCAGTGCAATAATCAAGAATTTGTTATTTATATTTAAAAGTATATTTTTTTAATCTTATCTAACCAATAGTTTAAGAATATAATTTACTCTCATTAAACTTAATATTAGGTTGGTGCAAAAATAATGACGTAATAATGTCGTTTTTTGACGTTAACGTCAAAAAACGACATTATTACGTCATTATTTTTGCACCAACCTAATATAATGAATTAATTTGAAAGCATTAGGGCACCGCCAATACAAAAATATAGCGTGTAGGAACTTAAGGAAAAAAAAAAATGACACAAGGTTTAAAAAAATGCTTTTTAAAAAGGAAAAAAATCTTTCTTTTAAGCTTTTATTTTAGTATTAATTCTAAGCTAACAGATTAAATTTAATATTTCCAATAAGCAAAGTACTTTGCTGTATTTGAAAATTAATAAGAATGATTTTCTTTTTAAATAAATCAAATCGGCCATATTGACAAATCGGTCCGCACAACGTAATTCTCATTAAACACTCTTTCAAAAATAAAATATGCTTTTCTGAAACTTTATTTGAGGAAGATTAATTGATTTAAAGTTAAATTAATTTGAATTAAAAAAAAATACTACGTTTAGTTTAAAACCTCACAGAAAATCATTTTTTAAAACGGAGTATGTGTTTTTATGAGCTGTTGACATTTATCGATAGCCTAATTAGCATTTTTAAGTAAAGGGCCCATAACTGTAAAAATTACTTGATGCATAAAATGTGAACTCTGTTTTTATATAATATTTTATAATATATATAATATTTTATAATCTTAAAAATTTAGGAAAATATTCTAAGTAAGCGAACGACTATTTTATTGAATTTTAGGTTTTTGGTTTTAGTCTTACTTACAAAGACGTTTATTAAGAAAATATTAGAAAATTACCAATAGATTTTATATTTACTATAGTTACCGTTCTTATTTTCTGATAATGCTGTGTATGGATGTCAGTATTAACAATAATCGGTACATTTATACACATACAAATATATATATATATATATATATATATTATATATATATATATATATATAAATACTGGGTATCACCAAAATAAGCTTTTCCATTTCTGATTAGTAAATATAATAGTTTTAACAATATCATTTAACTGCTACTTATGGAAACTTAAAAGATTTATTTTTTAAAAATTGTTCTAATTAAAATTAAGAAAGAAATGAAAACAATTCTTGTAAAAATTCATTATTCATAAAAAATATTTTTCTTAAGACAATAGTGTTCATAATATATCTTATTTATAAAGTAATGAAGATCGTTTCTAATTAAATAATGTCTAAGTTTTATTGCAGATTTTTGGTAACTGGGGGGGGGGTCCTCTTTTACAAAAAGAAATTGATGATTTAAATTCACAAAGGACTTTTTCTTAACCATTTTCCATAAAACTAAAAATTGGTAAAAAATAGTTTCCAAAAACAATTTCATTTGTGAATAAGTCCTGAAAGTTAAAATCCGACAATTATCTGATTTTTGCAAGAATTTCCAATTCAATGTTTTCACCGCAAAAAAATACTCCTATTTTCCATACGAATTCAGGGTCATCCGTTGACGCAAGAAAAACAACTTTTGGACCAAAATTTCAAAGGTTCTAAAACGGATAAAAAAAAAAAAAAAAAAAAAAAATATAATAATAATCTAATAATTAAAAAAAAAAAAATCCTTTGGTCTTTCCTCTCCATAATAAAAGATTTTGAGGATAAATTTTTGTTTTTAAGTTAGGGGCAGTTTTTGCCTATGTATGTTCATTTTTAGTGAATCTTTGGAGGTACCTATGTAAATTTACGTTGATGTGAAAAGAAAACAATTTCTTATAAGAATAAATTTTAAAAGAATTACTGTAAAAAAAAAAATAATTTTTAATTGAATGAAATAATTTCGTCGTAATTCTGAAAATTTTCTTGGTGGCGAGGGAAACAAATTATGCAGGAAAAATAAGGCAAAGATTTGTTATTGAAACGGGTATGTCCAAAAATTCGCTAAAAAAGGGCATACTCTGATGAAAATAGGAGCCAAACTTGATTAAACAATTTTTTTATTGTCTAAATGTTTATATTATTATTAAGAAGAAAGACCAAAGTATTTTTGAGTATTTTTTAAAAATTTTAAACGTCCGAATTTTTAGCTAAAAATCTTGTTTTTTTTCTGAATCATCAAAATTTACATAAAATCAATCATGTTAGCCATTATTGACAGTTTTGTAAACAAAATTAAAATTCTCCGTTTAAAAATCTCGTAAAATTCAATTATACTTTTTTCAAAAGTTATTTTAGGAAAATTGGTATACTTAATCTAATTTGAAAGAAACATTACTTTCTTTTTTAGCAGAAAATTTTTTAAGAGCGACATGTCCAACCGTGATGATTGGTTTTGGAAGGTATGAATTGAGGTACGTCAATGTATCGATAACTTACGTCAGGGGGAATTTATCGGATTGTAAGAGAGAAGTAACAAAATTTGTGCTAACTTTAAGTGAACCTGGTTAGTAAAGTTAAATAAAAAAAATACACTTTGAACAATTTAATTTTTTTTTTAACCTTACCTTTGAAGAAAAATTCTGGAATAAAAATAACATTTAAAATACGAAAAATACATTTAGAATTCAAATTTTATAACTGACAAAAAAGAGTAACATAATTGTTACGTACACCTATTATGAATTTTTTAAAAAAAGTTTTATATTGTCACAGTTATGAAATATTTTCCTAACTTAGGCAATATAAAAATTAAATAAAATACCATTACATTTCATTAATGAAACTGATTTTTTTATGAAATGAGATTTTTCCCCACTATTTATCCACATTTGGGATCCTAACAGGTACTTCCATCCTGAGTCAGGGTAGACCCGGGAACAAGAGAAACTAAGAGGAGGTTTACACGCTCCTCAAGACCTCCAACCTAATGCTCAGTCGTGCCAATAATGAGGAATGATTCGTCGCTATCAGCGGAAATAAATCTAGCATACATGGCATTGTTTCAGAATTGTGCTTTCGGAGTTTTGTCGAAGACGATTTTAAATTATTTTTTGGCATATTAAAATTAAAAAAAAAAAAAAAAAAAAAGATAGATTGTAATAAGCTTTCTAATTTATGATCTGTAAAAATAGATTCTTTTTAATAAGAGCATTTCCGGAGATGTACATATTTAAACTTAATTTTAAAACAATTTTTTCACATTTTTTACTTACTGGAAAAAAAGAAAAAAAAAGAAAAAAGAAAACAATTCTTGTGAAAATTCATTTTTCATCGAAAAAATATTTTGGCTTCAGACAAAAATGTCCTTAATATATATTATTCATACAAGCAATTTAAAAGCCTTTTTTTTAATAAAATAATGTCTTAGATTTATTGAGTTTTGTATTTTACAATTCAGAGCTAAAATTTGGGTAGATGCATGTGACGAATTACAAAAAAAAAAAAAAAAAATATCGATGATTTATATTCTTTAGTCTTCTGAATGTATATATTCGAGTTTTCAAGTTTTCATAAAATTAAAGGGAATAACATATATATATATATATATATATATATATATATATATATATATATATATATATATATATTACCAGGAGTTTCTACAAAACAAACATTTCTAAAATAAATTCATTGATATTTGAATAAGTTCTGAAAGTTTCATTAAAATCCGATAATTATTTGATTTTTGCAAGAATTTTCAAATTAATATTTTTCAAATGAAAAAAAGCGCTAGAAAGGCTAATGCTGAATATTACGCGATCGCTGACGTAAAAAAAAAAAAAAAAAAAAAGAAAAGATTTTCAACCAAAATTTCAAACGTGCTAGAAAATATAAAATTTTAAAAAAATAATTTAAAAAACACTTTGTTTTTTCTTTTTATTAATAAACTTTTTCACGATAAAACTTTGTTTTTATTAAGTTTGGGGCTTTTTCATCATGATATGCTGTTTTGGGGGTCGAATTATTGAGCCTACTTAAATAAAACTTACAAGAACAATTTACATTTTTTCTTAGGTACGGCCACAGATTTTCTAAAAGAAACCCTAGTAAAAACATTTGAAATGCCTTTTTAAACTTAAATTTCTGTTCCATTTGAAAGATAATGGTAATTCCAATTGAAAGAAAAATTAATTTCTGTATATGAATAAACTTTTAGGGCATTTTTAAAGCATTAGTATTTTTTTCGTTACTCGTCGATTGCATCGAGCCGCCATTGTATACGAAAAAAAAATTCTTTAAAATCCAATATTTGTGCTAGATGTTTTTCAAAGTCTAATTGTTTGTAATTTTAAGGACTAATTAAGTGGATTTTCTAAAACTAATGTTTACCTTTTAACTTAAAACTGAATGAAAATAAAATTTTATTTATGCACGCTATCTTTGTCAAAGGACACTGTAGAAAGTCATTCAGTCACAGTAAAAAAAAAAAAAAACAAATGCGCGGGAAAAAATAAAAATATAACCTACAGAAGTACGGAAGACTGGAAGTGCGGTAATAAAAAAAAAATTATTATATTTAAAACTCAATTTTCTTTGAATCTATATAACCAATTGCTTAAGAATATAATTTTGTATTCTATACGCTTTTATAATGAATATTTTCATTTTTTTATATTGACTGAACGGTATATATGAAATTCAATTATCATAATACTCCTCCAATACGGAATAGTAGTCAGTCAACGTAAGATCTCAGGATTATTTTTTTTTGTACATCCATATAAAAAATAATCTAACGGTTGCTTAAAGCAACAATAAAATAAAATTCCTTTAAAAAATATTCACATTCGAAGATGACATTAAACGTTTACATTTTTTAAATCTTCAAACAATTCTTTACGGATTTCTTTTTATAAGTGTAAAAAAAATTCGAACGTCCCCCACCCCCAAATTAAAAAGTACACATGCGATATCGAAAACTATGTGTGAAACATACCCATTTAAAAAAAAAAATTTTTTTTTTAATTAAAACCTATTCAGTAAAATAACAATTCATTAATGAATAAGTCTTGAATTTCATTTGAATCGGACAATTCCGATTTTTGTCCAATAAAAGGTGGAGCTGTCCAATTTTTACTTTAATTGCGGGAAACAATTTTTATTTAAACTTTACATTTTTTTAAATCTTCAAATATATATTCATAATAAATGAAACTCTTGTGGCGAACAGTAAATTTCAAAATTGCACTGAAAAATTACAAGTAATTAAAAAAATAAATTAAAAAAATTTAGTGTAGATTTTTTTTTTTTTTTTAAATTTCTGTCCTATCTGAAATAAAATAAAATAAATGCAAGCAACAACTCTAAAAAAAAAAAAAAAAAAAAAAAAAAGTTTCTAATATATGGGACGAATTTTTCGGATATTTAGTTTACACTTGATATCGCATCATGCATTTTTTACTGTTCAGGGATTTCTTTGTGTAATTCAAACTGTTAAAAAAAAAACATGGATGAAAAGTAAATTAAAAAGTACACTACACACGAAATATCGAAAAAGGAGTGGTGGTTAAACTGAAACAATACACCACAGAAATATTTCACCATGTTTTCTTTTTAATGAAGTATAACATATTTCGTAAAAATATTCATTCATTAAGTACTTGGTCATTTCATTTGAATCGGATAATAATACCCTGATTCTAGGAAAATATTTGAAAATAGGGTGTAGCGATTTTTTATTTTCATTTCAGAAAAAAAAATCCGTTTTGGTGTATATTTATTTCTGCAGCTCTTACCAATCTGGAGTAGAGTATTATTTATTAAATTTTCATAAATCAGACAATTTCTGACAATAAGTGTCTAAATCAGTAATGTAAATATAATTTGGATTAAATTTCTGGCACGACTGTCGTTTTTACTGGTATCGTTTATTGAATAGGGATTTATCCGCTTAATAAGCGGGATATAAATCAATTTATATTTTATCTTTTGCCAAAATCAACTGAATTATCATCGTTTTTATTTTATACACACGAAACAATTTCCTAAACATCAAAATTAATATCATGCACGAATAAAAAAAAAGTTCCTAAAATAGATAGCCCCGCCATAACAATTTATTTCTTAAAATTCATTCTTTTCTTTTCATTTAAAATAAATAATGTTACTTAATGAACGGCCGTTAATTCGTTACTGTTTATCCTAAGAAAGCACGGTAAACGTTAGTCAAGTCAAATTTCAAAATCATGAAAAAAAAAATTATATAAACGTAGTTTTACGAATTTTACTTCATCAGAAAAAAAAAAAAAAAAAAAACTTCTTACAGACAGATCTTGTCTGTTAAACAGTTAATTCATCACAAAATAAAAAAGAATTTATATTTACAAAAATTCACACCAAAATTCAAAAATGTCTTAAAATTTGTTCAAAAATGGATTCAGTATTATTCTTTTTCCTTACGTCCCCCAAAAAACTCCCTCACACAAATAATGCTGCGATGAGTCCTGAACATGGACTTATTCTTCATTTTGGCATTCCACCAGGTACTTTCGATTATTTGCGTTTGAGCTGATCTTTCTGGGTCAACGAAATTCATACTGTGATTTTAGTCAAATGAATATAATTGGGGTCATCCTTCAAAAGTGTATATAAATTCCTACATAATCGTAGTCCCAAGTAAAATACAGCTTCGGATTGTGTCCAATAATGTGGAAGCTGTTCTATACTTCAGCAACTTTATGGTAAGCTAAACAAATGTTGGTTTAAAATTTATACTTTCAAAAGTGTGCCAAAAACTTAAAAAAAAAAAAAAAGCCCCAAAACATCAAACTTTGATTTAAAGTTCCTAATTTCTTGGGGCGAAATAATATTTGCGATAAGTAACTTTACATTTTGGGGCGAATTAATTGAAAAGATCCGAAACAACAATTTTTAAAAATCAATTTCTATTGGCAAAACATTTTCCACAGTAATCCAAAACTTTAACTCTCTTTTTTTTTTAATTTCTGTAAACACTTTCCGTTTTGAAAATCAGCCAAATTAATTTTTTTTAATTGTTTGAAATTTATTTTAATGTTAAATTTATAAAAATCATTTAAAACCTTTTATTACATTTTTTGTTTAGTTCCCCCCCCTTTTTTGTAGAACACTTTGCGAGGAAATCATCTGTCGTCATTTCTGTAACTAATGGCAATATTCCACTTAACTTGCTTCCAAAGGAAAATAGATGATATCGGCATCCCATGGCTTCAATGGGCCAATTATCAGCGGAACTTTACTACGAAATTCTCTGCCGGCACAAGATTATCAAACGTAAAGTTGAAATAATTCTTAAGACACTCAAAGAGACTTTCCTGAGAATGAGCCTGAAAAATAACAATTTTTCAATGTCACGTGCCTTCCATTTTAGCCGAATATTTATATCCTTGAGTGCTTTGTCAAAGGAAAAAGATGAAATGGTGTATTGAAAACAATTTTTATTTGATGCAAACCAATATTGGTCGCCCGTAAGCTGCACTTTCTTCAATCTTTCCCGCTAACCTCACCACCACATCTACTGTCCTTTAAGACTTCTTGTATTTCCTTTATCTTAAAAGAGCTTATTCTACTTTAAATACCTAGGCTTCCCATCACCAACACAACTGTGTCGTTTCTACAGTTGCTGCACAATGAAATCTATTTCAAGTGAGTCTTTGAATAATAATAATAATAATAGTATACGAGATCCTAAACTGGAAATGCCCGTTTGTGACCGAACGATTTTTGTCTTCTATCTTTCAAAGATTTTCCATCGAATCAAAAATGACTGCCGGTCCCTTACATCATCTCACTTGAATCGACCGACAATCGAGACCTTCACATTTCATATTCATTCCCGTTTTCTCTTTTCTCCACTGCTTACATTTCTGTTCAGCTGTGTAATATCTTTCTTTTTTCTTCCATCATTAGATGACTTTTTTTTTTGAGTTTACTTCCCTTTCTTTCCACGTAATAATTATTATTTTATACTTTTCTTCTTACTGTTTTTTTTTTCTCTGATTTATTTGTGTGTATTTTTACAATTTTATTTCTGTATAATTTTCCTGTCGTCTGCTTTAAGAGCGAAAAGCAGTATTTTCTGCAACGAGAAACATAATCTGTTACTATATATGATAATTTATTGAATATAAGTTTGTAGTTTGGCATTTTAAATCCAGTTAAATGTTTGCGCCTTGATTCGGCAGATTTGCACCTAATGTACATTCAAACGATAACCAAGTCGACCATTTTAAGAAGTTTTAATGTGATAAACATTTGCACAGGTCACAAGTCCATTGAAAAAGTAAATAGAATTTTACTTTTCATAACTGAAAAAAAAAAAAATGAATATTTCAGTAAGGAATTAAAAGTAGAAGTGAAAATATATATCTGTGTAATGTAAAACAGAACGTGTCAGTCTGTGTATATGCTATTTATGCGCGTTTACATTTCTCGACCGATTTCAACAAAATTGTACACATATGTTTCAAATTTATGAAAAGAGTCAAGACCAACTTTTTAAACTGTAGCCCCTCTAGGTTTGGCAGAAAAATCGATGAAACTGAAGGTGGGTACGACTTTTTCAAAAAACCAAGGCAAAGATACATGCGAACAAAAGTTTTACTGGATGAGCTGATGTTCTTTGCACTTAATGCAAAACAGCTCATGTTACGAGTTTTTTGTCGACATTGTCTTCACTTTAAAAATTGCAATATGAATATATATATATATGTATATATACACTATTTACATTGTTCGGACTATCATCCTTATCTTGACATATTTATCACAACGTTTCGGCCGTTGTACACTCCGGTCTTCTTCAAGTGATTGGAATGTCGATTGCTGGGATAGTTCCACGTGCCATATTTAATGGATGTCAGTTATCTCCTGTTAATTCTCCTGTTAATTCACCGCCTTAACCAGGTATTGAACTCACGCACTTTGGGTTCTGTCACTGGATTTAACTAAGCCTTTATCCAGTGTGCCATGTCTACTCGAATTTGTGGGTATGATAAACCTAATGTCTTCAGCCACCGTTTTTATATCAGTGCTCATATTGTAATTGACAGGACACAAAATGTGTGAGTTCAATACCTGGTTAAGGCGGTGAATTGAGAGGGGAATCAACAGAAGATAACTGACATCCATTTGACGTGGAACTACTCCAACGAGTGCAATATGTGCATGTGTATATATATATATATATATATATATGCTGATACATATGCAAGCTAACAGGGATATGCACGGAGACACAATACACAAAAAGAGAAATGGACTTGATATATATCGATATATACATATACACATATATATCGATATATACATATACACATATATATAGATACTTATATATACACACACATGTATATAGTTATATATATACACATATATATATCAGTATATATACACACATATATAGATATATATATGTAGATATATATATATATACACACATATATATAGATATATATATATACACATTTATACAGATATATACTGAGATGTATATACACACATATATAGGTATATATATACACATATATATAGATACATATATACACACAGATATATACACAGATATATAGATATATATATATATATATACACACACATATATATATACATATATAAACTTATCTAAACATATTTTTTTATACTTATCTATACATAACTATATGCATGCATACACACATATATATGTGTGTATATATGTGTATACATGTGTATATCTGTCTATATATATGTGTATATCTGTCTATATATATGTGCATATCTATCTATATATATGTGTATATCTAGCAATATATATGTGTATATCTGTCTATATATATGTATATATCTATCTCTATATATGTGCATATCTATCTATATATATGTGTATATCTAGCAATATATATGTATATATCTATCTCTATATATGTGCATATCTATCTAT
>OZ010602.1:61950001-62017501 GCA_963932145.1 Acanthosepion lycidas | reverse complement strand
GAGTTCCATCTGTAAATAATTACATTTTGGGGTTTTTATTTGTTGTTATTCACGCATCTTGTTACAGTCTTTCTTTCGTTTGTAACTTTTTTGTTTGTAACTTTTTCGTTTGTTTTGAATTGAACCGATGAATAAATTGTTTGCTTTGTTGAAGTTCAAATCTCACTAAAACAAGTTTCTTAAATCGCTTTAATTTTTCAAGCGACAAGAAAAGATTATTTCGTTTTTTTAATCGAAAGTAAACTCATCGTAAGGCTCAGTCTGTTTAGTTTGCACGGTGCAATGAGAAATGATTTCGTTTACAAAATTTATTAAAATAAGGAAAGGTTTTGTTTTTGTAAAATCTAAAAAAGAAAAAAAAATCACGACTAAAAAAAAAAGTCCAAGGTTGTTTGGTTACTGAAGGTGTTTTAGTTTTGTATTTAATCCCAATTACATGCAGTGGCTGTTCGATTAAAAAAATTATCACTCAGTTGTTTTTTTTTTTTTTTTTTTTTTTAGCTCCAATTAACTGTCATTTTCTACTTATTTACTTACGGTCTGTGAGGTTAAATGTTATTTGTTTTAAATTTAGCGAAATTTTAAACGTTCTTCTCGTTGTGAGTTTTTATAATAACATTTTCTAAAAAAAATAAAAATAAAAATCCTTTCTCATTTTCCCATGAGAAATTTTATTTTACTTTTACTTTGTAAAAACCTGACATAGCATAAAAAAGAGCCTGTTCGTTCAGTTGTAAGCTGAGTATCCTAGCACCTCCCCACAAGGAGGAAGGGAGGGAGAGGGCACTTTACGTATCTTTAACAAATATGGACAGAGTTGATTGAGTGTTGCGTATTTTTAACACGTTGATGGATATTTATTTACAAGACATTGTCTTTTTTTGTTTCTTTTCCTTGCAGTTGACAGCGGTTGTGCGTGGTATTTTTTAATAATAAATTTAAAATGACTTTCTTATCTGCTTGTTGCCTTTTAAACTTAAATGATTTAAAAATGTCATGTTTACACGTCAATAAATGTTTTTTGATTTTCTTTCTCTCGTGTAAATAGAGCAGTAAGACAGCAAAGTAACAAATACACCGTCTTTGTTCAAGTGCTTATAAGGCTGACGGTTACATCACGTTTAAATATCAGTTCCCGTACGATCACTCGAGTTAAGCAACGTCGAGCCTCGTGAGAATCTCATTGTTGGCTTTTTTTAGTTTCACTTACAAGAGAGTTATGAATCCTCCGCTTCTTCCCCCAGCTATGGGTTAATTAGTAAGACTTGTATCATTTTAAAAATAAACCGTATCAAAAAAAAAAAAAAGAAAAATTCTTACAATTTAAATTTTTTTTTTTTTCCTAAATAAACTGCAAACTTTGCAGCCTAACCAGACTGGCAGAAACTATCAATTCAAATTTGATTAATCACTCAGGGAGCGTGATTAATTGAAATGTGAATAAATTGAAATTCTTCTTAACCTTTATGTGACTTCATTTGCTGTACAAAAGGTTTATCCTGTGACTGGAGATGACTCTGATCACTGAATTTGAATTTGTTTGAATTTCATAGTTGTGTTGTCATATCCTGCTATGGCCACAGAAAACACCTTTTAATGAAATTAACTAACAATAAGGTTACTGCTTGGAAAGGGAAGTAATATTAATAATGCAGAGTGCTAAAGGTTAAAGTAAAATAACACCTTTTCAATTTTCGGTTTTGTGACCAAATGATATTTGTGATTTAAAAAAAAAAAAAAAAAAAAAAAAATTCCATTCCTGATATTGAAACATAGCCATAAAGAAGTGAGCAATAAAAGTCTCTACAAACATCTTTTTATCTGCTACCCTTTTGTAGTTGCTGAAAAACGTTTCTTTTTTAACATGTTGATTCTCAGGCCTTATTTCTCTCATTGTCCCAACACTGTACCTTAATTAATTTTGGTACAAGTGACTTTGTTTTAGTGTTGCTTCATATATGAGACAAGGATATCATAGGTAGGTAGTATTTATTACCCATGATCCACTGTTGTGTCGTTAGGAACTGGAGTCCATTTTACAACCCAGAATACTATACGGATACATGGTACAGGTTTGTGTATGTTAAAAAAACAAAAAAAAGACCCCAAAAAACAGCAGTAGAAATTCCAAAAAGAAAATGAAATAAGACAAAGAAATTGAAAATATTTAATTTAATTTAATTTTTTTTTTTTTTTTTTTTTTTTTTCAAAAAAAAAAAAAAAAAAGATTTTGGTGTACCATGATCTTATAAGCAATCAATCCTAGCATCCTGCTCTCAATAATTCTCATAGAAAAGAAATTGGAAAATGATCCACCAGAGAGTCGTGTGGGCCTTGCAGAGATACCACCCCAACCTTCCAGTGGGTTGTGTGGGAGCCAAGTTAAATGACTTTTCCAAAGACATACAGGAATGGCTATGCACGTCTTGAAAAAGAGTTCAACAAAGTATTGATTACAATATAGTTTTAATTGCTAAAACATTAACCAATATTTAGTTGTAAAACAAAAACACAAAATTCAAAACAAGCCTGTAAGGCTTTTTTTTTTTTTTTTTTTTTTTTTTTTATTGTTTGTAAAATTAAAAAAAATATTGTTTCTGTTGACACTTGTTGCAATAACTAAATGTCTGTCAACTTCAAAAAATCTTCTAAAAAATGTAAAGCTTGTTGTTAACAGGATGGGATCTTGTTGCAACTATCATCTGACTTTTGACCTGAGTCAACTCAGGTCAAAAGTCAAATGATAGTTTCATTTTCCCTTCTCTTATCTGTATTTGAGAAGAGGAGTTTACCCATAGGCATCTGTTTAATTATGTAAGACAAAAAGAAAAAGTAAAAGACAATTAAAATTGTTTTCACATACCCAATAATTATGAAAAATGAAGTTAACAACTGGAACTTTGGTCCAAATTTACTGTCTAAAAATCCATTTCATCCCAGTGTCTGTTAAACTTGTATCTCTTTTAAAAAGTCAAAATTTCCATGAAATATATTAGAAAATTTCCAAGTTTTCATCTGAAATCAAGAAAATACAAACTTTAAACAAAATATATTGCAAAAAAGGTAAATTGCGTTTTGAAAAAATAATTTCCCAATGATAAAAAAAAAAAAAAAAAATATCACAAAACAGTCTTCATTTAAATTAACATGCACAAACAACACCAGCAATAAAAGTGAATTATTTATTTAGTATAAAAATGAAAAACCTGACTTTATTTAAAAAAAAAAAAAAAAAAAAATACAATGTATTTTGGTTTGTGATCTAACAATGCTAAGTAGTTACACAGGAACAAACACGATTGTTCAGAATTCCTGTTGACCAAAGTTATGTAATTATTATATTGATACCTCCATGCACTTTTGTAGGTACTACTATGGAAAAAAAAATGTATTTTAAATGTCTTCTTTGCATTTATTTGAAAGGTAATACTGCTAGCTTAAAGTTAATCTGTTGTTGCACACTCTATGGCTGATTGTTGGTGGCCTTGTTTTGACAGTTGAATGAAGACGTTTACTGTTAATCCCCTTTAGGGAAAAGGGAAGATGATATTTTGTCCAGCAACAAACAGAAGAAAGAAAGAGTGAATGGTCCTTCACATGCCCAAAATGAAGAATAAAACATTGTCAAGCAAATTTGAGTACAATTTAATGACAATAATAGTGATAAGTGTGAGAAAAAAGGCCTTCTCAGAAGGGTTAAAGAGTTTGTAAAGAGTCTAGAGAAATAACATTTGGCAAAACAAATGTCAATATATGTACACAAGTGTCACTGTGTGCATAATATATGTAGGTGTGAAGACATATAATGTTTGTGAGTGTATGTTTATATATTTACATATGTAAGCAAATATATGGATATAGATCCGACAGTATGAAGAAAAATATACGGAAAAAACAAACAAAAATCCTTATATGCAATAATGCTGTTTTAA
This sequence comes from Acanthosepion lycidas, assembly GCA_963932145.1. Taxonomy (NCBI): domain Eukaryota; kingdom Metazoa; phylum Mollusca; class Cephalopoda; order Sepiida; family Sepiidae; genus Acanthosepion; species Acanthosepion lycidas. The sequence goes on along the minus strand of OZ010602.1, from coordinate 62,013,569 downwards.
TGTTAATATAATGTCAACGTTGGACGTTTCGGTCTATTAGACCATCTTCAGGACATATTCATAAAACATAATTAACATTTGAATATATTTAATTCAACATGAAAAGACGATGGATGTAAGAGTAAGATTAATCAACACAGATAACTGAAATTTTTCAAGATCAGCGTTCTGTTTCAATATGATCATGTTGGTGATGTGAAAACATATTCCTGAAATAGAGTATTTTTATGAAAAATGAAAAGAATTTTATTTTAATCTAAAACTTATATGTACGTTTGTCGACCATAAATCTTGCAAACATACAAAATACTCTCCAAATGAATGCCAAAATTTAATCTTTTTTTATTGTGTTCCATCGGTTGAGAAGGGTTCATATGGTGTTCTTGCTATGACATCCGCATGAAGTCTGGTTTTATGTTTATTTTAAAACTTGATGTAATTGTAGTTGTAGATGGAATTTGAATATCTATTTTTTTTTTTTTTTTGTGTATTTTAAATTTAAGTATTAATTAACTTGATTTTGTAAAAAATAATGTTTCTTGCTTAAAACCTAATAATTAAAAAATAATAATGCTTATTTATGAATGGTAGCCCGTGAGGTGTCTTCATGGTTGTAGGTCAACAAGAGTAATCTTCTACTGTAACCCCCATTTAAAAAAAAAAATGCTTGAAAAACTGAATGAAGGACCAAAACTACTAGAAACTGGTATTATTTATGTTTAAAAATAAATTGTGTTTACATAAATTTAAGCCTTTTTTTTTATTTATTTTTTTTATTTTACTACTGATTAAAAATTTTCCATAGAGAAATCTCTTGCATACAAGATGTTTCTATTGCTCTGAAGGCATAACATTATTGTGGTGTATAAAAGGAAATGCTCTTGAAAGAAGAGGGGGGAAAGAAACAGAAATTATCTAACTTGTTATTAGTTTATCTGATGAGCCTGCTATAAAGCTTTTTCCTGAAATTTTTAGCCTTGTGTCAGACTAGGCTTTTTCTTAGTTTAGATATTAGAAAAAGAGTTCATGTCTATTGTTATGAAAAGTATGATACTGTAAAGCTATAAGTGATATGGAAGCCACACATCAAAGTGACTAATATAATCAAATTAGTGCAAATGATTTACAACACTTGATTTGAGTTTCAAGTATGTTGGATATTCCTTGTGTTGTATAACCTGAATTCTTCTCAGGTAATGTTTTCAAGTGATTATTATCAACTCGAGCTGGTGATATTTATCCTACAGATTAGTTTCAAAGTAAATTAATAAATTTAAGTATTAATTAACTTGACATGTAAGAAGGCAGCCCCTCTTATATCTATAATTCTCAAAATGTGTGTATGTATGTGTGTGATCGGATGTTGTTTATGCATTTCCACAGTTTTCATCTGATTTCAATGAGATTTATTTTGCTTGATAATTTTTCAGTGTCGGATTTGGGTCCAAATTGGCTGGAAAAAATTCACCTTAAAGGTGAAAAATCAGAAAAAACTGATTTTTTTACACTTTGTGCAAAAATCAGAGCCAAAATTTAATTTACTTTTTCACACCTTTACTTACTTTTTCATAACCTTCCAATCCTTGCTCATGCTGTGTGGCTGTGATTCACACCTCCACACATTGCCTATCAGTTGCTGCTGACTTTGATAATTAGTGCGTGCAGCAATGTGTGTATGTGTGGCCCTGCAGCATGCACTGATGCATATGCATGACCTGCAGAACATGATACCTATTCAAGTTGCCTGTTGGCTGCACAAAGCCTCTTTACACGTCCAATCAAATATCACTTTGTCATACTGATTATTCACGCAATCCTAACCTCATTGCTACTGCTTAATTCTGCAATTCCACTTCTACTTCTGCATGTCTAGCCCTGCTTACACATTCCCCTTTCTTTTGGCCAAGCATTCAATCACTCTCAAGTGGGATTACCTTTTCAGTTGCATAAAGCCTGCTATTACAGTTTTAAGGTGTTGCTTTCATTGTCGTTTATAGCCATTCCCAATTTAAATTCTCTTATTGTTCTGCCAGTTTTTGCATTTCATTCAACATAGTAATAAGTAAGCTTGTTTTTTTTTTTTTTTATTACTCTACATTTATTTTTGCAACTTTTCCTAAAGTTATTCAAGCTTAGTGATTCCTGTAGTTTTCAGCATTCTCTTTTGGTATTTGCCCACAGATTCCATTTGACAATTCATACTTGCCTAAGACATGTCACCAAAGAAAAGAACTTGCCTAGGTCATGAAACTGCTGCTGCCACATCCACCATGTGAATGAGACATAACGAATCATCTTTAGAACATTCAGTTCGACTGTTTCAAAATGCCTCTTGGAATGCTTCAATCAGAGCCACTGAGTCCGAAGATCAATGGAGCCATCGGCTTTCCAGAAGAGAATACCTGAACATTTCTGCACACAAGGCTGAAAATGATCATCAAAGGACTCTATGGCTGAAGAGAAACTTCTCTTAAACTGCTGCTGCATGTGAGGCTGAAACAAGATTTAGAATGCAAAATGGCCGTTTTCAAGCCCCGCTTCATATTGTTAAACCTCCCCACCAAAAAAAAAAAAAAAAATTAAAAAAATTCGGGGATGTGTCTCAGTTGCACCCAATTGTTGTTACTAATATTGAGTTTTCTGGTGGGCTGGCTTTAAACTTAAAATGCTCCAACTGAATAGCAAAAATTCCCAGTTATGAAAGACCCAGTCAAAGACGGGTTATACTGCTATTCTTCAATAAACAAAAATATACCATTTTATTTATTTATTTGTTTTTTTATAAAACTTTCTAAAATATAACTGTCAAGACCTGTCTATATTTCTGAGATTAGGTATTGTAACTATTTATGTCATTTGGACTATTATCCTCATCTTTATTGCCATATTCATGATGATTCAGCCATTGTCTGCTTCGACTTTATTCAGATGATATACATTCACATTTTGAACCAAACCCTTTATTTTTACCACGTGGGTAGATTGTTCTAATTCCACATGCCATGCATTTTTTGGATATCTCAGTTTCGGTTAAATCCCTTTAGTAACTCAAATACCCAAGTTTTTTTTTTTTTTTTTTTTCTCACTCTGCTGTGGCCAGGTATGACACAACAGTGGATAAGTGTTGGTTGAGTAAACCAAAGCGTGACTTGACCCCAAAAGTTGTGAGTTTGATATCTGGCTACAGTAGAGGCAACAAAAACTTGGAGAGTTCAGTTACTAAAGGGAATTAACTGAAAACTGAGGTATCCAAAAAAGGCACATGGAATTAGGACAATCTAACTACAGGTTGACTAAATATAAGGTTCGGTTTGAAATTCCAAAGTATATTACCTGAAGAAGGCTGGTGTGTACAACGGTTGAAACATTGTGAATATGATAATAAAGATGAGGACAACAGTCTGATCTATGTAAATAGTGTAAATAATTGTCATGACACTTAACATCAATTTTTTAGTGAATCTTAATGCTATCTAACAACAAAAACATTTTTTGTTCCATGTTGTTAGTTATGGCTTGGTATTATCTTAATTGTGAATTTCTTTAATATATAACATAATCAGAATGCTTATGGTGATTTAGTAAGCGTAGCTTAGATGTGGCACAAGGCACAGTGAAGATCGAACTCCCTACTCATTTGTAATTGATGTAGTGAAAACGAGCTTGCTAACCATTATACCATGTGTAGGTGCCCAAATCACAATGCTTACGGTTGTATTTTTGGTAGGATGATGACTTAGCTCCCTTGTTGGCCATTCCTATCACTCTGGTTTTCCTTGACTTGCTTTCAAAATTTTTATCTGAATATTTTTTTTTTTTTTAAATATAATCCTGCCAATCCTGGTCTGAAAGGCGTGAATTTTCCTGAGAATTTTGTAATCAAACTAGTTTTTATTTATATTTTTTATTATGATTATTTCTCCATGAAATGTTCAATTTTTTATTTTTATTTTATTATTTTTTAAATTTTATATTTAGTTCTTTTGTAGGAAAAAACTTTGCTACATTGAAAGATTTTGATTCAATTGAAATACAAAAATTCTTGTGGACAGCAAATGACTTGAAAATTCGTTTTAAACACGACAAGGAGGTAATTTTATTTCTAAAATCGTTTTTTTTTTTTTTTTTTTTTTTTTTATTCTTGTTCAAATATAACTTAAGATATTGTACATTTTTTTCCCATATTCTGTAACTTTACTTTTTCTTTGCAGTACTTCCAGCCTCTCCGTGGAAAGTCGATAGGTTTGATCTTTCAGAAGAGAAGTACCAGGACCAGAGTCTCTACAGAAACTGGTATGTTTCTTGTTTATTGAAACTTGCTTTCACTATGCTGGTCCTTTCACAGCAAATCTTGTTTGTCTACAAGCTATATTTATTTTTTAAATTAAGACAAAAAAATCACCCAAAGCAAAGTTGTCTTCATTAACCCTCACCCCCTTTATTTGTTTGTTTTTGTTTTTTGTTTGTTTTTGTTTTTTGTTTGTTTTTGTTTTTTGTTTGTTTTTGTTTTTTGTTTGTTTTTGTTTTTTGTTTGTTTTTGTTTTTTGTTTGTTTTTGTTTTTTGTTTTGTCAGCTTGATATGCTCTTTTAGATTCTCTTATAATATTTTTCTGATCCAATCTTTATTTCTTTTTTTTTTTTTTTTTTTTTTTTTTTTTCTTCCAGGAATGGGTCTTTTGGGTGGACAGTCAGTTTTCCTTGGAGCATCTGATGTGCACATTGGGGTATCTGAAAGTCTTCAGGATTCTGCCACGTAATTTTGTTTTTGTTTTTAAACTTTTACTTTTCTTCCCTAAAATTTTATATGTAGCGAGAACATTTTTCTCATAAAAATCCTGCTTTAATGGGTTTCTTAAACTTAAAAATTACCTGACTCTCAGATAAATGCAGAAACTTAGTTTGTGTTGATTTACACAATTAAACATGAATATGTATGTATGTGTGTGTGTGTGTGATACAGAAGATTAACAGGTGAAATAACAAAGGAGGTTTTATGGAGATTCCATAGATGTAGTCATGTTGATATATGTCAAGTTTTTGTTGGGTGATGGTCTTTGGGCAGTGAGCAACAAAAGCCATGTCATATTATCCTATTTCTTTCTCCAGGATCACAAGGTCAATACTATTAGGTTAAATGAGATATTAGACATGGTGGACAAAGTTTTGATTGATGAAGAATGTTTTATGAGGCCTCTCTTTCAGAAGTGGCTGGCTGGGAACTTTCATCACCAAGGACCAACATTTGGCATTTTTAGATTTGAATTGCTTTTAAGGCTGTCATCAAGATTGAAGATGGTTCTATTGAAAAAAACATTGTTTTTGTCTTTTGTTAAGTTGAACAATTTATACAATCTTTTTAAACATACTGGGTGCAATGGGTAAATTATCGCCATTTTATATTTTTAATTTTGGGCATGAGAATTGTTTGTTTTTGATTTTTGTTGACTGCATAGTCAATTTTGTTGATTCTAGGGTCAATTTGGCATTGTCTGAGAGAAAAAGAGCACCATGACACGATTCATTCTGCCAGAAATTTGGAAACTGCATGCTGTACTGCTCGGCATCCACGTCCGAAGCTCCAATACAAACATTTCAGAGTGTTTGGATGTTAATCTGAGGACGATGCAGAGGATTTGGAAAGAGTTGGGTGAGTCTAATGGTAATTACGAAGGTGTTTTTAGTGATCACTAGTGATGGTGATGTTATGCCTCCATTCATCTTCTCAGACTCAAGCCTACATCAAGCACCTTGAGGAGGTAGTGCTGTCCTGGGTCAAGAGGGTGGCTGCTGAAAGACTCTGTCTGGCAACAGGACTCTGCACCATACCACACAAGCAGGAGAACCCAGTCATTGCTGTCAGGCCATTTTTGCAAATGCATCGCCCCTTATATCTGGCCACCTAACTCTCCAAACTGTAACATCTTGATTATTGTGTGTAGGGCACAGGGAACGAGGGACCAACAAAATTCCTTGTAACACCAAAGATGAACTGAAGGTAAGGATTATGGCAGCATTCACCAACTTAACAATGAGACCCTCCAAAAGAGTTGCAGGAGATTCCAAAGTCATCTGGAGGCTGTGGTTGAAACCAATGGTGATCTTTATTGAATAAATTTACTCCTTCATATTTCAAGATATTTTTGTGTAATTTTGGTAAATATATCTGTTAAAATGAGATGTCAATGTTATTTTCATTTTTGCGTCATTTAGACAACAATTTATCCATTGCACCCTGTATATAGTGTTCTTGTTTTTTTTTTTTTTTTTATTATACTGAATATCTTTATATTTTTTCTTAACCTCCTGCTACACTCTGTGTGTATGTATAACTGAATGATTAGAGGGGTTGCTTTCCGGCCATGAGATGCAAATTTGAATCCATAGTCAATTTGTCTAGAAGGTGACTTCTTGTCTGGGGTGGTGATTGCAGTACCATCAGAAAGTACCTGAAAACCAAACCATGGGTTGATCAAAGCCATGTGAGTGAAAATACGTAGACAGTATTGTCTGTTGATGGTTGTGCTAGCACAAAGTCACAAGTCATCGTGACCGAAGGTTTAAGTGTAGAGGCCTTGTTCAAACTTCTTTTCACACCAGATTATGTGCACTCTTCCACAAACTGTAACTAATGTCTTGCTCAGCATAGTTGCAGTATAAACTACAGGTTGGCTCTGTGGCTGTTGAACAAACAAATGTGCTTGAGCAGATGTCTGGCACAGGGACTAACTAGCTGTTATACTTAGATATGAGCAGCCAGCCATCATATATAAAAAGAAAACTTATCTTAGCCAATGTGTTTCATCTTCTGATAAACTTTATCAAGGCAAATGTTAGTATCAATAATAAAAAGTTAATCTTTGCCTTGGGTTATTTCAAATATCTCTTTTCTTGAAAGAAATACTCCTTTCCCAAGTCAACACACATGACTATAAAAATTAATTAAAAGAAATGAATAAATTCTATTATTTAAAATATATAATACATAAATTAATCCTAAACTAAAATATAAATAATTACATGAAAAAAAATCAATTCAACAACTCAGTTGTTTATTACATTGTTATATTACATCATGTAGTATCCTCCATAATTTGCTTTGATGTTTCAGTTAACCTGATATATATCTGAGCATTCTTAGATTTAAAAATATTGAAAAAGTAACATTTTTTATTTTTGTTTATAAATATTTGTTGCAAAATAAAATCCTTACATTTGCCTTAATGATGTCCATCAAAGGAAAAAATGCATTGGCTAAGTTTTCCTTTTGTCATATATATATATATATATAAATTTGTAATTAGTAGGGATAATTCAAAGGAGGACATTAATCATTTAATTCTTCTTTCTTTCCTTTCTCTCTCTTCCTTTCCCTCTCTTTCTCCCTTAACTTTTTTAAAAATGTTATATTTGAAATTTTTCTTTTTCTTTTTTTTATTATTAAAATCTTTTCCTTTTTATTCCTCCCCCCTTTTTTTTTTCTATCTGTCTGTCTGGATTGAATTAATTTCTAAAAAAACTTTTGGTCTGAAGAGATAAATATAAAAATATTCATGAAATAAATTATAACCAAGATGAATTTTTAAGTTTTTTTTTTTTTTTTTTTTTTTTTTCCTTGATTTTTTATATATATATATATATATATATATATATATATATATATATATAAAATCTGAAACCATCTTTTAGCGAGTTATGCCATTACCATTTCAGTTACAGAGGTCCTTATAGCAAGGCCAGGTTTAATCACTTTATTAGATAAATATTCATTTCTTGTTGAAATGTTTTGATGCCTATATCTACTGACTTAAATTTTTATATCTGAAACATAAAATAATTTAAGCGATATTTTTTTATTTTTATTTTTTTTCAATCTGACAGTATCATTACTATAAATTTTATTTTAGTGGATATATCTTTGAGTAGATATTTTGATACCAAGTTATTAGAAAACTGATGTTGATAGTATTAGTAGTTTGTAGGATATTAAACAAACTATCCAACAGAATTTCTTTTGGTAAATACACGTTTTAATGCAGCATTTCATGGTCAAAATGTACATTAAATTAATAACCTTTTGTAATACACTACTCACCTATTACAGGAAAATCTTCTGCCTAGTCAGTCATGAATCGAAAGAGACATGATTGCCCAAGCGTGTATCACATATGGCACTTAACTGAGTGATCTATATTATTTACTTAAATTCATATTTTCTTACATAGGATATTAAATTTATTTGAATTTTTATATATACTTTATTTTAATGTCTTTTTTTTTTTTTTTTTTTTTTTTTTAATTCTAACAAAATAAATTTCAAACTTGTGTCTCCATATTTCTTTTATAGGGTTCTGTCTAGCATGTTTGATATACTTCTGGCTCGTGTTTTTGAGCATGATATAATTGATACATTAGCTGCTGCTAGTTCAGTTCCTGTTATAAATGGACTCTCGGATCTCTACCATCCTCTGCAGATTCTGGCTGATTTCCTTACTTTGCAGGTAATAATTGGCATCTGTTTCCAATAGATAATAAAGACATTTCTTTATAAAGTTTAAAAAAAAAAAAAAATTCTGACAGTAATTAGTGGCTGCTTACAATACAAACAAAACAAGGGAGATAATCCATAATGTTAAATCTTCAAGGTTACATTTTACAAAAATCTTGGCTTATTCAAAGAAGTCAAAGGTCGGTAGTGGTTATGCTAGTGATTTTTCTAAGCATAGGTTAGATGTAGCACAAGGCCGAAAGTATGATGCACCCAGTGTGGATCGAACTCACTATACAGTCGTAATTGTTTTAACAAAACAAGCTTTTTTTAACCATTACACCACATCCCAGTCGGTAGTGATTATGATTTTTCCTTGTTACTTGAATAAAAATGTAACGGTAATGATTCTAGCATTTTATTTTTCAAGCTTTAAAGTTTAAAAAGTCTGCTTGCTTTGAAAATCTTGACATTTTAGCACTTTTATTATAAAATCTTTTAAAAACAAGCCATAGGTTTATTTATAAGCTCCATAATGTTAGTCTTAAGTATTTGTAGTGGACCCCTCGAGCGCCCCTGTATCACAAAAGGGTGATGAGGTCACAAGAGACCCGCTAACATTTTTCGAAGATGTTAAATCTGACAAGGTGAAACAACATAGACGACAGAACGAGGATAATTAAGATATAAGCTAATTTATTCTAGAAAAGTAATAAAGAAATAAAGGTGGTCGGAACGGTAGAGATGCAGATGTTCCGGTGCAGGCATTGATGGTCGAGGTTGGTTGTTACAGGTGATCGCTGCTGGTCGTGCAGATGATCGCTGTTGGTCGTTGCAGGTGGTCGTTGCAGTTGAAGTTGATGTTGGTCGTTGAAGATAATTGCTGTTGGTCATTGCAGTTTGAGGTTGATGTTGGTTGTTGCCGGGATGCCAACTTGTTGTTTTGGGAAGGAAAGAGGTGCTGGCATTGTGATGTTGTTTGGGCATGTCAAAAGTTCAGTGCAGGCATTGCATGTCTGCCGGTCGAGTCTGATATTAGTAACCTCCTGTAATAATTACAAATGTAGTATACGGGAAAGGTTATGGACGACATGCAGGCAGCCAGTAGGGACAGAATGCCGAGAATTGGCAAGGAGCCAAGAGGGAGAAAGCAAAGTTTCCAACTATCGTCAAGTTGGCAGACAAAAAAAAAAATGGGAGTGTAACTTAATACACAGCCCAGTGATCGACGTCCTAACCACGGAGGCCAGGAGCCTGCGTACCGACCGTTTCAGTCGCCGACCCTTGATTTAGCGAGAAGTCACTGTCTTGTGGTAAGGGATACTAGCAAGAGAATTGGGTAAGCTAACACAGTAAAGTCTATCTAAAAAATTAGGAGAGCTTAGCTAAAAGAAAACCAAGACCTAAAAATGCCTAGAAGTATATTACGATTAGGTTCGTAATAAAACTAAACTAACTTGCTAGTCTCTACCTCGGGTTAACAGCGTGTAGGGAGCACAACTGAAAGGTCACGGTCGAAATGACCTGTTCTCTTTCGGTTTAAGGAGCCAAGGAGGAGCTAACTCCGACATATTTATATTTATCATTCCAATGTCTTGGACGTCGAGCTTTCATGCCTCTCAAAGTGTCTGTATTTGTATCTTGTTTAACCTGTATTTTCAGTTTTATACAAACTACATCTGGAGCCATGGCCTACAAGATCTTGACTGATTTTTTTTTTTCCTAAATTAATGTTAAATTTGTGATTCATAGACGAGAAAGGATCATATCTCCAGAATGAGATTCAATATAGTAAAAGGCAATGCTCCTGAGGGGGAGGCCAGAGAGTATGGTGGCTAAAATATTGATTTTATTTCTTTTGATTTAAAAAAATAAAATAAATAAAATTAGCATGAATCAAAATATAATTCATCATCTTAATTTTAATTTTTCTAAGTTTTAAGCACACATGATTCTAAAAAAAATTGTCTTTCTTTTTCTACTCTATTTGAAACTTTTCTTTTCCAGGAACATTTTGGTCGGCTGAAGGATTTGAAGCTGTCATGGGTTGGTGATGGCAACAATGTTACACACTCATTTATGATTGCTTGTGCCAAATTAGGACTGGAAATGCGAATAGCCACGCCTAAGGTAACAAAAAAATATAGATATTAATTCATTTAATGTTACATAGATCTTGTCATTGATTACTTAAGTTTTTTTTAATCAAATTTACTTCAAGCAAGGCAATAAAGCCACTAAAACATGGGGTTACTGGGTGTGAAAGAATAAAACAGAGAAACATAATGAAGGAACGTGAACAATAGAAAATTAATCAGGAAGATGGTAGATGACGGTTAACAATGTAAGTTTTGTAAAAAGCATCAGGTGTGTTCCATTTGAAAGAAAAAATATTAACTTTTAATGTTCTTGTACATTTTTTTTTCAATATCTAAGAACTTTGTCGTATTGAATTTTATCTTTTCTGCTGAAAAGATGACTGTAGGCGGTGAATATTAAAGAAATGCAGGCAAAAGAATTTAATGAGTTTTATTTATTTATTTTTATCTAACACGTTCAACTTTTTTTTTTTTTTTTTTTTTTTTTAGGGTTTTGCTCCAGATGAAAATGTTATAAAGATGTGTGATAAAATTGCCTCGCAGGTAATAAGACCCCAAATTTGATTCATATTTGTATAGTTTTGTTGCTACTATATGTATATAAAAAGCTTTTACGTTTCTCTAGAATTAAACAGTCTGGTATCTTTAATCTGGCACTCTTAGGAGCAGGCCACTGCTGGACCACAGAAAATGCCAGATGACAGAAATCACCCCTAAAAAAACACAATGTAAACTGTCTTGATAGCTCATTCTGCATATATATTGCTGTGCTATCAAAGTAGAATAAATCTTAAAACAGGAAATTAAACTCCTTCCAAGCAAGGTTTTTGTTTCATGCAATACAAAAGCTAAAAAAAAAAAAAAAAAAAAAAAGTTTAAGATTAATATATACTTGGCAATCTTTGACCTTTGTACCTGCCAAAAAAAAAAACTGTGTCTCAAAAGGATGTTTTGATCCCTTGACACTGCTACTAAGAACCTTCCCCCCCTCAGTTAGCTTTATTGTTTTAAAAAGTGATCATAAGAATTTTAATAAAACTTAAACATATCATGAAATTGAATTTATACATTTTTTTTTGTTCTTGAGAATTTACAACAAAAATATTAAACACTATTTATTGTTTATTTAAAAATAATTTTATAATTACAACATTCTATAAATTAATACAATTGTATTAAAATTAATGCAGTGTTTATCATTTACCAATTAATAAAGAAATAAGATTGAAAACAATTTTTTATTCATAAATTTATAAACCTTTACAAAATTATTAAAATATGTGAACCAATTATAGGGGAATCCTTATTATAGGGGAATCCTTATTATTTACCATTTTATAAAGTTCGAATCGATTGGCAATTAGCTGATGTTTTGCCAACCATTCCAATAATCAATCTCATAATGTTGTTGTTAATTCTCAAGAACAAAAAAAATGTATAAATTTACTTTCATATGTTTATATTTGTTATAATTCTAATCCTCATTTTTTAAAACGATTAACATTGCTTGAGGAGTGAAGTTGGTTAATATAATAGCAGTGTCAGTGTTTTTTTTTCTGGCACGAAGGTCCAAGATTGCCTACTTACTATCCTGAATGGGTAAATATGCAGCTATATATAAGAAATGAGCAAGGCTGTATCACCAAAACACTCTGCTGTGCTGTGGAAAGTTGTAAACGTGTGGTGCTGCCTTGTAGCCACTCAACGAACTGGTTGATTTTAAAAAAAAAAAAAAATGCTGGATCCTGGGAGTTACTGGATCATAGGAGTGCTGGATTAAAGAGATTGGACTTCCATGTAGAGAGAAATGTAAATTTTGACTAAAAACAAAACAAAAATAAGCTGTCATTGTATGTTTGAATATTCAGTTGGTTTGAAATGTTTGTTTATTCAATTTTTTTATTGAATTATGAATTTTTTTTAAACAGTAGTGTTCACCATGTACAAAGCTTGGGAGGCACTTGAGGTAGAGGGTTATGATAAGAGGTAGTTCATACAGATAGTAGAAGAAGATAATGGTCAACTCTAGACATGAACAAGTTAAGATTGTAGTGATTGAGAGCAGTAGTTCATGGTAAGAAGCTGTTCAAGTGGAACTTACTTCTCACCTATGGAATATTGATGGTTTGTTACGATGTAAGTGGCATGATGAGTCCTATGCATGAAGATTATACCTAGCAGGACCAAGGAATGTAATTTGTCTGAGTGCTTTCCATGGAAGTAGCGATAGAGCAGTGAGATGCTTGCTACAACCCACCTATGGGAGAGAGGTTGGAGGGTGGAAAATAATTTGTCACTCACAAGGACTCTGTGATGCTTTTGAACTCTATCAAGACTGGAAAGTGAGGACTGGGAAGCTCCTGCCCAAATATGACAACAGTACTCCATTTTCGGTTTGTTCTGGCTCTTGTAAAGGTAGAGGATAGCATGAGGAGTCAGGTACTTACTGGAGCGGTACAGGGAGCCGGCCATTTTACCTGAATCTTTTAGTGATGGGTGCATTTTGTTTTATAACTGAAAACTCTTGTCAGATAAGTCAACTGTTTTACTTTAATATAAAATTTTTTTATTTTATTTAAAATTTTTTTTTTTTTTTTTTAAGAGGTTTGTTTCTGTGATCCATTAGAGTGTCAGTGTACCATACTGAGTAATTCCTCTTTATGGTATCTCTAAGCAATCAGGATTACTTGTCAGTGCCCACCACCATTTTGTGTGACAAATTGTACTGGGTTACATGGTACCAGCATAATCACTGTTCTAACCTGCTGTTTGATACACAATAACAAGACTGAATGGCTCAAATTGCCCTGCTATTTACCCTGTAATTTGTGGGTGGGGGAAGAGAAATAGATTCACAATGTCATTAGTGTAAAATGAATCCAAACTGCCACAGTTGAAGTTTGAACAATTCCAATCTTGAAGCTGCTAACCATTATGCCACCTACATCTTAAAGAAACTGAAGGACAAAAAAAAACAAACAAACAAAGCAATGTTTGTTTATTTGTATAACTTTTAAAATTAAATCAAAACAAAACTGTAAAATATTCTCCAGATATTTGCACTCTCAATGTGTATTTTAGAACAGTTGAAAAGAATACTGTGAGTGCCTTATTGCAAACCTGATTTGGACCTCATGAGAAACTTTAAAAAGATTAGAATTTGGCTATCTAGCTGCACAAAATTTAACATTTCATTTGTGTGAACTTCTTACCATTTATTTTGCAGAATCCTGAATTATTTAATCATTTTTTCTTATCTTAATGTTGTCCTGGGTATGACGATAAACTACATCCAGCAGCAAGGCTTCTGATCGGGAGGTTTTGAGGAACATGGAACCACCTCTTAATTGCTGTTGTTCCCAGGTCCATCCTGACCCAGGGTGGTAGCACCTGTTAGTGTCCCAGCTATGGGTAGATAGTGACTTCTATTAAACTGGGGTCAATAATAAAAATATAAAAATAAATTACAAATTGGAGATGCCAAAATCAATCAAATACAACAATTTAAATATCTGGGAAGTGTTTTAACAGAGGATGGATTATGCAACACTGAAATCAATAGGTGTATTTGGATATTAAAGATACCTTCCAAAAGCTAAGCAAAGTATTAAGAAACAGGAAAATTTCATTACAAAGAAAGATGAGTGCTGAACTGTTATGTAATATCAGTCCTTCTATGTGACACTAAATAATGGACAATTTTATTGTAGATGAAGAAGAGACTTGAAGCAACAGAAATATGGTTCTTTTAAAAGATACTGAGAATACCATGGACTGGACATGTGAGCAATGGTGAACTTTTAGAGAAAATGGCAGCAAAAAGAACAGCAGGAAGAGATAGTTGAAATTTCTATGGTGCATAATCAGGAAAGAGGGCTCGGAAAATCTGATACTCACAGAACAGATTGAAGGCAAGATGGACAGAGGGAAAACAGCACCTAACCTACCTAATGAGCTTGTGTAAATGGTTGTCAGAATAGGATTTAGGAGAGATAACAAAGACAAAGTTTACTAAGAGTTACAAAAGGAAATAAATTGTGGAGAGCCATGATCACCAGTGTCCTGAAATGACATGACACATAGAAGAAGGTGCATACATATATAAATTAGATACCCTAAGAGATTATTCATAATCAAATCTGCCATGTATAATATACTTGACAAAAGTGATCTTACCATCTATGTCTTAGTACTATTAGTATACTAGTGATACCAGTGAAAATTTCATGGTTTTCCTATTTGAATTTTTTGATGAATCTTAATTCTTAAGTTAATGATTGAATAAGCTCATGGTGAGTTCTTTTAAATTTTTTTATGGTAGCTGGGGGTATGAAGGTCCATGTTTGCCAAAACTTATTTCTGAGGTTAACTGTAGGTACCTGGTACTGCAGGTGAAGTGGTTTACATGCGAAAGGCTTGGGCAAGAGGAAATAGCTCCTGTCTTAAAGAATCAACCTTAGTTTTTAGTTTTGACCACACTGAAATGAATCCCATAATTCTGTTTTTTTTTTTTTTTTTTTTTTTTTTTGTTAAATCAATCTCCAGTCGAGTTCATTACAATCAGATATACGCTTAGGCGACCCTGTATCTTTCTCTACATGACTGACGAGTAGGTTGCCATTTCTTTCTGCAGTAGACCAGTTGTCATGGTTACTGAACCCGGTCTCTCCTGCTATTTAGGGATTACAGTGTGTGGAAGAATTAAGAACAGAAGCTAATGAGTGGGAAGAGGAAAGAGTAATCAGGAGGATAGTAGATAGTGATTGACATTGCATTTAAATTTTTGCAGATTAAAGTTGACTGGAAAGCATGGAGCCAGAAGGGAGTTCCACAAGTGAGAAGTGCAAGAAAAGAAACTGTTAGCATAGAACGTGTAGTTACATCTAGCCAGTTCAGCTGTAAATTGATACTTTTGCTTAAAATACATGTACAGGATTTCAGTAATTATAAAGATGTGGGATATGTTGCACAGAAATATGCGTTTCCTTTCTTTGGAAAGGAAAAGCTAAAAGATTCTTTTGTTCATTTTTTTTTCTTCTTTCTCTTAGACTGGTTCCTTGCTTCACTATACACATGACCCAAAGGAAGCAGTGCACCAAGCAAATGCCATCATCACAGACACTTGGGTAAGCATGGGCCAAGAAAAAGAGAAGGAAAGAAAAATTAAATTGTTTACTGACTATATAGTAAATGACGAGGTAAGTTTTTATTAATTTGTTTACTTTATTATTTGAACTTAGCCCACTATACCGAAATGCATTTTGACTCGCACATACACACACACACACTGTGGTCGTTTCTACTGATATAACTGTCATAGAGAAAATCATAGATCAGTTTTATTACAAATGATTCAAGTTTAGACTTTAGACAGAAAGTTTAATAACTGAAGATGAAGTTAATAATTTCTGATTGTCTGAAATTATAAGTTAAACATGTTTTGTAGGATTGTTAAAAATTTGCAGGAAATTTCATAATATAAAAACTAAACACAAAGCTTGACCAGAGACGACTGAGAAACTGTTACAATGATATGTGATAAAAATATAGTTCTAAGGTATGCTATCTTTATGGACAAAAGTGACTAATATTTAGAGATATAATATATATGTAATATACAAGTGGACACTAAAGCCAACACCAATTGGCAAAAGTCTGTTTCATGCTTGTACACAGTCCTCATCACCTGAAGATTGAGTTCTGCTTGGTTTTGACCTCGGTGCCCACTTGTATGTATGTATGTATGTATGTATGTATGTATGTATAAACTAAAAATCAGTCCCAAGCACTGATGAGGATCAATTGCAAATTTTGTGATTCTTTCAAAACCTTTGTGTTCCTACATGTCAACTAATTAAAAAAAAAAAAAATTTTCCTCCAATTTTTATATAATATAAATAGCATACATGGATAGCTAATATCAATATGCATTTTTATATATATATATATATATATATATATATATATATATATATATATATATATATTAATGATTAATACAAAGTTTGTCACTTAGCTGATTGATGTTATATTCAGCACCCTGGCTTCAGTGTTTGGTAAATGAATCTTTGTGTAATCATTTGGTCCATTCATCAGGAGGTTTCAACAATGGCTGCAGATTTCTTATTTTCATTATTTTTATATTAAATTAAAATAAATAATCTATGCAGTTTTTATTGGTGTTAGGTTGATTTTTTTTTTTTTGTGTGTGTGTGTATCTACACATGTGCAGAATGCCATGATTATATCTTTTCATAAATTTCTTGTCTCTATGTATACTCTATCATTATTCCTTTTTGTTCTTTTTTTTTTTTCTATCTTTCAAGTTTGATGTAGACTTTCTTATATATACATGAGTGCTCAATTTTAAATACTCTTTTTTTTTTAAAAGAGCTTTTTAATAAAGCTATTTTGAACTGTCAGCATGTTGATACATTCTTTTTGAAAAACATGAAAAGAACAATAGATGTCATAAGTGCCCCAAATAAGCAAGTACCAATTTTTAAAAAGTGCTAAACATGAAAAAAAAGGGTAACTAAACAGAAAAAAATGCTATATATAAGTCAAGAAAATCCTTAAAAATCTATCTCAGTTATAATTTATTTCATGAATATATTTAAATATTCATCTCTTCAGACCTTTTGACTTATTATATTGTTTTGTTACTTACATTGATCTTTCAATTAATGTCCTCCTTTGAATTATCCCTACCAAGTGGTATATTTTATATATATATATATGTATACGTGTATATATATATATATATATATATGTGTGTGTGTGTGCGTCTGAATTGTTTAGTATGTATAATGATAATAAAGTAAGATTATCTGGCTGTTGTATCTGTACATGGTAATTTTTTTTTGTATTTTAGCTGGTAAAGGGAGCAGCTCCTAACTGGGTCTTCATGCATTGTCTCCCCAGATATCCACTGGAAGTAACTGACAGCATTTACTATAGTAAAAACTCTGTTGTATTTAAGGAAGCAGAAAATCGAAAGTGGACTGTGATGGTAATTGAAAATTAAATTTTTATTCTAACAATTCCTTTGAAGTTTTCTATTTCAGATTATTTCTTTTACCCAAAAGTTGACCTTTTTTTTTTTTTTTTTTTTTTTTTTTTTAAATGAAAGGTGCTTAAATGTTCTTTTCCTGATTCACTTCAACAAAAACTCACCAGATGTCATGATTCACTTTTGGAATCCTTTCTTGGTTAGGCTGAGAACTTTTCAGCATTCCTTTTGGATTGCCACTTCTGAGCTCTTTCTGGCTGATGCTAAGAAACGTGCTTGTACAAGTGAATGAAATTTCTTTAATCATTTAGCATGTTGCAGCTAAGACTAAGCTTTTTATTCTTATATTCTCAATGTAAATGATTTTGGCAGTTTGCTTCATGTCATAATTTATCAAGTAATTGCTACTGGAATAGATTTAAAAATATTGGCATGGCAGGATTATGTGATGAAAATTTGTTTTTATATTGCACTGTGTAATAAGTTTTGATCTTTGTCATTTAGATTAAGTAAATTGCTTTTTTTTTTTTTTTTAGACCCACTAAGTTATTCTATTTCAAAGGCTTGATTGTAATTTTCTCTAGACTAAAAAAAGGTACTGAACCATTGGTTGTTGTAAAATTGGTGGTACAACTGTTCATAATGAAGAAATCATTAATTTTAACAAGAAACGATCTTCTTTATGAAAATCACTTCTTACTTTGCTATTATTCCTCTTTTACTTTATAGTGGGTTAGTCAACCTGTATTGGTTATAAATACAAATAAAACTGACCCTCTACTATTTTTACTATAATCAAATGTCACAAAGACAACAAGAAGAGAAATAATCAAGTAGAAGAATTTGTTCACACAATAAATACATTTTATAAAACACAACAAATACAAAATATATGATGCTAAAGTTGTTAAAACATTTTAGAGTTGTTGATCTGTATGTATGAAAGTGAGAAGGTGTGCTTAAGAATATTTGTTGTAGGAAAATTAAACAGTTGTTTTTTTTTTTTTTTTTTTTGTATTAAATTAAAAAAGTGTTGTTCTTGACTCACTTTGATTTCTACAGAGTTGTTGCTCTTTACCGGAGTTGTTTGTTGTGGAATAATATATTTTGTTGGAGTGAGCATTCTTTCGCAAGCTGGGTTTATGTTAACTTAAGTAATTAACGTTAAGCCTGGAATTGGTGAGAAGGTTCATTGTCACGTTGAAGAATTTGGTTCGTCTCCTTTGTTGTTGTGTCGATTTCCAATGAAGTCAAGTGAATGAGTTGAATATTTTAAGGGCCCACTGATCAAATCACTTCAAAGTTTCATTTTTATTAGTTCTCTTTGTCACATGGGGGATCAAGAATATGTTTACATTTTGTGGCGTCAACTCGAGGTCAAAATTTGGGTCGGTACCTTCGGACGTAGTTGACAACATCTAATTAATATTTTTCAACCAATCAGAATGCATCAGTTGTTATACTTGGTTGGGAGCCTCTATGTGTTTAACTTGCACAAGATTTGAGATTTAAAAGAAATGTAGGAATCTGATTCTACAACCTCTTAAGTCTGTTGCAGTTCCTTGGTTAGGATAAGTTTTGAATTTCAATTTTTACCTTTTTTTTTTTTTTTTTTTTTTTTTTTTTCCTCTTGAATTTCTTTTGAATTGTTTTGTATTTCTTTATTTTCCCAGGCTGTGATGCTTCACTTGCTCCAGGATTACAGTCCAGTTTATCCCAAACCAAATTTTGGTTTCTAGAAAAATCTCTAGAATTCTGCTTCCAGCTGCAAAATTTACCATGCATAAAAGATCTGATTTGTCCATCCCATTGTGTTTATGGTTGGCAATATACTGCACAAATCTGACATAAAATTGATTTCCAAAATATCAGGTCATTTATCATTTGAAAATTTGATGCTAAAAATCATGTCTGTAACTTTTTGGTTTTATTTTTTCATGGTGATGCATTTGTAAACCTCACTATCAAGATTTGCTGTTAATTTAGTTCAGTTGAGAAATTAAGTATAACTGGATTCTTTCCTTAATTTTTTTTTCCCATCACAAACTGTCTCGCTGTTTTATATAAATATTATGCAATCGATTTATTTTCTTTAAATTTGCTTTAGAGGAAGGCATTTTAAAATTTCAAAGATTAATCATGATACTTAAGTGCTGATAAATTTAGTGATCCCTAATAGAGTACATTTTTATTTTTTATTTAGATATATATCTTTTACATTTAGATACAAATTATCACATTAGAATTTCTTTATAGAGTTTGTACAAAAAAAATACTAGGATATAATAATAAAAACATTTCTTTATTTCAACAAATAGCATCAGTGTTCATGATGATGACAATTGATGGGGAAAATAAGCTAACAAAAACATTATGGACTCTGGACATTTTTTTTTTTTTTATAAATTTGATCTGAAAATATGATAGCTTATGCACAAATTGGAAAAATGAAATAAAAAATATAAGAAAAAAAAAATTGCGTCTTGTTGGTCGATTTCATTAAACATGTTTGAATATAAAAAAGAATAAAAACTTGTAATTCCAACAGATAATTTGTTGTTAAAAAACATATTTCAGAAAACTTTTGCAATCATTGATCACTCTTGAGAAACAATTGAAACCGTGACTAAGCTACATTTTATACGTTAAAAATTCAAATTAACAAAAATAATTTGATTGAATTGAGTTCGCAAGACATGCATAAGCTGGAAAGTGTGAGAATTGCTTAAAGAAAGAAAGAAATGTCATTTCCAAACCATAGTAGAAAAAAAAATACTCCTAGTTTTTTCGTATTTTCCATTGAAGTAGGGAAGTCCATGTTGGGTGAAACTGTGCTGCATCAATTCTAATTACAGACATTTTCAGTACGTGCTACTATTATTAGGTTGGTGCAAAAATAATGACGTAATAATGTCGTTTTTTGACGTATTTTTTAACGTCAAAAAACGACATTATTACGTCATTATTTTTGCACCTACCTAATTGTTCAGCTACCTGACTTTGGTTGAATTTGAGTTGGTTGGTCAATTTTATTTCAGGTTGGTCAAAATCTAAGACCTGAAATGGACTTGAATGTCCATTTCATAATGTGCGATGTCATTTGTTTACATTTGGAATTGGATACACTTCACTTCATTGTGTTGTGCGATGTGATTGTTTACATTTGGATACACATCAAACAGATATGAATGTATGAAAGAAAATCATGGAAAATTGTTTAAAAGCAGTAAAATCGACCTTGCTAACCGAAACGCTCCTTTGTGGCTAAAATTGGTAAAGCACGTCAGGCTATATGACGGTTCTGTGTAGGATACAAGTTGGATTCCTGTTGGAGGTCGCATATTTTCTGAAATGAGCAAAGGGAGGTAACTGGTATTTACTCCAGGATAAACAGACGCAATATGGCTAATAGTCCTATACATCAGAAGATATACAGTGTAACCCGGATATAAGAGAAACCCAGATATAAGAGAGATTTTATCTGGTCCCAAATTAGAGCCATACTTATCTAAACAAAATAGACCAAACCCGGATATAAGAGACTTCTCCGGTCCCGACAACTCTCTTATATCCGGGTTACACTGTATCACTTTTCTGAAATTTGTTTTTGTTTTCAGTTATTCAATCACTTATTTTGTGCTATTCATTCACTAATAGAATCAACAGGAGACATTTATTTTTATTCACTGGATGCCTTATTGATTTCATTATTACATTGATAATTAATTTTTGAAGTTTGAGATTTTTCTTAATCCAAGTAACATGAATGAAGATTTCTACTGTATCAGTTGTTTTTAGAATGTGATTAAGTGGGTCAGCCAATTCGTATTGGTTATAAATAGAAATAAAAACCGACCCTCTACAATTTTTACAATATCAAATGTAACAAAGACAACAACAAGAGAAATAATCAAGTAGTAGAAATTATGAATTTGTTCAACAATAAATATTTTTTATAAGCACAACAAATAGCGCAAAAGTTGATAAACACAATAGAGTTCTTTGGTGTGTGTTACTGAGAGAATTTTAGTTACTGTAGTGTGAAAATGGGAAGATGTAGTTAGCTATATTTGTTTTTATAGGAAAATTAAACAGTTGTTTTTGTATTAAATAGAAAAAAGTATTGTTCTTGACTCACTGATTGTTATAGAGTTATCGCTCATTAACCAGAGATTCTTCTTGTGGAATAGAATATTTTGTGGGAGTGAGTGTTAAGCCTGGAAATAGCTGACAAGGTTTGTTGTTGTATTGAAGATAAAGTTTGTCCCCTTTGCTGTGTTGATTTCCAATGAAGTCAAGTGTATTGGTTCAATATTTTAAGTGCCCACTGACCAAGTCGCGTCGAAGTTTCGTTTTTATTAGTTCTCTTGGTCACGTGGTGAGGCTCGTGAACATGTTTACATTTTATGGCGTCAACTAGAGGTCGAAATTTGGGTCGGTACCTTCGGACGTAGTTGACGACACCTAATTAATATTTTACAACCAATCAAAATACATCAGTTGTTATATTTGGTTGGGTGGGGGGAGCCTCTGTGTTTAACTTGCACAAAATTTAAGATTTAAAAAAAAATGTAGGAATCTGATTCTACAAACTATTTTCTACTGCCATTTGAAAGGTATCTCCATATTCTATTTCATTTTCCATGATTCCTTTACAAATTGCTGCTAATTTATTTTTAATTTTCACATACACCTTACAATGAAAATGAAAACCAACTCTTAATTCATTATACAGATACAATTTTAATATGTCTGTTTTGATGGCATTAATAAAATTTTGTATCACCCCATAGATTATTTAAAATAAGATTAGAAATCTGTGGGCATGCAGACAACATAGGAAACAAACCATGATGTATAAAGTGGGAATTTTGACCCAAGTGTTGTCGCCTTGAGTAAATTAAAAAATGTATTTGTATCCACTAAAACCATTAATATGCAAAATTTGCAACAGCCCTTGATTACTTAACTCAAAAAAAAAAAAAAAAAAAAAAAAATGTCAGCTTCTCTTTACTGATCTACTGAAAGTGGGAAGTAGATCAGCTAGAGATCAAATGATTTCCCAACAACTAAAGGGACATAGTACTTTCTCAGTACACATGCCATTATAGTTTACTGGAGAAATGAAAGTAGATTTTATTAAAATGTCAGTTTAAAACATTGTATGTTTGCACATTTCTACCAATATTTAGAATATAGTCTGTTTATGACGAAAAGATTTTCACAAAAAAATTGACATCACATAAAAGTAAAACCATGTAAATAGAAATATAATGTTAATTCTTAAAAATTCCACAATTATTGGAAGTTATATTAATTGACTGACAAATTTCCAGCACCATTATAAAATGGTGCCCCCCCTCCATATCAGAACAAGAACTTTAAATGTAACCTAATATAAAGACTTATCAGTGTAGAATTTCAAAGAGGCATTTTGTTCTGGTAAGAGCTAGTTTCCCTTCTTATTATCATGAATGGACTGATTCTCTTAGTAGCTGAGTATTGAATACTACAGTGTAACCCGGATATAAGAGACCCTGATATAAGAGAGCTTTTCTCTGGTCCCAAATGAGAGCCTGTGTTAATGTATATAAATTAGACCAAACCCGGATATAAGAGACTTCTTCTCCGGCCCCGGCAACTCTCTTATATCCGGGTTACACTGTACTAACTATCATGACTGACTCTGCCAGATCCCACATCACAACAGTTGGTGATGAGGATGATTCACTATTTATTATAATAGTAGTGGTCAAAGATTCATTTATTTTCAACTTGTGAAATTAGTACATTGGAAAAAAAAAAAAAAAAAATTATGCCAGAAACAATGGAACGTTAAAGAATCTGAAATATACATTAGAAGCAAATTTTCAAGTCCAACAATTAAAAATGGAAGACTTGAAAGCAGTAAAATGTT
Organism: Acanthosepion lycidas; assembly: GCA_963932145.1. Classification (NCBI taxonomy): domain Eukaryota; kingdom Metazoa; phylum Mollusca; class Cephalopoda; order Sepiida; family Sepiidae; genus Acanthosepion; species Acanthosepion lycidas. Next base: position 61,990,056 of record OZ010602.1, on the reverse strand, counting down.
TGAATTAATAAAACAACAGCAAGAACAACAGTAACAACTACAATTCCAGGAAACATTGTTGAGACAAGAAGAAGAAATACTAGAACTTTTTTTAAAGAGTAAACGTAACGAAAACCATTCTACTTTTTTCTTCAGAAGAGGTTACATTTTTGCAGCATACTACACTACAGATGCTATGAGGAAATCTGTAGTAGTATCGACGGCATAAATCAACCCGCACATTTTTTTTTACTTTACGAATGTGTAAGCAAACAAAAAGCAAACAAGAGAAAGAACACAAGAAAATAACTTTTCATAACTGGTACAATATTTATATTTATAAATGACAACAGTTTTACAATAACTATTAATATGAGTTACTTCCCTTTGACTGAGCTAAAATCTTTACTACTAAAATATTTTTTACCCGAACTCACAAAAAGCTGAATTATCTTGTCGTTCAAAATGTTCACTGAAAGAGAGTCTAAAGAATCTTGTAAAGCTGAAAATATGTTGATAAACTTTTAGCTTCAAAGAAGTTGGAGAAGTGAATGATCTGTAATGTCTAATTTGTTTTCGTTGTTCGTAGTTGAAAGTATTGTTCGTAATTGTTTGTACTTAAGTTTAGTAAGATTCAATAACATAATTGAATAGTTTTTAAGTTGCAGAAGTTGGTGAGTGAGTTGTTTCGTTGAAATTGTAGCTTGAATTTCAGTGAAGTTATTTCATAAAGAACTTGAGATTCTAACTTTGTACTTCGCTGCAGTAATGATACAAGCGCCGTGAACTCGTTTAGCAAATGCTAGTTGTCGTAAATTCTCACTGACTGGGTTCGCTCGTACCTTTAATTTATATTTTTTAATCACATGATAGGATCCTGAGAGCATTGTTTTTTCGTCAGGTCAAAAACTAGGTTGATGTTATTCGGACGTAGTGGTGAGCAGGTAAATTGTTTTTTTAATATTTGTTAACCACTCAGAAAGCGCCTTACAAAACTCAGTCTGGAGTCTGATATGTTTTGTTTTGCTTATTGAAAACAATGTACGTGAAGATACACGAGATAATTTTAATATTTATTGTCCAATGAGAAATTAAGGTTTTCAGAAACATGTATGAAGCTGTGATCCGCTTTTTGCACGAAAATTGACATTGATGAAAAAGTGGTAGAGGAAAGCTAAAAATCTTTAAAAAAGACTATCAGCTGGTTGGATGAGAAAAAATTGCACCAGTTACTAAGGAAGTTAGGGCCCACGGAACATGAAAAATACATGAATTCCATCCTGCCGAAAAAAATTGAGTGAATTGTCATTTGAAGAAACTATTATGGTGTTGAGTAAAATTTTCAACGAACATTGACAATACTTAAAACTTAAAAAAGTAAAAATAAAAAGATGAAGATTATACCACCTATACTAGTATCATAAAGAGGTAATGTGAAAAGTTCAAGTTAAGCAAACTAACACCAGTGCTTGATCATTGTACAACGGTTGACAGCAAATAGGGATTTAGAAATCCATTCTAGAATTTTGACTAAGCTTGAACAGCACTCAAAATTGACCTTGCAAACTGTAGCTGAAGAGCATTAAAGAATAGTGAACCTACGACAATATTGGTTAGAATTGAGCAATCAGAACGCTTTTTTGATACATTCAAAAGGGTATTAAAAAACCAATGGAGGTGAAACTAAGATTATGTTATAATTTGTTATTACTACGGTTTTTACGTGTATATCGGGTGGCACCTAATCTTAACCTGTTATCAGGTACCGTCCCTGGCAGAACTAATGTTCACAAGAAAAATTGTTTTTTTTTTTTTTGACAAACTACTGCTGGAAAAATAAAGTCAAAAACAAAAAAAAAATCTGATACCGAGAAACTTGAAACTCTGAAAAAGTAATCTTTCGAACTAACAAAAATGAAAAGGAATGCTAGGAAGATGGGATAATCGAGAGACGTATCGGAAAGTTATTGTACATGATAAAAACGTTTACATGGGTGCATAAAACACATCTAAATCAATTAAGAAAAAGGTACTTGGACAATCAGAACATCTGAGAGGAGAGCTGATAGTGCTTTAGTATAGCTCTGGAAATCACATGCTCCAGTAAAAGGAAGAGAGAGCCTGTAGAATGTTGATTAGAACGTTGGGTTGACCAATTGTGGAATGTATTTACTTCTCGAGTGTTGTGGTCACCAATGTTGAATGGGTCAAATAGATAATGTGGCTGCGTGTTGAGAAGGTAATAAACATTCATACATAATATTTAAAACATCAAGGAAAAAAACAATGAGAACCAATTTTGTTTAACGAAGAAATATATGTATATTAAATTCAACAATAATACAAAGTAGTTGTAATATGAGTGAAAAAGGGAGAAAAAAGTAGCTTCCCTTTAACTGTAAGGAAATGTTTTAAGGAAGATTTGTCTGAGTAAAATGTTCAGAGTTCAATGTTGAAAATTGAATATTTCTTTTAGAAAATTGTTCAGTTGTTGCAACTTACAGAGTTGATTTAACTTGGTGTGTCCACTGAGAACTGGTGGTGTATCAAACAATATTCTGTATTGTATTTATGTACGTGCGGAGTGAGTAGGATGAAATACACGAGTGAGTAAGTGAGAACTATTGTCTCCGGGTACACTCGACTGTGGTTCTGGAACTACTACTAACTGTTTTTTTTGGAATGCGTCCAATATTTATACTACCTACGGTGGCCCCCAGCAGAGACGCTAGAGTATATTTTTGAATATACATGAAAAATATCCGACTGGACGGAAAATGGACCAATCAGCGATTTTGTAGCAAAGCTTGTTTTTGAACAAAGTGTAGGAACAAATTTACTATGGTGGAATGCGATAGATATATTGTCCTATTGTTTTTTAGTAAGTATTTAATGACCAATTAGAATTGGAGAAAATGTAGGCGTGGCACTACAAGCCTATAGAAGTGTTGGATCTTAACCTAAAAAGAAAAAAGTATGACTTCTATAGAAAGTAATTCTCACAAGGAGAGATGTTGTGGTATGAGCTAATTACCCTCCTTACTATCATGAATGGGCTGATCCGTTCATGATAAGTAGTCCTGGGTAATTGTCAAAGGACAATACTATTGGAGTAACTTGTCTAGATGAGTTTTGAATACTACTGTCATGACTGATAGTTGTGTCTTACGACACATTTGGAGTTCAAATTTCAGTCATCTGTTGCATTCACTTGAAAAGTCTTGGAAAGTAGTGAATGCATCTCTTTTACTCTTGCATCAAGGCTTAATAGTAGGGTAGACTGGGCTCTCTAGCTCTGGTTGGTAACCAGTTTAGGAGAAGGACAACTTAAAAATCTGTTGGGCATGACTAATAACTCTACCCTATAAAAACCTACTTTCTATAGAAACCCTAGCAACAATACCTAGTGTGGGGTGGCTTGTTGTGGTACTGTTTCTAGTTTAACTAAAAGCAGTGGCAAACAATATATACACATGTAAGTAATAGGTCACCATTTTCAGTAGGGGTGAAAGGAAATAGAATAAATCTTGATGATATTTTCATGTGTTTGTTTCCTTTTATATAAAAATTGACTGATTAACAAAGGAGTGAAAATACACTAATATGCATATAAAAATATAGACAAAAAGAAAGAAGACATTAAAATTTAGGAAGTGTGTGTGTGGGTGAGAAAGATTCAGTCACTCAGAGAAAAGATACCCCCATTCCCTGGAACAAGTCCTGTGCCGGTGTTGCTTCTGCTGCATGCTAGAAAGAAAAGAGACTAAAAAAAGAAAAACGGGGAGTTTCCCATTTTCACAGCTGTTTAACAGCACCACCTAACATTATCTTGGTGAACCTGACAAAGCCAAGTGGGGGTGACCCACAAGCTGTGTCCTTCTACTTGTACTTCTACTCTTGTGCCTGTGAGGAAAAAGAACTAATTTAATGTGTTTGGTTTTGACTTTTATCAACAAAAAGAAACAATAAATGAAATTGTCCTGTTGGGCAGGAGGAGGCTGTTGACCGTGGCAAAGTTTTGATGTAGTAGATAGCTTAATAAAATCTATTAAACCGTTCACAGCTAAGTAACCTCGCCCGCTTGACGTCTTCTTTACCAAAATAGAAAGCTAAGATCTGCCATACCATGCACTTTGTAGCGAACAGTGAGATGTAAGTTCCACTTTAGCAGCTTGTTTCCAGAAATTGCTGCTCCAGGTAACCGACTCCCAAAAGGATGCTTACCCTGGTCACTACTATTTTAACCTGTTCAAGTCTAGGGTTAACTGTTATCTTCCCCACATATCCCCATAAGCTGTGCCTCTTATTCTGTAACCCTTCATCTTGAGTGGCACTTGGGCCTTGTACAAGGTAAATATCATTGTAAAAAAAAAAAAAAAAAAAAAGAAAAAGAAAAGTGGTTTGACATGACAAACAGATCCTGGATAGCATCAATCGAATCCTAAGAAATGCTGTGATGGCAAGAGTCATGTTTATTTAAATGCTATTCACCAACAAATTGTTACCCCACTTACAGAAAAAAAGAAAACTTGGGAAGGACATTTTGCAAATAAAACCCTCAGCTGTCAATAAATAAGATTTTTTTTCTTATATTTACTTTTCTTGTTCAATTGAAATTAAAAGTCAAATCTTGGTACGTCCTGTAGATTAGGTACTAGCTGATGGTGACATCATATTTCCAATATTAACAAGTTATAAAAAAGGGGCTTATTTATGGAATGAGACTGACCATTCAGTTGAAAGGGGCACAACAAATATTATTTTTGTGTTCACAAACAACATTAATTGGCTAAAAAATGAATGCAAGTGGTTTTTGTTTTGAAAGGGGAGCAGTGTAGAGAAATAAAGTTAATGTCTTTCACTATTTTTTTCTCCTCGTCCTAACTCCCTATACAAATGGGGTCCATCTAATCTAATTTTTCTTCCCATTGTCCTTAATTTATTATACAAATGGCCATCTAGATCTGACCAGCTAATTTTTTCTCCTTATTATCTTTACCCCTATACAAATGGTCCATCTAGATCTGACCAGCTATTTTTTCTCCTCGTTGTCCTTACTCCTTATACAAATAGTCCCTTTAGGACTGACAAGATATGTTTTCTCCTTTCCAAGTCATCCACCGCCTTAACCAGGTATTGAACTCACACTCTTTTGGGTCCTGTCACTGGATCTAACTAACGCCTTTATCCACTGTGCCATGTGTCTTGGAGAAGTGAATTAACAGGGGATAACTGATAACTGACATCCATTAGACATAGCACGTGGAACTAGAACAGTCTACCCCAGTGAACGGAATAAAGGGTTCAGTTCGACATTCCAACCACCGGAAGAAGGCTGGAGCATACAACGGCCGAAATGTGATAAATATGGTGACAAAAATAGTGTAATAAAAAGGTGAATAGAAAAATAATGATAAAATGGACTAGGTTTGTTTATTGCATTTTCTTTTGTGAGGCATGTTCAAAAAATAATTATAATAAGAAAACTAGACAGGGAAAAAAATTGATAAATAAATAATGTAAATATTTTTAAAATTAATTTAAAATCTCATTACTTTTTGACCAATCCTTATAAGTTTACAATTATTACAAGCAAAGACGCCTCTCTTCTGATTGAAACTATCACGCTGTTAAAGTTGGAAAAAGTGATTCCTGTGGGCCAAAGCAGTTGAACAGGCAGGTGTGAACCATGGAGAAAATTTATATTATAAAAAGTTTCACACTTGTGTTTCACACAAACACAGACATATATATTGTGTATATGCACAGCAAACCATCTTTTATGCAAGTTTTGTTAAAAATGGCTGACAAGGTATTGCAATTAAGCTTTTAATTTAATTTTTCTGGTGCTCTTATGTTGACAATGAAGTTAGTAGTTTTACATTTTTTTTTAATAGTTAATTTAATTTTCTTGTTTTTGTCGACTGGGGTTGTATATTTCTTCTAAGGGAAGATACATCCTGTTTACGGTGCCTGAAGATTAACACTACAACATTCAGGCACAGTAACTATGAGCAGGATGAATATATATATATATATATATATATATATATATATATATATATATATATATATATACAAAACAGTTTTATTGATTAACACTGACAAAGTTGTCTATTCAACTTTTTACATAGTTTTACCACCTTTCGACTGTTTACATCAGGATTAAAAATATTCAACTGTCCAAAGTTTATTTTTATACATTTGAGTATTTTCAACTGTTACTCCAATCGTTATCAAGAATTGCCAGTGATCGGCATTTTTAGATTGCTTGAATTATAATTTAAATCAAAGGTGACGTCATCTGCAACAGGCAAACTGATTTTATACGTTCTCTTTGCAGATGACAATAAGTTATTCAATAAAACTTGTTTGTATGAATTCTTGTTACCTAAATACATCTTATATATATTTTTTTATGCATATATATATATATATATATATATATATATATATGTGTGTGTGTGTGTGTGTGTGTGAAAATATATAGAAAATAGGAAAGAACTGGTTAGATAAATAATCCAAAGTTCTTTAGTATTTTTGTTATTATTTTTAAAAAATAGTGCTCGATAGAAAAGTAGAGCATAAATATAATTATTTATTTAAAAGTATGATTCCAACACGCTACATAAGAGTTAGCGTGTTGGAATCATATTTTTAAATAAATAATTATATATGTATATATATATATATAATGGATTAAATCTGACAAATATTTGAATATATTTTCTTTTTTATGGACACATCTTATTTGAGTAAATGCTATATTTTTAATTAAACAGTATTAATTTCATTTACCAGCCTGAATTATTGAGAACTTTCGCAGAAAATATGCATCCTCTGACAGGAATCGAACCCGTATCGCATACAGAGACCATCATTTAGTCTGACATGCTTCTAACTGATTTGGCCACAGAGGACTTCCACTTTACTGCTTATAAACACTCATTTGACAAACTTTCTTGATAATTCATTTCTGCTCTGGAATGTAACCAAACATAAGCAAGAATGAATTATCAAGAAAGTTTGTTGGATGTGTGTGTTTATAAGCAGTAATTTGAGTCTTGTAAAACCAAAAGTCCTCTGTGGCTGAATTGGTTAACAACACATCAGGTTAAATGCGCATTTACTCAAATACGTTGTATATCCATATAAATAACGTATAAAGAGAACAATAATAAATCCGAATGTCAGTGTTTCACTGTGTCACACTTTTTCAATTTTATTCCTAGAGGCTGTAGCCAAACATCATACAATTTTAGAATAAGGTCGACACCGATAGTAAATTAAAAAAAAAAACATTCTGGGCCAGATGAGAACCTGCAATCCCGAAATTTTGAATTCCCAAGTTTTCATTACGGTGATTGTTTTTAGCAATTTTTTACGTGATTTTTTGCAACAAATTTTTTTATGCCATAATTTTTATAAGTTGGAAATAAATTTCGGAATAATCAAAATTTACTCAACTGTAATATCGAGCGAAAGTCATCCATGAAATAAAAATAATTGTTTCTACGGAAAGTAAGAACCTACGTACATCAAATTGTCTTTAAGTGGCAGTAGAAGAATTATCATTGAACTTTTAAAAGGTAAACTTAAATATTAATGCAATACTTAAATGCAGCGATCAATTTTGAGTTCTGTAGTTTGTTGCCTATCGCATCTACTCTTCTCTACCTATTGTGATGAAGGCCTCCTCAAGTACCCTCTGCAGGAGCTAGCTTAAATGCTGCTTGATAGGGCTGCTTCTAAGCTAGCATATATATATATATATATATATATATATATATATATATATATATATATATATATATATATATTAAAAAGGTACTTTTAAACTAAATCGAATATTGAAAATTGTTTGCCAGAACAGTAAAGGGAGAAAAACGTAAGGGAGTTATCTCCCTTACAACAGTAGACCATAACTTCACGTGGGCTCTTAAAAATACAAAGTATTCTTCATGTTGTTTTATTTACAGTACGTAACTGACTCTTCAGGCTTCCCACCCCAAGAATTTTCGCACAGTGTGGCTAAAGCAAGGATATCATCACTGATATGACACGGAGCAACTTTTTCCGGCTTAGCTTTCCTTCTTCAACTTATAAATTAATCTAATCAAGTTTCTACACACGAGAAAAGCTTTTCTATTTTTATTGTTATTTGCTGTTTGATCCAATAATTTACTTGAGACAAAGTAAATGACGGCTGTTCTTGGGAAATTATTAGCACAGTTTTTCTCCGTAGGTGAGCAAAACTCAACAGTAACACAACCTTTCGTATTTTGTTTCCAGTTCTAGATGGATTTCCTTGCATTTTCTCAATGTATTAGCATTCTTCTCTTCAAAGATTATAACTAATGGAATAATAATTTTATTTAAATATCAACTTCTGATAATTTCTATTTCCAAATAAATTTATAATGTTTCTCAAATCCTTTTGCAGAAATATTTTTAACTGATGGTATGACTTATATATGGTTTAGATGTTATTTTAATTACATATGGTTTATCGGTTCATTTCTTCCATGGCTTAACTTTATGATCTGACTTTTCATTTTGAGGATCTATGGATTTTAAGCTTTCGTGTATGTATATTGTAGGTGTGTGCCTGTTCACATATAAACAAAGACGAAGTAACTTAGGTTTCTACTACGGACCGCTTATTCTTTTCTTTTTTTCTCATAGAAACTGTAGAGAAATTAGGTTCTCAATGTCTCTTGGGTATGTCCGTTTTCTTTTTGTGGTTCAGAGGTAAGTTAGGGTAAGTAATAGCATACATCGTTACAATGGTCGAGCTGAAGTCATCCTTGCACAGAGTTGGAACGACCAAAGTAAAGTTTGTACTTACTTTATCCGTGGAGGTTTGACAAAACGGGCCCAAGCACTATGCATTGGGAAGTAGAAATGGAAGTGAGTTCAGTTGTCAACTGACCGGAGAAAAGAGACGTTCGCAGCAATGACGTCTTTATCCACGTACTACTACATCTTGGAGCAAAGGAGAGAAAGGGAGAAAAAAGGAAATGTTTTTGGTAAAGTTTAAACAGTGCCACTTTAAATTTCCGTTTCCTTTATTACTAACATCATGGGAAAATATACTTCTTTTTCTTTTTTTTAAATTCATTATTATTATTTTATTTGTTGATTTTATTTAATTTTCCCACAGATACCGGGCTGGCAGTTTTCTGGTTGCTAAATCCCGATTGGTAGTAAGGAGCCTGAGCTTTTTGGTAGCACATAGCCTGTTCTGGTCAACAGTCGCATAATATGAGGGTATTTGAAGTTTTAGCATCGCAATACCACTTTCTTATCAATGTTGAATTTTGTACAAATCTGTGCAAAAAGTAAATCAAAGAGCTTACCCAGCTTCATACATATTTTCAGGAAATCTCAACTTCTAATTGGTCAATAAACACACAAATGGGCGTTGTAATCCTCCCACGTACAAGTCTTTTCCCAGCACGTAACCAAGTCAAGTTTTCCTGCTTCTTTTTCAGGAGCCTGTCACGTGATTACGTTAATTATAAATATCAGACACAAATTTTTTCTTTCTCTTTTCTTTTCTTTCTTGATTTCATTCGCCTACGAAAATGTAACCTTAAAGGAAACTGCATTGCAACCTCGTTGCGGTCGAATGCTGAAAACATATTCACACACGCACATATGTACGAAATTTCCCAAACTACATTACAAACATACGAAACATTTCCAAACCAGCAACGAGAACTTTTCTGTTTAAAATACTCTGATCAAGCTTTCGCACACATCTTTACAAAACAAAATTGTAATATTCTGCATATAAAAATATATTTGTTGTTCCAAACAAATCCTTTTTGTCGTAATTGAATATCGCTACCATTTGATTTTTTATTTAAATTTGTTTGCGGATGTTGCATGTTTCATTTACAGCGAAACATTAAAATATTCCCGCAGTGAATGTAGCATATATATAAGTTCCCCTGTATGTATTTCCAGTAGGCAACCCTGAGGCCGCATCATGTTATGGTCTTAGCCACCTTCTTTGCCTGTTTGTATTGCCACAGACGATGGACAATTATTTTGACCTTTTCTACTTGAAAATTAAAATAATATTCTCATGACAGTTACAATTAAAAGAAATACAAATAAACCAGTAAACAAAAAATCACCTACAGACCTCAACTTTTCTTTCTCCAATATTCGTGGTATACGTACTAAATTCTATAGTGTAGAATCTTTTCTCTTGAAATGTTCACCAGATACAAATTTGAAACAAATTTATCGCTATCAATGAATTCTCTGTTCCAGGCTATCTTCCGCTTTGTCGAACAGATTCTAAGATACATACGCATGGCGTTGGTGTTTACACCCAGGAAAATTTTCCAAGTGCAAGGGAATCATCTCTTGAGTCCTCGGATGATTATTTCATGAACTTTCGACTTTCTTTATTGCACTCTGTTAGCTATCTTTTTTTTCCTTTATAGTTTCCATTTTTCACTGAAGTGTAACATATTAGACAAAATATCCGACAGTGTAGAAATGTCTCTCTTTACATTCATCTGCAAACATCTTTGTGTTTTGGTGATTTTAATGTTCATCAAGTCAAGTGGTTTAATCATTCTAATGTTACTGATATTGACGTTATTTAGGCATTCATTTATTCCGTTGCTCAATCTCTCAATCAAGTCGTGGATTCCCCTACTAGTGGACTTCTCTAATAATTCTGGTCAACATTCTTCTTTACTTGATTTGTTCTTTACCTCCGCTTTTGGCTCTTGTCGAGTATCGCAAATCTGTCCTTTCGGCAATATGGATCAAGCTGTAGTATCTGTTTATATTTATTTTGAGTCTTCCATTAAACAAGAATCTCTTATTCACAAGACTTTTTTCTCTTACCAGCGTACTGACTGGGATTCATTTCGCGATTTTCTTCGCTTAACCTTGATGTTAAATTTTTAACCGTTCTATTAAGAATTGTACCACTGAGGCTGCTTATTGGATAAATGCCTGTATCGATGCTTTTATGCCTTCTCGGAAATGTCAGGTGAAACTAAAATCTTCTCCATGTTGCACAACTGCCTGTTCAGACGCTATAGCCCACAGGAATAACTTTTTTCCGACAATACCAGTGTGATAGTTCTGATCACAACAGAAGCCTCTTTGAGGATACATTGACAATTATTACGAGCAAAGTACCTTATAGCCTCTAACAAGTTTGGTTCTCGTGGCTACAGGTGACGCTGTAACAGTGTGTTAAATAAAAGTAAGTCTTCTATCTCTCCTCTTTTCACTCAATTTTAGATGTTATTATCTGCAGATAAAGCAGAATGTTTTGCTCGTAAATTCTCTTCGAATTCTAACCTTGAATCATTTGAAGTATCTTTGCCTGAATGTTCATTTAGAACTGAGTTTCTATTGTGTGATATGCATATAAACGCGTCTATAGTTTCTGCTATCATCACTAATCTGGATTTCCGCAAAACATGCAGATTTTATGGTATACCTGCAGTAATCCTTAAGATATATACTCCTGTTTCCTGTTCTCTCTTAATTCTCCAATAAACATCTTGCTGCTTTTTATTCCAATCCTTAAGAATACAAATGAACGGTATTGTTTTTCTAACCATCGGCCTTTTAACGCTTTTCAGCAAAGTACTAGAGTCTCTAATCAACTCTGGCATGGTTAAGCATCTCACCTCGCAGGGTTTTCTTTTAGACAGGCAATATGGTTTTCGCTTCTCTAGGGCAACTGCTGATGTGTTAACGGTTAGTGCTGAAAAGTCTATCAAACTCTAGAGAAGAACGGTGAAGCTTGGACTGTTGCTTTGGACACATTTCGAAGGCATTTGACAGGGTTTGGCATGCTGGTCTTCTTTACATCTTTAAAGGTTATGACATCTATAGATTAATTTTTCATCTCAATCGCAAAATAAAAGATCTTCTAGATCTTTTTACATTAAGGCAGGTGTCTCTCGGGGCTCTCTCCTTGAACCTACGCTGTTCCTAATTTTTATCAAAGATCTTCCCGATGTCAACAATTCTCATTCCGGTATCTATGCTAATGACAAGCCTGATCGGTCCGATAAGATCAAATTGGTAGCTGGTCTAAAAAGATTACCTACAATCCGTTGTTAACCGAGGCAAGAAATGGTTTGCTAATTTTCACACCTCCAAAACAAAACTGTTCTCTTTTAATCGCCTTAGAGAGTGACGCATTGCGCCTTCTTTGGCTAAGGTTTTTCTCTGACATGAAGTGGAAAGATTATAATGAATCTATTGGCAGGTTTGCTGCTAGGAAAATTGCTTCTCTGTGTCATGCTAGACAACTTATCAAGCTAGAATCTATCTTACATATTTATAAGTCTACCATTCGTCCATGTTTTGAATACTGCCGCCACATCTGGTCTGGTACTCCTGCTGTGTATTTAGAAATTCACGATGAAATGCAAAGAAGAATCTGCAATATTATCGGTCCTGACCTGATATCTCGGATTCAATCATTTTCCTATCGCTGTAACGCACCTTCTTCCCAGTATCTTTTTTATAACTATTTCAATGGCAATTGTTCAAACGGGCTTTCCTCTTTGTTACATAGACATTACGAATTTAAGCGCAGTACTATATTGGCAGATAGGTCTTATATTTTTACAGTTGAAATGGCTAGATATAACCGTAATTTACATGCTAATAATTATTCTATCGCACTCTCACTAGTAGAACTCTCTTCTAGTTTCTTGTTTTCCAGGCAACTTTGATCATCAAAGATTTATGCAATGTCGATCCATATTATTTGTCTTCTTAATTTCTGTTTATTTATTGTTTTCTCTCATTAAAATGTTTTCTTTTTATCGTACTGTTTCACGCTCAAGAACCTCCTTGTACTTTAACGGCTTTATTGCTTTGTTTGGGGTGAAGAGATAAGTGCTATTGTTATTACACAAGATTTCGTCTTTTACGGATTAAATTCTTGATCGTGTATATTTTATCCAATTTTTTTTCTTGAAGTTATTTTGTATAAGGCTATTAACATTTCAATTTTTCACAAGATACATTTTTACAAACTGCACAAAACTAAAACAAATAATCTCCTCTACGTTCCATCAGTGCAAAAAAAAAAAAAAAAAATCGACAAGGGAAGTAAATGTTCTTTTTGTTTTGAGTTATCTCCCATTGCATGATTAGTTTGTCTCTGTTTCAATTTTAAAAATTTTTAATGCATCGCCATTTCTTTTATTTTTCATAACTAAATACTTTCGAAATAAAAATTAAAGCGCAGTTTTTTTTAATAGCCATAAAATTTCAATAATTTCATCGAAAAATATTAAAATATGCCGTCAATAATTTTTGATTTGATTTACATGGTGTGGTCGTAAATTCGATCTCACAAATTTAAAGAGAAATCTGTTGTGCCGGTTTCCAGGTAAAACGCATCCGTTTCTCATCCCGAATTCCACAGTCTAATATGAAAGTTAAAGTCGAATAATATTGTTTATATGAACAACTTTGTACCAGCAATTTGATGCCAGTCACTGCCAATTTGCTTTGTTACACTAGCTGTTCTGAAATCGTGAGATTTACTCAAAATGTTTCTTGATAAGAGAAAATAAGGACATAACCAAGATTATATATAGGCACGTGGTTAGAACCTTTGGATTCTGACCATGAGACCTGGGTTCGAATCTCAATATGGTCGATTTGTGAGGACCATTTGATGTTATCCGCACCTTTCGAAAGTGCCTGAAAACCATTCCTTTTTGGATTAGTTTGCTTCTTTTATCTCGGAATACAGTTTCATATTTCGTTCATGTCCTTTGACACAGATTATCATCCAGCTTTCTGTAGTTTGTAGGCATTGTTGAAGACCAATTTTGTAAGATAGTTCTAGTTGAATCAATCCTCTGCTCCCTTCGGATTTGGACATATGCAGACGATCAACGTTGGCCTTAGGATGAGATATGCTGTGGCAAGCAAGGAACTTTCTCGCTATAACATCCATTCACTTGAACACCACAGGAACAGCCAAAGTGTTTATGGCTGATATTCTCTTTCGTGTATTCAACTCGGTATTTAACACTAGACGCACACGGCTGTAGTTTTCTTTTCTTGCTTTCTATTTCATTTGGGTATGCTTTTATTACAGCCACATCGTTACACCAATTCCCTGATCTTTGTGACAAAATCAAGATCTGATTTGTTGGGAATGTTTTAGTAAATCTCCCTTTTCTGAATGTTGCTTTTACATATTTATCTAATTTTTCTCCACGGAATCTGTCTTACATATATATAAGTCTACCATACATCCAGACTTAGAATATTGCTGCCACGTGTGGTCCGGTACCCCTGCTTCTTACATTGAGCTCCTTGATAAAATCCAAAGATGAATCAGCAATATTATTAGGCCTGATCCGGCCGCTCGGATTCAATCACTTTCACACCGCCGTAAGGTTGCCTCTCAATGTCTTTTCTGTAAATACTTTCATGGTAATTGTTCGGATGAGATCTTCGCTATCGTACATTGACTTTATGAATTTCAGCGCAGTACTAGGCAGACGCCGAGATCTCATCAATTTACATTTGAGCTGGCTAGATGTAGCCGGAAGTTCTATGCTAACAGTTTCTTTTCTTGCACTTGTCACTTGTGGAACTCCCTTCCGTCTCCATGCTTTCCAACCAACATAATCTGTAAAAATTTAAATGCAACGTCAATCGCTATCTGCTGTTTTGATTATTCTTTCCTCTTCCCGCTTATTGTTAATGTTTCTATTCCTAATTCTTCTACACTCTGTAACCCCTTGTGTCTTAGTGGCTTTAATGACTTGTATGGGGCGAGAACGATTAAAAAAAATCGGAAGTTCATACCGATGCCATCACTGAAATGTTTTACAGTGTTAAGGAGACTTCTCGAGTCACTGTCGTCTTTAGCAAAAAGTTGAATAAGTAAAGTAATTAAAGACTGTTTTCTATTTTGTGACCATAGTTATTATTGCTTACCTACACGCGAAAGGTGGATTAGAAACAGACAAAACATGAGAGATGACAAGGAGTCTGATTAAAGAAATTCCTCGTCGGATATTCAATCGATTGGAAGTGCCAGTGCCTTTGGTGTTCCTTTTCCACAGTTCCATTCTATATTTCAAGAAATTTACTATAACCGACGAGATCTTGTACATTCCCAAAGCCTTAAGAGAGTTACATACTATCAATGGCTTTATGATAGTCTAAACAAGCTGCGCTGAGATTTTTTCATTTTTGCCTGCAATTTTCCAGGATCATTTTATTTATCAACAGTTAATCTTTGCAACCGTATTAACCTCTTCTGCGTCATTTCTGTTCCAGGAGAAGAATGTTGTTTTCGTCTAGAAAAGCGCAAGTACAGTCAGTCTGTACAAATGTGATAAATTTGTATGTGATGGGAAGGCATGTTATTGGCCTATAATTTTTGAATCATCTATTTCACCTGTTTTTGGTAGGAGATATATAATACACATCATGGCTCCTAAGTTGATAATGATATATCAGCCATATGCTGACAAATTTTGATACGAGCAGCGCATCAGCTTGCAGATAATGCCCAGTTAGAAATACTTTCAGGTTGGATAACCCCGTTCACTCCGACGGTCTCTAATTGAGGATGTTACGGTATTTAAAAGACTGTGTGTTGTAGGTACACAAGAAACATACAAAAACTTGGGTTTCTACTACGGACAGTTTATTTTCTTTTTTATATAAACTGTAGTGAAGCAAAGTTCTCAGTGTCATTAGTTTATTTCCTTTTTTGTCAAGAAGTTAGGGAAAGTCAGGATAAATATCGTTATAATGTTAGTCAGCCTTTCGTTGGGTTGGAACGACCAAAGAAAGTTGTACTTACTTCATCGGTAATTATAATAGTCAGGCTTAAGTCAGAATTGCACGGAGTTTGAACGACCAAAGTAAAAAATGTCTTACTTCATCGGTGGAGTTTCGGCAAAACACGTGCGAACCCTATGCGTTGGAACGTGGAAGGGAGTTTCCTTTTCTGGTGTAGAAGTAAGTAATTGATAAGCATGGTTATATTACCTGAGCTCAAGTCTGTCTTGCACTGGGTTGGAATGACCAAAGAAAAGGTTGATTTACTCCACAGGTGGCGGCTTTGAAAGACAAGTGCGAACGTCATGCGTTGGAAAGTGGAAAGAGAGTTCAATCGTCTTTGGATCGGGGAAACGGACGAGCTCCAGTGGGGGACGTCCTTTTCCCCAGGCACTGATACATCTTGGAATAAGAGGAAGAAAGAGGAAGGAAATATTTGTTTATTTTTTTTTATAGACGTAAACAGCGCCACCGAGTAGTGTTTGGCGAAGTCAAGTGAGGTAAATATTTCTGGCTTCCTTCATTATTGGCACCATTTGAAATAGTATTACTTTTATTTTTTTAAAAATCATTATTATTACTTTCCTTATTGATTTTGATGTGACTCTCAAATCACCTCGGAAGCCTTATCATACAAACTTAAAAAAAAACGACCTCTCCCAGCTGTGATGTTCCTCCATTATTCTGGTCTACGAACAGATTCACAGTGGATCAGCTTTTAGAGGACATGTTCAACAGGTTATGATCAGTTGACTGACAAGCAAATCTGTAGTACTGAACGTTATATTTTTCTGTAGCCCATTTGAATTCACAGAAGCAAAACATGTACATGTCAACACCTCTAATCAGTTAAGACCAGAAGCCATGAGAGCCACGCCTTCTGTAGTAACAGAGCAACTTGTTGTAATTAAGCTCTTCATATTATAGATTTTTTTAACAAATATCAGCCTTCAACATCTTCCTGTCGTTTAATTGAGTTCCATTCGACAATTAACATTTTTTTTATTTGAAATCTACACTTTAAAAAAAAAAATGTTTTCACTCTGAGCAAGGCGTTAATGCCACTAGGATACAGGCAGTGAAAGAGAATGGGAAGACTTTAATGAGGAGAAGTGACGGCAATAAAGGAACAGGATTCCGGAAGACAGAAGATGGCGATTGGCGTTGCATTTAAGTATTTGAACATTGTAAATGCTAGGGGAGAAAGAAATCGGAAAGGAGTTCCGCAGGTGAGACGTACGAGAAAAGAAACTATTAGAATATATTTGACAGTTGCATCTAGCTAGTTCAAACTGATGGGACCTAATTGACAATCTAGTAGCACGCTTAAATTCATGCAGTCGAGGCACTAAAGAGAACAGCTCATCAGAAAAATTGCCATCAAAATATTTGTAGAAAAGACAGAGGGAAGCCATGTCACAATGGTGGGAAAGTAACTGAAGTCAAGATGCCAGGTCAGGATCAATTACGTTAAAGACCCTACTTTGAATTTTGTCAAGAATCTCAAGATATATAGTAAGTACAGTGAGTCTCCCGTATTCGCGACGGTTAGGGACCAGAACCGGACGCGAATATTTAAAATTCGCGAATAATTGTAACGCCCCCTAAAAGTACTTATAAGTACCTATTTTGATTGTTAAAATCCCACATGTCTCAAAATTTAATTCTAAACACTTTAGAAACATTTCAGACCCTTTTAAAAACATTTTTGAAAAATAGTATTGGTGACTATACACTTAGCGTAAGTTTTCTTTCATACGTACAATAACTGTTTTTAATTATACATAGATCGATACAACCATTGAAAACACTGTATAAAATATATGTAACAAGACGTAAAGTTTAGAACATTTTCTAAAAACAAAGCCCAACCATGTTTTTGCGTTTGTTTTTGACAATGTACAGTTCTGTCAATTTTTACCATAAAAATGAACAGTTATATGTTTTACGTCACTTAAATAACAGAAAAATAATACAAGAATATTTAAAATATGTTTTATGTAAAAAATATACAAATCTAGGGAATTCTAAGCGAATAATTTGTACATATGTTCTTCAGAAAAAGCCGCGAATGCTTGAAGCCGCGAATGTGTGAAGCCGCGAATAGGCGGGGGTCTCACTGTATATTTCTGAAATATGCTGCTTGTTATTGATAAAGCAAATCTTTTTCAAAGTACATTTGTTGGCCTTTTATTTTTTTTTTTAAATTTGGGCTAGTTTAAAGCCAACTCCAATTTAATTTACTTTGTGGGCTGTCTACATCAGATATTTCTGATAGAATTATATTCACTCTACAGAGTAGAGACATTTTTTCTCCTTTTGGATGTTTCCATGGAGACTAAATGTCATAAAATATCCACATGTCTGGCTGGACTGGGCTGAATAAATGTCACTGTCGTTTAAAAGATCAAATCATAAAAAAACAGAGTCCCACAGATGAATGAAAGTAAACTGCGCGTTGTCCATAACAAATTTTGTTTTAATCTAGTGACTTGTTATTAAAACGTCGCCACAACAAGAAACGGGGGATCTTTTCACCCCAAAATAAATTCACCCCAAAATAAAAATAATTTATATTTGCTAAAATTCACACCAATTTCTCCCAGAGTGAAGTTCTACTTACACTCTGGTTGTGTTGACCTTTGCGATCGCCTCAAATGTGGTCGACCCGGTGAGCTATTTTTAACTGTGGGGTCTACATTCGCCCACACCCCGATAAACAAGCTAAAAACAGATTTGTCTTTTTTTTTAAATATTAAAAATTTCTTGTAAAATACCTCGAATATCATCCGCAGTTACGAAATGTGAATAACTCTTTGATTTTTGGTAATTTTTAATTCTGGAGGTTGGAGTTGTTGCGAGGCAAGCTATTTTAATTTAAAATTTATAATTTCAAAAGAGTGCCAAAAATTTAATAAAAAAACAAACTTTGATTTAAAATTTATAATTTCATGGGGGGAATTGATATTTGCGATAAGCAACTTTACATTATTTGGGGCGAATTAACAGAAAATATCCAAACAGCATTGTCACTGGATAAAATATTCAACAGTTACCATTGTGTCTTCAACCCTGATAACTACAACTTTAAAAATTTAAATACAACGTCAATCGCCATCTTCTGTTAACTTGAACCTCATTCATCTTTTATCATTTCCTCAACACCTCTTCCTTATTCTCAGTCTTTTCTCTCACTTTCACTCTCTGTAAAACCTACGTACTAGTGGCACTCTCGCCTTACTTGGGTTGAAATGATTAAAAAATTTTTTAATTATTTTTATTTTTTATTCATTAACAACCTAGAATATGGGCATTTTGACGTTGTGTAATGCTTAGCAAGGCACCCAGTGAGCACCAAACTCAATATTCAGTCCAAACATTCAGCCTTGTGTCACATCTAAGCTACGTTTTGAAAATCATCGGGCACTTTGACTAAGTGTATGGTTAACAAGCTTGTCTCGCAAGATCAATTACGACTGAATAGTGAGTTCAGACCTCACTGGGTGCCTCATACTTTTGGCTTTGTATCACAAGCAAGCTTTGTTTAGAAAATCATAATTAGCCACCTAAGTTCAAGATGTCGGGGAATTGTCTTGTCAGTATCTCCAGGATAATTATTACGTTCACTGCCTCCGTCATCATCGACGAAATTGATATTTATTATGGCAACAAGGAAAAATATCGTGTTTGACGGCATATAAGACGCACTTTTTTTTTTTTTTTTTACTAAAAATATCTTTTAAAATTCCCCTGCATCTTATATACCATATGTAGGTTTACTAATTTGAGTAATTACTAATTTTTTTTGACTTGCCCTCCTGAAATTGGGGTGCGTCTTATACACCAGTGCGTCTTATATGTCGTCAAATACGGTAGTTAATTTACTCAGGTCTAAAGTCAAGGTTTTTTTTTTAATTTATTTAAATCGAATATCAGAGAAAAGTTGGATGTGAGGAGAGTAACGGTTATCAGCGTAGAGAGTGAAAGCGGTGAGTCAAGTACAAATTCCAGCTTTATCTGTTGCATTTACTTTCGCACTAATGCTCTTGGGAAAGGTATGACCCTATCCATTCTCTTATCAGTTATGCGTTAAACAGCAGGGCTCACTAGTCTTAGGTGGCAACTAATCTAGGAGAAAGAAAACTGAATTCCAAACGATAAATCGCTGCATTATCTTCCGTAAGAAGCCATAACATTTCACAGATATTAAACGGAAGAAATATGCGGAGATCCGTGATCGCTTACGTCCGGAAGCGACACGGCATTAAAAAAATAAAGATGATGTGAAAATTCCCACATTATAAAGAAAAGGAATATGTGGATAGCCGTGATCGCCTACACGTCCTGGGTATGACGATAAACTACATCCGCGTCCTGGGTATGACGATAAACTACGTCCAACAACAAGGCCTCAGATAATGTTTTCGGAAAAATAATGTTGCCAGGTATGCGTTTTTTGGAAAAATAATGTTGCCAGCTATACGTTTTTGAAACAACAATGTTGCCAGCTATACGTTTTTGAAACAACAATGTTGCCAGCTATACGTTTTTGAAACAACAATGTTGCCAGCTATGTGCTTTTGAAACAATAATGTTGCCAGCTATACGTTTTTTGGAAAAAATAATGTTGCCAGCTATACGTTTTTTGAAACAACAATGTTGCCAGCTATACTTTTTTTGAAACAACAATGTTGCCAGCTATACTTTTTTAGGAAAAATAATGTTGCCAGCTATACGCGTTTGGAAAAATAATGTTGCCAGCTATATGTTTGATAGTACTGTATATTTAATATATGTATAGGTATATGTGTATGTATGTATATGTGTGTGTATATATATATATATATATATATATATATATATATATATATATATATACATATATATATATATGTGTGTGTGTGTGTGTGTGTGTGTGTGTATGTATGTATATATACCTTAATTTGGCATTAAATGACCTACAGTGGTTGATATGCCTTAAAACCCAACCAACCAATGTGATCGCCTACGCCCGGAAGGGCTATGGCATAAAAAAAAAAAATAAATAAAGAATGAAAAATGCGGTGAAAAAAACCTAAGCAGATTCACGTTAGTTAAATTATTTCACTGTCGTCTAAAGGATTAAATCATCATCATCATCATCATCATCATCGTCATCGTCATCATCGTCAACGTCATCATCATCATCAGCATCATTTTATCCAGTTAGCACATTTTGCGCCACTATGGTCATCACTTTCCACCATTTCACAATTGTGGTTCATGGTGACATTAAAGGCAGAATAATACAAAGACTTGCCGGTTCCTTTTGCCCCGGGGATGTTGAGGTCACCCCGTCCCTCCTCTCAGTGGTGGATTTGGTTTTGATGTTACCTTCTTCTAACCTTTGCCTAAAGAGGCAAAGCCTACAAGTCAGCAGATGGTTGGAATTCAGATTTTCTTACTCCTAGACTGGTTATCATCCAAGACTATAGGACCCAGTCTGTTCTGCTATTTTACCCATAGCTGGAGGAAGAAGAGATGGATTCATACCTATCCCAAGGGTATTTAGCACGTGAGTGAATGTAATGGACTCGACTGGAATTTGAACTCGGAGAATCTAACATTAGTCTTCCATGCATCCAGAATCATTACAAAATATTTTTTTATTAGAAATGAACGTCATTGATTTGGGGATCAAGGATGTAAAACAATGGAGAAAACAAATGAATCGGTGAATGAATGAAAAAGCTAAGACGACCCAAATCTGCAATCAACCAGGCTGAAGTGAAAATAAATCCTGTGACTAAATTTGTTGGCAGAAATAACAGATGCCAAAAAGAAATCAAATACAGAAATTTAAGCTGGTCTTTACGATGGTGTGATGATAACGTTTTGTTCCCGGATTGAATTAATATGATGAGATCACCATTTCGACGACTTCGTGCCTTTTTGGCATCGAAGAGCCTGTTCCGTTGCCACAATATTAGTGTCGGTGAACTTCGACCTGATTCTATCGGCTCTTCCTTGTAATACAGAGAGCACACACACATTTTCTTAGCCAACAACATTCTGAGAGCTCAAGGTAGTAATTGAAAGGTGTGGCCCGAGCCCCCACCCCCCAAAAAAAGACAAAAAAAAAACAAAAACAAGTTCATTACAAAGCAAAAAATATTTTTATTCAAATTGAATCATTTCTGCTGCACTGATTTCGAGGAATGTGCAAAATATCCGTCGAGACACGGGAAACGCTGGGTAGCGAAAGATCAGTTGATTGATGAATCTGTTCAAAATGTGGGTGCGTGTGTATGCATCTATCTATCTATCTATCTATCTATCTATCTATCTATGTAAGCAAATATGTGGATATAGATCCGACAGTATGAAGAAAAATATATGGAAAAACAAAATAAAACAGCATACTTGCATATTCGGATTTTTGTTTTTCCATCTATCTATCTATCTATCTATCTATCTATCTATCTATCTATTTCGGATGAATGTCATGATTAAAGCTTTAAAAGACGCTCCAATGCATTGGGTAGAGAATACTTCAGAAAATTATAATACAAAAAATTACTAGACTGTATAAAACCAAGTTATATTCACTTCGGTGAAGCTTAAACTTTTATTTCATCTTGTAATCCTCACAAGCCGTAACGAGTCAATGACAAACAACAAATTTTACGGTAAGTAAAAGAATGTTATTTATTAATTTCTGACATGAAATCTGGTGACAGCTGGACTGGCGTTATGTGTAGTAATTTTCTAATTTTACAAGGGTTTAGTTGTTTACACAATGACGTCATAATTATATTTGGTCGAACTTATTAAAGAATTAACGAGAAAAACATGTTGAATTACACGACGCATCTTTGCACCTTAAGAAAGGAACTGAAGTCAATATGGATCAATAATGAATGAAATCGTAGAGAAAAGTCGAATGAAATCATTGCTTATTTTTTAAAAATCATGTTTTATTATATATATATATATATATATATATATATATATATATATATCCGAATATAATGAGATCGAAAATAATATAAATTCTAACGTTCACAGCATTAATTCAAAAGAGGGCTTAATGCCAAGAGTAGAGCAATAATTATTTATTATAATTTTTACATATGGGCAAAAACAACTTACTCACTACAAAGATGCATTATTGTTTCGATGCGGCTGCATCTCGAGTGGTGAGGACCCCCAAAAATGCGAAGTCAACAAAAATTGAACTCAAATCTCCGTTGAAATTTAGTTGAAATATATATATATATATATATATATATATATATATATATATATATATAGACACCAGTAGATGTGATAAATATATATATATAGACACCAGTAGATGTGTATAAAACCACTATAATCAAATATTATAGTGGTGAAGGTTTTGTGCCAACCATTCACACTTTTTAAAGGGCCGAATACAGAGACCTGGTGCACTACATATATATGAGTGTGTGTGTGTATGTGTGTATGTGTGTGTGTGTGTGTCTGTAAAAATTCCAGATATAGCTACAATTATATATATATATATATATATATTGAGAGAGAGAGAGAGAGAAAGAGAGAGAGAGAGATTTATATACTTATCGAATAATTTGCAGATCTGTGGGGGTAAGGTATGTTATAGTAATAGGATTTTTCCGTTTCGTGGAGTATGTAAATGGTGAACACCTTGCACATGCCATAGATAACTTGGGGTTGTGGGCTCTGTGATTTCAACAGAGATCGAATAAAAATTGAAAATCGCATCAGTGTCACGTAGTCAATTATTATCAGAAACTCGTGTATAAACATAAAAAATGCTTAAAATATTCTCCCTTTAAGCACCCAAGTAAGTACTATCAATATCCCTAATCCCCCTAAATCATTCAGTGGAATAAAACCGATTAAATATCAAACAATTTGTGGACGATCGTTTTATGAATGGATTATGTATGTAAATACCAGCTTCGACAACAGGAGTGGTGTTATGGCTCCACTCTGTTAAAAAAAAATGATTATTTGGCTTATATTCAAGCCAATAGGCCCATATTGTTTCTGGAAATATTTGCCATAAGTTTTGCATGTAGACTGTGTGCGTGTAAAATCAGCAATAATTATAACATCTTTAATCTTTAAATCGATGTTTTTTTTTTCGTTCATCAATTTAAATTACTGAAAGCGTTGTATATTAATTGGTCAAGTATTGACTTAATGATCTATAACGTCGTTTGCACCAATAATGAACTATGGAAGAAAGGAATATTCTCCCATTTGTACGGGCGGAACAGAACAGCTGAAAAAAAAAAGGGAATGACAAACATGCTTCGTTTTCAGAAACAGTTTTATACCGCTAAGTCATACACAAAATTATATATACACACGCGCAGAAAAACTATAACATGTATGCCACAACAAGTAGAGTAAAAGGGAACGAAAAGAGAGATTCTTACCTGTATTAATGCCCAACGAGAATTAAAGCGTTCGGGGGGGTTCTTTTATGTTTCTGGAGAAGCCATATTTAGGATTCCAGATTCGACCAGGGCGGATTTATCTGCTATGTCACTAGCGAGGACATGTTTCGCAAGCAGGAAAATGACGAGTCATGTTTTTTTTCCCCCAAATTGAAGAGATTGCGAGCCGGAAATAGTTTCTATATCTCGTGAAAATGTGTTTCCATAGGAAAACGGCGCAATAGGCTTGTGAGCTGTACCCTATCGCAGATGGCTGGTGGGGGGAGGTCAAACTCAAAAAGTAACTGCTCGGTTTGACTCCTGAAAGCTGACTTACGACCGTCACGTGATCCACATGACTTCTCGACCAAAGAAAGATAACTACCTTTTGTAACCCTAAAGACTGATTATTTTAATTATTTTAAATTAATTACTTATTGTCCTGTTTTACATTTAAATCCAAGTACGCAATTCGCATAAAGGATTTTCAGTTTGTAAAATATAAGTGCACATATTTTAAAAATGGCGTGTATTCAGATCTAATAAAAATGAACTGTATATAACCCCTAGGCTTTAACACTGGATTTAATCTCACATTCATAGCATCATACAGATGGCGGGTACCATCCTCCGATGGTACCCGATATTTCCCGCCTGTTGAAAAATATAGAGTTATGGGTGGGCTCGCTGAACTAGTCAGCCGTCGTTGTATGTTCCATACATGTTTAACGATGCCAACCATGGAAGTTGTCGAAGATTTTGCAGACCCTGTTGCGTAGTATGAGAATCATGTAAGCCGGCATTATCCCGATGGATTGCTTTTGAGTCACAGAGATGGTATCAAAACAGGTTGAACAATATTCTGAATATAGATGACGCTGTTTCCGATCACCCACCATTTTCTGTTCAGTTGGGCATTGCTCACCCAGCAGTTGTAATCGCCCATCGGTGGGTGATATCGCCCAGACTGGGAAACCCTCTTCTACAGGATTTTGTTATCTAGGTGTAAGTTAGTTACACACATGACCATCACTTGCATGAAGGCAGGACGTACTCCCCTTACTGAACGCCACAGAACGCCATTCGATTCTCCTAAAGATGTGCACATCGGTGTTGTGGCATAAGTCTGGCAAAAGGCACGTGTATCCGTAGCTCTACGGTCCGTGTTGACATTCTAAGGATCACATTTGCATTGATCTGTGCTGTGGATGCCGTGAGGTTTTCTACTGTTGCCTTTAAATGTTTGTCGATCTTGGTGAATGGCTCTTCTGTGATTAAACCATTCTTCACCCAAACTTTCGTTTCCAGTGTTTTCCTTTGAGCAACAATGAGCATTAAACGGCAACAATGAGCATTAAACGGCAACAATGAGCATTAAACAGCAACAATGAGCATTAAACGAACAATGATGATTATATGTGAATGTAAATATTTCCCATGACTCATTAGATCGTCGGTGTGCCATGCCGAATAATTTCTTTGTTAAAAGTTTGTTATTTTATTTTTCTTTGGTTCGAACCATTTTTCGTGTTTCGCCGAAAATTTGAACATAAATTATTTAACCTCTTTCTTAGCGATTTCGGCTTTCATAATACATTATCAAAGAAGCGTGTGCGTGTGCGTGTGCGTGCGTGTGTGTGTGTGTGTGTGCGTGTGTGTGTGTGTGTGCGCGTGCGTATGTGCGTGCGTGCGTGTGCGTGTATGTGTGTGTGTGTGTGTGTGTGTGTGTGCGTGCGTGCGTGTGTGTGTGCGTGTGTGTGCGTGTGTGTGTGTGCGTGCGTGCGTGTGTGTGCGTGTGTGTGTGTGCGTGTGTGTGTGTGTGTGCGCGTGCGTGTGTGTGTGTGTGTGCGTGCGTGCGTGCGTGCGTGTGCGTGTATGTGTGTGTGTGCGTGCGTGCGTGTGTGTGTGTGCGTGTGCGTGTGTGTGTGTGTGTGCGTGTTGATAGCGTTCTGGCTAAAGGTGTGCATTGTGTCTGGTGGTTTTCTGGAGTCGCGGTTTCACGCGTCAGTTTTTTCTTATTACGTAACGGGTTCCTAAACGTGATCAAATTTTGTTGACACTTATTTTTTGGTGTTTAATGCTTCGTTATTTACAGTTTATGCGGTATAGTATTTTTTGCGTTATCGATAACTATTTGTCAGACCACTTGTATTTTGTTATTATTTGAATTGCCAGCACCGGTACAAGGGTCTCGTGACACCCTTCATAACCCGAATTTATGATACGGGGCACATGACATTTTTCATAACTTCGTATTCATATAACATACAAATTTCCTTGTAACCCAAGTATGTGCAATAAAGGATTATATGCAATAGAGGTGAACAAGTCAACTAGAAAAATTGAAAATAAATGCAATGTATCTAAATACATAATAGATCATTCCATCTTAAATAAATCAACAATGCTTTGCAGCATATTTTAACATAAACTAGAGATTTTTCTTGTTGAAAAGTTGAATAATTTTAACACATTCAATATTATGGATAAAAAATATATTTTATATAGTGTCTTTTTTTTTTTTTATATTAGGTTGGTACAAAAATAATGTCGTTTTCTCACATAGTAACATATGTGAGAAAACGACATTATTTTTGCACAAACCTAATACTTGCCAGGAACAAAACAAATTCACGGTTTTGGACGAAAAAAACTAGAATCACGTAAAAATCAGCGAAAATGAAAATGTTTCATCCTTTAATAGTCAGCTGTGCAAAGTTCAATTTGTGACGTATGTAGGTAGAAAAAGGCAAATACTGAAAAATAGTGAAAGTCACAAAGCACTGCCGGGGGCCCTAATCAGGCCTACCCTCCCGGTCATGAGTTGAGGGTAGGGAGTAGTACACACCGGCGCAGTTGGTTGCTGATATGTAATTTAATTAAGCTATTATCGACTAAATGGCAAGTTAACTGGTTTCTTCCAAAATTAATATAATTATATATTTTCCACCAATGCCAAAGGCTGGTGTTCGATCCCTTGAAAATGCCCTGATTTCAAATTCTAATTTATGAATATCGATATAGTTGCCCATTTACCTCTGGTATGGTTACTTTGAATGCTGATTTTCAAAGCACACAGATGCTTGTCATTTTAAAAAGTGACGCTACATAATCTTCGCAACATAACTTTCTACCTATGAACTGTTGAATAAACTGAATTCAGTAAATAGCATTCATTTGCCTCGCTATCTGTTAGTCTGTCTCTTTCTCTCTTTCACTTTATATATATATATATATATATATATATATATATATATATATATATATATATATATATATATATATATATAATTGTGTATGTGGGCAGCCATCCCAATCAACTGTCGAAAAGTTTTGCATGTCCGAGCGCAATCGGCTATATTTATGGACATTATCAAGGACAGTTTTTATTTTTAACAGAATGTGTGAGTGTTTGAATTTTATGTATGTATCTGAAGTTATAGAAATGTTTTATTTACCAAACACGATCAGCACGTTGTGTCTGTGTTCATACGTGTTCCTATACATACATACATACATACATACATACATACATGAATATATATATATATATATATATATATATTGGTAACTATACTAGTTTCTAAAAACCTTCGAATTTTTGATTTGCCAATAATCAAATCAATCACGAAGGAAAAAAAGGTTTTAAAAAAAGAAAGAGCTAGAAACACGAAAGTCTGTGGAAAATAATCGCAGATAGAAGTTTAAAGCCCAAAGAAAAAACCCCGACACGAGTAAACAACTAACTAAAAGAGCTCAATACAACCGTAGAGCAGACCTAGATAGCCAGCTTTCCCTGACGATCCTCTTAGGTGAAACCTGGGTAGGTTTGTCTGACTCACTAGGTTTATCTCTCTCTCTCTCTCTCTCTATATATATATATATATATATATATAATTTTACATAATTTTATATATATCAACAAGCAGTATTTAAAGGATAGAATGATAAATTGGAAAAAAGTTTTTGTGATGCATTTCATCCGTCAAGATTTCATCAGACTGGGCTTCGTGGACGTTGCCACGTCTACACATGCGCACGAAACGAGAGATGCTGGTAGTTTCAAAGTTTTTGAAATAATATTTTTGAAAGAATATTTTTTCAATCTAGCCAAATTCATCTGTATTCTTTTTCTTTTTCTCTCCATCATCTTTGCCCTGACTATCCCACATTGTGACAACAGAAAATCTGCAAAGGATGGTGATATATTGTAAGAGCCTGGAGGCAAATTTACTGCGGCTGAACTAGCGATCAAGGCATTTTGCAGGTATTTTCGTATCAGTGGATTATTTTCTCTTTTAATCAAAAATATTATGAAACTACCAGCGTCTCTCGTTTCGTAGACATGTGTAGATGTGGCAACATCAGCAAAGCACAGTCTGATGAAATTCTAACGGATAAAATGTGTCACAAAAACTAGCACATATGAACGTTCAACCGAAATCATGGGAAGTTTGTAGTTTAAAAACATTAATTTAACCTTGCTAACCAGACGATTCCTCTAAAGCTAAATGGTATAGCACGCCATATTTGTGTGTGCAAAAATTCATATATATATATATATATATATATATATATATATATATATATATATATATCTGTAAAAATATGAATATTGAAGTCAACACTTAGAGGCGACAGACTGTTTCAAGCTAAATGCAATCATCAGGCCACCTGATCATAGTACCTACCCGACCATAGCTCCATTAGGACTCATTTAAAAACATACAAAACCTACCAGATTGCATCGGGAACATACCAGTAGAAAATACAAGCATAATAACCGCATCCACATGCAAAAAAAAAAAAGAAAAAAGATTAAAAATCAATGATTAAAAGAAATAGCCAACGCTCAATAACATTAACTGTGAACATGGCCATAATGTGCTGACCGTGTTTGGAAAAAAAACAAAACATTTCTATAGTTCTATATACATACATAACACAACCCATATATTCAAGTTAAAAGTAAAAATAAAATCATCATTGATAATGGTTAAAAGAATAGCCGAAAGCGCTCGGAAATGCAGAACTTTTGGGCAGTTTTTACACACTTTTCGTCCAAAACAGAAAACACTTAAGACCACAAGAAAAATTAAATAAAAAGTTTAATCGCACTACCATGCCAGTCGTCTTTAACGAAATATATATATATATATATATATATATATATATATATATATATATATATATATATATGAACAAAACAAGTAATTATTTAACTGAAATGTAGTTTCAATTATATGAAGGTTATGTTTAATTCAGTGCTTAGTATACTACGGTGAGAAGCTCATTTTAAGCGCTAGATTTTATCATTAAATTTTGGTTACGCGTATGCTTGTCACTTTTTTTTTAATAAGATCCTAAAAACGTAACATCTACACTATATATATATATATATATATATATATATATATATATATATATATATATATATATATATATATGTATATATACACGAATAAAAAGAGTCAAGAGTAAATATTATAGTTATCCGACGTATTTCGTCCTCTACCGACGAAACGCTTCGGATAACTATAATTTTTCCTCTTGACTCTTTTTATTCCATTTGTCTCTTCTACAAATACACTCCATCTGAGAATATTTACACACACATGCACACACACATACGCACAGACACACACACACACACACACATACACACACACACACACACACATATATATATAAATATATATATCTATATATACACATGTGTGTGTGCAAATATAGTCATACACTCTCACATATTAATAAAAAGAAATATTGGCCAGAACTATTCAACAGGCTGTCGGAAGGAAGCAGCTAGTCACGCATTTCACCACTTACTTATAAGTCAGTCAAGCTTGAAAAAATGGGTTAGTGGTAGACCCGGACCTGATTTTCCGGCTGTACTGCCAGCGACAATGTCTCACCAATCAACAACAGGTTGAGGATTTTTAAAGGACACACGCCTTTTGCTTCTTTTCTTAGTTCACTTATGGAAATCATGACGACGGACATGGATATAAAATGTTTAAACGTCGATTATTTTCAAATATATTGGTGTATTTATTAATGTTCACTTAGGAAAAAGGGGTACACGGCGATATAATAAAAAAAATGGTGTTAGGACTTCGTATGTTGTTTCTTTACTCACGGTGACGCTGTGGTTTGCGATTCTGAATACGTCAATGACAATGGATCCTCTCCTCTTGGGTGTGTCAAAATTTAACACCACTATACCAGATTGGCTGTGTGTGTGTGATATTCAAAATAATAAATATATTCAATAATAATTACTCTAAAAAAAACCATTGAAGTTAAGCAACAATTTATTAGAAAAATAATGTTAATATAACCTAAATGCTGTAGTAAACCAAATGAAAAAAATCGTTTCAAACTATAAAATTCATCCGAATTTTTGTAAAATTTTCATATTTCCTACTATGACTTGTAGATAGCACTGGCCTGGAGAGGGTTGGTAAGTGACTGAGAAATATACCACTGGTTTACCCAAGCCTTGTGACTGAAATTAGGTAGACAAAACTGTTCGGTAGCCATCGATTGTTGTACTAGCACAAAGTCCCAAATCATCGTGACCGAGGGGCTGAACGAATTGTCATTATTCAACTTCTGATCATGCCAGATTAAGCATTTCCTCACAGAAACAGTAAATAAGAACTGCTCATTTTAATTGCAGTATAATCTACTGGTTGACTCTGTGGGTGTTGATGAAACACAAACTTTGCCTGTGATAACATCTGCAACAGGGATTATTTAGCCATTCTAGCTGTCGGAAACGAACAGTCAGTCATATAGATAGATAGATAATTTTCGGACACTGCTCGAATCTGGAATCCTAAATATGGCTTCTCCTAAAATACAGAATCTCCGGCCGCTCCAATTCCTGTTGGAATTTATTACAATTAAGTCTCTCTCTCTCTCTCTCTCTCTCTCTCTCTCTCATCGTTACCTTTTACTATACTTGTTGTTGCATACATGTTATAGTTTCTCTACATGTGTGTATATAATTTTGTGTAATATATATATATATATATATATATATATATATATATATATATATATATAAATATAATCTTAAGTTGTGCTATATTTATGGAATAAAGTCTGCCTGACGATTGCATCTAGCATGAAACAGACTGTCGCCTCTAAGTGCTGACTTCAATGATCAGTTATATATATATATATATATATATATATATATATATATATGCTAAAAATATAGTTTTACGTTATGCTATATTTATGAGTTAAAGTGGTCAATATCAGAGATAGAGCGTATGTTAATATAAAAATGGACATTGATATATATATATATATATATATATATATATATATATATATATATATATATATATATCAGAAAATGATACTTTCGCACATGTGGAAAGTCATTTAAGTATCAACATGAACATCTAAATGAATGGGTCGAGCGATACAAAGTCTTTCAAAAGGTCTTACTTATAAATATCTAAATCTGTATTGGATCTAATAAATAAATATATAAAAAGAACATGCCAGGTTGTGAGCGTGGCTCTGCCTTTAGAACATAGATTGAACGTAACAGTGGGGAAGTAATTGAAAAATAACAGGATCTTGCTCAGAAGCTGAGAAAAATGCGTATGCCTGACAGTAGGCTCCCTTGGAACTGTATGAAATGCACAAGAATTAAGATTGGAAATCTGATGAAGGATTGTTGAGACTGTACACACGACAATTGGAATCGGTAAGGATACTGGGAAAAGTGCTGGAAATTTGATGATTATTTACAAAAATAAATAAATAAATAAATAAATAAATAAAAATAATCCATGTACTAATATGAAAAAATCCATGTACTAATTTAAAAAAAATATATTTTCAATAATATATGCATATTATTTGGAATGCACCTTTTCAATCGGACAATCTTAGAAAGAGAGAAGATGACATTCTGACTTATGTTGAAAAGGACGCATTAGACAAAGAGTAGATTATCATTTCGGAGAATTGCTGGGTATCTCGAACATGACGCGCCGGTTTTGCTTCGATGTTGCCACCAGTGGTCAAATTAATATTCCTACACTCGTAATACGGTGTGACGACTTTTGGACCCTGCCATATGAGATGACGTTCTACTCATAGCGGGTGAACGAGGAGCACTTTGACATGGTGTAATGGTTAACAAGCTAGATCAATTACGACGGAATAGTGAATTCGATCCTCACTAGGTGCTTCATACTTTCGGGTTTGTGCCACATCTAAGCTACGCCTAGTAATTCTTTGGACGCCTCGACGTGGTGCAATGGGTAACAAGCTTGTCTCGCTATATCAATTACAACTGAGTAGTGAGTTTGATGCTCACTGGGTGCCCCATACTATCGGCCTTGTGCTACATCTTAGCTATGTGTAGAAATTCACCATAGCGCAGTGGTTCCCAAACGGTGCGGTGCGCCTTATTGTTGCGGTGGAAGAGGATAGCAGGTGAGGCGGAAGAGGATTAGCAGGTGAGGCGGAAGAGGATAGCAGGTGAGGCGGAATGATTCAAAGACAAAGATTTAGAAACACTTTCAAAAAATTCAGATGCCAAAAATAAATATGATTTCAAAATTTAAAATATTATTATGGATTACTTGTAACTGTGTGAGTCCAAGTGTAAATAATTATAGATAATTATTGACCGATTCTATCATTGTGATATTTTTGCATTATATCAAGTATATAGGAACTAGGGTCTGCAAGTTGGAGGAAAGAGTTATTAATGATAATGTTCTGATTTTGTATCCGTGGTTATCTCCCTTTAACCCTCTCTCTGATTTTTTTTATTACATAAAATTTGGTGAGACACGTGCAAATTTTAATTCAGAAAATGCGGCCCAGAGAAAAAAAAGTTTGGGAATCACTACAGCGGGTTGACGAGCCCATTTTTCAATAAGAGATGTAGAGAATGTTAGTCAGTCTTTCTACACAACAATCATCATTATCATTGTTGTCGTGGCAAGCATGGTCGGACTTTATGACACCATCTTACCCAGTAATCCATGGCAGTTGGTAGTTCTTCCATATTGCATCCAGCATGTTGAGTGTATTGATCAATGTATATGTCTTCGAAGGGCGACTAATTCTGTTATGTCCGTGAGATGGTTTCCAGAGAAGTAAGCTCTTCTTTGCTTTTCCAAGACATGGCTTCCAGAGAAGTAAGCTCTCCTTTGCTTTTCCAAGACATGGTTTCCAGAGAAGTAAGCTCTCCTTTGCTTTTCCAAGACATGGTTTCCAGAGAAGTAAGCTCTTCTTTCATTTTCCAAGACATGGTTTCCAGAGAAGTAAGCTCTCCTTTGCTTTTCCAAGACATGGCTTCCAGAGAAGTAAGCTCTCCTTTGCTTTTCCAAGACATGGTTTCCAGAGAAGTAAGCTCTCCTTTGCTTTTCCAAGACATGGCTTCCAGAGAAGTAAGCTCTCCTTTGCTTTTCCAAGACATGGTTTCTAGAGAAGTAAGCTCTCCTTTGCTTTTCCAAGACATGGTTTCCAGAGAAGTAAGCTCTCCTTTCATTTTCCAAGACATGGTTTCCAGAGAAGTAAGCTCTCCTTTGCTTTTCCAAGACATGGTTTCCAGAGAAATAAGCTCTCCTTTGCTTTTCCAAGACTGTCCAGCAAATTCGTTTCTCCTACTCCTTGTTAACATGGGGACCATTGTCTGTTATTAATCAAAGGTTGTGAAAAGAATCTCTATTTTATATTAAGTTGGTCAGAAAATACAGACTCACTTAGGAAGTGAAAAAAAAAATATGGAGTAACACCAACATTTATTCCTCAAAATAAAGTCCCTCATTCTCGACGATCTTCTGTTCTTCATTCTAGTGATCAGCCGGCATCCGAATCTGTCCCAGATACTCGTCCGCTGGCTTTGAATAAAAAAACTGTAAACAAGCTTCTTTCACTTCATTAAAAGTGTTGAATCGCTGGTCACGGAGGAAGTGTGCCATTGAGCGGAATATGCCATAGCCACTCAGAGCAGCATCGGGACTGAATGGTGGATGTGGAAGAGTCTCAACACCGTCCATTTGTTTAAACGACAAAATAACGAACGGAAAAAAGAATCGAATTGACTAAATGAGGAAAGGCCAGAAATGTATCTATAATAGAATACCTTTTACCTTGCATTCAAGTATCTTGCCGGTAAATAATTATTTTTCAATTTTAAACTAAAAATCTCCGACAAAAAAAAAAAAAAAAAAAATTTTTTCTCCATAATTGCTAACTTTTCTGAACAATAATCTACACGCAAACTACAGTAAAGAGTTAAAATTTGAATTTATGCGAAATTACAATAGTGGTAAAAATAACAAAAATTTTTTTATTTATGAATAAATCACAACAGTAGCAAAATATAATTTAAAATATTCTATTTCAACACTGATATATTTATCAACAATGCCTTTTAGTCTTTGATTTACAATTGCATATTTTTGTATTTTGTTCGACATCTTTGCAGGTATGTTTTTAAAATCATGTCCATTTGTCACTTAATCAGTTCGACTCATTTTTCGTTCGTTTTTCTTTCGACACTTTGTCCTTCGACACTTTGTCCTTCGACACTTTGTCCTTCGACACTGCGCACGTGTAGCACTTTTTAGGTTCCCAGCTATGGGCAAATTAGGAACCCCCAAACTGGGGTCAAAACATGAAAGTATAAAAATAAATTAGAAAAAGTTACCAGTAATACATTTTTGGAAAAAAAAAATACCAGTGCTCACAAGAGAATAGAATTTCGGCATTAAATGACCCATAATGTGTTGATATGCCGTTAAACAAACCAAAACAAACAAAACCAAAGCAATCTCGTGTTAAACGAAGCTAGATTTAGTAGGTAACTATTGACAACAATGCAAACATAAAGAACTTTCTGATCATAAACACTTGACCAATAATAGTATTAAGTACGATTTCCGCTAAAAAAAAAAAAAAAAACAGTTATAGACACAAATATATATTCTCATAGATGTAATGTTTTATCTAAAATTAGAAGAAAAATCGTTGTTTTGTGTCTAATTGTGCGAGCATAGGTCTGAGGATGGCAAACTGAACAAGAGTCAGCCGCAGAAAAAATGGTTAGCGAAGAAAACGATAGAAAAAGAGGAAAAGAAGACGAAAGTGAATTCCAATTTCAGATCAGGTCAGGTTTTTGTTCAGAATTCCCATAATTGCAAACACACACACACACACAGACACAGACACACACAGACACACACACACAGACACAGAGTTCCCATAATTGCAAACACACACACACACACACACACACACACACACACACACACGGAGTTCCCATAATTGCAAACACACACACACACACACACACACACAGAGAGTTCGCATAATTGCAAACACACACACACACACACACACACACACACACACAGACACACACACACAGAGTTCCCAACGGAAAGTAAAATTTTGTTTCTCTACCATTTCGACAGTTATGCGAAGAAAACAAGTAATGGAAAGATGGTTCTTCAAACAAGCAACAAAAAAACTGTTTTTAAAATGGAACTCACCATAGGTCAAGAGTTTGAATATTTAAAATGACAGCAGGAAAAAAGACAGAAAAGAATTTACAGATGGCTTTAAAGATAATTAAAAAGCAATTTAAATCTGAGATGTCAAGAGGAGATAACTCATGAACGGTTTATGACCGTTAAAATACTGAATTGAAAATACCATACAGCAAAGTCTACATATGAGGTCTGATCAAAAAAATAACGGGGTGGGTGCTCTGAAAAGAAAAATTCAGCACATATAAATTCGGCATTTAATCTCCTTCGAACTAGCCTCTTTCTGAAGCCACACACTAAATCCAGCGACGTTTTCATTAATGGACGCATTCCTATAGGGATAGTAAGCAGCTGCCTTGTCGCATTCTCTTGGATTTCTTCGACGTCTTGAAATAGTGTTCCTTTCAAATGGGATTTGATTTTTGAAGTCGTAAGGAGAGTCTGGGTCATATGGTAGTTGTCGGACTAGAGGGATATTGCGCTTGGCCAAAAACTGCTGTACAAGCCATTGTACCTTATGGAACCTCTGTAGTGTAGTAAGATGACCACACTCTACACACGTTCCTTCCAAGCACTGTTATAAACAACGGAAGTGAGCGAGTACGTTATAACTTAGTGTGCATGCGCGATAGAGTTCAAGGTCAATCTAAATGGCCTTACTCTGCGTAATTTAGCTCCGTTACCATAGCAACCGACGTGATACTTCTTTATCAAACCTCGTAAACTGATAATGATATCAATAGGTAGAGTCGAAACACCGATTCCCATACGATCATCGAAGTTAAGCAACGTCCAGGTGCTGTAAGCTTGGATGATGGATAATGGCTCGGAATTGTTAATCGGAGTTCAGACTTCCAATTGCCGTTGGGTTCGTTATATTCATTTACGTGTAAATACCCTTGGGAAAGGGGTATGAATCCATCTCTTCTCTCTCCAACTATGGGCTAATTAGTAAGACTTGTATCATCAAAATATTATTATCTCCCCCTCCTCAAAGCAAAAATTCTTGCCATCTAAAAATATATTTTTGGTTGAAAAAGCCGTAAAAACAATCAGTTTGTAGAGGTCAGTTTATAGTTAACATTTTAGATGTTTTTCTAATAAATTAAAGCATGTCAGTCGACCCTCACCAAAAAAAAAAAAAAAAAAAAAAAAAAATAAATAAATAAATAAAAATAACCAAACGAAACAAAAACAATGAAACCACTCCACCAAAAAGATATATAAATGCTTAATAAATTATGAAAAAATAACAAGATCTTCATCATCCTCATCATCCCACTTTTTGACAAATCTGGAAACATCGTGATTATAAACACTGGCTCATAGCACAAAAAAAAAAAAATGACAACATTACTTTTACATTACATTTCAGGACAGGAAGTAGTAGTACCTGTTAGGGTCCCAGTTATGGGCAAAATAGCGAACCCCTAACTAAAATCAAAGCACTAGGAAAGTATAAAA
Organism: Acanthosepion lycidas; assembly: GCA_963932145.1. Lineage (NCBI taxonomy): Eukaryota > Metazoa > Mollusca > Cephalopoda > Sepiida > Sepiidae > Acanthosepion > Acanthosepion lycidas. The sequence goes on along the minus strand of OZ010602.1, from coordinate 61,952,825 downwards.
ATATATTTTTATAGTAAGAGTACCAGCAATACATTTATATATATATATATATAAAAAATGTTTACAATATATTTTTGTAGTGAAATTACGAGTAATACATTTTTATAAAAATAAAAGCAATACATTTTTAAAAGAAAATGACCAACAATATTTTTCATTGTAGAATTACCAACAATATATATATTATAGTAACATTGAAGACATAGCATACATTGTAAAAAACATCCCCCCCAAAAAAAAAAACAAAAAACAAAAAAAACAAAAAACAAAAAAACGGAAAAACAATTTGTTATGATTAAGCTCATTTCTTGTAAGGATAAAGTATTTTTCATCCCTTGTTTGATTTTGTAAGATTATTTAGTAAAAAAAAAAATGTTTAGTAATTATAATTTAATCATGAAATAATGTCATTCTCTTGAATTAATTATAAAGTTTGAATTTTTATATTTATATTCCGGCATTAAATAAGCCGTATGGGTTAATATGACCTAAACAAAAACAAGTAACCAACCTTCAGGACATGGCCGATCCTGTCCTTTGTCGCTCGTAATAACTTTTTTTTGTTGTTGCTATTTTTCCTAATCCTTGTTCTGCAAACTTTGTTAGGTAGGTTAGTAGTTGTTGTTCTCTGTCACTCTTGCCTTCAATATATAATCTGTGAGTATCAAATTTCAACTAGAAAACTTCGGCTTACAGCCACCTCACGTTGAAACATCGGTTCGCGTACGATCACCGAAGTTAAGCAACGTCGAGCCTTGTCAGTATCTAGATGGGTGACCACTTGGGAATACCAGGTTTTATAAGCAGGGATTTGCAGGTGCTGTAATGCATAATGCCTCAAAACAGTTAATCGGGGAGCCGGGTTCCAATTTCCGTTGGCTTGCAAATACTCTTGGAAAAGGTAAAGAATCCACCTCTTCTCTCCCCATCTATGGGTTAATTAGGAAGACTTGTATCTCTCAAACATATCTATAAGTCTACCATTCGCCCATACTTAGAAGATTGCTGACACATATGGTCCAGTGCACCCTGTTATTTACCTTGAGCTCCTTCATAAGATCCAAAGAAGAATCTGCAATATTATTGGTCCTGATCTGGCGCCTCAGTTTCAGTCATTTTCCCAACGCCGTAAGGTTGCCTCTCTGTGTCTTTTCTATAAATACTTTCATGGTAATTGTTCGGATGAGCTCTTCGCCATGGTACCTAGACTTTTTGAATTTAAGCACATTACTAGACTGGCATCGAGATCTCATCAATATACAGTTAAGTTGGTTAGATGTAGCCGTAAATTCTATGCTAACAGTTTCTTCTCTCGCACTTCTCGCTTGTGGAACCTCCTTCCGGTTCCATGCTATTCAGCCAACTTTAATCTGCAAAACTTTAAATGCAACGTCAATCGCTATCTAATGTCCACCTGATTACTCTCCACACCCTGTAACCCCTTGTGTTTTAGTGGCATTACTGTCTTGCTAGGGATGATTCCGATTTTAAAAAAATGAAATACTATAAAATATAGCCATTCTAACAGAATATTATCCTACAATATCCATAGTGTATGGTCTATAAAAATTAATATTTTGATGCGACCACTAGTCTCTGGGTTTGTTGTCCTGGGCATGACGATAAGCTACATCCGGCAACAAGCCCTCTGATCGGGAGATTGGAGGTTTTGAGAAACGTCGGACCATTTCTTAATTACTGTTGTTCCCAGGTCTACCCTGACCCGGGGTGGTAGCATATGTTAACAAATAAAAATCAACAGCATGTATTTATAGTAAAAATACGAACAATACATTTTATGATTTACACAATATATATAAACATCGAAAGCATAAGATTACGTACAAAATATTTAGATTTCAACATCTATAGGGGATGATATGCCGCCAAATAAAATCAGCCAACCAAACAACCAATATGAAAGAACTTTTTCATGACATTAATCCATATAATATCCTACAATTTTCTATAGAAATCAAACTGTATTCCAAAATATAACTTCAACAAAACAACAACATAAAACATACATATCACCGACTCTAGTAATTATGTCCACACAAACATGTATATGCACAAAAGCTGAGTATCATCTACCATGTATTCAATTGTGAAAGCAGAATAACATATATCCTATTTTCATTAATTCAACGCTCCCACGAAAATTAAATTTCGGTAAATGACCCATAAGATGTTGATATGCCATTAAACGAATCAATCTCTGGGACTGGTTGCAGTACTCACAAAACTGCTAGAGTTAAAAAAATTCTAACCCCGACATTCGCTCGGTTGGTTTGTTCCATCAAGTAACAGTTCTAAGAAAGAAGCTGTGTCTGGAGAATAGTCATATAACAGCTGAGATGTATTCAGTTTTCCCAGTAATTGCCTACACATGAACACTCTCATAGACATACACACGTACACACAGAGATACATATGGAAGGTATGCATATACAAAAAAGGCAGGCTCACCTATATGCGCACACATGCTTACAGACATATGGACAAGCCTAGATATAGCCAAATAAATATACAAAGAATAAGATTAATTGACTGAATTGTTTTTTTTACGGCTTACCAACCTTTTGGGGGTTATTTAAAACCCAAAATATTTTTAGATCACCAAATTTAAACAACTTCGAACCTGGTCATAACTAGATGGGTGATCGTTTAGGAATCCCAGGTGCTGTAAGCTTGGATGTGTGGGTGGTGTAATGGATAATGACTCGGAATGAGAAATAGGAGCTAAGCAATGTCAAGGTTTGTTAGTACCTAGATGGGTGACTGATTGGGAATACCAGGTGCTGTAAGCTTGAATGTGCGGGTG
>OZ010602.1:61937501-61947501 GCA_963932145.1 Acanthosepion lycidas | reverse complement strand
ACTCACTGCACATATTTCATGACTGTTTTTTTTTTTCTGGGCGTTCATTTTTTTTAATCCGGACCTGAAATGACGTGAATGGTTACCGAGAGTTTGACCGCTTTTTTTTCATCAATGAATGAAGAAATTGCATGAGTTCAAGGCAACGTGAATAAAAAGAGGAAATCTTTTTTTAAGGCGACTGGTTGGCCCAGCTAACATTGTATATAAAAAGTAGGTAACGCCACTGAATTCCTATTAAAATATCGACCAGTTTCAACATGCCTAGTATTAGTGGATACGTACCACACTGTTAATTACACGATAAGTAAAGTGTTTTCTTCTTAATTCAGGGCTGTTTTTTTTTATTTATTTTAAATCTTTTTTTTTTTTAATTTTATTTTAGAGGTGATAGTAAGAAATTTATTCTCGTTCCACGGCCTAACCATTTTAAGGCCCAAGAGCCACTGAAGGGCTGCTAAATGAGATTGCTGTATGAACATAAGAAGAGGAGAAGTAGAAAAAAGTGCAGATTATGAGAATATAGAAGAAAGAACGGTTAGAGGTTAAGATTGTAGCGATCGAGGAAGCACCCTCTTGGGAGTCTGTTCCACAAGCTACCAGTTCTTAGGAAGAAGTTGTCCGAATGGAACTTCCTCCTTGCCAATGGAATACGAAGAGAATGATAATGATTCGTCTCAGTTGTCGTGGCATGGCGGCGCCTATCTGTCAATGACTGGACTGGTGAGGCTTAATGAATGCACCTCATCAGAACATTTACAATGAGTTTCGTCGGCGAGAAAAGGGTTGTAGAGCGGAAAATAATTAATCACCCACAAGGCCGCATAGACGCTTTTGAACTCTGTCACGGATAGAAAATAAGGAGTGAGCAACGCTGGTTCGTGAATTTGGTAACAGTAATGACGGGTTCAATCTCTGAGCCGAGTAGTGCAGAAAACAAGGCGAGCAAGTATACTGAATAAGAATAAGACAGTTATCCCTGGACATAGACAGCAGAACGAGAATACTCTACCCTTGTTGATTAAATAAAGGTTTTAACTTCAGTCACTTTTACACCGCCTTCCCGTGTCTTTTCTACAAATACTTTCATGGTAATTGTTTGGATGAGCACTTCGCTATGGTACCTAAATATTGCTGCCACATATGGTCCGGTGCCCCTGATCTGAAGGCTCGGCTTCAGTCATTTTCCTACCACCATAAGGTTACCTCTCTGTGGCTTTTCTGCGGAATCAGAATCAACGTTGAGTTTAAGCAAGAGAATGAGCCAATTGGAGTAAAGTGCCATGCAGCTTAAAAATTTTCCCCACTTGTGACGAATGCAGCTATCGATTTTTTTGCATGCTAGCATGCTAGTTAACATTCGTGTCAGTCATCTGTTGGCTCTCACGCTGGCCAATAGAATCTTCCTGCCTATTCATGGCAGCCAGCTCTCACTCTGGCCAGTAGAAAATGGCCGCAAACTACATGAAAACTGCCGTAGAAGCATGAAAAAATCGATTATTTCCACTATCGATAATTGTTCAGATGAACTCTTCGCTATGGTACCTAAAGCTTTTATTTTAAACGCAGTACGAGACTGGCGTCGATATTTCATCAATTTACAGTTGAGCTGGATAGATGTAGCTTTAAGTTCTATGCTAATAGTTTCTTTTCTCGCACTTTTCTCTTGCGGAACTCCCTTCCGGCGCTATGCTTTCCAGCGAACTTTAATCTTCAAAAATGTAAACACAATGTCAATCGCTATCTACTGTCTTCCTGATCAACTCTTTTCTTATCCCGCTCATTTGTAATGATTCTTTTCCTAATTCTTCCATGTCCAATTTTGTCTTAGTAGCTTTACTCTTGCTTGAGGTGAAATTAATATAACTGACATTGGTTTATGCAGAGATGATGGCCTTATGGTCATAAAAGAACTCTACTAACTTTAAAATCGGTAAAATTAGAAAGATATTATATAAAGAATTTAAAAATCTGAACTTAAAAATTATGGTAAGCACTAAATTAAAAAAAATTAACTTCCTTGGTATACCATTAGATTTAATGAAAAATGTATACATACCTTATAAGAAATCCAATACCAATCCTTGATATATACACCCTAAATCAAATCATCCTCCATCTATAATTAAGCATCTACCTTTATCTGTCGAAAAAAAGAATAAGTACAAATTAAGCAAAGATTTTCTATTAACATATTAATTTCTATAATAAAGCTCTAAAAGATCGTGGCTACAAAAAGTCAAAATTAACTTATATATAAAAAAAATGGAAAGCATAGAAAAACAGAAGTAGAAAAATAATTTTTTATACACCCCCATACAACCAAATTACGACAAAAATCCTTTGCATTAATAGTTAAGCACTTTCCTAGAGAAAGTAAACTAAGTACTATTTTCAATAAAAATACACTAAAATCAAGTTACAGCTGTACTGAAAACTTAGAAAAAATTATTAAGAAACATAATGCTAATATCTTCAATAAACACTTAGACCAAAACCAAAGAAATTTAGACAATATAAAAATAAAAACAGATGTAGATAAACAAAAAATATGTAACTGCAGAAACCCTCATAACTGTCCTCTACAAAATAAATGTCGCACAGAATCATTAGTATACCAATGCAATATCTTGAGAATATTGAGAATCCCGAAAACATAAAAATCTATACAGGTTGTACAAGACATAAGTTCAAAAAGTGGTTCGATCAAACATCAAACTTCATTTAGGATAAATCAGTACAGAAATCAGTACAGAAATCAGTACAGAAATCAGACATTGATTTCAAAGTATTTCTAGTACTTAAAGAATCCAATAAAACACCAACAGTAAAACGGAAATTAATTAGAAAACTAGAATATGTAGGTCATTAAATGACACATGTCCTTTGTGCATACGTGAGAAACTATATATTACTAAGTTTATAAAAAATAAAAATTTACAGAATCACAGAAATGAAATACCTATTTTTTGCCGTCGTTGTCAAAAATGTTCCTTAAATAATATTTAAAAATAAAATTAAAAAATGGGAGCTGCTAATATACATAATTATATTTGATATGAAAAAATAAATTTAAATAATATAAGTAATTCTATTACATTTACTTGTAATTAAGAGTAAAAAATATTTTAAAATTGTAGTTAAATAAAACGTATTCTAACCCTTTAAACAACCCTAGAAAGAATCTTTAAGTATATACAAGTAAGAAAAAAATGCCGAAAAACTTTTTGCCGTTAATAATAATAATAAAAAAAAAATTGAAATTTTCTGAAGGTTACCTGAATCGACATGCACCTGATGAAAGCAGGAAAACGCAAAGACTGAAACAACAACGATGAGGACAATAGTCAGAATATAAATAATGTAAATAAGGATGATTTTGAATTCGAAATCGTGGAGAAGGGATCCGAAATTACTCCACTGTTTCCCAAGGTGTCATGAAAATTCATAGATCATAAAGAAAAGGAATCTATGGAGAGTCATAGTGACTCACTGAAGTGACATGTCTTTAAAAAAAAAAAATACAGTAGTCATGGGTAAACTTTGGTCGCGAGCCGGATGCGTCCCGTTTGGCTTTCTGAGTGGCTCGCCTAATTTCACGAAGAAAATGACGATAGCAAAAATGTTTGTTTTCTTTCATTCTTAATTGTTCACACACACACACATATATATGAATGAAAGGAAAAAGAAAAACTTATTTTAGCCGACACGTTTCGTCTTCTGGTGGACTTTATGCTTATATAAAATAAATTGTCACTACTGCCCTTCACAATACATCAGGGAAACATTCAGCAACATAAAAAACGTGTCTATGAACACAAAAAATATCTTAATTTATCAAATGCATTAGTCGTACATAGAAATAAATTCAACCAGAACTTTAATCTAAAGAATGTCATACTTATTAAAAGAGAAAGTCATTTGATTAGACGGAAAATTCTCGAGAGTGCCACTATCCAATCTTACAAAAATATAAATCTGCGCTAGATTTTTTCAAATATCTCCTTTCCTGAAAGAATTACCCAAGCCAACAAAAATGACTCACTCCTCTTCCTCTATTTCATAAATCACTATGTTCTTTGAATTTTCATTTTTCTTTATGTTTTTATCCCTTTTGTTATTAAATATCCAACATTGTAATAATAGGATATCTGCCAAGAAAGGTGAAATGTTGTGAGAACCTGGGCGCAAATTAACTGTGGATGGTTTAGCGATTAAAGCACTTTCTATACTTTACCTCTTAGCTGTCTCTTTTAGTTAAAGTAGCGTTTTTTAAATCAAAATTATGGTCCTACTCATGACACTGAACAATATATGCATTGAGTGTTTCTTGAATTGAGTATGTTTTTTGAATTTTGTGAAACTAACGTTTCCATCATTTTAAACCATTGGTGATTTTCACTAAGGAAGCTCACAAGTGTAAAAATATTTTGCTTTAGATACAGGAAATGTTCATAATAATTTTTTCTCTCGAGAAAAAATATATTTTTATTGTAAAAAAAAATAATTATATTTTCAAATGAGTAAATTAGAAACAAATCACATACGGCGTCGGTTAATCAGTCACTAGTGATAATACTATATCAAAACTTCAGTTTTATAATTATATAGAAAAACCTTTTCTCCAAAAGAAAAAAAAACAACAAACTTTTCCCCATTTTTAAGGCAGATACTTACGCGTAGGGTCTTCCGTAGTGAAAACTGCTGAAATAATTTCAATAAAATATTTCTCTTTATGTGCCGTGTCCCCTCAAAACATAGGCGATTATGGGTCTCTACAATTTCCTGTTTTTTGTTACTCTTAATAAATTTTGTCTTTTTGTTATTTCTCTTAAACTCTGTTCCGCCATCAATTTATTCAAGTTCACTAAGTATGTAATGCGTTGTATTTCTGTGTCGCCTTCGATCTGTCCTCTGAATGTCAGAATTTCCAAGCCCTCTTTTCTTATTATGTGCCCTAGAATCCTTAACTGTTTCTTCCCGATGTTAAGTTTAAGTTTTCTTTTTGTTTCCATTCTCTCTAAAACTTCATCGTTGGTCACATGTTCAGACCGTGATATACTCAGCATCCTTCTGTAGAACCACATTTCTGTTGCTTCAAGTCTCTTCAACTTTGAGGAGATTGTCGAACACTCACTGCCATACATGAGAACAGATATCATGGAAAAGTTTAGTAACCTTTTGTTGTTTTTGCCCATATGTAAAAATTATAATAAATAATTATTGCTCTACACTTGGCATTAAGCCCTCTTTTGAATTAATGCTGTGAACGTTAGAGTTTATATTATTTTCTCATTATATTCGGATATATATATATATATATATATATATATATATATATATAATAAAACATGATTTTTAAAAAATAAGCAATGATTTCATTCGACTTTTCTCTACGATTTCATTCATTATTGATCCATATTGACTTCAGTTCCTTTCTTAAGGTGCAAAGATGCGTCGTGTAATTCAACATGTTTTTCTCGCCAATTCTTTAAGTTCGACGTTATGACGTCATTGTGTAATTTAATATTGCTGGTCTGGTGTTTCTGCTATGCATTTCGAGATCCTTCATACAAAGATTGCAGAATCTTCTATGTATTTACAAAGAAGAATCTGCAATGTTTATTGTCAGTCCTGATCTGTACTGAAACCTGATAGTGACATGTATTTTATTTTTATATCTTTTCTTTTTCTCATATTCTTTAAAACTCAGTAATCCCTTGGGTCTTAGAGGCTTTATTGCCTTCCTTAGGGATGAAATTATTATTAAAAAAAAAGAAGAAAATAGAGAGTCAAAGGAAAAATTGCCGATGTCTGTTTTAGAGGTACCCATTGAGGATAGGACTCACAAGGAATGATTTAACGAGATTAACTTGCACGTCCTTACTGAACGACGAGCCATCGATCCCTTGTACAATGGTAATTACATTATTTCTATCATTATGGATTTCCTTTTTATTTCAATTGTTACGAATAACGCAAGCGGAGTTTATGAAAAATCCAAGGATTAATGCCAAATAAAAAATTTATATACTATGTAATTGTTGCAATATCTTTATTAAAGGGATTTTTTACTGAGTATATATTAGACTTGTAAAAGAAACCGACCGTACCTATTTTTACAGATATTAGGTTATTATGAGTATATATTCGCTTGTTTTTATGAAGTTCTGCGAATGATCTCGAAGAAAAATCTTTCGTGGTATTTTATTTGCTTTTTCGGAATACTAGTAAGAACCCTTGCTTTTAGAAAAGACATTTTTCTAAATGTCTACTTAATTTCTTAGGCAAAGAAATAGGAAAGACAAGTCAAGTTATGTTGCCATAAAAATCTATAACAATATATATGCAGAGCCTTTCTTTGGACCTCTGCGGGCTCTCTCTCCACCCCCACAAACCAGGGGTTAGTTACCGATCCTACCGCCATAACAGATATGATCGCCTCCCTGACCAGAAGGGTTGCCAGAAAGAGGGAGAAGCGATTTCCGCCTTTTGGTGTTGAAATCCTCCTTCCTGTATGGTGTTCATTTTTTCTTTCTCTCTTTTCACTGCTTCCTTCTTGGAAAGATGCAGACACTGTCTTTCCTTTTCTTTTCTACTTACACCCTCTCTCGGGAAGATGCAGTGAATCTGCTTTTTCTTTCTTATCTTTGCTTTCTGCCTCGGATTTGAATGCTTGAGTTATTCCGTTTCATCTCCGTTGAGCAAACCCTAAACTTGCTTTTGTTGAATTCTTTGTTGTTGCTTTATTCATTAATTTTGTATGTTAATTCTTATAACGTTCATTCGCAGAAACACCATCATGACGGCCTATGCCATCAGGTTTGGTTACATAGCAACCACACCAGTTTGGCGCATTTTTCATCGGCACATCGCCATCTTGAATTCAACCTAGCATCACGGCATCTTGATTTGCTTTCCCGCCAAATTTCTGGATTTACGTAACGGCATGCAACGTGTAGTACTTCTTTATTTCAGCATGCCGCCATTTTTGGTTTATACTCACCAGTCCCAAGTCATTTCATTCAAGTGATTTCATCAAGGAAAATAACACGAAAATTCCAAAGCCTTACCACTTGCATGTGTTTACCATGCTCCTTTTTCTGAACTACTAATTTAACAACATTTGCATATCCACACACTCAGACTTTGGAACATTTTTACGGATTTTTAATATTTCACCCCCTTACCAGGTGGTGACTCCTTTTAGTTCTTACAAATCAACAAATGTATATTTTTGTAATTAAGTTGTTTGCCAATAATAAAACATTGGCCTTTTTTTTTATTAAGAACTCTGCCTTTGTTGTAATTCAGTTTTTGGTGTCAGTATTTTCCTGTATATTCTTTATATTAAGAATTCCTGATATAAATAGCGATCCCCTCAGTGGGCTGCTACTAACAAGCTCAAAGAGGTAATTCAACTGAAAAGATCGGCGGGATTATTCAACATGACAATGCCTTCCCCACGCTGCTAACATGAGCAAATATGCAATTAAAGAGCTCGGTTTGGAAGTTCTGCTACACCCTCCATATTCTCTTGAAACATCCTTGATTATTATGTGTCGGGCGCAGTTGAGCGAGAGACTAACAAAACTTTTTGTAACACCAAAGATGAACTATTATGGATTATGGCAATATTCACTAACTTAAACAAGGAGACCGCCCAGAATAGTTGCAGGAGATTCTGAAGTCATCCGGAGGCTGTAGTTGAAGCCGATGGCGATTTTATTGAATAATTGTACTCTTTAGTAGTTCAAGATATTTTTGTGTAATATTGGTAAATATATCTGTTAAAATGAGATGTCAGTGTTATTTTCATTTTTGCGTCATTTAGACGACAATATATCCATTGCACCCTGTATATTTACGTAGGAACATAAAGTAATGCGTGTATATATGTATGTATATTCTCATAATATTGTTATTCCCTTTATTTTTTTGACCAAATAAAGGGTTAATTGCCTTCAACTGAGAGATGTTCTCTCATTTCCTGTTAGCCTCACTAAACCCTACTAAAGACCAGTCGATGTTCTTCCCTCTTATTTGATACATTTTGTTGCCTTCAGACATACTTTGAACGTGATGTGTTCATCTTCATGTTTTTGATTTTAATATCTAAGACAATGGATGCTCGCCATCGATTGCACACTGCGCGCAGAAACTTCAGCTAATTTGATTGAACCATTGTTAGACGAGGAGTCAAAATAACGTCACGGTATAGAAATATTCTTACAATTCAAAATAGGTTTCAACTTTAAATAAACAACAGAGCGTTAATAAGTCGTAAAATAAAATAAATCAATCAGTTACGTCTACCGTTTGTTTTAAATAATCAAGAGTGGTCTCCCTTTGTTTTGTTACTCTCCTCTTTGAGAGAGCTAGTTCTGTTTACTGGAACTATAAAAGGACACTACACACGAACATTGTATTCTCAGTTGAATAAAGCTTTCTTAAAGCCTACACCTGCGTACTTTTGTCATTACACTGTTATTTTAGACTTAGCCTATATGATTAAGTTTTTCATCACTTTATTATTATTATCTAAATAAATAAACGGCAAATTCTGTCTGTCAGTCCGTGTGTCTGAAACCCTTCTAACTAGGGCCACACTTGCTTTGTGGAATCAGGATGATCTCTGGATTAAAAATACGACCTTCATCTGCTGCCTGAATATGCAGAATAATTAGTAAAAATGGAGTTTGCCTTGACATGTCTGGCATATAATGAACTTGTTACAGACTATGCGCTGGTCATGTTTCCTTGCATGTACCCGTAAGACAGCGCAACACCGACATCGAGGCGGGTGGCACGAACCTGGTTCTAGAAACTCTCGGATGACGTCTAGCTATACCTTTCTTCCTTCCACCCAAGCGTTTGACAGATTTAAACCCCAGTGAGCATAAATTGAATATGTTGTAGAAGTCAGTAAATTCCCTGTAGCCATATCCAACAAAAACAACTTAGTTGACAGATCTGGTATAAATCTGGATTACTTACTCAAGGAACCTAACACTTCTCACTTCACGTAGCTATGTTATTCAAACGGTAAAAATTATTAAATATTTGTTTATAATATTTTGGTAATTCGGTTTCATAAAAATATTAACGAGAATAACAAGAACAAAAATAACAATACTATATATATATATATATATATATATGAAGAAATATAGTTTTAAGGTGTGCTATATTTATGGGATAAAGTGCTCAATATCAGAGATAGAGCGTATATAAAAATAAATATAAAAGTGAACATTTAAGTCAATACTCAGAGGCGACAGGCTGTTTCATGCTAGACACAATCGTCAGGCCCCGAGTGTTGGATAGTCGAGAAAAATCCAATACTCGAGGCCTGATGATTGCGTCTAGCATGAAAGAACCTGTCGTCTTTGGATGTTCACTTATATATATATATATATATATATATATATATATATATTACATTTAAAATGGCTAGATGTAATCTTAAATTCTATGCTAACAGTTTCTTCTCTCAGACTTCTCGCTTATAGAATTCTTTAAATAGTTTAAAAAAGTTTAAATACAATGTTTTTCTTTTTTTCTTATTCTTTCACACTCAGTAACCACTTATGTCTTAGTAATTTTATTGTCATGTTTAGGACGAAATTATTAAAAAAAAAAGAAGATCTGGAATGTATTTAGATGACTTGCGCAAGGGACCTAATTCTTCTAAGATTATATGCCACGTCGGGTAGCTGTAAAAAGTATTAGGCAACAATACTACGATTACTCTGTGCCTTTTCTATAAATATCACCATGGTAATTGTTCCGATAGACTTTCCTTTTTGGGAGCTAGACTTTATTAATTTAAACGTAATACTAGATTGGCGGCAAGGTCTCATCATGTTATGGTTAAAATGACTAGATGTAACTGTAAGTTCTATGCTAACAGTTTCCTCTTTCGCACCTCTCGCGTGTGGAACTCTCTTCTGGCTTTCTAGTCAACTTTGATTTTCAAAAGTTTAAATGCAATGTCAAT
>OZ010602.1:61897501-61932501 GCA_963932145.1 Acanthosepion lycidas | reverse complement strand
GCAGTAAATAAATCAGTGTTATTGTGAAAATTTGTTTATTTCTCTATTGGATCATGTTATGTAACTTATGGCAATTATGTGTGAAAAATAATATCGCCCAAATGTCTGCCAAGGCTTTGTCGGCACACCTCCACTCGATGGTTAAAATTTTTGATGATGTCTCTGCATTGTTGCTTCTCGATCTCACCGGAATGTCTTATTATCTCAGCCTTCAGCTATTGAATTGTTGTTGGCTTGTTGGCATAGACCTTACTTTTGAGATGAGCCCAAAGGAAGAAATCTAAAGGCGTCAAATCACACGATCGTGGTGGCCAATTGACTTCGATGTTTCGAGAGATGATGCGACCTGGGAACTTCTCATTCAATAAAGCCATTTTCGTAATATGCTTCGATAACTTTAACAGATTGTTTAATTGTCAATCTTTCCATGATTGAAATTGCCAAAGACTTAAGTTGTTAAATCTGAAAGAAAAAAAAATCATTAGACGCTTAAATTTAATTGACATTTAAAATCGGTCCAAGTTGTCGGAACACCCTTAGATAGCATCAGAAATAGACAGTTGAAATGTCTTGGGCACAAAATGCGGAAAGAGGCCTTGGAAAGTTTGGCACGAGAGGGACAGAGAAAAGCAGTTACCTAACGAGCTTGTGTAAATGGCTGGCAGAACATGGATCAGGAGAAATACAAACTTTATTCAGGGCTATAGAAAATAGGAAGTTGTGAAGAGCCATGATCAACCACGTCTTGAAGGGACAGGGTACGCAGAAGAGAAGAAGTATAAAATTCATATACACTGGTTCAGCGGAAGAGAGAAAGGACGTTGTTAAAGACAGCAGAATGAGAACAATCTATTCCCGTTGATTGAATAAAGGGTTTTATCCGAAATTGCTAGCAGGTTAACCATTATGTAACCAACTACGATGATACCTGAAGGAATGTATAAAGAGCGAAACGTGCTGTCAATAACAAAGATATGATATGCATAATAAAGAAGAATGGTCGGCTTCTTCGAGTTTATCTGTTAAATTCGGCGCGTGAAATATTTCGCTCAATTAGCCTGACTTGCATTATAAACGATATCAAAGCAGAGAATTTTAATGACTTACATAAAAGTCAATTTGGTAAACGCTCAATAAAAATAATAAACAGAGGTTTATCATTTTCATCTATGTATGTATGTATGTATGTATGTTATTTATTTGTAGAAGATTTAACAGAGGTTTATCATTTTCATCTATGTATGTATGTATCGTATTTATTTGTAGAAGATTTAACAGAGGTTTATCATTTTCATCTATGTATGTATGTATGTTATTTATTTGTAGAAGATTTAATAGAGGTTTATCATTTTCATCTATGTATGTATGTATGTTATTTATTTGTAGAAGATTTAACAGAGGTTTATCATTTTCATCTATGTATGTATGTATGTTATTTATTTGTAGAAGATTTAACAGAGGTTTATCATTTTCATCTATGTATGTATGTATGTTATTTATTTGTAGAAGATTTAACAGAGGTTTATCATTTTCATCTATGTATGTATGTATCGTATTTATTTGTAGAAGATTTAATAGAGGTTTATCATTTTCATCTATGTATGTATGTATGTTATTTATTTGTAGAAGATTTAACAGAGGTTTATCATTTTCATCTATGTATGTATGTATGTTATTTATTTGTAGAAGATTTAACAGAGGTTTATCATTTTCATCTATGTATGTATGTATCGTATTTATTTGTAGAAGATTTAATAGAGGTTTATCATTTTCATCTATGTATGTATGTATGTTATTTATTTGTAGAAGATTTAACAGAGGTTTATCATTTTCATTGAACGTTTAACAAATTGAATTTCACGCCAGTCATTAAAATTCTGTTTTACAACCGTTTATAATGCAAGTTAGTCTAATTACTGAATGGAATATTACACGCGCTACAATAGACAGATAAACTAGAAGAGGCAGACCGTCCTTCTTTATCGACCAAGTTGATACAAACATATTCATGAATGCACACACATACACACTCACACACACACACACACGTACATACATACATACATATATACATATATACATACAAAAATAAAATCTTTGCCTCTGTTTTCCATTTTAGCTATGATTAACCAAATATATATACAGATATGCACTTTTTAGACACAGGCACAGAATCACGCACACAACTTATTATCCCTATTTGTCTGACCTTCTTTATCACACACATACATGTATGTATGTATAAAGTATATTTAGGTAGGAAATATTCATCCAAACATGTTTGATTAAAAAGAAACGACAAGCTATTTAATTTTTTATTATATTTTTTCTTTTTTGGGATAAGATGTTGAATATTGGGCTGAAAGTTGTCCATATTTTGTTATTTTTATTTTTGTTCAAGTAAAAAAAATTAAGCAGACAGACATTATCGGTTCTTCTTAATCTTATTTGGATGAATATTTGCACTTGTTTGGATATATTAGGTTGGTGCAAAAATAATGACGTAATAATGTCGTTTTTTGACGTATTTTTTAACGTCAAAAAACGACATTATTACGTCATTATTTTTGCACCAACCTAATATATAACAGTATATAACAATTTTGTCCTTCCCAAACATGAACACTAAATACTTACTCTATAATTAACTATACTGATGATGACATCATGCTATGTCGAAAGTACTCGGAAATAAATGCAATATGAGCCAACACGGTGTTTTCCTCTCGTCTTTCAATAACCGCACAAAAAAGCTTATCCGCGAATATGAAATAATTAGACAGATGTCTAAATTATTTAATGAAATCAGTTTTAATCTATCTATCTATCTATCTATCTATCTATCTATCTATATATATATATATATATATATATATATATATATATATATTATTGTAGAAAATTGACAAAGTTTCCATTTATGCCCGCTGTTAGCTCATTATAAATTCATCTTTGATAAATGACTCCGGGTGTCAAGGTCCGATTGCTATCAGGCAACCTGAATGAACACAAGTCATTTACCCGTGTATACACAAGTACCTAGGTCCATCAATAAGTCAGTAGCATAATTATGAAAAGAAGGGTCTATTTCAAACAGTATTTATCTTTCAATATAATCCCCTTCCTTGTCAATACACTTAACCCAACGTTTCTACACAGATTATAGATATCGAATGTGACACTGAAAATTTCTGATTCAAATTCAGTTAGTTACCGTTTCAGAATACGTACTTATTGAGTTATTCTCGTAAACACTTGAGACTACTTATGGTTTTATATATATATATATATATATATATATATATATATATATATATATATATATATATATATATATATATATAATATGATAAATTTATTTAACTGTAAATATCAATATTCTGTTATTTCGTCGACTTCGAAGTTTCTTGTAATTGTCCATTCTTCAAGAGAACTATTGTCTGAATATATATATATATATATATATATATATATATATATATATATATAGCTGTGCTACCACAAAGTCACAAGTCATCGTGACCGAGGGTTTAAGTGTGCTGGTGTTGTTCAGATTGTTGATAATTCTAGGTAACACGCTATCTCCCAGAAACTGTAACTAAGGTCTACTCAGCATTGCTGCATATTAAGCGACAGGTTGGCACTGTGGGTTTTGAACAAACACAAATGTGCCTGAGCAAAAGTTTGCAATAGGGATTGGATGACCGCTCTAGTAGACGGGCATCTTCGAATACGAGTGGCCAGCTATTATATATGTATATATATATATATATATATATATATATATATATATATATATATATGTGTGTGTGTGTGTGTGTGTAAGATTGTGTGTGTGTGTGTGTGTGTGTGTATATATATATATATATATATATATATATATATATATATATATATAATAGGATACATGTGAATTAGATATATGTATCTGTACAAGTAGATGCAAGATTATATTAGACACGCGCACACCATTACGCACATGATTGGCACTTGGTGTAATGGCTAGCCAGCGTTCGTTTTATCTCTCGCAGTTAATAAATATGATGCTGTCCTTGTCGTCTATAGAATGACGAACCAAATGGTTTGGGATAACAGCATTTAATTTTATTTACCGCCACCGTACCTCGATCTACGGTGTCACGTGTTTAACGGGCATACTTGATGGATGTCATTACCGCCAACCGTGGACATCATCCCTGACCGACGACGAGTCAATGATCGTGGCCAGTGTCGTCTAGCTAGCATTGTCTGTGGTAATAAACAAGCGAGACTGGTTTAAATCACATCCATATTCAATGCAGGACGTACCAAACCCACATTCTGCAGCTGAGTTCAGCGTTCTTTAGCTTTCATGGGATATAGGAACAGAAAAGTCACCAGGATGTCCCTGTTAGTACAACAACAAGAGCCACAATGCCTCAGCGGTACTCAGGAAGTCACTATTTGAATCCTGGACTGGTAACATGCAGCATGGCCCGATGAGTCATGATGCCACTTGTTTTGTGAGGATGGAAGAGATCAAAGTTGATTGGAAAACAGAAGCCAGAAGAGAGTTTCACAATTAAGAAGTGCGAGTGAAGAAACTATTGGTAACTAACGGTTAAATCTATCCATTGCAACTGTAAAATGGTGAGACCTTACTGCCAATCTAGTACTGCGCTTAAATTCGTAACGTCTATGTAGCAAAGAAGAAAGTTCGTCAGAATAATTACCATGAAAATATATATAAAAAAACTGACCGAAGCCGAGATGCCAGGTCAAGACCAATAAGGTTGAAGATTCTTCTTTGAATTTTGTTAAGAATTTCTGAATACATAGCAGAAGTACCGGACCAAATATGAGAGCAAGGAAGAATGGTAGACTTATAAATAGATTCTGGTGAGGCAAAAAACGGTCTAGCACGACGCAGTTAACCAATTTTTTTAGCTGTAGACCTAGCAATTGATTCAATAAAATATTTCCACTTCATGGTATCAGTAAACGTTAGTCTGGGAAGGTGCAATGAGACACTTCCCTGGAGGTTAGCATCAGCTATGCTGATGGAAGGAAAAGAGGGTTCCCCAAGTCGATTAATAGAGAACAGTTTTGTTTTGGAGGCGTTAAAATTAACAAGCCATTTCTAGTCATCAGCAGATCGTTGGTCACTATACTAAGTAACTTTACGAAGCTTGTTTAAGTTCGTTTTAAACGAACTGAGGAATGTCATGTGTTTATAACAACATCAGTAATGTTGAGTATGATGATGATTGTAAGCACTTCCGGTCCCATTAGGGAATGTTGAGAGCAAAACGGATCCAGCGAGAGTTTTGAATACAGTTGTTGAGTTTACCACGTGTCGTGTCGTCTTTGTGTTGCTTCGACTTTCCAATGGCCAGTCTCATATAATTTATCTTTCCACCCAGTGGAACATCATGTAAGCAAAACGTGTTACAAGGCTTTATCCAACTGTAAACATGTGTACATGGCTTGATAACCAAGATGGCGTCAGTTTTATCCGGAAGAATAACAATTCAATACTTAACTGACATATTTATATAACAACGTCTCTGTTACAATTCAAGGGGATTAACTCATTCCCCAATTACATATATTTATGCAACAACGAACACTCTGTTGTAAGGGAGAAAACTCGAATCGTCCATTTCCGTTCTGTAAGTTATAATAGTATATATATATATATATATATATATATAAAAGATAGGAGTCACGGTGTAGTAATGGATAGCGACACGGATTGAGGAATCGGAAAGCCGAGTTCCAAATCCAGTCAAATCCATTACATTCCCTTAATACCCTTGGGAAAGCTATGAATCCTCTTCTTCTGCTCCCAGCTATGAGTAAATAATAGGACAGACTGGGTTCTATAGAATTGGATGGCAACTGGTTTACCGCAGAAAGAAATGACAACCTACTGCGGAAAAAATCTGCATCGTCAGTCATGTATCGAAAGGTACATGATCGCCTAAGCGTATATCACGCATGGCACGTAATTGACTCTGACTTGCGAATAATACTAGGTATAATGAAACAAACTTTCATTACATATCTATAGATAAAGATTATAACTGCAATAAAGCTGTTACATGTATGTATCTGTAACTAATAAAGATACCTGCAACAGTTTTTGAAATCGAATCAAAGATTTCATTGTTTCTGGGGGTCAGCTCCAAATCATCAACCATTTTACATTCCTCTATATTGATTTACAACCGATGCAATCCAAGATCACCAAGTGGGTGAGAAAGTGAATTTTTCTCCAGACATTAAACTAAAGTCCTTAATATCGGTGTCCATGAGAGTGGATTTAAAATGATTTATGACTCCTTTGGGCAACTGATTACTTCTTTATTTTCAAACTTACAATCAGCGTCAATAGATATAACTGATGAATGTTAATTTGTAATATACTTATATTTCTTTAAAATCTATCTATCTATAGCTTGTTCACATCTATCTATCTATCTATCTATCTATCTATCTATCTATCTATCTATCTTATTCTTTTGTGAATAGAAGATTCAACTACCCTTATACATATTCCGTGAAATTTTGAACGGAGATTAAATATTATTTTGATTTTCTTGTATTTTTATAAAGTTTTCTTTCTTCATTCTTAATGAAAGAAAATATTCTTTTTTATTTTCATAGTTTATTAATATATAGAAATATAATAACTTAATATTAAACAGAAAGGTATGACAGATCAATTAACACTTTAAAATGTATTACTGAGTATATCTTGTTAGCATCTTTCGCGGAAAATTCGAAAATAAGTTTTGATACGGAAATTAGAAAAACACGTCAAAAATTAAAAATTTTATTGAAATATTTGTACGACATTAAGAATTTAATGGATAATATAGCACAATTTAAAAAAAGTTTCATAGATATGGCTGTGCTATGTGGTCGAATTATATCCAGGGATGTAATTTATTCCTTGTTTTTAGCTTCAGAAATACGGGGTCGTCTTATACTCAAGGACGTAGTATATTCCCTGTTTTTATCTTCAGATATAAGGGATCATCTTATACTCTGGTATGTAATTTATTCCCTGTTCTTAGCTTCAGAAACATGGGGTCGTCTTATAATCAGGGATGTAATTTATTCCCTGTTTTTAGCTTCAGAAACATGGGGTCGTCTTATACTCAAGGATGTAATTTATTCCCTGTTTTTAAATTCGGAAACACGGGGTCGTCTTATACTCAAGTCGTATTGTACACAAGAAAATACGGTATACTACTGGCAGTGGGTATTCGAGTTCACGTTTTGAGCGTTTAATTTGATGAAGAAAAATCAGATTCGTATTAGAATATCTACCTACTCTACCTCACATTCAGGACAATCGAAGACAATAAAAATAAGACATAAGAATTTATGACATTATTTTTTATGCATGTAAAGTCTGCAAACGTCATTCACCTAATTTTGAATGATTAATGTGAAAATAATGGCGTGATGTCACCTTTTTTTCTTTTCGCTTGTTTCTTTGTCTTTACAGACATCGCTTCAAATTCAACACTTTCAACAATCCACGTCAGTAAGTTCAAGACGTCACTATTGCAATGATTTATTTTCTTCCATTTTCTGAACAGCTAACACATATTTCTACCAATGGCAGATCAATGATTCCTTTTCTTTGACATGGTGTGTCCCTTCAGGACGCTAGCGATCATAGCTCTCCACAATTCCCTTTCTTTTGTAGCTTTTAATAAATTCCGTCTTTTTGTTATCTCTGAAGTCTCTTAAGTTGTGAGGGGATTGACCCGCATTCATTGCCATATAAGAGGACTGATATTACGTAAGAGTTCTTTATTTCTAAAGAAAATTTTCCTTTTTCTTAATACTTTACTTGACTTTCGGAAAGCATCTTTTGCTATCCCATTGCGCCTACGGATTTCAGTGTCGCACTTTCTGTCCTGTGCTTAGATATTTAAAATGCTGTACTTGTTTTTATGTTAGACTATTCCCTTTTTGCTGGCAAACATATGATTACTGATAGGAAAAAAAAAGGTTTTATATCTTTCAACATTGTGGGAAAATTTGTAAATGAAACTGATCTCTCATTTTTTAAGGTCTTTATCATATTCTTAATCTTTGTAATAGAAAAATTAGACAATGCTGCTTTTTGTAAAATTATAAAAATCAGAAAGAAGTGGTGTAGTAGTAGAAGAAAGAAAGAAGTGGAGATGAAGACGGCGTAAAAGGAGAATGTGGAGGAAAGCATGAAGAGGAGCTGGAGAGAAGAAAAGAGCGATATAAAAAGTTGAGTAGTAGGAGGAAGAAGAGAGGAAGAAGGCGAAAGAGAAGAATATAGAGGGAAGCAATAGGAGGAGCTGGAGAGAATAAAAGAGTGATGTAAGAAGTTGAGTAGCAGGAGGAGGAAGAAAGAAGAGGAGAGGAAGAAGGCGTTAGAGGAGAATGTAGAGGGAAGCAAAAGCAGGAGCTGGAGAGAAGAAAAGTTAATATAAAAAGTTGGGCAGTAGGAGGAGAAAGAAAGAACGCTTAAGAAGAAACTGTAGAGGGAAACAAGAGGAGGAGCAGGAGAGAAGAAAAGAGGGATATAAGAAGTTGAGTAGTAAGAGGAGGTAGAAAGAAGAGGAGATAAAGTGGAGATTGTAGAGGGAAGCAAGAAGGGGAGATGATGAGAAGAAAAGAGGGATATGAGGAAGATAGAAATGTAAAGAGAAACAGAAGAAGACAATGAAAAAAGTGTGATCCGAGAAAAGAGAAATAAAGAATAACACAGTGGAGAAGGTAGAGGAAAGCAGGAAGAGAAACTGGAAAAAGGGAGACATAAATAAAAAACGAAGACAAAGAAGGAAAAAGAAGATATGTGCAAACAGGAGGAGAAGGTATTAGGTTGGTGCAAAAATAATGTCGGTTTTTGACGTATTTTTTAACGTCAAAAACCGACATTATTTTTGCACCAACCTAATACAAAAAGAGAGACAAATGAAAAGAAAAAATAAATGAAGAATATGAAAGAGGAGAAGGTAGAGAGGAATAGGGAGAAAAGATGGAAAAGGAAGGATACAAGAACACATTAAAAAAATAACAAGAAAGTTGGTTTATTGATATAGGAACGTTGTTCCATTTTACAATTGGAATGGCCTGGTTTAACCGTTCTGTTCTAATTATTTCAAACAATATTGCTGTCACATATGGTCTGATGCTCCTGCTATATATTTAGAGATTCTTGATAAAATCCAAAGACTCTGCAGTATTATTGGTCCTGGTCTGGTATCTCCACTTCAGCCCCTTTCCCAACCATCATAACGTAGCTTCCCCGTGCCATTTCTACTTCCTTGGTAATTGTTTCCGCTTCCTACCTTGTGACATATCACCAATTGGGGCTAAATCACGTATTGAGACTTTATGAATTTAAGCATTGAAATGATAACAAGAAGACGTGAGACCTTTAGAAGGCTTTAATAAACTAACAAGATGGCTACATTTTATTTTGAAGAGTGACAAGAAAGGGATGTTATTATCAAAAGGGAGATTACTAGGAAAAGACTTGTTCTCGGGAGAAGACGAGCAAGTGTTCAGAATATCACATTCTCCCCTCCCTTAAAGACTTAGAGTTCTTGATAACGAACAGACTTGAGGCGTTCTCTTACAGATCTTTTTTGTGGTTCCGAGGTAACAGAAGCCGGATTGGAGGGTTAATTGAGATTGGAATTCGGAGTGATTATTAGATTCATTGGGAGGAGAATCACTAACCCTTGGTGCATGTTTGCCGTCTGTAGGGCTCTGCTGTTCTGAAGCAGTAAGTCAAACAACAGCTTTCGTTTAAACCGTCTCTACGTGCATGTTAGATGGCTTCCTGCCTTGTGACATATCACCAGTTGGGGCTAAGTCCCGTATTGAGACTGTCAATTCATATTCCTCCGCGTATCGTATGTGAGCGTGTTGTGGTTACATTTTATTTTGAAAAGTGACAACAAAGGGAGATTATTAATAATAAGTCAGAAGTAAGATTACTAGGAAAAAGTCTGTTCTCGAGGTGAGACATCCAAGTGTTCAGAATACCGCAAGTATAGTTGAATGACTAGATGCAACCGTAAGTTCTATGCTAACAGTTTCTTTTATCATACTTCTCACGTGTGGAATTCTCTTCCGGCTTCTTGCTTCTTACTCAGATTTGATCTTCAAAAATTTGAATGCAGTGTCAATCGTTTACTTTTGTCTTTTTAATTCCTGATCTTTTATTGTTCTCCTTCCTTAATATTGTTCTTTGTTTCATATTCTCTAACATTTAGTAACCCCCTTGCGTCTTAGTGGATTTATTGCCTTGCGTGGGGGGAAATGATTAAAGAAATCACTCGACAGAGACATTTTGGGTCGCAATAGTTTTCTTTAGTTATTCACGTTGATGACATCATCTCTACTGAAATCGCTTTTTTAAATTAAATTTCCTGTTCACAATTCTTAACTGTCTTAGCTAAAACGTTCGATTTATATTTGTTGCTTGATAGCATTAGGATGGTTTAGGTTCATTAAAAAGATCGCTTTTGATTGTAATGTGATAGATGTCAATGCACATTTAAAAGTATTTTTGTTTATTGATTCTAACATTAAAGATATATGAAAAGCAATATTTTCGGCATATTAAACAATTTTATTTTAAGAAACATTAATGCATGTGAAACTAAAAAAAGAGAAAAAAAATGTTCAGTTTAGTAATTATTGAACGTGTCAAAAGTGCATGTTTCTCGCTGAATGATGCTCCACGGTCGAAGACACGTTAAGAATGGTAGCAATCAACTCCAAACATTAAGTACGATTAAACAGTGTTATACACGGAAACGAGAGATAACAAACGGGCTCAAAATATCCAGTTGTCTATATTAGTCGCTTTAATGTGTGATTTTCACATAATTCAAGAAAAAAGATAACTGAACCACGTTTAAATGCTCTATTTTTAATGAATATTTTTCAGAAGCGATGACGAGTGAATACTTTACAACAACGTCAGGTGTTAGATAATGAGAGTTAATCGAAGTGAAACACTACTAACCGCACCAAATTTCTGTCTTTATTTCAAAGACATTGATATTATGTATATAGTAGCAATAGATGGAAGCCTTGTAATATTATCTCTTTCTAGAGATGAACAAGATTAATTAGAACAAGTACTGCTCCTTATAATATCAGTGAAGGAAGCAATCAACAAAAAAGTTGGACATACGCAACTATTTCAACCACAAAACAAGCCTTCTAAATTCTACTCTGTCCAATCGAATGCATCTATCTAAATGATATACGCAGTCTAGAGAACGTAATATTTGAAAATTCATACGATGTTGCTCTTTATCGAAAGTAAGTGCTATATTAGTAAAATCTACTGAAACCAATCAGTACAAATTCAAGTAAAACGAATATCCTATTGTTCTTAACCTTGTTCTTTTATATACCGTGTCCCTTCAAGACGTGGATGATCAGGGCTCTCCACAATTTCCTGTTCTTTGTGGCTCTTAGTAAAGTTTGCTGTCTTTCCTAATCCTTGTTCTGACAATCATTTGCACCAGCTTGTTAGGTAGCTGATTTACCCTGTCTCTTTTGCATTCAATCTGTCCTGTGAGTATCAAATTTTCCAAGCACTCTTTCTTCATTATATAGTCTCTTTTCTGATTCTAAGTATAAGGGTGACTTTTGTTTCCAATTTCCCTGAAAATCCTTCGTTACTCGCATGTTCAGTGCACGGGATTCTCAGTATCCTTCTGTAGAACTACATTTCAGTTGCCTCAAGTTTCTTCATTTGTACGGAGACTGTCCAACATTTACCGCCACATTGAAGAACTTATATAATGTTACAGATCGGTATTCTTTTCATTGTTTCTAACGTGATTTTCCTGTTTCTTAATACTTTGCTTAGCTTTTGGAAGGCATCTTTCGCTATTCCAATGCGTCTTCGGATTTCGGCGACGTATTTTCCGTCTCCTGTTAGAACACTGCCTAGATATTTGAGATTTTGCTTGATTTCAGTGTCTCCGATTTGCTGTTCGCATCTTGGACTACACCTTTTGCTGGCAACCATATATTATATCTTATTGCAATTGGTATTTAGTCCTTTCTTCACACTTTCCTTTAATATCTCCTGTAGGTGTTTCTGTAATGTCCTTTCTTTGTCTGTTATTCACATTCTATCATTTGGACATCCTATGTGGTTAAGACTGTGGCCGCCAATAATGAAGACATTTTGTTTTGCTAATAAAAGAGATTATCTAGGACAGCGTTTCTCAACCTTTTTATCCTTGCGTAACCCTTAAAATAATTTACATGCCTCAAGGAACCCCTGCGCAAAAACAAAATTATATACCATATCTTTCTCACTTTATTTTCATCATAGTTCACGTGGTAAATATCATAGTATATATTTTTGGATAACTGGTTTAAGGAAAAATTAATACTTCTTTGTCAAATTTTTCGGTAATGCGAAATAAAATTCATACTGTTCATTTATAATACTTCACCGGGGAGTTTTCATTCACAAAAAAAAAAAAAAAAAAAAAAATCTAAACTCAAACGTAAAAATAAACATAAGTGACCAATATATATATATATATATATATATATATATATATATATATATATATATATATATATATATATATATATATATATTAGGTTGGTGCAAAAATAATGACGTATTAATGTCGTTTTTTGACGTTAAAAAATACGTAAAAAAAAACGACATTATTACGTCACTATTTTTGCACCAACCTAATATATAGATGTAAATAGAACGAAAACAGATAATTGCTGCATCAGTTTTTTATTTTTTTTTATCCTTTACTGGCAATATTGAAAAGACATTAAAGGTAAATCAAGACAAAATGTCCCGTGAACCAATAAATGGACTAAGAAAATGTTACTTTCAGAGCCATTTGATAAAGTGAAATAAGCTTCTCTAATGTGAAGCCTGTGCCTGTCTTTTGCTACAGAATTGCTTAATTCGAGGTCAAACTTTAGATTAACACACACGGATTTCATTCTCAATTGAGAGGAGACAATTTCTGTCTTTGCTCTTGATACTTGTTGAGTAAAGGTTTGCTCACACACAACTGTAACAATATATTAATTAAATAAAATTAAGAAAGTTAAAAGTGCATTAGCTTATCTCACCTGTTCTCGCGGAACTCTTGGGGACCTTTACGGAATCTTAGGGTTCCGGGGAACCCCGGTTGAGAAACGTTGGTCTAGGGTATTCTTCAATAAAATAAAGCTATCAATGTCGATAATTGCTTTAAAAATGGTTTGCAAGTAGAGTATGTCGTATTTTGGAGGTTTCTGAAATAAATGAAGTAATACTTGACTTGTTAATTCTAAGACGGTTCTCAAGATTCGCAGGATATTTCTGGTAAATTCGAATGAAGGAAATATATGCCGCAGCTAACATTAATTTAATGGCTGTTATAAACAGGATATTGGTATGCACCGTCCTGCGACAAAAAAAAAATAAAAAAAAAATGCTTTTTTGTTACACTTAATTAAGTCCTTTGTTCCACAGACAACTCTCTGCGCTGCGCACTCATTATCATTGACCGATTTGTACGCTTAAATTTCAAAATAATGGAAGAACGACTTTTTAATTTGAAAGTACATTTTGGCCTATATTACTCACTGGGTGCCGCACTAATTTGGTCGAATGCTGAAAGTAGACGTGGCAGATTGCGTGAATTCAGGCAAATATTCAGTTAGAAAATTTTAGTAACCTGTTTTTTTTTGTTTTTTTTTTTGTAATAAATAAATGCTCGTACATGCTGACCATCGCGAATCCAGCAATTGGTTAACATGTATTTTGCTGGATTATTGATAGTTACATTATTTTTGTCTCTGTTTCTTTATGTCATAAACTGTCGATAAGTCAATGTTGTTTTATGTTTCGCTCAGACATACCGCTGTCAAGTTTTTTTCAGTTCTATCCTATTTTGTTATGGACAATGTATGGTGTTTGCGTTTCATACCACGAGAAGCACATCCGACATTAACTAAAATTAAATAACGTTATACACAGAACATGAGCGTATGGAATGGATGTAAGCTCCGAGAAATCCAAAGTAATGGCGAATAGCGCTCGTGTCAGCATTACCATGAACGAGGGTTTACTGGATGAAGTGCCTGCAGATTCGATATCCACACACGGATTGCCACAGCCATGGAAGCGATGGCCAGATTTGGCAAGAATATGGAGGAGCAAAATCAGCTTTCAGACTGTACACATCGTTGGTAGTCTCCATGTTTCTACATGGATGTGAAACGTGGGCACTGTTGGCAGATACAGAGGGAAGGATCCAAGCATTTGAAAACAAATGCACGAGAGAACTTCTTAGTTTCTATTGGGAACAGAAAAGTTTGTGTGGAAAAGGGTTGAATTTTTGTGGGTCACAAGGAACCGCTTCTAGCCACTGTCAAACGGAGAAAAATGGTGTGGTTGGGATACATTACAATGCATAACAGCCTCTGCAGGACCATCATGCAAAGCACTGTTGAAGGTGGACGTAGGAAAGGACGCCATTGTAAAGACTGGTTGGACAATGTCAAACAATGAACAAATATCACTGTACCAGAATTGCTGATGGCTGCCGTTGATAGACCGTTGTGGAAAAGAATTAGTGTAGTTTCTGCATTTAGACCCCTCCCCCCAACGATTACAAAAGTCAAAGAGATGATGATGATGATACACGGAAACGAGAGGTAGCAAACAGACTCAAAATAACCAAATGAAGTATTGAAAATCATTTGTACTAGTTTGGTTATATTAGTCGCTTTAATGTGTACTTTCCACGTCATTTTAGAAAAAAAAGATGGTTGAACTGAACTTACATGATTTATTTTTAATGAATATTTTTCAGGAGCAATGAAAAGTGGATACTTTACAACAACGTTGAGTGCTAGAGGATGTGAGGCAAGTGAAGTGAAACATCACTAACCGCACCAAAGTTCTAGCTTTATTCAAAGAAAGCGATACTATGTATATGGTGGGAATGAAATGGAACCTATACTATGAGCTCTTTCCAGAGATTATCAAGATTAATTCAAACAAGTAGTGTTTCTAATAGTATCAGCGAAGGGAGCAACCAATAACAAGCATACTGCTGTCGAGTCTTTGAGAAGTTCTACATTATCTGTTATGGATAACGTATAGCGTTTGAGCTTACTACAACGAGAAGCACTTCATGTATCCATTAAATCATAACTGGGACTAAACGGTAACAGGTTATAATATTAGGTTGGTGCTAAAATAATGACGTAATAATGTCGTTTTTTGATGTATTTTTTAACGTCAAAAAACGACATTATTACGTCATTATTTTTGCACCAACCTAATATCTATCTATCTATCTATCCTTAACTTGTTTATATCTATCTATTTATATATCTTTAACTTGTTCATATCTATCTATCTATCTATCTATCTATCTATCTATAACTTGTTCATATCTATCTATCTATCTTTAACTTGCTCATATCTATCTATCTATCTATCTATCTATCTATCTTTAACTTGTTCATATCTATCTATCTATCTATCTATCTATCTATCTATCTTTAACTTGCTCATATCTATCTATCTATCTATCTTTAACTTGCTCATATCTATCTATCTATCTATCTATCTATCTATCTATCTATCTATCTTTAACTTGCTCATATCTATCTATCTATCTATCTATCTATCTATCTATCTTTAACTTGCTCATATCTATCTATCTATCTATCTATCTATCTTTAACTTGCTCATATCTATCTATCTATCTATCTATCTATCTATCTATCTATCTTTAACTTGCTCATATCTATCTATCTATCTATCTATCTATCTATCTATCTATCTTTAACTTGCTCATATCTATCTATCTATCTATCTATCTATCTATCTATCTATCTATCTATCACGTGAGATTACTTATTTTGCACCCTGCATCCTCTTTTCCACAGACGTGAATTCGCAAGCCTATCATTACCTATTGTTGGCAAATATTCAAAAGCGGGTCATTATTTAGTTCTACCAGTTCAGACCTTTACAGGTAGGATACGCTGTGCTCACTCCGTATTCTAATTATAAGGAGGTATTTCCACTCAATCAGGTTTTTCTTAAGAACAGCCACTCTGTGGCACAGATTCCCGCGTGGATACTTACCGGAACTACAATTTTAATCGCTTTAAGTCAATGGTCAATGGCTATATATCTTCATTATACGCAGAATCAACACTTCGTACCACCTCTTTTATTAATATCACGCACCTCAGACAGCAATGTCTACCTTGTGTGGCTCTCGAAATTTTTACTGGATGAAATTTAGTATAAAAATCTATCTATCTATCTATCTATCTATCTATCTATCTATCTATCTATCTAAGGTATATCAATAATTCTAATGATAAAAAAATACTTATTCTCCAGCATAATCTCCTTCCTTGTCAGGGCATTTCATACAGTGGGTAATAATAATTACAGAGGCCGACACTATACAATGAAAATTTCAGATCAAAATTAATCTAATATTTACGTTTCAGATTACGAACTTATTGACCGAGTATCGCATATATATATATATATATATATATATATATATATATATATATATATCACTAACGCACGTGAGTTTTTATTTTATTTTATTTTTCTAGGTATATATAATACGCTACTAGAAAAGTTCTGAAGATCATATCAATCGAAACAGCCGGTTGGTCGTGACAAAATAACAAACTTAGGAATAATAGTCCTGCAATTCGAGATAAGACTTTGTTTTCCTATTTATCTGATAACCTCCGAATAATTCTATCTTTAACGTAGGGCGGTATCTAATCGTAACAAAGACTATAACTTACACGAAGAAACAGACTGGGTAACGTTTACTCGTGTTGTAAATTCTTTGGTTATGTTTTGTTTTAGCGTATCTTTGTCGAGAGAGAAACGGGAGTGGCCATCAACAGCGATTGAGATCTGACGCAACAGTTTTTGAAATCGAATCCAAGATTTCATTGCTTTTTGGTTCTCCTGGGGGTCAGCTTCAAATCATCAACCATTCTGAATTCCTCTATCTCATCTACTCTGACTTACATCCGATGCAACCCAAGATGACCGAATTGGTGAGAAAGTGAAATTTTCTCCAGATATTAAATTAAAAGTCCTTAATATCGGTGTCCGTGAGAGGGTATTTAAAATGATTTATGACTCCTTTGGGCAACTGATTACGTTATTTTTTTTATTTTAAAACTTACTGAAATATCAGCGTCGATAGAGATATTACTGATCATTGCTCATTTGTAATATACATATATTTCTTTAAAATCTATCTAGCAATCTATTTATCAATCTATCTATTTCAGTCTAATTCTATCTATCTATCTATCTATCTATCTATCTATCTATCTATCTATCTATCTATCTATCTATTATGGGAACTTACCCATAATAATAATGGACTATTCCTGATATTATAAATACTGCGCCTCTCAAGAGGTATCAGGATATATTGTAAGACGAAGAGAGATAATTAAGAGCATATTGTAAGGACATTGGAATAGTGATACTTGTCGAGACAACATAGTTCACTCTAACCAAATCTGATAGTCATTACTAATACTTCTACTTCTTTGTATTATATTTCTGTTGTAATATATCTTTGTATTCCATACCTGTGTTTGTGTTATTCTTTCATTGTCTAATTCATATAGAGATAGATAGTTTCCATCACCGTGGTACAAGGAACTTGGACCATAACACTATCTATCATTCCGCTCATTTCCGTCCATCTACGAAGGAGTGTTGATTCCTCAGTTCACAATCTATCTATCTATCTATCTATCTATCTATCTATCTATCTATCTATCTATCATTAGTTTGTTCATATTTATCTATTTTATTTTATTTTTTACCTGGCGTTGTGAAAAAAAACTCAGATAATGCAATTTGTAAGTAAAAAAAAAATTAGACAAACTGATATCTGGGAAAAAAATCAATAAAAAAAAGAAAAGATTTAAAAAAAACATCCGTACTGCTTGAAAATAATCAACCAGTACCACAATGTCTCGTCTAGGTAGATAGGTTCTGGCTCTTTAGGTATTCTATCTATCTATCTATCTATCTATCGCGGTTGCTATGTTACAATATAAAATCATTGCAATCTACGGCATTTAAGTAATACAGAAAAGAGTTACCTTAATTTAATAAATGAATTCAAATTCTTTTATTCTTTGAAATATTAATTCCCTTGTGCAATATCTGCTAAACCCCATTTCCCAAAAAATCAGAAACAATTCTTGATAAACACGTTTGATTCTTGGATTTCATAGATTTCTTAAGCTATAGACACGGAAATCTTGAAAGGAAATATATACTTTTAGATATATGTAAATAAATATATAATTTTTAAGCCATTGTCAGAAATATGGCGGTAAACCGCCATATTTCTGACAGTGGCGTTTCTCTGTATTCTATCGATCATTTTAGGATGAAATTAACAGACAATAATTGAATTTTATAGAATCACCATTTTTTTTTATCATGAAACTTAAGTCTGTAGGCATTTTTGAAAGGTTTTCTTGAAAACTTTCTCGTTTGTGCTGATTTAACAAAAGCAGTTTTATGTTTTTATTGAAATTCAGATTTGGATTTCTAAATAGTCTGAAGACGCTCGATTTTTTTTTATGAGTTGAGCTAATTTAATCCATTGTTATATTGAATGTTTATATAACTTTTGATATCTCGGGAAAGAAATAATAAAAAGAGTTAAAAACTTTTAATTTTAATGTTTGTTGTCTTTGACACAATAAATCGTCAGCAGAGGAAAAATATTTATAATAATTCTGCATGTCTATAGCAAGTATCAGTGCCTCGTAAATAATGGTTTATTCCATTTTGATTGCGTGGAAAAACAGAAAAGACATATCAGAGACGCTACTTGGTTTCAGTGAGAAAAATAAAGAAAGAAGGAAAAAAAGAAGGAAAGAAAAAGAAAGAAACATCCTGTCAGTACCTCAAAACTAATAAACTATTCCGTTTTGATCGCGTGGAAATATGGAAAAGACATATTAGAGACGCTACTTGGTTTCAATGAGAAAAAGAAAGACAGAAAGAAAGAAGGAAGGAAAGAAGGAAAGAAAAAAGAAACACCTTGTCAATACCTTATAACTATTTAGATCGCGGGTAAAGACGGAAAAGAGATATCAGAGACGCTGTTTGATTTCATTGACAGAAAGAAAGAAAAACAAAATTATAACAGGAAAATCGTGACATTTTCGCGGGTCTAGTAGCAAAATAACAATCACGCTACGCTTATATTAGGCTGGTGCAAAAATAATGACGTAATAATGTCGTTTTTTGACGTATTTTTTAACGTCAAAAAACGACATTATTACGTCATTATTTTTGCACCAACCTAATAAATAGAAATTATCGTCATGTCTAATTCATATAGAGATAGATAGTTTCCATTTCAAACTCTTCTCTGGTCTTCTGAACAAGAGTAGAGGTTTATTCCCTCTTTCCTGTTTAGGATTGGGTTTCCGGTTCCTTCTAAAGTCTGCTTTCCGTTCTGTACTCCTAACATCTGCGCCTGAACTCTGGCATTTTGTTCACTATTTATTTGATTTTATATTTTTTTTCTCTCTCCCTCACCAACAGATGTAGATAGGTTTGCCTTTCGTCCGGTTCGCGATCCTCCCCAGTCTTTTGAACAGGAGTAGAGGTTTATCCCACGTTTCCTATATAGGGTTGGGTTTCTTGTTCCTTTTAAGATATCCCCATTCTCTTTCACTCCTAGGAGCCCCTTGCGTCTTAGTAGCATTATCGAATTGCTTAGGGTGAATTAATTAAAAAAAATCTTTTAACTATAACTGAACAGAAAAATGCTTCCTTATAATAAACCTGTGGATCGTAATGTTTTTAAAAAAGTATAACTGTCACATTTCACTGTATAAATTTTGTGTAGTTTTGTTTTCGTGTACACGGCTACATAGGTTAGAGGTTACAATGGACCCAATTTTTTATCTTCAAGAAGAATCAAGTGGTCAAAAAAGCCTTTTATCCTCAGACTTAGGACCGGTGCGTACTAAACCCGAATCCCCCTGATTGAGGTTCTTGGGCAGTGCTTTGAGACCTGAGCATTTATCAGCATTTGCTTCTTTTTTATCTATAATTTTTAATTCTCCAACTTTTTAAGAAGGAAAATTTCAAGTTGTTAAAAATTGCCGCAAAACATTGTTGATTTATTTAAGATGGAATAATCTATTATGACATTTATTTAAGATGGAATGATCTATTATGACATTTATTTAAGATGGAATGATCTATTATGACATGTCTCTAATTTGTATTTACATACATTGTATTTATTTTCAATTTTTCTAGTTGAATTGCTCACTTATATGGAATGTGATTCATTATTGTACATAATTAAATTGCAATGAAATTTGTATTTTTATGAATACTACTTTATGAAAATTGAGATGTAGTAAATTTGGCGGCCTCATATCATAGATTCGGGTTGGCATCATAGATTCGGGAGGGCGGGGTCTTCGTGACCCTTGCACTACTTGTCCAAGTCTATGAATTTGTTTTGCTCATGCTAAGTCCCAAGAGAAGGCGCTATATAAAATTCACTACTCTTTTTTTATTTATAATGTTAAATGTGTTAAAATTATTCAGCTTTTTAGCAAGAAAATCTCAGTTTGATTTTTAAAATAGCCGCAAAACATTCAATTATTTAAGATGGAATGATCTATTATGACATGTCTCTAATTATGTCTACATTATATTTATTTTCAACTTTTTAAACTGAATTGTTCACTTATATTGCATATGATTCATTAATGAACATGATTAGATTACAATTAAATTTGTATTTAATACGAATAATACTTTATGGAAATTGAGATGTAGTGGAGTGGGGAGGGCCCCGTTTCAAAGATTTGGCGGGAGCCCACGAAACTCTTGTACCGGTCCTGCTTAGACTTTATAGAAATTTCCTTAAGTTGTAAACCTGAAATAAGTAAAACTTACATCTGGATTCAACTGGAAAATTCAGGAATAAACAAACGAATGACAAAATCAAGATTCTGATTAGTGTTTCTACTGAAACGTTCAATAGTAGCGCTCCATTGTACAATGAGGGGGAGATAACTTTCTTATTATCTGAGTGATCTGGTTTCGTCAAGCAATTTGCCTCCAAAAGCTGCAGTTTCTATTTACAAACAAGCTCTGTCAAAATGATACTCTTGTATTCCAGAGTTCTTTTCCCACTAATACGATTTTCCCTCGGATACGATTATTTTAACTATTTTATTTTCTTTCTTTTTAATTTTTTTTATCCTTTCTTTTATGGTCGTTACGTATGCTATCATGATCCTCCTTTGGGCATCTATGAAACAAGTTTTTTTTTTTCATTCACCGCTAACTGATTTGATTTCTCATGACGCCATCTTAATTATAGGTCTCCTTGAAAGTGTTTACCTTGCTGCCAAAAAATTAAACGAGAAAGAAAAATGGAAATGAAGGAAGAAAAAGAGAAAACGATGTCATTTTTTTAGTGTGTAATTCGCCCGCCAATCTATTATGAACGTTTGCCCAACTCTGCGTCCACCTAAGACGTTATAATAGTATCGTATCGCTGAAATTCTGACATATTTCAGCATCACATTAATTGTGGTCTGTGACACATAATAATGCTGTTATATTGCATTACAAGAACTACAGACAGATAAGATAGTACTGATAACAGAACTACAACACCTAATGATAACAAAAGAGACGAAAAAGTATATAGAATTATAACGGCAAAAGGGTATCATCTTCTAACAAAAACAGTAATAATCATATAAATAAATGTTATGTAAATTATATATATATATATATATATATATAATGATAAAAATATAGTTTTATGGTATACTGTACTTACGGACAAAAGTACACAATATCAGAGATACAGCATATGTAAATATAAAAGTGGACACTGAGGTCAACACCAGGCGGTGATAGTGACATTCAGGTCAACATAAAACGACGATAGACCATTTCATGCTTGAACACAATTTTCAGGTCTTAAGATTGTCATTTGGTGTTGACCTTAGTGCACATACACACACGCACACACACGTGCACACGCATATATATATATATATATATATATATATATATATATATATATATATATATATATATATATATGTATATATATATGATATAACGATATATCATTTTGTATAATTTTATATATCAACAAAGAGTATTTAGAAAAATATGCCAAACTGGACAATTTCGTGTGACGCATATCATCGGACTAGGCTTTGTTGATGTGGAAACATAGCAACTTCAACGAAGCCCTTTTCGATGAAATCCTATCGAATCACAAAAATTTTTCCAGTTTGTCATATTTTTCTATGTTGCAAACGCTGTGTAGGCTTATTTTGATCATAATCCTTTCATATTCACGAATATTTTTCCATATATTACAATTAAATGAGGCAAGAAATGCACTGTAGCAGTGAGAATAATTTTTATTAACTAAGTACTTTCCATTTCTTTCTGAGATCATCATCAGGGATGCAATTGGTAAGGCAAAACTATGAGTAGCTATCCAGTCCTGAATTTTTCTTTTGCGTTTATATGCTATGGCTGACAGTTATGTTTTAGTGTTCATTGAAACATGAATAGTGATTCATTATGAAATTTTTTTTGTTCAAATGTTATGGCTAAGTGTGCATTAAAACGTGAAAACTGTTCTTTTTATATGCATTTTAGAACATTATAACAGTATTCGTAGCTGATTCTATTCAGTGTCAGCTTCAATTTTTTAATGAAGATTGCTTCGAGTTGTGTTATCAATCGGTATTTTTCTATACTGTGAATGTGGACAGGAATGCTGGTGCAAATGTTTTGCAATGGACGGAATGGTCAGACATGTGCAGAGTAAGGCGTCTTGATAATGTAGTTGTCGTATGTCCAACATATGTTCAATCATACATGCCTGAAAGAGAATTTGCTGCATAAACACACACACACACACACACACACAGATATATATTATGCCAAAATTCTAATTTTTATTTTCCTTCGAATGCGCAAGCCATTGGGATAAACACTGGTCCCCTCACACACGTTCAAACCCTGCCGGGGATTTATTTACTGAGTCTTTTCAAATGTCCAGCCGATAGACGTATTACGCAGTGTTTAATAAATAAAGATGAGGTGTCTATTTCAAATATGAAGTATCCACTATAATAATGTCTGAAGTAATAAAAAAATGTCCGATTATAAATAAATCCACTAATTCTTATATATATATATATATATATATATATATATATATATATATATATATATATATATATATTAGTAACCTTTTATTTTTTATTTTTTATATAAACCTAGTAAAATCTTGTTTATATTAAATTCATTTTACTGTAGGTGTTTTATTGGATTCCTTTAAATGCTTGTAGTACTTAGAGGGAGATCTATAGGTTAGAATACGATTTATTTAATTACAATTTTAAAAGATGTTAAGGTTAGAATTTCTTTTTATTTAAAAAAAATAAATCCAGACGACATACATTTAACGGATGTCAGATTTCATTGAAGGATATATCCCTAACCCCTACCAAAATTGATACATCAAAATACAGACATAATGAATACGCTAACACCCCTCGTCTGGTTGAAATGAATTTCTCTGTTTCCTTGGAAACGTGAATTATGATTTTTGCTGACTTTAAAACCCAGTAATTTTATAAGTTACTCCAAAATTCGCTTGAGGATGAAATGGAACTAATGTCTTTAATTTAATTACAAAATTAAATTTGGACCTTCCATTTTTGAAACATGGTTAGAACTGTGTAGCGGAAAAACCATATTTTAAATCAATTAATTTATAATATATATATATATATATATACATATATATATATATTCAAAAATTATAACATAAGCATGTTATAACATCACTAAAAAATAGACATTTTGTTTCAACACTTCAACACTCAAGGATTGTTTTTCGCAATCAACACCATCACTTGATAAGACAACAAAATGATTATATTTCTAGTGATGGTATAACATAAGCATGTTATAATTTTTGAATAAATATTATTTCCTCTACTTTGTATTGAGCACTTTTTAAAAAATAGTGTTATTGGTTAGCAGAATTTTATTCCAAAATACCAACCCTGTACTCATCTATATCTATTTCTATCTATTTCTATCTATCTATCTATCTATCTATCTATCTATATATATATATATATATATATATATATATATATATATATATAATAAAATGCCTTAAAAACTAATATTCCATGGTCATAATTTATTCCATTGGGCTCGTAAATACGATCCAATTCATCAGACCTATAAATTCAAAAAGAAAACAGAAAAAAACAACTCCAGAAATAAAAAATAAAATTTAGAGAGAGTGTAAGTATGAGAGTGTGGGACGAATGTTAGAGCTATAGAGAGGGGTAACAGACGAGAGAAGGTGGGGGGTTTAAAATTTAAGAGAGAAGTATATATATATATATATATATATATATATATATATATATATATATTATTAATAATAACAATCTTCAAATATCAAATGTTCAGTTGGATATTCATATTTTTATGGATAGACTCAAAGCATGTTAATATATAAAACTACAATATTTAAACTACAAATTTGACCTTGCTAATCAGATGTTTTAAACATTTTTACTGATATCATTATTACTACTGTTTTTCGATTGTATACTATTATCGTTATAAACGTTTTAGATATTATATACAATTTCCAAGCTATTCTGGCCAATCATCTTCTCTATGTGCTGTGTCCCCTCAGGACGTAAGCGATCATGGCTCTCCATAACTTCCGGTCTTTTGTAGCTCTTAATAAATTGTGTCTTTTCGTTATTTCTCCTAAACCCTGTTCTGCCATCCATTTACTCAAGCTCACTATGTTATGCGCTGTTTTCCTCTGTCCCTCTTGACCTCAGTCTTCCCGGTGAGCATCAGATTTACCAAGCCCTCCTTCCTCATTATGCACCCCAGAAATTTCACCTGTATCTTCCTAATGTAAAGTATAAGTTTCTTTTTTGTTTCCATTTTCTCTAAGACCTCGTCGTTGTTCACATATTCGATACATGTTATTTTCAACATCCTTCCTGCATTACTGTTGCTTCATGTCTCTTCTTCATTTTTGAGGAGACCATCCTGCATTCACTCCCATATAGGAAGATATATCATGTAACAGTTCAGCCCTCTTTTCTTTGACAAAGTTTTTCCTGTCTTTTAATACCCTGCTTAGCTTTGGGAATACACCTTTGGCTGTCCCAGTATGTCTTCGGATTTCAATATCGCGTTTCGTCCTCTGGTAGAACACTTCCCAGGTATATTTGAAGAGATTTTCGTAGATAATGGAGTGGAGGTTAACAGTTAAACGCGATAAGGAGGCAAACAGCATTTGGACAAATCAATATCGAAAGAGAAAGTTGGGCCGTTTTAACAGAAGTAAATTTACAAATAAAAGAAGTGTGTCTGAAGTCGAAACTTGACAGTCTTGTTTTACTGGCCAAAGGCGAATTGTAGGTAATCACTTGATAGTAAATACTTTCTTTACGCATCCAATGAATTGAAACATTTGTAGCACTTTAAATCGTTTAAGTGGAAAGTCATAATACTCTGTTTATGATAAAAGAGTTTCTTTTCTTTTAGCGTCGAAAGCACAGATTTGATCAAACTGTCTGAAGCCGAGCGCCAGATTGACCGATTTTGCGAGCCGAACAACACTACAAAAATGACTACAGGAGTGATTCGGCAGTGCATATTTGAACATAGCCACCTTGAAGATCGCTGAAGAAAGCTCTTCAAGGTGGCTATGTTCAAACCGCTTAATAGCTATACTAAAATAAATAACGATGTTGCCAGGCGCATTGCCAGGCGCATATGATTTGTGCCATCCGGTAGTGGGTGAGCATCTTCAATATTATCGTGTATATACGTGGTTGTCCCGGGTCCGTGTTATTGCCACCCTCAATAGTGACATTTCCCACGCTCCCATGCCGTTATTTCCTATACAAAATAAATCTATCTTACACACACACACACACTTTTTTTTCACTCTCTCTCTCATGTATGAATGTGGGAATTGAATAATACTGAATAAAAATTCGGTCCCTTGATTTTTTATCCTTTGTATGTTCCATTCATAGCATTTTCTTTTAAAGTGGTTTCTGATCTTTTAGAAAACTTTGTTTCAAGATTCAGAGTCGCCGTTTCAACTAGTGAGCGTCCTTTTTCAGGATATTCATATTCATCTCTGAAAGAAAAAAAAAAGAAGAGATACTCAGTTGTATTCTCGTTCAACATATATAAAAGAAGCATTTCATTAAGATATACAAATACACATTTGAAGGAAAATACCGTCAGATTTTATTATGCAAGTCAATGTTTACACAAAAAATTACTATTAAGCCACTGATAATTTCTGCCTGAATTTCTCAGATGAAGATTTATCAATATTTGCACTACTTACATTCGGACTATTGTCCTCGTCTTTGTTGTTATCAACAACAAAGATGAACAGAAACATTTATTAGCAGTCAGGCAGGTTAAGTTTAAGGTTTCAAGTCCTCGACACAGAATTGTCCTACGGGATAATAGCTTCGTGGATTAAAGCGTCTATTCGTGAATTTGGTGACATAGTAATTGTGGGTTTAATATGCAATAAGCGAGCGGTACTAAAAATAAGAACAAGACGTGATATCGCTAGATAAAGATAACAGTATATCACCGTATATTAAATAAAGGTTTCAGTTCGGAATTCCTTGTAAGTTACGCGAATTGATATACACCTGATGAAGACACAAGGGTCGAAACGTTGTAATAAGAACAACAACAAAAATGAAGAAAATAATAATAGTGTAAATAACCAGCCGATAAATATATATATATATATATATATATATATATATATATATATATAATAATATATCATTTTATATATATATATATATATATATATTTATATAAAATCATATATCATTTTACATATATATATATATATATATATATATATATATATATATATATATATATATATATCTATATAAAACGATATATTATTTTGTATAATTTTATATATGAACAAACATTATTTAGAAAAATAGTATGACAAATTATAAAAAAGAATTTGTGATGCGTTTCATCCGTTAGGATTTCATCGGACTGGGGTCTGTTGATGTCGCAGTGTCTACATATGCGTACGAAACGAGAGACGCTGGTAGTTTCAATGTTTTTAGTGTATATATATATATATATATATATATATATATATATATATATATATCAAATGACGGTTTTCGTATAGGAATACAGGTTTGATTCCTGTCAGAGAGCGCATATTTCTACATTTCTCGAACATTTAGACCGGTAAATGTAATTAATACCATTTATAGTAAAAACAAAGGATTTACTTAAATAAATTGTATCTATAAAAATAACGTATAAACAGAAAATATATTAAATAATTGCTGGATTTAATCCATTACATTATCTATCCATCTATCTCTCTATCTATCTATCTATCTATCTATCTATCTATCTATATGAATGAATGTATTTTTCATTTATTAATCCACTATTCGAGAATTGGGAAAAAAACTGGGTTAAAAACACTACTCAGGCTTTTCTTGGTCAGAAGGTTCTTCGTAACCGAGAGATGAATGCACATCATCAGATCTAGTGACCATTTTTCATATTTTTCTAAGAAGATTTCAAGAAAATTCAGGCCGGTAGATGGAAATAAATAAAAACTGATCATCTACTCAAATATGGCTATCCATTAAAAATAACGTTTAAGTAATAAATTAAAAATATATCTGATTAATAAAAGAAATATCCATTCCTAAAAAATGTCTTTGTTTCCGTTAGGATATGAAACTAAGCACATATGTATATTTATATTTACTCCCCCCCACCACGAGGTCAGTTTGTGACACAAGGTC
Source organism: Acanthosepion lycidas (assembly GCA_963932145.1). Taxonomy (NCBI): domain Eukaryota; kingdom Metazoa; phylum Mollusca; class Cephalopoda; order Sepiida; family Sepiidae; genus Acanthosepion; species Acanthosepion lycidas. The sequence continues at coordinate 61,904,511 of OZ010602.1, read as the reverse complement.
GGTTTAATGTGGGGAGCCCTAGCACGTACACCCGGGCTAGGAATAAAAATTCCCGAGCCACCGCAATCGTCGGTTGCGCTGGCCTTGGTGCGTGCACCGATCCCTCTCTCTGGAAGCACATATGTATATTTCTAGAATCGGGAAAAGTGTTCAAAAGCACTATTCGGGCTTTATTTGACCGGGCAGATCTAATGACAGTTTCGACTAGGGGACGAAGGTTCGAATCCGGCAACGTTTAAGTAATGAATTAATATATATATATATATATATATATATACATACACACAAGGAAATAATTAATTTTTCTTCTATTTTAATCCGACATTATTATATCTCCAAACGTTATATTTAGTGGATACACGTCTTTGAACAAACGCCTTGCCGTTTTTTAATAGTGTAAATTAAGTCTGTCGGCTTGCACATTTGAGAGATTTAATAAAGAAAGTGTGTCCTCCAGCAGGGATCGAACTTGCGCCTACCTTCTGATGTTGAATGCTTTATCAGGGAGCGTCACAGTAAGATCCAATTAATCTTTTTAAGAATGCACATCTTTCTATTCAGATCTTGAAAGCCGATATTTGCTCCAAAGTCCATTTTTGTTGACTTGTTTCATTTCGTACCCGAAAAGTAAACAAAGTAATTTTTCGCGAATGAATGGATTTAAACATTTTTTTTTTAACTCCAAAATTATTTGTTATTAATCCAAACTTCAGTAAACCAACGCCGGATGAAAAAAAAAAATTACTATCCATCATCAATAATTTTGAAGGGACCTATACTTTTACGGCCTACAACAAGCATAAACATTACCTACATCTTGTCTTCTCAGTCATGTTTGATTATTTTAATGAAGAATTCAATCTTTCGCCAAGCCAACCAATGTAGCTCTATATGAATAACTAAAAACTACAATTGAGAAGTTGGTTTTTGGTTGATTTTGATTAGCGGCATATCAAACTCTATGGCCGAAATGTAAATATTTTGAACACAATTTTATGGTTTCAATTAAATATATTTTGAACGTAATTGTATACCTTCAACTACAGATAAAACTTAGTAATTTTGTTATCAAATGTATTGTTGGTAATTCTACTATAAATAGGTATTGTTGGTAACGTTGGTAATTTTTTTTTGCAAAATTGTATTGCTGGTATTTTCACTATTGTCATGGGTCCTTACCTATAACTACAGAATGAACTCTTCCTAACACTATGTATACTACGCCTCTCAAGAGAGAGGGACGAATAAAGCCGAGCTTCTCGGCGTGACGGTCGAACTCTCTGCCTCTGAGCAGAGAGGAACCCGGATGAGGTTCCGCCGAAGGGCAGAGTCTCGTTCGGGGAGGTTGAACAACCCGATCCCGTTTATACGGGTTCTACAGGCATTTTTTGGCCTAGCCCACGGGCTCGGGAAACCGACGTTAAACTCGGCCTTGTGCCACATGCAACCCTCGTGGTGGTGGGGGTTGGCTAGATACCGAATCAAGCCGAGCTGCTCGGCTTGACGGTCGAACTCTCTGCTTCTGAGCAGAGAGGAACTCGGACGAGGCTCCGCCGCAGGGTAGAGCCTCGTTCGGGGAGGTTGACCAACCCGATTCTGTTTTTACAGTTTCTACGGGCATTTTTTGGCCGAGCATACGGGTTCGGAAAACCCACGTAAAACTCGGCCTTGTGCCACATGCAACCCTCGTGGGGCATGGCTAGACACCGAATCGTGTCGAGCCGATAGTAGTTCATTCCAAACCAGACTGACAGTCATACTAACACCTTCCACATCTTGTATTATTATTTCGTGTAATATACCTTCGTTATTTCTACTCTTGTGTTCGTGTTGTTCTCCCTTGCTCCTAACCGGGACCATAACAACTATAAAAATCTATTTTTATACATTCATAGTATTTTGACCCCAGTTTGGAGGAGGTTAACTATTTGGCCATAGCCGGGACCTTAACAGGTGCTACCACTCCGGGTCAAGGTGGGTCTGGAAACAGCAGCAATTGAAAAAGGGGTTTCACACTCCTCAAAACTTCCCGATCAGAGGCCTTGCTACCGGATGTAGTTTATCGTCATACTGAGGACGAACTCTTGAGAAAACAATGTTTATGTACTACTTCTAATTGTAGTAGTTTGGGTGTTTTATATGTATTTAGCCAATATATTTAATATTCTGTATCTTTATTTTCTCAGATTCTTCAACTGTTTTCTTAATATTTCATTTTTCTCAAATCTCCTTTTCATCACGTCAGTTCTTTGCCCCAATCTTTCAGTTTCCTTTTTAATTGTCCTTTGATCTCTACTCAACTCTCTTTGCCAGTTCTAGTTTTCTTATCATCACTCAAAGATATTACAATATTTTCTTTTTCTTTTGAGGTTATATCTATTTCATGACCAATAGAAATCTTTATATATCTTAAATTAAAAAAATATATATACGTATCGGCTTCTATACTATTATATATACAGGGTGCGATGGATAAACTGTCGTCTAAATTACGCAAAAAAGAAAATAGAGTAAATTTATTCAATAAAATCACCATTGGGTTCAATCACAGCCTCTAGACGACTTCGGAATCTCCTGCATCTCTTCTGGACGGTCTCCTCGTTTAATTGGTGAATAATGAATCCTTACCTTCAGATCATCTTTGGTGTTACAAGAAGTTTTGTTTTTAGTATTTCAAGCTATTTTTGTGTAATTTTAAAAATATATCTGTTAAAATGAGATGTTAGTATTATTTTCATTTTTGAGTAATTTAGACGACAATTTATCCATCGCACACTGTACACCAACAAAATTGTCCAGATTGTGTACAAGCAAAATTGTCCATTTGTTAGATTAAACCATAAACCGTTGTATCTTAGAAATGATTAAAGATATTTCACTGGAATTCTCTGTGGTTTTTATAACACTACTGGAATCTACGTTGAGTAATAAGAATGTATAATTACTATCCAAGCTTACCAGATGAATCGTGATGAAAACGATCATAAACGAAGATTACATCTTCATAATTAATTAATCATAGCTAATGATCGGAAGCTCATGAAGTATTGAAATAAAGTTCAAATATATATATATATATATATATATATATATATATATATATATATATATATAATGCTAGGATCATTTATCAACTTATTTAAGATGATCTTAGCCCTCTCTAACCTTCTAACTTTCTGTCCTGAAGTAACAAGGTGACTCACAGGTTTCACGTACAATTTCATTTACAAGTCTTTTATCACTGCTCTTTGGACTGTCATAGGGGAAAATCCTTTCTCACATGCCAAACCTCTTATGGATTGAGCTGGATCTTTTCTAATCGATCTATTTGGTTTTAAGTTGAAATGATGATCCCTCTTCCTGTTTGATCTCTTGACCCAGTTTCCCTCTCTACTTCCTCTTTCTTTTTTAAATTTACTCACCGTTCTCTTGATGGCTCTTGAATGGACTTTGAAGGTGAAATCCAAAGTATGAATGCTGGTACCATTGCTGGGGGCCTGAATTATCTTTTCCCTCTCACTATTGCTCAGTTGGGAAGACAGTGGTTCTGACACAAAATTTTTTTACACGGTTCTCTTTCTAGCTGAATAACTCAAAAGATTTTTCAGTGGTTCTTACGACAAACGTCTTATCTGAAAACCTGGAAAAAAGAAACTCGATTAGCTTAGCGGTTTTTTTTTTTACATTAAACATTTTGTTGGATGGACAATTATGCTGTTACACGATTTGGACAATTTTGCTGTTACACCCGGTATATCTTTGGCATGTTCGATGTAAAATTGAATCCAGCCTTTGTTATGTCTCTTCCTCACACCGTATATAAAAAATATTGACTCTTATTATAAGTCTGAACAAGTGCTTTATAAGAATATTTCATTTTATCATTAAATTACTCTCCACTACTCTAATGTACGATGTCTGATGAAAACGTATCGGGACTGATGCTATGAAAAGAAAACTACAACACATATCAATTTGGCATTTAAACTCTTTCTAAGTAGTACCCTTTTGGAGGCATTCCCGAAAATCCTTTTTTTTTAGTGGGGGTAGGTATAGAGAATAATTGTCTCGTCGCATTCTTTTGGATTACCTGGACATCTTGAAATTTAGAAAGTTAGATTTGAAAGTTAGAAATTTATATTTGATTTTGGAAAGCGGAAAGTCACAATGGGTGAGAAATGAGGAATATAGTGGTTTCCGAAGATGGTGGATATTGTACTGATGGAACCTCTGTGATATGGGGAAAAGCCCACACTCTATACACTTTCCTTTCAAGCGCAAGGAAAATTGTTTCCCTGTGTCGCGTCAGAAGGTTTTTTCTCGCCTGAATCAATCCTTCACATTTATAAAGTTACCATTCGTCTATGTATGGAATACTGTTACCATATATGGCCTGGTGTCCCCGCTGTTCATTTCGACAAAATCCAAAGACGGATATGCAATGTGATCGGTCCTGACTCGTTATCTTGACTCCAGTCACTTTCTCACTGACGTGATGTAGCTTTCCTCTGTCTTTTCTACAAATATTTTCATGGCATCTGCTCTGACGAGCTATTTTCACTGGTGCCCCGACTGCATGAATTTAAGCATCTCGGTCCCACCCTTTTACTGTCGAAACAGTTAAATGTAAGTATCTGTTCTACACCAACAGCTTCTCCTCTCGTACTTCCCGACAGTGGAATTCCCTTCCTCTGACTTGCTTCCCTGATAACTATAATCTTCAAAGATTTAAATGTAATATCAATCGACATCTTCTGATGCGTTGATCCCTGTTCTTCTTTTTTACCCTTTTCTTAATCCTCCTCTACCCAGTCTTTTCTCTTACTTTCACTCTCTGTAGCCCCTTGCGTACTAGGGGCACTCCCGCCTTACTTGGGGTGAGGTGCTTATAAAAATAAAGCACTTCTATAAACAACGGAATTGAGCAAGAACGTTATAACTTAGTGCGTATACGCAACCGAATTCAAGATCCATGTGTGTCAGGCGGCTTCACTCTGCGTACCATAGCAACAACCCTGATACTTTTTGGTCAGACCTCGTATATAATACTTTTCATGAGAAATTACGTAGACCGAATTTAATAATATGTTGTTTCATTAAGCTCACTTCAGTACTAAGAAAGCTTTTTACTGTCATTACAAATTACCCTGCGAGATGGTTACTTCAGCTAGTACATACATGTTTACAGAAATAGTCAAAGTCAAAGGCGTAATAAGGTTCAAAATTGGAGCGCACATTCTTGTCCTTACACAAATACATGCAAAATATCTTAAACCTTCAAATAAAGTTAAAAAACGAAATTGAAATGAAAACCAACCAGCATGCACCAACATATATTTGATAGCATTTATCTGATGAGGTAACATCCACAAGATGGCGTGACATAAGAAGAACTGAGAAAAGAAAGCAAAAACATACACATTCCCTACAACCCCAACCACGTTTAGGTTTTGTAATGTCCGCAGTCGTATCCTGTGTAGGCGGATATCAGCAGAACGGGGCAAACAAAAGACCCCTTCGATCAAATACGCATATTTCTTTTTTTTTTTCTTCTCCTTCTGGTTTATTTATTCCTGCTTCTTCAGTCAGTCTACATGGTTTCCTGTCCTGGTTTATTTCATTCCGACCGACACTTTTTCTCCTTTTTGTTCGCTCCAGATTTCCACGGTGACAACCACCAGCTTCCATTAATTTAGCCACCTTTCGGTGTACCTGCTTTTTTTTACGATTCACCTGCTTCTCGGTAATTAAAATGAAAGGAGATGTAGATACAGGATGCACGAAGCTACCGCCTCTAAAAGCCGTCATTCCAGGTTTTCTTATATCCATACGACCAAACATCCACATTGTTGTTGTTGAAAAAGAAAAGGAGGAGATATAAAGAGTGAGAGAGAAGTAGAAGAGGGAGATATAAAGAGTGAGAGAGAAGTAGAAGAGGGAGAAATAAAGAATGAGAGGGAAGTAAAAGAGGGAGGAAGAAAGAATGAGAGAGAAGTAGAAGAGGGAGATATAAAGAATGAGAGAGAAGTAGAAGAGGGAGATATAAAGAATGAGAGAGGAGTAGAAGAGGGAGATATAAAGAATGAGAAGGAAGTAAAAGATGGAGATATTAAGAATGAGAGAGAAGTAAAAGAGGGAGAAAAAAAGAATGAGAGAGAAGTAGAAGGATATACAAAGAGCGAGAGAGAAGTAGAAGAGGGAGAAATAAAGAATGAGAGGGAAGTAAAAGAGGCAGATATTAAGAATGAGAGGGAAATAAAAGAGGGAGAATAAAAAAAAGGGAGAAGTAGAAGAGGGAGAAATAAAGAGTGAGAGAGAAGTAGAAGAATATACAAAGTGCGAGAGAGAAGTAGAAGAGGGATATATAAAGAATGAGAGGGAAGTAGAAGAGGGATATATAAAGAATGAGAGAGAAGTAGAAGAGGGAGATATAAAGAGTGAGAGGGAAGTAGAAGAGGGATATATAAAGAATGAGAGAGAAGTAGAAGAGGGAAATAAAGAGTGAGAGAGAAGTAGAAGAGGGAGAAATAAAGAATGAGAGAGAAGTAGAAGGATATATAAAGAGCGAGAGAGAAGTAGAAGAGGAAGAAATAAAGAATGAGAGAGAAGTAGAAGAGGAAGAAATAAAGAATAAGAGAGAAGTAGAAGAGGGAGAAAAAAAGAATGCGAGAGAAGTAGAAGAGGGAGATATAAAGAATGAGAGAGAAGTAGAAGAGGGAGATATAAAGAATGAGAGAGGAGTAGAAGAGGGAGATACAAAGAATGAGAGAGAAGTAGAAGAGGGAGAAATAAAGAGTGAGAGAGAAGTAGAAGGATATACAAAATGCGAGAGAGAAGTAGAAGAGGGATATATAAAGAATGAGAGGGAAGTAGAAGAGGGAGTTATAAAGAATTAGAGACAAGTAGAAGAGGGAGATATTAAGAATTAGAGAGAAGTAGAAGAAGGAGATATAAAGAATGAGAGTAGAAGAAGAGGAAGAAATAAAGAGTGAGAGAGAAGTAGAAGGATA
>OZ010602.1:61887501-61895001 GCA_963932145.1 Acanthosepion lycidas | reverse complement strand
CTGCTGCAGGGGAAAAAACAATCTTCTGTCTAGTGAGTCATGAATCGAAAGAGACATGATAGCTCAAGCGTGTATCACGTGCGGCACTTAACTGACTGAGGGATCCAGTTTAAAATTGGTAGACGATTCGTGTTCCAAGAAGAAAACAAAAACGTAAAACATACTTCGAAAACCACCTCAGAATGGTATATGAACAGTAAGGTTGAGGCAACGAAATAGCTTTCTCAGTCGCCAGTTCAAAATCCAATTCAACATCTTTTAACAGAAGCGATTGAGTTTGGAACAATTCTGTATAGAACAATGGCTGGAAGGTATGCAAAAGCCCCGTCGAAGGCTTTCGAAAACATTTATTAACATTGCTCGATGCTTCAGGAGCCTTAATTATGCGTTATTTTAGGAGTGGAAAATAATTATGGAAAAGTCACACATGATTGATAAATTTGGAAATAAAAGAATTAATAATATAATACCATCATAGCTATTGTCAAATTCATGTATTAAACAAAATACTTTCTATCTATCTATCTATCTATCTATCTATCTATCTAGATGGTTTATCAAAGCTTTTAAATCAGGTGGTTGAAAGGTCAGTCAAAAGAAACGGAGGACACAAAGTGCCATAAGTTAAAGTCTGGTAAGGTTTCCTTCACCTTGCTTACTGCTGTCAGCAAATTGAGCCATACTATCCACTAAGTTTATAATTGACAAGAAAGCATTTGTATTATTTTCACACCGACAACCAATCACTTGGCGGCAGTTGGTAATTTTCTCTTCTCTGTCTAATGCACCAATCACTTGGCGGCAGTTGGTAATTTTCTCTTCTCTGTCTAATGCCGATAGGTACTTTCGACAAATGAACGTGAGCATCCCACACCCCATATATATATATATATATATATATATATATATATATATATATATATATATATATATATGTTTTAGGATAGTACATCGAAAACATATCAAAATCGCTACACAATTACAGTCATGTTTCGATGCGTATCAAATGCATCTCATCAAGCGATTGAAAATTACTGGCGAGAGAACGATTTATTTAGATTTAAAAGCAAAATACAACCGCTTTTACAAAAAAAACAAAACAAAAAAAAACAGAAAAAGAAAAATGTGGGGTTATAAGGTTTGTGGGTTTTTACTTAGATCAATCAAATATGGCTTACGTTATATTCAAAATAAGCGAATGAGCAAAAATTAAGAAATTATTTTCCATGAATGAGTCATGACCCGGAGATTGGCAGTCAGTGGCATCACAGACGTTAAACAGGAGCGGATGTTAATGGATACATAAATTACACACTAGAAAATGTCATTTCCTAAGAAAAAAATGAGATAGAGTAGAAGTTTAACAAAATGTTAAACAAGTTATATGATTTGTGAGTTTGGTTTGGTTTAGTTTATTTTGTTCATATCAACCTCAGTAGGTTATTTAATGCCGACAACATTTTTAGGATAGATTCGTGTGAATAGAATATGTATTCTTTGGTTTAGATTGGTTTGTATTATTTTGTTTTACGGCATATCAACCTCAATGGGTTATTTAATGCCGACAACATTTTTAGGATAGATTCGTGTGAATAGAATATGTATTCTTTGGTTTAGATTGGTTTGTATTATTTTGTTTTACGGCATATCAACCTCAAGTGGTTATTTAATGCCGACAACATTTTTAGGATAGATTCGTGTGAATAGAATATGTATTCTTTGGTTTAGATTGGTTTGGTTTATTTTGTTTTACGGCATGTCATCCTCAATGGTTATTAAATGCTGACAAAAATTTTTATTGCTGGTAATATTTTGTTTGTCAAAAATCTATTTCTTGTAATATATTTCCTTCCAAATTGTATTGCTGGTAATATTTTTTTCAAAAAAGTATTGCTGGTTATAGTATTTGCCCATAGCTGGGACCCTAACAGGTACTACTACACCGGGTCAGGGTGGACCTGGGAACACCAGCAATTAAGATGTGGTTCCGCGCTCCTCAAAACCTCCTTGCTGCTGGACGTAGTTTAATGTCTTACCCAGGACGGAGATGTAGTTTAATGTCTTTCCCAGGACGGAGATGTAGTTTAACGCCTTACCAAAGGACGGCTTCGTGAGTTTCTGAAGTTACTAAATAAATAGCTTCTTTAAGAAACCTGTAAATAATTTAAACGTCTTGAATTACTTGGTAAATTAATATGCAACTGTTGTCTAAAGATTTTTTATATAAGATGTTAATAACCAATCAATGCAAAATATCAAAAATACCAACCCAATACCAATACATCCGTACAAGATGTTACTAATAATACCAGGAGATTAATACAAACTTATATTAAATCCAAATTAATCTTACAAATAGAAAGATAAGCTATATATGGTACAACACAGTTCAACTAAAATCTAAGAAAAAACATTATCAAATTCCAAGTCTAAGTGAATTGTATGGTAAAAGGTAGACTGTGTTTACAATTTACCGTTAACTCGGATCTTTGGTTTAATAAAGCATTCTTATCAAAGAACCTGATAATTTCAAATTTTTCATGTTAACACAGAAAACAGGGTTCATGCAGCTAAAACTACGTTTTAATGTGTTTCTGTTAAATATGTTACTAAGAGGGTTACTTTTAGGAAAATGTTAATCAATTAGAGGAACTTATGGCCTAACCTAGTACTAACTGATTAAATGGAGGTGTGTACCAAATGATTTTCCGATTTCTATTTCTTTTTTTATTGGACCACTATCATCATATTTTCTAAACTTGATTTCAGCGCATTATTCTTTAGAACTTTATTATATACACCGCTATATTTATCAAACACATCTTTGTCCGATGAGTGGTTGCCAATCCTACGTTCTACAGAAGAAAGTATATGTTGGATTCCACATGAGTCTTTTCAGCTGTAACGTTTGTGGTAAACAATGCCAGTGCCTGAATCATTTAAGGGCAAGACATGTATAGATTAATCAAGTGATAGCAATACTCGAGTTCAAGTTTGTGGCCATTATATATATATATATATATATATATATATATATATATATATATATATATGCATGCTTATAAAAATTTAGATATAAATAAAAATAAATTTCTAAAAGGCAATATGAATAAAGACAAAAGGGAAAGTTTTCTTTACCGATGCGTTTCGTCCTCTTATGGACTTTATCAAGTCAAATGTAAGGATGTTGTTTTACAACATATATTTATAAATAGAAGTACAAATACATTTTCAAAATTTTTAAATTTTACAACCCTCATAAATATTTTTCGAGTTAATTGTCAAAGTCAAGGTAAACTATGGAGGAAACTAATTGATGTAATTTAATGCCTAATAAGGAAATATAGTGAGGAAATTTATGTGAGGAAATATAGTTGTTGATTTTTTTAATGTAATTATTATTTATTGTTTTACTTTATTTGGATAAATTATTAATGTATTTATTTATTTTAAATAATAGAAGCGATTGACTTAACGGTTTTCTTTCTTTCTTATACATAATTTATCAAATACATTAGTCATACATAGAAATGAAACAACGATTCAAAAATATTCTGATCTTGTTTTCTAGCCATATCGAGTTGATCTTGAGATTATTCAAATATGTTCTCTTGCCCATAACTAAGGCTTTCAACACATTTAAATGACGTATTCGCAGTCGACTTCCATGTTGCTATTCCTCTGACCCTGAGATATACACCTGTAGTTGTATGAAGCAAAACAAAATAATCATAACAATTACACGCCTGCTAAAGATTGTGTTTATATGAGAGTTCAGTAAAAATGGCGTATCACGTTTTATGGGCAATTACTTTACCCATGTTTTTCTGATCCGGAAGAGATGGACACTTCGGAAGGTTCAAGGGAAATGGCTTTTCCCATCATAAGCAAACGAAATAATGTGTTCACAACCTCCTGTTTTCCAAATAGGATTAGATGTTTATCCCTTGTTTCCTGTTGGGTTTCCGGTTCCCGCAAAAGTCTACTACAACTCTATACTTCCAAAATCTTAGCCTAAACTCAGAAATTTTATTTATTATATTTTCTCAATAAAAGTAGATAGTTTCGCCTATCGTTCGGTTCACACTTCTCACCTGTCTTTTGAACAGGAGTAGAAGTCTATTCCTGGTTTCCTGTTTAGGATTGCGTTTCCGGTTCCTGCCAAAATCTACTTCATCTCTATATTTCTAATGTCTCCGCCTGAACTCTGAAATGTTATTCGCTAATTAAATCTTGACCTTTTCAAGTCGAGAGTAAGCCGTTATCTTTCCTGTATAGCCCCAAGAACTTAACTTATTGTCCTTTCATACGCTAATACAACAGCATACAGTAAACCTCTACATTGAGTGGATCTTGGGCCTTCTATTAGGTGAACATCAGTATATATAAAAAAAACACTCCATAAAAGGCATATCCTTTTCAAGAACTTTGTTTCGAGTTATCAGCATTCGTTAAATAAGATCATATAAATAATACAATTTTTAATGCGGAAAAGAATAACTAATGAATAATTTTCATAGGCATAGTGCAAGGGGGTGCTGAAAAATTCCTAGCTTGACCAAATTCGTAAAAAATCAGTATTTTGATGTTTGGTCATTGAAAAACTTTTTCTTTTTTAAAGCTTTTCGACCTGAGAACCATTCGCTCGTTATAGATACTGACGGAAATAAAATTGCAGCCAATGGACAGACGATGCACGCTTTTTACCCGGGTGCATCACATATATGATTAGTGGGAGTAGATATTCTGGTGTAAGGTTGGTAACCCGTGCTACGATCAGGTTCAGTGCAATAAAAGGGCCTAGAGCAAAAGGAATGAAATTGAACAGTGAAAATTACATGATATTATTTATCTCACAATTCAACATTAAATACACAAGTTTCTATTAGCATTTCATATAAATACTCTTTGGTCATTAAAATGTTAATTTTGAGGAAGTGGTTTGAGGGGTAACTTTTTCAGCACCACTTCATATATATATTCTACTGTTAAATGGAAATTAATCAGAAAACTCCCTATATCCCCCGTGTTATCTTTGTCTTAACGAAAAATTTGAAATAATTAGATTTAAAAATAAAACCCATCTCTTAAATCAAAGATATGAACTAACAGTTAACTGTAAACACCGTTATAAAATTAACTTATTATAGGGGTTGTAATACTTTCAATGATAATGATATGTCATTGTAAATTTAATAGGTTATTAGTTTTATTACCTGATGGTCCCCCTGCTGATATGTGTGTGTGTTGGTATACGTATACTGTGTTGTTCATGTCGGTATGTGTGTGTATGTATCTGTGTGTGTTTTTGTACTGCTGGATGTGTATATATGTATATATATGTAAGTAGTTTTTTTATATATATATTAAAAGTAAGTAGATAAAAAAGAGAACAGGAGAGGAGGATAAAATATATGTATATATAGGTATATATATGTCCAGATGTATTGTGTATTTATAATTCTATTTACGTACATATTTCTATTTACGTACATATTTCTATTTACGTATACTTCTGTATCTATGAATTTGTCTATGTATGTATGTAGGGATACATGAATATATGTGTATGCATGTATGTGTATATATGTCTATGTATGTATATGTATGTATGCATATAGTTGAGTATGTATGTGTTTATGTGTATGGGCGTATATATATACTTGTAATTATAGGTATGTATATGTATATATATGTATATATATGTGTGTGTGTATATGTTTGTGTGTGTGTAGACACCTATCATATGTGAGCTTGTTTATGTGTAGGTATGTAAAATTTGGTTTGTATCTACAGGCGCGTGTGTATATGTATGTGTGTATACATGTATATGTATATATTGTATTTGTATGTATGTGTATATGAATATATGTATATGTGTATATATATATATATATATGTATATGTATGTATATATATATACGCTTGGATGAGTGCGTACTTACATCTGTGTATATGTGGATGTGTTGATATGGGTATTTATGCATGTTTATATATTTGTATATGTGAATGTATGTTCGGATTTCTTCGTATATGTATTAGGTTGGTGCAAAAATAATGACGTAATAATGTCGTTTTTTGACGTTAAAAAATACGTCAAAAAACGACATTATTACGTCATTATTTTTGCACCAACCAAATATATTAGGTTGGTGCAAAAATAATGTCGGTTTTGACGTTAAAAATACATCAAAAACCGACATTATTTTTGCACCAACCTAATATATATGTATATCTTAGTATCTTGAAATGTATCATCAATACTAGCTAAAATTTACTTTAGTTTAATAAGGGTTTGTTAATTGCTTATAGACTTAATCAACAATTGTGTCTTGTTACATTTTAAAATTATTATGGACTCTACTGTAATTTATCGTCAATAGGTTAATATTGTTAGAATATGTGTAGATTTATGTATGTATATACCTATTTTTGTGTGTGTATATATATATATATATATATATATATATATATATATATATATATATATAGTATATATATATATATGTGTATGTGTATATATGTATATATATGTGTATGTTTAAGTCTCCGTTTTTTTGTTTTTTTTATATACGAGGTCATTCAATAAATAAGGTGAATTTTTCGGTACAAGGACTTCTAATACAGATAGAAGCTTACTTTTTTTTTAATTTTTCAACGTAGTCTCCCAACACTGTCACACACTTTTCCCATCTGTGCACATGCTTCCGTATTCCCTCAGTGTAAAAATCTTTGGACTGATGTCTCAGCCAGTCGCTCACAACACTTTTGGCTTCATCGTCACTTTTAAACTTCGTGCCTCTCGTGAACGCTTTCAAGGGACCAAACAGGTGAAAGTCACAAGGGGCATGGTCTGGGCTGTAAGGGGGATGAGGGAGCAGTTCCCATCCCAGCTGGTTGATGGTCTTCACCGTTTGGGCTGCTGTGTGAGGCCTTGCGTTGTCATGATGCAAGATGACTCCTTCTAACTGATGACCCCTGCGTTTGTTATTTATGTCTTTTTTGACCTGCCTCAGCAGTTCACAGTGGTTGGCACTGTTCACAGTGCTTCCTTTCTCAAGGAATGAAATGGTGATTGGGCCTTGCATATCCCAAAAAACGGTGAGCATCACCTTCCTCGTGGACCGCTGGGACTTGAACTTCTTCGCTGGAGAGCCTACGTGCTTCCACTCCATGGACTGCCGTTTGGACTCAGGCTCATAGTGCCAAACCCATGTCTCGTCACATGTGACCACCATCTTCAGAAACTCATCACCATTCTTCTCATAGCGGGAGAGACACTGCTGGGACAACTCGACCCTCCTCTGTTTGTGCTCTGCCGTAAGCATCTTTGGCACCCACTGGCAGCTGACCTTCGAGTAGCCAAGGTCATCATGGACAATTTTGTGTGCTGTCCCAACAGATACTATCAAAGTCCTTGCAATGTCATCCACTGTCACCCTTCTGTCAGACTGAATGAGGTCATTGACTGATTCGACCACCTCAGGGGACCTCACTTCT
>OZ010602.1:61837501-61882501 GCA_963932145.1 Acanthosepion lycidas | reverse complement strand
CTTCTCTGCTATGCTTCTATGCACTGTTGGAAGGATTTTTCTTGGATGCCAATCAGATCCGTCGTTACGACACGCTTGATGGCTTCTATGACTTTAAAATGGGTCCCCTTGACGATTCTCTTGATCTTAGGGAAAAAGAAATAAGTAACACGGAATAAGATCAGTTGAATAGGGCGGGGTGGGGGGCTGTTCTAGTCTGGCGATGTTTTTCTCGGACAGAAACTGTTGGACGATCAAGTTGTGAGCAGGTAAATTGTCGTGGTGAATCAGCCATGATTTGTTCAGCCACAAAAGCATTTGAAAAAATGCAATGGTTGCAGAAAGCTAAGATGACAGTTGTATATCCCCAAGATATCATGTTAGATGATAAAAAATCCGCTTATTCCTCTTTCGCCTCACACAGCACAGCCAGTTCCGTTATTTTTTAGACAAACCTCGTAAAAATAATGAAAAACCAAAGTGACCTACTCTTTTTGTACCGGTAGTACACCTGAACTGAAGATGGCCATAGAATCGGTCGAAACGCTGCAGGAACAACAGACAAAATATATTTGAGCTGAATTTCCCTGTTTAATATGTCCCCCTGCAATCTACTACTTAAGGGAGACTGGCTAAAATAAAAAAACACAAAAAAACAAAAAAAAAAAAAAATTCGAAGAAACGTAATATTCGATTATTATCCCTTTTTTCGAATGGTCAACTGTTCAATCCGCGCCCCTATCTCAAAACTCCAACCGCAAATTCCAATAAGCTTAGTGGTTTTTGAATGGACAAGTCACGATGCTATGGTCAGATAATTTTAACAATAGCGTATGACGAAACATGCTACTAGACAAATAGGTCGGCATTTACCTTATACAGAAAAAGGGCTCGACTATTCATCACAGCATTTTTTCTTTCATTTATTTACTTGATAGGAGGTTATAAAAACATTTGGCACTCACCTTTTCTACAGTTTATTGATCGCCATATCTAACGAGTCGGTAACTGACCGGAAAGAAGTTGGTTTGACAGGCGCCAACAAGTCGCCAGTCACACCTCTGTCTTTTAACTAAAACATTGGGTTGGTACTTAAAACCAAAGTGTAGGAGTTTGAGAAGAATAAAGTATATTTTGTTATGCAAATTTTGATGGAACTACAATGAAGAGGGGATAGTTTCAAAACGGCAACTTCAGCCGCGCCCATCTTTTTCCGACCATTTTGGATCCAGTAAGATTTTTATAATTTTTTATTTATTTATTTTATTTATTTATTTTACGAAGAAAGCAAAATATGCAACTTTTAATAACCGGTTTCGACATCAGTTGGCATATTAAATATTTCTAAATCGTGGGTATTACAGATTTTACAAGTGAGCGATCGGAAGGGAAGACCTTTTTTGTTTCGTAATTTAAAATTCTCGATTTCTATTTCTTCCTGAAATAAACAGGCGGAGATAGTTTTCGCACGACAGCACCAGTGAGGATATCTCAGAATTTATGAATCCAAAAACACGTTATGTCATATATCTTGGCAAACAAACAAACTTTTCTTTTATTTTAATTGTAAATAATCATGTTGGAACGAAATTATTACATATAATCATATAAGTAGATAATTATTCTTACAAGATTAACATGTCCACAAAGATTATTAATCTCGGTTAATCTTTTGTCATACTTATTTTTAACACAACAATTACAAATGGAATATAAGACAATGTACAAAAATATATCTACGAAGTAGGTACTGAAAAGTTCTCATCCCAACCACTTCATAAAATGAGCATCTCCTGTTTGTTCATTGAAATACTGATTTTGGAATCGGGAACTTTTCAGTGTCGGAATATGTTTTAACTGTCAATTCTTTAGAGAAGATCAACTCTTCAACAATGAATTGAGTGATCATGGCCTACAGATGGCTTTGCAAATCAGCCTCGTTTCCAGGTACCTTTTTACATATGTGACGCGCATAAGCCTTTTGAAGAGTGTTGAAAGCGACTTTCTCCCTGTGTACTCTTATTTGCCGCATCAGCTCGGCGTAAGACCTTCAAATGTTACCAGAAAATTGACATAAGTACACTACAGGTCTGTCAGGCAGGACATTAGACTGCCAATTTTACTAGCAAATCCGGTACGAGATAGAACAATTTTCCCGCAGATGTTACATATAAGCACAAACGGAATATCTTCTGGGATCGAGTCCGCATCACCTTTCCTAAAAGCGCTTTTCAACTTTTTTAACTTAAATGCTCAACGCTTTTGACCTCATATATATATATATATATATATATATATATATATATATATATACATTGGGTTTAGTAATTTTTAAATGCATTGTTTTCTACTTGTATTATATTCAGGTCCAGTCGAGGTTTTTTTTTAAATATTGTATTATGTTTCCGAATTTCATTATTTAAATCCTGGATTTCATTTTTGGCTGATGTTATTTTTGTTGTTATTCATTATACTAAACCCAAAATATATGTATTAAATTACATGGATACTACAATATCTATCTATCTATCTATCTATCTATCTATCTATCTATCTATCTATCTATCTATCTATCTATCTATCTATCTATAAGATGCGATAGATAAATTGTCGTCTAAATTACGCAAAAATTAAAATAACACTGACATCTCATTTTAACAGATATATTTCCCAAAATTACGCAATAAAATCTTGAAATATTAAAGCGTATATTTATTCAACCACGGTCTCCAAACGACTTCGGGATCTTCTATATCTCTTCTGGACGGCCTCCTTGCTTAAGTTGATGAATGCTGCCATAATCCTTGCTTTCAGTTCATCTTTGGTGTTACAAGGAGTTTTGTTAGTCTCTCTCTCAACTGCGCCCGACACATAATAATCAAGAGGGTTGCAGTTTGGGGAGTTAGGTGGCCAGATGTAATGGGTGATGTGGTCGCAGAAATTGTCTGACAGCCATGACTCGATTCTCTTGCTTATGTAGCATGGTGCAGAATCCTGTTGCCAGACAGAGGGTCTTCCAGCAGCCATCCTCTTGACTCATAGCATCACCACCTTCTCAAGGCTCTTGATGTAAGCCTCCGTGTTGAGTCTGAGGCCCTCACCAAAAGTTCGGGAGTTCATTTCTTATCAGAGAACTATCAGAGTGAGTTTTCCGAGATGCCGTACCTTCGTAATCACAATTAGACTCCTCCAACTCTTTCCGAATCCTCTTCACTTTCCTCACATTGACACCCAAACACTCTCCAATGTTCGTATTGGAGTTTTCGGCGCGAATGCCAAGTAGAACAGTATGCCGTTTCCAAATTTCTGGCGAGGTGAATTGCATCATGACGGTCTTTTTTCTCACAGATGATGTCCAACTGTCCTTGCTATACTGTGTAGTCGACAAAATTAAAACAAAAAAACAACGCGCATGCGCGAAATTAAAAATATAAAACGGCGACAATTTATCCATCGCTATCTATCTATCTATCTATCTATCTATCTATCTATCTAATCTAATCTAATCTAATCTATCTATCTATCTATCTATCTATCTATCTATCTATCTATTTATCAGACATTAAATAAAGAAACTGTTTCTTTAATCCCAATCACAGAACCCGTGCACAATTTACGTTGGATAAATTGACCAATGGGCAAGCAAAAACAATCCTTAAAAATCTTAAACTGCTTGCATCTTCAGTTTCATTGCTACTCTTATCGCACAGCCTGATAAAATTTATTATTAAAATATATGCAGTTGGTTGGTTTGAAATTAATAGATATTTTTTTTTAACATGTTGCCACAATTTTTGACAAGAAAGCCAACCAATACATTAATTTGAAACTCTTGTTGAATAAAACAGCAGGCAAATTTTTCGTGAGCCTAAATGAATTTTATGTGGAATAATAACTGTCACATGTATATATAGTCTGTGTCACACGTTATTACAAAATTCATCGATGTCTAAAATAAATACTGAGTATTTCTTTGCTGAATGATATTAAGATCTATCTGCGTAGTTAGTATAAAATTCACACCGTCCTAGACAGTAGGATAGGTCGATTTTGGAAACCTGATATTTGCACTCAGGGTGAAAGTTGGGGTTTAACATGACAAATAATAAAACAAAATATTCTTTTCCAAATCGTTACTGTTTGTTGAGGAAACGAGTTTAAAGATTTACGTTTCGGTTCAAAAACTGGAGCGTTGGAATTTTCAGTGAAAGCCTTATAGCACAGCATTATAATATATGTAAATGGAATATATACAGTTAGTTGGTTTGAAATTAAAAGGGATAATAAATTACATAACCAACAACTGTATATCATCAACATGATCCAGAGAAAAATAACTGTATATGTTAAGCATGATCCAGAGAATAAAGCAACAGACTATCGAAATTTTACAAATACAGAATGTTGCATTAAAAAATTTGAATGTTGAAGTCAGATGAAGTGGAGGCGAGGGGAGAGGCTATTAAAACAATTGTAAGGAAACATTTATTCATAATTAATTAGTTATGTCATTTTACAAGACTAATTTTAAAATATCATTCAAATTTCATCACAAAAATATAACCAAATAACTGAATGGGTAAAATTTTCAATAAAAATATGTTTTGTTTCAGAAGTAGCGATCCGCTAAAGAAAAGATTAAAAAAAAAAAATAGATTTATCAACTCTAAAGCGACATACTCGTTAAATTTGATTAACCGCTTAAAAAATAGAATTTGAGAACCTGCACTTGCAGGAGATTTTTCAAATAAAGAACTGCAAGTGATTCTAATGAATTGAACGACAGTAGAGTTAACGAATTTATCTGCACATTCGCAAGATGTGGAAAGAGCAGTTAAATTAACTATTAAAATTGTATGAAATGACAAAAGTACGCAGGTGTAGGCTTTAAGAAAGCTTTATCCAACAAAGAATACATGGTTCGCGTGTAGTGTCCTTTTATAGTCCCAGTAAACAGAAATAGCTCTCTCAAAGAGGAGAGTAACAAAACAAGGTGGGGGACACTCTTGATTATTCATAACATTGTATATGGAGAAAAAGCATTAATTTTTCCAGTCAATGTATCTAATACAAAAGAAAATATCAACTTCATTTGGATTTATTCTTGAAATAGTAAAACTTTGAAGTCAGTTTGTAAGCAAAAACATGAGAAAATTTGGTATTTCTGTACATTTTTTCAGAAGATTTTAAAATTAAATTCTCAAACATTGATAAAATTTATGAACCTAATTTTTGGTATCAGTACTTGTCTCACCAACCCTCAGTTTTCTCAACGAGTGCAATGTTGATTTTCTAAAGAAAGTGAAAAATCAACCTTCCCTAGTTGCACACAATCGGCAGTTATTTGGATGAAATATTCTGAAATTGGAAGTTTGAAATTAATAGTCAACTTTCGAGTTTAAAGCTTTAAAATGCGTGGTAAATCTGATTTGATGGGTAAAGAGAAATTTTTAACAATATCAGAGGTGGAAAAAAAGGTTAAACGTTGAAAATTTCAAAATTGATCGACAGGTACTATCGAACTGTGAAGAAGTTCTTTGCAAATCCAGGACAAACCCGATGCTCGTTTGATAAATGCAAGCATGAAGAAACTATTTTACCGATCAAGAAAGAGGTTATAAAAATCAGTCTTTTTTCAAACTATGATATTTTTAGGGAATGCGGTAGTGAAAAGAGTCTTAAATCAACTCTGTTTTCAACTGTTCACCGACAAATTACTTTAGACCCGTGTTTCTCAAAATCCCACTATAAACAGCCACTTTCTAAGTTAACTGGTTAAAATGTAAAAAATATCAAGAATCTATCGACCTTTCAAACCTTAAAAGACATGAAGTTAATTACAATTGCAAACCACTAATGTTTCATCCAGTGGGGGATGGGTAAAATAGGCGATTTCAATAAGATTGATAGTAAACTGATTAATTGTTTTTACTAACTAATCAACTAACGGAAAGTTCATGATTAACTCTCTCCCCATCTTGTTACTCGCGTTTCAGTTGCATTCCATTCCCGCTGGCTACATTTCATTCATTGTGTCGCGTTGATTATTAGTACAACCGTTTTTCTCAAGACAAGCGATGTTTGTATAAAGACTTGTATTTAAAAAAATTTTATATTTGTTGCAATTTTTAAACATATTTTTTTAAATTTAATTTTTTTATAACTTAAAGAAGACAGATATCCTGTCGGAACATTGTTAAACACTGTATCTCAGGGCTGATGTTTACTACCCCTCCGAGCCCTGCCCTACCAGAGGGGACCTCGTGCAGTGATTTGTGAGCCTCGCTATCTTAGAAAAATTTGCTTTTTTCTACCTACATTTGTATATGTTACAAATTAAACTAAGCACAACTGAGTATTATCACAAATCTTAAGGTACACATTCTGAAAAATATTCAGAATCCACTGAACTTTCATCTTTTAAAACTTATGAAGATAATTACATATATTATGAAATGGACAAAGTCCGATAATTATAATTATAAGTTCTTTCTCCATTTCATAATGTATGACGTAATTTGTTTACATTTCGATACGCATCGAGTAGATATGAATGTACGAGTGAAAATCATGGAGAATTGTAGTTTAAAAACAGTAAAATCGACCTTGCTAAACGAAACACTCCTCTCTGACTTAATCGGTAAAAGCACGTCAGGCTATACGACAGTTCCGTATAGGATTCCTATCGGAGGACGCATATTTTCTATGAGAATTTCTCGGACATTCAGGCCGGTAAATGTTAATACTGTTTATTATAAACAGAGCATTTACATAAATTTTTGTATCTATAAAAAGAACGTATAAACATAAAAAATGTCTTAAAATAATTACATATGCAAATTACTAACGTCAGACATCGGGGAGGGGATAAACAAAATGACGGGTGAATTCCATATGATTTATAGTAAACTGCTTGATTAATTGTTTTCACTAACTAATCAACTAACGGAAATTTCAAGATTAACGCTATCCCCATCTTGTTACTCGCGTTTCAGTAGCATTCTTTTCACGCTGGCTGCATTTCATTCGTTTTGTCGCATTGATTACCAGTACAACCGTTTTTCTCAAGACAAGCGTTATTTGTAAAAATCTTGTATATTTAAAATATTCTTTATATTTGTATATTGTCGGAATATTGTTAAACATTGTTCAACTTTTTCTTTTCTCAAATCGCACTCTTCTCTAACTATCGCAAAATATTGAAAGATTTACGTCAAGCAGTTTGTTTAAAAATAATATTTAAACAATATGATAAATATTAATAATAATTAAACCACCTACAAAAAAAAAATCTAATCAAATAAATTAAAAAAACACACCAAAACATTCGAATCTGACTGTGCAACGAGTATTATTTTAAACCCGTTCAGAAAATATCTAAACTGTCTTCTGTATGCACCACTTTTTAACATCAGTGATTAAAATGGTTTTGAGTGTGTGGTAATGGCCACACTTCTTAGAAATTTGTGTCTGGCGCTACAGAATCACAAATAAAGAACTGTATCAAATAACAGAAACCGCATTAGTGAAAAGAAAACTAATGAATATTTATATAAAAGGGTTTCAAAGACAGTCGTTGGAAGAAGGGATTGGTTTGCTTCCCCAATCATTAACTGATAGAAAACTTGTGGAGCATTTTGAGGAGGAAGTTTCCTATTTCTGGACGGCAATTTCCGATGAGAATTGAATTTACAATGAATTTGGAATACTATTCTGGATGAAAAAAATACATTTCGCAAAACTAATCAATGGACATCTATTTTCCATTATCCAACTCTTTTCGAATCCTCTATATTGTCATCAGATTCACGCTAAAATACTTTGAAATGTTCGTATTGGAGCTTTCGGCGCGAATGGCAAGCAGCACAGTGTGCCGTTTCCAAATTTCTGGCGCAGTGAATTGCGTCATGGTGGTCTTTTTTCAAAGACGGTGCCTAACTGAGCCTTCTATACTGTGCAGCCGACAAAATCAAAAACAAACAACGCGCATGCGCGAAATTAAACATATAAAATGGCCACAATTCATCCATTCATATATATATATATATATATATATATATATATATATATATATATATATAATCACATTATCATATAGATTGTGACCTTTTAGCTTTGTTAACATAAGGAAAATTTTAAATATTCATATGAATATAAAAAAATCAAGATTAAAACTTTCTTGTACATTCTTTTATTGAGTCCATATGTTGAATTAAATGAAATATGACCCCAATGAATATCAAGACACTTACAAATTGATTTATGGAGTTTATCTTTTTACAGACTAGCTTGAAAATCCATAACACTGCACTGAAAGCAGAAAGACTAAAACAAACGCCCAAACTATCGCGATATTTTAAAGTGAAAGGAAGATTGTGTAGATTTCAACTGTCCGGGTATTTTTTCACACCGTGACTTTATTAAAACTCATTAAAAGATTTTTTTAATAGATGTTCTATGAAGCAAATCGAATAATTTCGATTTTTTTTCATAAACTTTTCATATTTGATAAAATATATACATTGGTGTTTACTCAGATTAGTCTAGCACACGGACATCATTGTAGCGTACCCTGTAAGAATCAATTTCACAACAGTAATTGTCTGCTTGAAGAGCTTCATATCTATTGCTCTTAGTACGGCACATCACGACTATTTTTAGTTTACCATTACTGGCACACGAAAAACATACAACTGCTAACTGGTACTTCACAACTTTTTAAAACTTCTCTGGCAAATAAGAGATGTTTACAAGCTTTTCATTTTTTTTACTTCGTGATCTGCTGATATCATCAATTACAATCAGGCAAATTTTCTTCTTACGGCGTCTCCGATATGATGTTTAAGTCGCTTGGACGAAACAGAATTTGTCGAGACTTGGATCCGGTGTTTTACAGCCCAAGCTAGGACTAAAATTTCAATGACAACCAAGAAAACGGGGGAGAAAAATGAAATAACAGACCCCAGATTTTAAAGCTATGATGGATATTTCTGTTATGGCATACTCCAAACAATTGGAGGGCACCCCGAGGCGGTGTAATGGTTAGCAAGCTTGTCTCGCTAGCACATTTACGAATGAGTAGTGAGTTCGATTCTCACTGGGTGCCCCATACTTTCGGCCTTGTGCCACATCTAAGCTACGCTTGGAAAATCGCTACTCCAAACAATTGGAGAAAGTTGACTACAGGTCACGTGTCATAGAACAACACAATACAGCACTTCTCTTTGCTTATGGTGACTAGATGTGGTCTTCTGGTTTAGAGTGGGTGATCGATTTGAATTCCAAAGTCTGAAATAAATGGTAATAATAAATAATTATTCGTAATACTCATTGGGATTCCATTATTAGCAACTGGAGGTTTTCGCCAAAGATTAACTAACAGCAAATCACTTCACTATTTGATAAATTTCAAATAAGTGAAGTTTACTGGGCGATTCTGAAGTGGACAGTTTCGTTGGGATTTAGAATTGGACCTCAACCAGAAAAACGAGTTTGGGCGATGGCCTAATGATTACACTATTAAGGGTAACTGTTTAATCTTTTGAATAACAAGATTTGTGAAATAGGTAAATGTATTACAAATGCAGCGGAGATCAACATTAAATGGACATAGTAAACTCATTAACAAGCCAGAACGATAGAAAGATGGAAAGAGAAAGTACGATATAAAATAATAGGGAGAAAGAAGATTATTGTGCCGGGAGTGGGGAGATAAAAAGAGGAAGAAGAAAAGGAAAGGTAGAAACATGAAAAGAGATGAAGAAGAAAGACTAGAAGTTAATTACAGAGACCGTGAGGAATAGTATAAGATGAAGGGGAGGAAAATGAAATTGAGAAATTATGCGAAAGGGAAGGTCAAAGGGCCAGAGAAAAGGTTAGGAGTCGTGACAGCAGAGGAAAAACAAAAAGAAAAGAAAAAGAATACAAGGAAAAGGAGAAAGGAAAGGGGGATGAAATGAGAAGGAGTAAGGATGGAGAGACGGGAGGTGTAACAAAAAGAAAAAAAAAAAGAAAAGAAAAGAAAAGAAGTACATGATACATTAAGAGAGAAGGAGAACCAGAGAAGTATGCGAGGAAGATCGAAATAATATATATAAAAGTAAGAGAAAAAGATAGGAAGAAATAGAAAAAAAAAATAGAGACAAAAATAGAGAGGAGGTCAAAGATGACAGAATAGGGTGTTATGGAAAATGTGGTTGTGACAAATTCCTTCAAAATGTGCATATTGAAAATAATGATTTGAATATGTGCAAAGCATCAAAGACTGTAAACCATGTATCCATACGCCACTGTTTTTCTTTCGTTCTTGCTTTTTTTTTTCTATCTTTGAGTTTGGACAGTAGAAAGATCACCATAAGGACCCCGAGGCGCCTGTCACATTGTTCGTATTGTTTGGTGCTGAGACTGAATGACGGAAGATGACAGTAGCGCGCATGTCATTTAAATAAATTTTAACGAATAAAACAATCGTTAAGGCGTTCGACGTTAACTCTAAAATTACATGTACGCGCGTTTTTTGCTTTCCACTCCTCTTTTTTTTTCCTTGCTGTTTTGTTCGTGAAATATCTGAACGGAAGTCTATCTGAAACTTTAATGTAAAATAAATAAATAAAATGCGACATGCATAAAAAACAACTAGAAAATAATTTTATTCAAAACAAAAAAACAAAAAAAAAAAAAAACAAAAAAGAAAGAAAAGTAAAAAATTCTGAAGCCGAATTCCTTCTTCGTAGATTCACATTACGTTTTTCTTTTTCTATTTCTCTCTTGTACTTGCTTTTCTTTTTTTCAATTGTATAGAATAAAATCATATAAGCGATACACCCAGCGCCTTGATAATGTAGGATGCAGTATTATGAGCTCCTGAATTGACTTATAAACATTGGACGACATAATATCTTCGTAAAGGCGACACTCTATTCTCGTTAACACACGAAACTGCATTTTATTGATTCATGTATTCCAGAAATTGTCGCCAGTTAGACACTAGGCTTTTCAGCCAGTGGAACTGTAGTCTACAGAAAGTGTCTGCTGGTCCGTATGAAACATTCAGGAACTTTCTTATTGCTTTTCTCAAAGCGTTAATTAATCGACAGTCATCCAATAATCATGCTTGTTGCTTGCTTGCTTGCTTGCTTCCTTCCTTCCTTCTCGCGTTCGAATGTTACGCTTGCAGTAATAACAAAAAAAAAAAAATTCTGCTTGTTCGTATTTAAATACAATATGCTATCTGAATTTAATTGGGGACCAAAAAAATATACATGTAAAAAAAAAAAAAAAAGAAAAAAAAAGAACCTTGTTGTGATTCGAAACTCAGATAGCCAAAAAGAAATAACAACCACGCCAGCGTTACACTCTTCGGAATCCCTGGTGTACCTATTGATTTCGCTGCTTGGTATTATCGTAAAATTTGCCGCTCCTTTAAATAAAAGAAAAAAATTCCAAACTAGGTAACATTGACTTCATTACAACAAAATGTTACTTCATAAAACTTTCTGCGTGGGTGGTGGGGGTAAAGTGCCAATCCTATCCTCTCTAGGGTCCCCATGTAGGTGAAATTAATTTGAAGTAACGAATTAAAAAAAAAAATGTTGGTAATTATTTGAATGAGTCATTTATGTTTCGTTTTCCCCCAAAATAATATTGATGCCTTAAAATTATTTAAAAAAGTATAAATGTAACATTTTCATTTAATTTTAATTATATTTTACAAGCACAGACATTTTCGACAAAAAGAAGATGTGTATTGATGACGTGTATTGATGACATTAGGTTAATTTTAATAGAGTGCGTAAGTTACCTAACGGGTTTGTTTAAATGGGTGGCAGAACAGGGATTAGGAGAGACAGAAAAAAAACAAAATTTACTAAGAGCTACAAAAGAAAGGAAATTGTGGAGAGCCATGATCGCCCACCTCCTACAGAGATACGTCATAAGAAGAAGAAACAGAATGAGCTTGTGTAAATGGTTGACAGAACAGGGATTAGGAGAGATACCCAAAAGACTAAATTTACTAAGCGCTACAAAGCACAGGAAGTTGTGGAGAGCCATGATCTCCCATGTCCTGTTAGGACACGCCACACACAAGAAAAAACAAGATGAGCTTGTGTAAATGATTGGCAGAAAATGGATTAAGAGAGGTAACAAAAAGTCAAAATTTACTAATAGCTAGAAAGAACAGGAAATTGTGGAGAGCCATGATCTTCCACGCCCTGTTAGGACACGTCACAGACGAGAAAATCAGAATAGGCTTGTGTAAATGGTTAGCAAAGCAGGGATTAGGAGAGACAGCAAAAACAAAATTTACTAAGAGCTACAAAGGAGAAGAAATGGTGGAGAGCCATGGTCGCCCACGTCCTGTTAGGACACGTCACAGACGAGAAAATCAGAATAGGCTTGTGTAAATGGTTAGCAAAGCAGGGATTAGGAGAGACAGCAAAAAACAAAATTTACTAAGAGCTACAAAGCACAGGAAATTGTGGAGAGCCATGATCGCTAACGTTCTGAAAAGGAATGGCCCATAGAAAAAGAAAAAGAATTTTTGCGTCATGAGGTTTTTTTTTTTAATTTAAGCTTAAAAGGAGATTTTTTTTTAACACTGAAGAGTTATCTAACAAGAAAGTAGTTTTACTAATTCTATCATTATTCCTTTATTGAACGATTTGTGATTCAGGCTAGGGAATACCAGTGGTGGTATTTAATATCAATAAGGAACCTTTGCTGTAAGATAATTTGATCTGTGATGATCTCGATATATACTAGACTTATACCTGATAATACCCAAACACTCCGTATCACACTAGACCATCAGAGAAGACAAGTGAATCAGCGGGTTCACCTGGAAGCCATCAGGTGCAGACTCGCGCATTGCAAGATATCAGAGACTGCTCACACATGTAAACAGGTGGGTAACCCAGCTGCGCTTAGAATGTACAGACGCAGGACAACAGGAAGATATACGCGCATGCCAGCCGAGAGGGAAAAGACAGAGAATTGCCCATATCCTTTCGAGAAGAAGAATCCACGTTCGGAGAAAACACTCAAGGACACGCTCTCAATCACAAATATTCATTGAAAATGTCAGGATGTGAATAAACAATCATTTTATATGTGAGAAATTTATTCGCGTTTTCTTGTTGGTCTGCAACGTTTACCATTACAAGTTAAGAAATAAACAAAGTGTACCCTATATAAAATATTTTATTTTTATCGTAAATCAATTTTTATTTTTCATCTCTGAATGCAATATTCCCAGAAATAATGAAATTAACTATTTGTTTAAAAATGATGAATGAAGCGGCGACAGATTTTAAACTTTAAAACGACGATTGCCTTCTTGTTAAAATGTAACAAAAATTCGGAGAACATGATAAATATAGGCTTCGTATTTTTAAATGAATTTAACGAATCAATATTATTAAAAATCAGAAGTGTAATTGACGAATTAAAATAATTAAAAAGATTAAAAATCAAAATGATAAAATTGTATTTCCAAATTAATTTCATCTTATAAGTAAGATATGTCATTTGTCAGATTGTGAATTTCAAAGGGCACAGCTGTTGCAGTTTTTTTTGGATATATTTGTATACTAGTGAGCTAGCCAAAATGAGCCAAATTCATTGGCTCATTTTGACTAGCTCACTGAAGTAATCTTAACCATGTTTGCCGTAGTCTCTGAATATGGAATCCAGTGAAGTCCGTAATGTGTTCAATATCAGGGTTTGGCAGTGAAGATTCAGAGAAAGTAGCGGCTGTTAAGTAATTCTTTAAGACTTCGATATCAGGTTGGCAGTGACGATATTTTGGGAGAAGAAACAAAATGGCTGCCTTTATACACGTCGGATTGAATATTTTGAGCTTTCTGATTGGTTAATCCTTCTATTGGTGAACTATAAAATGAGTCAGCTCATTACTTCACAAAAACTGAGCTAGCCAAATTCATTAGTAATCTTCTTTTCAAAATAGATGTTTCTTTAAAATTTAATTTTTTATATATATATAGGAAAAGGAATATACAAATCCTACACACACACACATATATATTATTAGGTTGGTGCAAAAATAATGACGTAATAATGTCGTTTTTTGACGTATTTTTTAACGTCAAAAAACGACATTATTACGTCATTATTTTTGCACCAACCTAATAATAAATATACATATACATACGTTTGTAGAGCAACTTAGTTTCATGGCTGTCCCAAGTCATCAGACACAAACTTGTGAATGAAATACTTATTACGGTTGTTCTTTTTAAAAGCCTGACGACTTGGGAAAATCATGAAACTTTAATTTGCACTAGAAACGTAGGTATATGAATATTTATTAATATATATTTCTTAGCTTTGTCTAACTACATTGAGCACTGTTTTGTTTATAACTTAAATAAATGTTTATTCACTTCTCTGTTTATGTACGCTAACGCATGTTTATACAGTTGCTAATATTTAATTATTTGGTTTATATCCACACTTTATATATATATATATATATATATATATATATATGTATACATGCATGTGTGTGCGTGAGAGAGATAAAGAGAGAAAGAGAAAAATATGATATATAAACTATATATCAGGCAATGGAAGGTAATTGAATGACAAAATGGAAACAATTCCTTGTAACGCGTTTCTTCCTTTAGAAAGACTAAAATAATGTTTTTATTGATGGAATTGTATGGAAGTAGGAGGTGAAGGGGAATATATGAACAAAAATACGTTATAATTATACACCGAGAGGAACACTGAGGCTGTAGAGACAGAAAGTTTTGAATTTAAAATTTCTAGCGTCAGATGTGTCTTTGACAGACACTTCTGAATGAAGTCGGTCAGGCTGTACATCCTTCTCCTACCTACATATAGTTCCATCGATAAGAAAATTATTTTAGTCTGGTGAACTCCTTGAAGAAACATGTTACATAGAATTTGTTTCCATTTTGTAATTCATGTGTGTGTGTCTGTGTGTTCGTACGAGGGCTTAAAAAAACCTTAACTTTAATTATTTAAAAGTTATTCGGTTATAAACTTGAAAATTGGATATTCATTTGCCACTTAAGTGAATTCCCTAGTCTCGAAATATTTTCCATTTTTGGTACTCTACAGAGAGGATTTTGTCTAATTTTAAATTTTGATTTAAGTCAGCAAAACGTTTCCCTTTTTGGTCATATTTCGTATAAAGGAACAAAAGTTCCATGGCGCAAATTCGGATAAATATTGTCGCCTGTTATGTTGGTTTAGGCCCCAAAACTGCTGGACGCTCAAACATGTGGGGTGGAGGAATAGTCTTGATAACGGATTCAGTCAGTCTTACTCCATATCCAGGGTTTTATTTTCTATAAAGATCTCAGTCTTCTCAGCATCCATCCAGAATAAAACTGCTGACAAATTCCTTGTGCATGATCCCATTCAGATGAGAAAAATCGACATGGTTCGGGTATTCGCCTACCCTTCACGGGTTTTGACGAATTTGGCGTTTTCTATTGGTATGGTGCTTGCTCTATTTCTGGATCGTAACTGTGGCAGCAAGAATCATTCCTGGCCCCAAATCTGGAAAACTTAAAATTTTTTCGTGTCTTTACAAGTTTTAGTAGCAGTTTGTTCCAAAATAGATTTCACACACATTCTTTTTATTCAGTTGTCAAGAAAATCGTCAAAATATGCTTACAAACATCAACAGAAAACAAAACAGTTAACCTGGAAAGAAGTTAAATGGCATCTCCCGCAAAACAGCATTGTGACAATTAGCAAACGTACAAATAAGTCGAATTCACCTGCAAGATTCGAAGTCCATTTTATGGTGAAGGATGCCACTGGAAAGTAACTTTGTCGAGTATGGTTAAAAAGTTTAAATTGTATAGAAAACACTTTTAAAGACAATTTCTGTTATTCTCATGTTAGCAATTTGCTTTTTACACTATTTAAATCGTTCGGACAGTTGTCCTCATCTTTATTGTCATATTCACCAAGGACACGTGGTCCAGTGGAATAAAGTATTCGTTGAGTAATCCAAAAAGGTGACATGATCCAAAGAGTTGTGAGTTCAATACCTAGCCACAGCAGAGTGAACAAAATCTTGGAGATCTGAGTGGGCTAACGAGATTTAACTGAAACTGAGATATCCAATAAAATTAGAACAATCTCTACCCTTGCAGACCAAATAATGGGTTAGATTCGAAATTCCAACGGATATTACCTGAAGATGGTCGGAGAGCATAACGGTTCCAAACGTCGTGAATATGACAATAAAGATAAGGACAATAGTCCGAACAATGTAAATAGTGTAAACAGTTACAATGCTATTAGGTTGGTGCAAAAATAATGACGTGATAATGTCGTTTTTTGACGTATTTTTTAATGTCAAAAAACGACATTATTACGTCATTATTTTTGCACCAACCTAATATATCTCAGAAGTATAGACTGCAGGTGATTTACATTAAACATTACCGATTTCATTTGAACCTCAAAAACCTGGGTCTTCAGTTCTCTATGCTAACGTGTCAGCCAAACTGCTCGTGATATTTCTGTCCGAATTTCTGAGACGAGGAGTTATGTCGCCCTCAGCTTTTGTTTTTATTATCACAACGTACCTCGCAAACCTCTTAAGATGTTTGTCGATTGACAAACACCTGAAAAAGGCCGGAGGGCACAACGACTAAAACTTTGTGATCGTTTGTGCTTATTCACATTTTGGTAGACATCTGGGGTAGACTGGGTAAATTTTACCAGAACTTCAGCCATTCATGTTTTGGGCAAATCTCAGTATAGTAGCTCGGCTCCAATGGGGTAATCACCCTCCACCAAGTCCGAAAGCAGTGCTCCTTCTATTGCACTAAGACTGAGATCAGGCTCAATTTTCGACACCTGAAGCGTCCCAGTAATGAAATTTCGGGGAAGATAAGCGATTTTGGTCACTATGTGCATTCCTATGCCTAAAAACTTTGAAAAACCAATAACATCTTTGTTCTTATATATAAATACTTGTCACAAAATAAATCCATACATTTATCTTGATAATGTCCGTCAGAGGACGAAACACGTCGGCTAAGATAAGATTTCCTTTTGTCTTTATTCACTAATCCCATGTGCACTCTGGATTTCTTCTTTAAAATGGTCTTGTGTCATTAAATAAATATGGGTGTAAGACAAAGAGGCAAAGAATATCGAGAGGTTTATTTATTTGCAGATATTAATAGACTTTTTTTTACACAAGTCCCCAAAAGCCTAACATTAAGAACATGTCTTACTAGCTTGCGAGACTCTGAAAATCTTTCGTTCGACGGAAGACAACTATAGCAATTTACTGAGTTTGATTTAGTCGGGTAGAAGTTTGCAGCAATGGGAGACAAGGGCAGGACAATCATTGATCCCTGGCCTTTTGACCAGTTTCAGCCGTGTTTCTCCTGAAAAGACACGACAAAAAAACAAAAAAATCAAAATCTTTCGTTCGATAGAAGACAAGTACTGCTATTTACTGAGTTTGGTTTAGTCTGGCACAAGGTGCAGCAGTGGGGCATCAGAGTGTGACGAACCCTTACCAACTGTGAGATATAACCATTGATCCATAGCCTTTTATCTAGGATCTCGCCTGACAAGACACAGCACAAATAAAACGTATTTGGCACCGGAGATTCTAACCGAGGAAGCGCCTCCACATTGCATTAAAAGAAGGCCGTAGATAGCTTTGACGTTTTTTTTTACGGCAGAGACTGCAAGAACTTGGCAATTTTTATAACTTCTCCTTATATTTTTTTATTTATTTATATGTTTATACATTTTTTTTTTTTTCAACTCGACTTATGTTTTCCCTCATCGGGTGGCAAATAAATGCTGTCGTCCTACAGTAGAATCACAGGTTGAGTGCTTGTAAACGTATATAAGAATTCATCAATGTATGGCTCATACATTGTAGGAGTATTTTATTCGTTCCTTTATCTGGCTACTTTGTGTACATGTGTGTGTCGTGGGAACATTACTGGAAGGCATGTGCCTATGTGCGTTTGAGCGTGTGTCCATACATATGGATGTGTACACACACTTTTCACAATTGTTTTCCTGACCGATTTTCCACTTAATTAATTCCCACCTACCATTATTTGAGCCGTCCAAAGCGCGTCCCTCCAGCCGCAATTCTGCTGCGCGCAAATTGTTTCCCTTCCCTTGAAAACTCGCTTTATGTTGTCATTGTCTTTGGTGATTGCACGGGTAGTCGATTGGCGTATGCCCGTAGATTCATATAATTCGCTTCTATCTTGTTCTTTTTTTCTTCTTGAAGATACTCCTGTTAAGTTTTGATTGATTTGTTTTTTTTTTAACAGCTTACCAACCTTTTTCAGATTATTTAAAGCAGAAACATAGTCCTGGGTATGACGATAAACTAAAACCAGTAGCAGGGCCACTGTTCGGGAGGAGCATGACGTCACCTCTTAATTGCTGTTTTTCCCAGGTCCAACCTAACCTGGGGTGGTAGCACCTGTTAGGGTCCCAGATATAGGCAAACATTAAGCCCCCAGACAAAAAGAAAACACTATGAAAGTATAAAAATACTTTTTTGTAGTAAAAATACCAGCAATACGATTTTGTATAAAAATTACCAGCATATATATTTATAGCAAAATTATCAACAATACAATTTTATAGCAAAATTATCAACAATATAATTTTAAAGCAAAATTATCCACAATACAATTTTATAGCAAAATTATCAACAATACAATATAAAACAAAATTATCAACAATACAATTTTATATCAAAATTACCAACAATACAATTTTATATCAAAATTACCAACAATACAATTTTATAGCAAAATTATCAACAATACAAGTTTAGAGCAAATTATCAACAATATAATTTTAAAGTAAAATTATCAACAATACAATTTTAAAGCAAAATGTCCAACAATTCATCTTATAGTACAATTAGCAACGAGACACAGATTTTATCTGTAGTTGAAGGCATACAATTATGTTCAAAATATATTTAGTTGAAGACATAAAATTATGTTCAAAATATTTAGATTTTGGCGTTAAATAACCCTTAGATGTTGATATGTCGCTAAAGAAAATCGACCAACCAAACAACGAACATGAAAGAACTCTTTCATGACATTAATCCATACAATATCCTACAATGTTTTAAATAATTCAAAGTGTATTCCAAAATATAACTTCAATAAAACTATAATATAAAACACACATATCACTGCATCTAATAATTATACCCCGGCAAACATGTATAGGCAGAAAATCTGAGTATCATCTACCATGTATTCAGTTGTGAAAGAAGAAGAATATTTATTTTAATTATTTCAAATCATCTGAGAAAATTAAATTTCGGCATTAAATGATCCATAAGGAAATGATATGACGATAAAGTACTAAAATCAAATCAGAAAGTAAATCCGAAACATATTTTTACATTGTAAGAATTTTCTGGAGATAGTAACAGTTTTCTGATACAATTCTTACTGTTTAACCCATAGCTGGGAGGGGAAACAGAATTTATACCTCTCCCAAGGGTAATTGCACGTAAGTGAATATAATAAACTCAACTGGAATTCGAACTCGACTCTCATATTTCTCACTCCGAGCCGTTATCCTTTAGATCACCCACATCCAAGCTTACAGCACCTGGTATTCCTCAGCGGTTAGTCATTTAGGTACTGACCAGTTTTAATGTTGTTTAACTTCGGTGGTTGGACTAGATTCGGTGTTTTATTGTAAGTTCTGTCCTATTAGGATCGTTATTATGAACATTACTAGCATTCATAAACTTATACTAACTGTGGTATTCATATTTGTAAAGTTTATTCTAGTACAGTAACTGGCCAGTCTTCCTGAATTAAAAATCAGCATTCGAAGTTCTGGCCTTTATCTAAGCTTGAACCCTATTTACTGGTGCTTGTGGTAAAGAGTAACGGTCTAACCCAGCTGATGGCAAACACAGAAATAAAACTGCAAGAACTCCTGGACAAAGTAGTAAAAGAAAGTTGGTAGAGTGAATTTAAGCGCGCTACTAGAATGGCATCTAGGCCCCACCAGTTTACTGTTGAAATTGTTACCGCCATTTCTACCCCAACAGTTTCTTTTCTCGCAGTTCTTGAGAGTAGAACTCTCTTCTCCCGTTTACTTGCTTCCCCGATAACAACAATCTTCAAAAATGTAAATACAACATCAATCGCCATTTTCTGTCGTCTTGAACCCCGTTCATTTTTTATCCATTCCTCAGTTCCCCAATTCCTCATTTTAAGCGCCCTACTAGATTGGTATCCTTTTACTTTTGAAACAGTGAAATATAACCGTCATTTCTACCCCAACAGTTTCTTTTCTCGCACTTCCCGACGGTGGAACTCCCTGCCGTTTACTTGCTTCTCTTCAAAAATTTAAATGCAACGTCAATCACCGTTTTTTGTCGTCTTGGAACCCCGTTCATCTTTTATCCATTTCTCAACCCCCCTATAACCAACTAGGACATCAAATGTGAACAACAACAACAACAACAAATAAAAACCAGAATGTATGGTCGCTAGCAAGAGGAACAGATCAAGATGTGAACTCAAGATGTGAACTCAAGATGTGAACTCAAGATGTGAACTCAAGACATAAACCGAAGACGACAGAATCAAGCAAACAAATCTATCTGGGAAATGTTATAATAGACGGCGGCAAATGTGACACCGAAATCCAAAGATCTATTGGAATTGCGAAAGAAGCCTTCCAAAAGCAAAACAAAATATTTAGAAACAAAAAAAAATTCATTAGAAACAAAGAAAAAAATGTTGAACGACTATAAATATGGTCCGGAGCTCTTGCTATATATCTAGAGATCCTTGATAAAAATCCAAAGAAGAATTAGCATTATTATTAGTCCTCATCTAGCATCTCGGTTTCAGTCGCTTTCCCATCGCCGTAAAGTAGCTTCCCTGTGCCATTTCTAAAACTACTTTCATGGTAATTGTTCAGGTGAGCTCTTCGCTAGACTCTACTAGACTGCCGACGAAGTCTCATCAGTTTCCAATTGAGTTGGATAGATATACCCGTAAGTTTATTTTCTCGCACTTCTCGCTTGTGAATTCTTTTCCGGCTTCATGCATTCCAGCCGACTTTCATGTGCAAAAATTTAAATGTACTATCAATCGCTACCTGTTGTCCTCCTGAATACTCTTACTTTGTTCCCGCTCCTTAGTGAAGTTTCGGTTTTCTAATTCTGCCTCACCCAGTCACCCCTTGTGTTCTAGTGGCTTTAATGCCTTGAGTGAGTGAATTTTCTTAAAAATATCAAACCTGTTTCATTAGGTTACTAGAACATATTTTCTGAGCAAAAGCTTTAAAAGGGAAGAAGTACGAGGTACCTTCCAGAAGTTTTGAGTCTTTTTTCAGGAAAGACATTTATTAAAATCAAAGAAGTACAAAACTGTAATTTCTTCTGACTTCAATGCGCTCTAGTCACTCCGTGTAAACCCCATGAAAGTCATCCAAAGTGAAGGTGTCCAGGACCTTTGGCACATCCTTCTTCATCTTCTCAATGTCTTTAAAACGACCACTCGCGAGATTCTTTTTCAGTTTGAGGAACAACCAGAAGCCACACGGAGCAAGATATGGACTGTAAGGCGGGTTAGGAACAGTTTTGATGGCTATAAACCATCTCCCTGTTGTCACCAAGGAGTCTTTCCTGTCGTTCGTCACTGAGCACACCGGGAAAAAACTTAGCACAAATTTTGAGTATGTTCAAATCTCCATGAATAATTCCGTGTATAGTTGCCTATCTCAACAATTTATGCTTATTGTCTTTAAAGACACATGACGATCTTAATCCAGAAAATTAGGAATTTTCTCAACCATGTCCATACTGTCACCCTCCTACATTGCACATCGTTTCCCACATCCTCTCCATCGTGCAAATCTTTTATCAACAGAAATCAGATGCTCGGTTCATACAAGTTAATCCATAAGTAGTCTGGCGCATTTTATACGTTTCTGTAGATTTATTAAATAGCGAGCTTCAAAATTGTCTTCAGAACCTGACTGCATTCTGCAAACTTGTCCTCTGTGACAAGATTTGTTTAGTAGGGTATTTAAAAGTGCTTTTACAACTGCCTCCTTCAAATTAGAATAACTGTTATGGTGTGGACCATAAAAGATAACTCGGACCCGGATATAAGGTTTAATAAAATATTCTCGGTAAAAGAATTACAACAGCAAACGTGGACAGGAGAGTACTTTCTCATACTGGTTCTCCCTAACTCATAGTTGGTAGCCACATTATATAAGTGTGGAATAGTCCATTTGTAGGTAGGTTAGGTTCCCACAATACCCACTTCCAAGCCTTTTACTTGGTAAAAGGGTTAATACCTTTTCTTCTTTGGGTTGATCGTCAAAGGTTCGGTGAATTTCCTTTTTCTCACCGACCTTCGTTGTTCAGGTGTGTGTTGCGGGGGATCGAGGTCAAATATGTCGTAAATGATCTCGATGGGTTCTTCCACTTCATCCTGTGTGTTGTAAGAGTCTATTTCATGCCGTTTCTTAATTTGATTAAGATGTCTTTTATGTGTATGTCTTGGTCCTTGTATAATATACACCATTTCTCCGACCCTGCTAGTGATCGTGCCATCCTCCCAGTACGGCATATTATTCTGAAAACTTTAAAAAAAAAATTTCTGACCTGGGAGAAAACGTTTTTTGGTCCTTTTTCCGTGTTACATATTCTTGACTGTTTAGGAATTAATTTGTCAAACACGGATCTCATCTTCGTCGTCAGTTGTTATGGTGTGGACCATAAAAGATAACTCGGACCCGGATATAAGGTTTAATAAAATATTCTCGGTAAAAGAATTACAACAGTAATCGTGGACAGGAGAGTACTTTCTCTCACTGGTTCTCCCCAACTCATAGTTGGTAGCCACGTTATATAAGTGTGGAATAGTCTATTTGTAGGTAGGTTAGGTTCCCACAATAATAACAAAAGTCGGCAAGTCAACTTATTAAATGTCTAGTAATTATATACTAAAACTATAATAATTTAGGAAAATTATAATCACTTCTCCAAAAAATGTCTGAAAATCTCTTGAATGCACCTCGTATGTTGTGATGTACTGATTTGTATTCAGTGGTATTCACAAATATCTTTGTATATCTGCTAATGTGACATTGTTATTTTCTTCTTCTTCTTCTTCTTCTTCTTCTTCTTCTTCTTCTTCTTCTTCTTCTTCTTCTATGTGACGTGACCCTCCACAATTTTTTGTCCTTTGTATCTCTTTTTAAATACATTTTGTCTTTTTTTGACACTTCTTCCAAACCTTCTTCCGCCCTCCATTTACTCAGGATCAGGTGGGGTTATGCATTGTTTTTCGCGATCCCCACGGCTTTCCTCGCAGACGAAGAGAAGACTTGAAGCAACAGAGATGTGGTCCTGCTGAAGAATGGTAAGAATATCATAGACGATACATGTAAGCAATTAGAAAATTTTATGTAAAAAAGGGGAACGAAAAAGATACTTATACTTAGAATCAGAAAGAGACAGTAGAAATTTCTGGAACACATAACAAAGAAAGAGGGCTATGTAAACTCGACACTCCGAGGACATATTTCAGGCAAGTGAATCGTGCAGCCACTCAAATCCGGCGGCTAACTAATCCCAATTAAAGATGCCTGCTCAGACACATTTGTGTTTGTTCATTCTCAGAGCTCACTTGTGGTTTATATTGTAACTATGCTGAGCAGTGCTTAGTTTCACTTGCTGGAAGAGAGCGCGTTATCTAGCGTGATCAACAATTTGAACAAGGCTAGCACCCTCGGCCACGAAGACTTGTGATTTCGTGCGAGCACAACCACCGACGGCTCCCAAGGGTTCCATCTACCCAATTTTACTCACAATCTTTTTGTCAACCCGTAATATATTTTTCATGCACTATCCAAAGCTCCTCCAGACCTGCTGATAAATCGGCCATGGTGAGATTCGAACCCGGTTTTCATGGTCAGAAAACGTACGTTCTAACCACTCGGCCACGTGGCCACAATTGCAGGCAAGAGAGACTAGGGAAACATAGAGTAAATTAGATAACGAACTTTTGTAAATGGATGACAGACTGAGAGGGATAGTAAGGGGACAGGCATTACTTCGAGCTACAAAAAATAGGAAGCTGTGAAGAGCCGTGATCGCCCACGTCCTGAAGCACCTAAAAGAAGAGTCAACTGACCAGGCAGGCCACAAACACGCGGTATTGTGTCTTTCCCCACGTTTGTTTAGCATCCAGTTCTTAAAGAATGAAAGCACAACAAAAGCTAAATGACTTAGATTTTTGCGCTAATGGGAAAAAGAATCAGTCATGAGTTGAGCTGAGCTAGACTGACCGATTTATTATTTAGGATATTCCCTCTCCCCCTCTCTCTTTCTGCAATGGCTGCACTCTTAGACTTATAACTCAAGTCAATTCTCAGGACATTTTCACGCGGTCTTTACGACAAATTTGTTCGTAATGAATGAAGAGTGACATTGGAAGCAAGCAGAAATATGTCAAACGGAAATTATTCACATCCATTTATACGCAGAACATCATTAAAAAAATCGAGTAACTTTGTTTTGCTTGTATTAGAGACAAAACATTACGCACTATAGTTCAATTTTGAACAGGCTTTATTCTACTCTCTGAAGAGATTTCTATCAAATAATCTTCCTTTTACAATGTTTCGTGTGTAAATTCTGTTAAATTATTTTTATTAAGATAACATTCAGATAAATCAATCATTTATTTCCTTTGTGCTAATGACAATTCAACTAATTCTCTATAAAATGCAAATGGCAGTTTTAACTAAAAATTTAATTTTTAATAGTAATTACCGGTGGAAAATTCGGCTTTAAAGAGTTTTCACCTCAATACATTTCTTTACGTTCTGCTCCCGTGATGCAACTTTTATCACTTATTTTATTTAATGCAATAAAGTATAAACCTATAACTATCTCATTATTTATTTAATCTGCACAGAATGTAAAGCTGTTCGGAAAGTAATGTCACATTTTTGGAGACAAAATGAAAGCGTGTTTAAATGTAAAAAAACAAACTTTTAATTTATTTGCCAAAAAACACGGTCGTTATTATTAGCAGTGAGAAAACTGTGAAACTAATCCCTTTATTTCTTCTTAAAAACTTGAATCCTGAGCGAAAACCTATATCCTCATATAAACTGAAGCCCCACCCTCGTAAAATCTTGTTGAGCAGTCGGTGCAATATGATAGGTTTTGTCTATTCCACGATTTTAGAACGAGACAAGACAATCACAGCAAATCTTTATTGTCAGGAATTAGTCAAGAGTAAAGATGAAACGTTTTGATTTCGTCACCAGAATAACTTTTATTCTTCAGATTGACAACTCAAGTTTACACTCAGTTAAATAAATTCTTTAGGTTGGGGTATTTTATCACATCTTCCTCAACAGATTAGGATTTCTGTTTCATCAGGTTACTAGAACATATTTTTTTTACGAGCAAAAGCTTTAAAAGTAAAGCAGTATGTAGCAGATGTACTGATTGTATTCAGTAGTATTCACAAATCTTTTTGTACATCTGCTAATGTGACATTGTTTTCTTCTTCTTCTTCTTCTTCTTCTTCTTCTTCTTCTTCTTCTTCTATATATCGTGACTCTCCACAATTTCCTATCCTTTGTAGCTCTTAATGCATTTTGTATTTTTCTTATCTCCTAAGACATGTTCCGTCATCCATTTACTCAAACTCGCCAGGAAGGTTATCCATTGTTTTCTTCTGTCCCTCTTGCATTCAATCTATCCTGTGAGTATCAAATTTCCCAAACCCGGTTTCCTTATTATGCGCCTGAAAAGTTTCAACTGTCTCTTTTTGATATTAAGCATAAGCGTTCTTTTTGTTTCCATTTTCTCTAAAAAATGTTCATTCCATGACATTCTCAGTATTCTTCTGTAGAACCACATTTCTATTGCTTCAACTCCCTTCATCTTTGAGGAGATTGTCCTGCATTCACTGTCATGTAGGAGGTCTGCTATTACAGTTAAGTTCTCTTTTTTTGCTTCAAGAGTAATTTTCCTGTTTCTTTGTTTATCTTTTGGAAGACATCTTTCGCTATCCCAACGCGCTTCGTATATCAGTTTCGCACTATCCTTCCTCTGTTAAAACACTTCCCAGATATTTAAATTATTGTACTTGTTTGATTTTGGTATCTTAAATCTGTAATTTGCATGTTGGTCTCTTCCCTTT
Organism: Acanthosepion lycidas; assembly: GCA_963932145.1. Lineage (NCBI taxonomy): Eukaryota > Metazoa > Mollusca > Cephalopoda > Sepiida > Sepiidae > Acanthosepion > Acanthosepion lycidas. The sequence goes on along the minus strand of OZ010602.1, from coordinate 61,856,294 downwards.
GCTAACAACTATCCTTTTTGTCTTCTTACAATGGATCTCTAGTTCTTTCTTCTTGCTTTCTTAAGTGAATTCTTACTGTAGGAATTCTTGTTGTTTAATTTATGTGTTTGCTATCAACACTGTGTTATCTGCATATTGTTAAGATTGTGGCCGCCAATAATGAATCCTGACAGGACATCTAATTCTCGGCAGACGTATCTCTTGCCGTTGTTTGCAACTAGTCTAGAAGAAGGACAACACTGTACTGAAAACCTACCCATGTGAATCTGTACAAAAGATGGATAGACATGCAAAAAAAAAAAAAAACCCCAAAACACGACAGATTAGAAAAAGTATGGATTATCTCACTGGAGGGCGGTTATTCAAGATGTTACTGACATCAACGGGATTTGTTTGTTTGTTTAGCGGCATATAACTCCTTATAGGTCATTTAATGCCGAAATTTAATTTTCTTGGGAGCATTAGTAATTTTCTTTAAAAAAAAATGTAAATTTTATTTCATTTTTTTTAAATAGTAATTTTTAATTTTTAAATAGTAATTTTTTTTACTATGAAAATGTATTACTGGTATTTCTACTATAAAAGAGCCCTGTTTGGAGGTTAACTATTTGCCCATAGTTGGGACCCTAATAGGTGTTACTACCCCGAGTTAGGTTGGTTCTAGGAACGACAGCAATTAAGATATGGTTCCGCGCTCCTCAAAACCCTCCGATCAGAGGCCTTGCTGCCGGATGTAGTTTGCGGGCACTGAACATATGAATGCATGGCTACATTTAAAAATATGTTTATATGCCTTCAAAATTGCGACATTAATTTTTTGAACACCATAAAATAATTAAGCTAATTTCTGTTATAAAAATATTTTATGAAAGTCCCTCTTTAATACGCTTATATTTTTTCTATTTGATAATTCTATGACGCTCTTCCTTATAATTACTTAGTTAGTGACCCAGTCTTTATATATAGTAAAATTTGTCTCCCTATATGCAGAGTTATTCAAAAAGAATGAACCGATTTCATTACGCAATATTTTAATAAGGAAAAGAAAACTCTAACCAAGTCACAAGTACTCTACTCGCAATCAACTTTTATTTCCTGTTTTACAAGTGTTCAATGTGGCCACCACCTGCAGCACGGGCAACATCAATGCGGTAAAAGAATTCCTCTCAGACGTGTATCAGCATATCAAGAGTTGATCGCTGTTGTTATTCGATGTTTAAGGTCATCGAGGTTAGTGAGTAGCGGTAGAACATAAACGCGATCTTTTACGTATCTCTACAAGAAGAAAATCACACATAGTGAGGTCTGGGGATTTCACAGGCCAAGCACAAAGAGTAAGGTCTTGGTAAGTGTCTGAATGAGGCGTTGCCTGTAAGGTTTCAAATGTAGACGTCTTCTTAGCACACGCCAGATAGTGGATTGAGAGATCGCAAGCTCACGGCTAGCTCGATTTGCGAACTTTCGTTGACTTCCCTCAAACGCATCACGGACTCTCGCCATTTGTTCCTCTGAAACTTGTGGTCGTCCTGGACTTTTTCCTTTACACAGACACCCACTTGAAAATGTTTAAACCACCATCGAATGTTCTTAGGAGAGGGCGGATTAATGCCGAATTGCCTTCGAAAAGCACGCTGCACCGTGACAACCGTATTTGCTTTCGCGAACTCTGAGGACTATTCCAGGGGTAAATAAACAACTGAACATTTCCGGAGATACGATTCGACTATATCGTCCCTGTAGCAGCCATTCAAAACTTAGAAGACTCCTCTTTCAAAGGGATTAATTTCATGACGATGCTTGAGAACTGAAGTAATGCGCCATGAAATCGGTTCAGTCTTTTTGAATAATCCTGAATAATGAATGTAAAAGGAAACAATGTATATTGTGGATTGCGAAGAAGTTGAGATAGTTTCGTATTTTCCCATAAGGTAAACGGTCGATGTTGGAAACCAAGTAAAAACCCCAGAATGTTGAATAAGAAGTTCGAACTCTAGTCAAGCCTTTGGCCTTGTACCATGTAGCTTACATAGTTAAATTACAAAATATCAAGACAGATAGTTATGAACAGAATGGGGTAGATATGAGCAAACTGAGAAAGAAGGAAAGTATAAAGATGGAGAAAAGTGACAAGACTGATATATATATATATATATATATATATATATATATATATATATATATATATTAATAGTAGTAATAATCTTATAAGTATAAGAAATTATACTCGTTCGGTAATCCTTCGGTGTCTTGATTTGCAAATAATCAAACCAATACCAAAGGGAAAAAAGGTATAAAAAGAGCCAAGAACATTTACGTTAGCCGAAAGTAATCGTCCAGCATGCAAGTCCAAAGCCCAAAGAAAAAAAAAACCGATACGAGTAAGCAAAATAACTAAATAAAGTGCTCAATACAATAAGTAGAGTAAACCTAGTTATACCTAGAGAGCCAGACAAACCTACCAAGGTTTCACCTAAGCAGATCATCAGGGAAAAAAAGAATTTAGGTGAAATAAATTATCTTAATGGTACCTTAAAGTGGTTTGTTTTTCATTACATATTTATATATATATATATATAAATATATATATATATATATATATATATATATATATATATATATATATATATATATATATATATATATATATATTCTGTTGTATGGATATGAATTTGTGACCCTGGATTTCACGCTTTTGCGTCTGTGTTTGTCTGTCTGTGATTATGCTGGAGAATATTAATACTAGCAGTAAAAAAAATCACAGAGAAGTTGAAGATTAGTGATAGAGTAGGTAAACTAAATTAAAAAGAGTGCTATATAACCTTAAAGGACCATAAACCAGATTTAGAGACTAATCCGACTACAAGGATAATAAACCCAAGACCGGAGATCTGAAAAAGTAGTAAAAAGATCCTTGGAAGGGTAAATCAACAAATTAAAGAAAAATAGGCCCGAAACTTTGGATTAATACCAAAGATGGGACAAACTGGTTTGCTGATATAAAGGATAAAACGAACTGTACACTAATACAGTTTGATATTGAAAATTATTATCAATCAATATCTAAAGAACTGTTCATGAATGCGTTGGACCTTGCTACCCAGTACACGGATATTACTGAAGAAGAAAAGAGCATTATTATAAATGCAAAAAAATCGGTACTGATACATAAAGGTGAGCAATGGATAAAAAAATTCTTATGATCATTTTGATATTACAATGGGATCACTAGACTCAGTTGAGTCTTCTGATCTCATAGGTCTTTTTATATTATACAATCTCACAGCGTACCGTGAAATTAATATAACTGACATTGGTTTATACAGAGACGATGGACTTATGGTTATAAAGAACTCTACTAACTTTAAAATCGATAAAATGAGAAAGATATAAAAAGAATTTAAAAGCCTAAACTTAAAAATTACGGTAAGTACTAAATTAAAAAAAGTTAACTTCCTTGATATAACATTAGATTTAATGAAAAATGTATACATACCTTATAAAAAAACCCAATACCAATCCTTTATATATACACCCTAAATTAAATCATCCTCCATCTATAATTAAGCATATACCTTTATCTATCGAAAAAAAGAATAAGTACAAATTCAGCAAATGAGAAGATTTTCTATGAATATATTAATTTCTATAATAAAACTCTAAAAAGATAGTGGCTACAAAAGCCCCAAAGTAACTTATATAAAAAATGAAAATAGAAACCATAGAAAAAACAGAAGTAGAAAAATAATTTGATATACACCCCCGTATAACCAAATGGTAAAGGACAAATTAGGACAAAAATTCCTTGCATTAATCGTTAAGCACTTTCCTAGAGATAGTAAACTAAGTACTATTTTCAATAAAAATACATTAAAATTAAGTTACAGGTGTACTGAAAACTTAGAAAAAATTATTAAGAAACATAATGCTAATATCTTCAATAAACACTTCGACCAAAACCAAAGAAATTTAGACAATATAAAAATAAAAATAAAAAGAGATGAAGATAAACAAAAATTATGTAACTGTAGAAATCCTCATAACTGTCCTTTACAAAATAAATGTCACACGGAATCATTAGTATACCAATGCAATATCTCATCTATTGAGAATCCCGAAAACATAAAAATCTATAGAGGTTGCACAAGCCATGATTTCAAAAAGAGGTTCCGTCAACATCAAACCTCATTTAGGATAAATAAATACAGAAATCAGACATCCCTTTCGAAATATGTCTAGCATTTAATAAACCAATAAAACACCTACAGTAAAATGGAAATTAATAAGAAAAGCTAGAATATGTAGGTCATTAAATGACCCATGTCCTTTGTGCATACATGAGAAGCTATATATTACTAAGTTTATAAAAAATAAATCGAATTTACTGAATCGAAGAAATGAGATAGCTATTCTTTGCCGTCGTTGTCAAAAATTTTCCTTAAATAATATTAAAAAAAAAAAAAAATGAGAGCTGGTAATATACAAACTTATATTTGATATGAAATTTAAAAAAATAATTTGAGCATTCTATTACATTTACTTGTTTTAAATAGAAATATAGTCTATTAGTAATTAAGAGTAAAAATATTTTAAAATTGTACTTAAATATAACGTATTCTAACCCAAACACCCCTTTTAGAAAGAATCTTTAAGTGTACAAGTACAAAAAATGCCGAAAAACTATTTGTCGTTAATAATAAAAAAAACCCAGACGACACGCGTTTAACGGTTTCCAGAACTCGTTGAAAAATACATCCCTAACCTCCCTAAACTTAACCTCTTTTTCGAACGTAACTCATAATTGATACAACAATAGTTAATAAAAATGAACACGCTACCACCCCTGTCAGAATGCTTGGATTTCTCTGTATCCTTGGAAACAGGAAATTATGAATTTATATGTGCGTTTAAAACTCAGTAAATTTAAAAATTCGCTTGAAGATGAAACAGAACTAATGCTTTTAATTTAATTATATAATTAAATTTGAAGTTTTTAACTTCATATTTTGAAACATGATTATTACTATGTGGCGAAGAAACCATATTTAAAATCATTTAATTTATAATATTTATGCTCTATAAATTTACAATGAGCACTGTTTTGTAAAAATAAAAAATACCAATAAGAACACCGGATTATATATGTTACTGTTCTTTCTTTATATATATATATATATATATATATATATATATATATATATATATATATATATATAGAAAGAGAGAGAGAGAGAGAGAGAGAGAGAGATATGGACAGACTGAGAAAGAAAAAAGAATGAAAGATGGTGTAAACTGAACAGACGGAGATAGATATGGAAAAAATAGGTACGATGAGAATAGATAGATACGCAGGGAATTAGATAGATAATGAACATGCTGCAATACATAGATAGATAGATATGAAGAGAGATAGATTGATAGATACAAAGATAATTACATACGAAGCTAATTAGATAGACAGATAGATAGATAATGACAATAGATAGATAGATAGATAATGACAATAGATAGATAGATAGATAGATAATGACAAAATATAGATAGATAGATAGATAATGACAATAGATAGATAGATACAAAGATAATTAGATACGAAGCTAATTAGATAGATAGATAGATAGATACACATAGAATTAGATAACGAACATACTGCAATAGATACTTGTTTAATATTTCTACAAAAATACGTCTTTCTTATTGCAAATATTTCTTTCTGATATCTCTTTCATTCATTGCTTTTTTTTTCCTGAACCAATATCTTTTTTTGAATGGCCACAATTGATTCGGACTCATTCTTAATCTAAATTTATTTAAAACTGTGTTTTAGGTGAACTTATTTCCAGATATTCTATAAATCATTAAAGCATACGGCCATATCACGTTGAAACGCCGGTTACCGTACGATCGACGAAGTAAAGCAACGCCTACCTGATCAATACATGGGTGACCGCTTGAGAATACTAGGTATTGTAAGCTTGGATGTGCGGGTGGTGTAATGGATAATGGCTTAGAATTGTTAATTAGAGAGCCGAGTCTCAATTTCAGTTGGGTTCGTTATATTACTTAAATATAGTTCGGAATGCTATGAATTCATCTCTTCTCCTCCCAGATATGGGTTAAATGTTAAGGCTTGTATTGCTAAATCATTATCTCAAAAAATTCTTACAATCTAAAAATATTTTCGGGTTCAAATAACCTGAAAAGGGTTGATAAGTCGTAAAAAACGAACCAAACAGTCAATATAAATTACTCATTTAAAGACACTTTTTTTTTCTTTTACATTCATTTATTAATATTGTCGCCCTGTGTATTAAAAAAATTCACCTCAAGTAAGGCAACTAAAACTTTAGGGGTTACTTAAAGTGTTGAAAATGATGAAAATGGACAATTAAAGAATAGTTTCAGGAAGACAGAAGACGGCGATTGATATTGCATTTTTGAAGATCGTAGGCGCCAGGGAAGTAAGAAACTGGAAGAATGTGCGAAGTGCGAGAAAAGAAACTATTAGAATAGAACTTACGGTTACATCTATTTCAACAGTAAAAAGATGAGACCTAGCTGCCAATCTAGTACTGCGCTTAAATTCATGCAATCGAGGTAACAAGGAGTGCGCATTAGAACAAAATCCAAGAAAATGTTTATAGAAAGGAGAGGACAGGGCGGTGGGAAAGTGACTGAAGCCGAGATGTCAGGTTAGGACAGACAACATTACAGACCCTTCTTTGGATATTGTCGAAGAACTATATATATATATATATATATATATATATATATATATATATATATATATATATATATATAGCAGAAGCACCAGACACAGTGAACCAACTTTCCTAGCAGCTGACATACCAATTGATTCAATTTGTTTACTCCACGATGTTGTGCTTTGAATTTATAATTTGATGTAGCATTCATTGTTGTTATAAATATTTGACCAATAATTCTTCCATCTTAATTTCCGTTAATTTTTATTGCAACTTCTCATACAATCTTTCTATAGGCCTCATTGTAGCAGTTAAGAAAAAAGTATGTTTCCTTTAGATCTTGTCGGTATGGCAGAGAGTGGGGGCATGTAGTTTGGACAGGGCACGTTCTCCATATACCATCACCCAGGCCTGCATCCTGAAGAGGTCACACCAGTTTCACCACCAAAGGACTGAATTTTAACCAAACAGAGCACTACCTTTATTGTGCCTATCATTCCTATCATATCTTCTTTCCAAGGAATGTATCCCTCAGAAGAACATCTGCCGTATCGTTTAGGACAGGAAGATTACAGGCTGCAGAAGTCAAAGATCTAACGATATAAGTTTTATTCTTGACTTTTCCTTGTCGCCCAATTCGGTGCCATTTTTAATGTTCATATACAGTTGTATCAGTAGCAACATTAGTTTGTATTTATTATTCGAGGTAGGAATTTTAGTTGTTACTTATTAGACGAACGAAGAAAATAACGTATATACTTTATTACCCGATCTTATGATACAACAGTATATGGGCAGCTGATCTCTCATCTGATCTATCTCTAACAGATCAATGGAGGAAAACTGGCTAGTCACATTCAATGTCCCCAATATCAAACTAGTGACGTTCCGTTATCACCCAGCGGACCCTGAATTTTCGCCTATCGCGATGAACGAGTGTTCTCTTAAGGAGGCCCCGTGCTTTGAGCGCCTATTGGGATTGAAGCTCACTCCAGACCTCAAGTGAAAAACCGTACATACGATCCATCGCTAAAGATACTGGGAAAATGGTCGGTTCCCTGTACCGCTCCAGTAAGTACATGCCTCCTCCTGCTATTCTCTACCTTTACAAGTGCCAGATAAGGCTGAGAATGGAGTAATGCTGCCATATATGGACAAGAGCTGCCCAGTGTCGATAAAGTCCAAAAGCGCCTACGCGTCCTTGTGGGTGATGCATTATTTTCCAACCTACAACCATTTCCCCACTGATGAAACATTGCAAACCTCTCATACTCTATCACCATTTTCATGGAAATTGTTCAGATGAACTTCAATCCTTATTTCTACCTGTACTAATCTTCACAGGTAAGATCTATCTTGCCTCACACATTGTAGGGAACCATTTTCATTCCCATCGTATTCCCCTGGGGTGATGTAAGTTCTACTCGAACTTCTTATCACGAAGGATGCTTCCCAGATCATTACAACCTTACCCTGTTCAATTCTAGAGTTAACCGTTATCTTTTCCACATATTCTCATAATTTGTGCTTCCTTGCTCTTACTCCGTAGCCCTCTATCTCGAGTGGCTATTAGACCTTGTACAGGGTGGACATTGTTGTAAAAAAAGAAGAATATGTATCTAAATTACGTCAACCTACATCAATAGGTAAATCACAGCAGATATTGTCAAAATATTTCACACACAAACCTTAAAATAATGGCGCATTATTTTTATGTCAACTTTTCTTCCTTTTCTTTTTTCGAAGTTTCTCTCAATAAAAGGAAATCACTTCTGGTGTTCTTATTCTTAGTCACTATCTTTTTTTGTTCTCTTATTTTGAAACTTCAAAAACTTCTTTCTTTATATTTGTATTATCAAATCTTTTTTGTTTTCCGCGCCCAGACACTCACGACCCTCTGCAACTATTTCAGAACATGGATGAATTTTGGGCGTTGACATTTGCAAATAGTGTGAGATATAGAATCCTCGCTTTTTATTTGTGCTAACACCTTTTTATCTAAAATAATTTGAAATGTATGTATGGGTGCACATCTATGCATTCCTGAACTTGTTAGCACACATTCTATTGTCTCTGTTGGCATACATTAGTTTTAGTAAAATAATGTCCAGGTAAATGAGTGCTCGTTTTTACGCGGGAATGTAGTTCGTAATCGTTCTTACAGAGTTCTTGATATCGAACTACAGATAGCTTTTTTCAAATAACTCGTCTTCAGCTGGATTCGTTATGTTCACGAAAAACCCTTGGAAAAGATATGAATCCACTTTTCTCCACCAGCTATGGGTTAATTACTAAGCCTTATATCACTAAACCATTATTATGTTGCAATCCCAAAATATTTTCTGGCTTTAAACAACCTGCAAAATGTTGATAAGCAGTAAAAACCGAATCAATCAATTAATACTCATGGGACCGATTTTAAATGTGAATTAAGCTTAAGCGTTTAAAGGTTTTTTTCTTTCAGATTTAGCGGACTTTTGGGCGATATTACTTTTAACACATAATTGCCGTGACTTAAATAACATGATCCAATAGAAAAATAAATAAATTTTCACCAATAACACTGATTTATTTACCGCTGACTTTGATCCGTCTTAATGAAACACCCTTTACTTTGAACCCATTGTGGGCTTACGACTATATAATACATTGAAGCACCGGTTATCGTACGATAGTTGACCGCTTGGGAATACCAGGAGCTGTAAGCTTGGATGTGCGGGTGATAAAATGGATGATGGATCGGAATTGGAAATCGGAGAAATGACTTGAAATTCTAGATGTGTTTGTTATATTCACTTACGCTCAAACATCCTTGGAAAAGTTATGAATTCCCCCAGTTATGGGTTAATTAGTAGTACTTGTATCAGTAAATCATTATTATCTTCCAAAAATTCTGAGAAGCTAAAAATATTTTCTGACTTTACATAACCTGTAAAATGTTGATAATCAATCAATGACCCCCCCCCACTGAATTCAAACATCATTGTATAATACCATCAATGGCTAAATGTTATGAACAATTTATTGTGAACTTGTCGTAAATCGTTTATTATCGTTGTTTATTCTCTGATAACTTACTATTAGGTTGGTGCAAAAATAATATGGTTTTTTGACGTTAAAAATACGTAAAAAAAAAGCGATATTATTTTTGCACCAACCTAATATTTGCATTCAGTAAGTTATGTGCCATGCGTGATACACGCTTAGGCGATCATGTATCTTTCGCTACATGACTGACGAGACAGATTTTTCCCGCGGTAGGTTGCCATTTCTTTCTTAACAGTTGCCATCCAGAAGCCGGTCTGTACTGCTATGTACTCATAGCTGGAGTGGGGGAGAAGAAGAGGATTCCTACCTTTCCCAAGGGTATTACGTAAGTGAATTGATTCGACTGGGATTCGAACTCGGCCCTCGGATTCCTCAATCCGAGCCGCTATCCATTACTCCACCGTGCCTCCTAATTTGCATTACAGTTCATTAAGTTTTGCATGAAGTGTTGCTAGCGGCGAATAGTTTCAAAACTGACAGTATAATGATAAAATATTGTGTAAGATTCTATTTTTGTGCCTCAGAAGTAAAAAAAAAGAAGATAATATGTTACATGGCTCTCGTGATTCTGAAGTTAATTGCTTGAAGGTGATAAGATGTACAGGTTTAATCTTGGCGTACGTACCAAATAAAAAGATAAAAAAAAGAAACTAATACACCGTTATTAGTAATATACTAAACACGGAATATCTATAAGCAGATCACATTAAGTCCTAGCAGAATCACTTCAGGGAAGGCTGCCCAGACTTAATGAAACATGTCTCAAGGACTTTTTAGGTGGAACTCAGAATGAGATCTGAATAACATGGGGAACGTCCTCACGGTACGTCTCGGCACTCTGACGGTTTTTGATTAGGTACTCTGCCGTTTCAAACTCGGATGACGCAACAGACTTATGAAAATTATTTCGAAGTTGATATCTTCTAAATGAACGCCAGAACATGCTGGGAAATTCTTCTCTCAAGAAATTGACTTGTCCTGCCTATACAATCAGCGTCGCATTGGCATTTAAAAGAATAAATAATGCAACTTGTTTTGAAGACATCAAAATTCGATGAAAGTGGATTCGATGAAAAATAATATTGAGAAATAATAGCTGAGATTCGCTTAGCAAAAATCGCGCCAAGGCGGTTTTAAATGGACAGGACATTTTTCAGGATAAAAACGTTCAGGCTTACGGAATTATGCAATCTTCAAATTTATGCTAGACTGAACAATATCCAAAGGATAGCCGTTATAAGATATCTCTCGAATATATTTTAGTTATTGCTCAATCTTATTAGGAGAACAAAATATTGGAGCTCGATCGACTAAGGTTTTAAGCAACTTGATCTTTTCCCTCCAGGGCAAAAAGATTTCCAACGAGTATATAAACAGGAAAACATGGGCATACGGTACATCGATATAATAAATTTAGAATTAAGATTTAATAATTTGTTCTAATAAGTTAAACCAACTAGAGTTATTGAGTAGGAAGCCGAAGACTACTTCGCGAGGAACAGAAAATAAGTAGAAAGAGAAGTAGAAAAGCGAGGGGACTACTCAACATCTAGGCATATCATTGTTTCTACTTCTGTATCAACTACTACTAATACTACTAATACTACTTCTTGACTTCAAATGAACATCTTCCAATCCTATAAGCCGCAAGTGTTGTGGGGACTTCTTCACGTTGGCTTACTCAACAGAAAGCCTCTACTTGATCCGAACATTGGCTAGAGTCTGGGCAAAACTTTCGCTTATCCATTCCACTGCGTTGTCCTACCATCGCTTGATCTATCGTTTGACCGTTCCCAGTGATGTAGATTGATAGTACCTCAGCCGGCGTGCCTTGAAACACCGTGTACTTGAAAAGAAGGCACAAACAAACACCATGCTAATGTTCCCTCCAAATGTGAAGGAAGCTCTTTTCTTTCCTTTTCTTTTAGTTTACGAATGCTTAATTGTCGTATTATACGTTCAATCGTTGAAGCCAAATGAACATCTTCCAATCCTATAAGCCGCAAGTGTTGTAGGGACTTCTGCACGTTGGCTTACTCAACAGAAAGCCTCTACTTGATCCGAACATTGGCTAGAGTCTGGGCAAAACTTTCGCTTATCCATTCCACTGCGTTGTCCGACCATCGCTTGATCTATCGTTTGACCGTTCCCAGTGATGTAGATTGATAGTACCTCAGCCGGCGTGCCTTGAAACACCGTGTACTTGAAAAGAAGGCACAAACACCATGCTAATGTTCCCTCCAAATGTGAAGGAAGCTCTTTTCTTTCCTTTTCTTTTAGTTTACGAATGCTTAATTGTCGTATTATACGTTAAATCGTTGAAGCCAAATGAACATCTTCCAATCTTATAAGCCGCAAGTGTTGTAGGGGCTTCTGCACGTTGGCTTACTGATCAGGAATCCCCCACTTTTCCTAGTTCCCTTATATTTACGAGCGCCATACAATTGTATCTGGTATATTCCCCCAACCGTAATGACTCTATTATTCGCTAATTCATTGCTGGGGTGGTCCGCGACTTCTTTCTTATCCTTACGTGTGTCACTCCCAACTTTTGAGTTCTAGTTTCCTTGTATAAATAATATCTTATCCACTGTGTCGATGAGTTCTTGTGGTTAGGTGTAAAATATTTCCCCTTCATCGTTATCCTGATTCATCCTTGGTGTATAGACCTGTATTATTGTGATGTTGAAAGGTGTTCTTCGGATGCGCATAGAGTTCTCCGCTGGGTACAGGACGGCATCCTAGTACACCGTCCTTGATATTCTTATTGTCTAGGAATCCTACTCCATTGATGTAATTGTCACTTTCCCCACTGTAGTAAAGTGCATAGCCCTCTTCTTGCGATATTCTCATAAGTTCAGTCATAGAATACGACAACATGCCGTGTATATTTCTCTAACTCAAATCAGCATAAGATGTACTTCATAAGTCTCATGTCTCGTGATGGTCATGTGATTCTTTTCAATGCCGGGTTCCTTCAGAGCGTATAATTCCAGGTTGTTTCCTTATTATCTGTGAACTGCCATGTATTCTTGGAAAATATAGTGGCGTGGTTTTCAAAATTTTCCTTCTCTTAGACTGTTTGGCTGAAGTCTGGGCAAAGCATTTCACGATGTTGTCCGACCTTTGGCGTTTTGTACCGTTCCTTGAAAGATGGACTTGGAGAGACCTTGCGATCTGCTCACGTGGCCATACCACTTCCGCTTCTTTATAATGGTCAACGCGTCTTCATAGCCATTTTCCTGACGACTCGCTTTTCTATGCACCTCTTCATTCGTGACGAGGTCGGTGTCGGAAATACCAGGCAGACATCTGAAGTATCTCATCTCTGCAGCTTCGATCTGTCTTTGAAGTCCTGCTGTTAGAGTTCGTGACTCGTATGCATATAGGAGAATCGACAAAAGGATGACATGCAACAATCTCAGTTTATTTTTGAGTGTGTGTGTGTGTGTGGGGGACTTTTGTCTTTCCAGATTGATTTCCCCCACCCTCCGCTGCTACTGGTCCGATTTCAATGATTCATAGCTCATTCCAAAGTTAGGCACAGAGAATGATTTTCGCTGAGGATCAGATTCAGGGTTGGCATATTATTCTAGGTTAAAAACATATATATTAATATATTATACTAGCTATTACCGTTGCTTTCATGGTTCAAGGGGAGTAACTCTCATTTTCTTTTTGTATCCAAAATTACAGTGAACGTTTTATTATAAACTAACTTAAAACCGCCCTATCGATCAGAGAAACATAATAGCTAATTAAGTAAAAATCCTATATTAAGGAATTTATATGAATAAATGCGAAATTGGAGCTCAATTCTCCCACGAATTCTGAGATTATATGCGCCAGCTCTTCTTTATAGTAATTTGTATTTACTCCACCCCTCATGAGGTCAGGTTGTGACACAAGGTCGGTTCAATTTGGGGAGCCCAAGCGCGTACACCCGGGCTAGGAAAAAATGTCCGATTCAGCTCTCTCCTACCGTGTGTGAGCAAGGATGAGGTCTTAGAGAGGATGAAGACAAGGAGGAGGCTTATACTTAGCATCAGAAAGAGGCAGCTGAAGTTTCTGGAACACATAATGAGGAAAAAGGGCCTGGAGAATATGATACTCACGGGTCGAATAGAGGAAAAGAAAGACAAGGGAAAACAACACATGACATTCCTAGCGGGTTTAAGCAAGTGGATGACAGAACGTGGTCTGGGGAAGGTAGCAGGCGGAAGGGATAGAAGGGAGGAGAGCCATGATCGCCTACGTCTTGAAAGGACATGGCACATATAAAGAAAGATAGAGCACTGAATGCTAGACAGTCTTCTCAAAGATGAAGAAGATACATGAAGCACTAGAAATATGGTTCTTCAAAAGCATACTGAGAATAGTGATTTTCCAAGCGTAGCTTAGATGTAGCGCAAGACCGTAAGTATGGGGCACCCAGTGAGGATCGAACTCACTACTCAGTCGTAATTGCTCTAGCGAGATAAGCTTGCTAACCATTACACCGCCACGAGTTGCCCAAAGTGTACTGAGAATATCATGAACCGAATATATGAGCAATAAGGTCGTTTTAAAGAAAATGAGAGCAAAGAGACAGTTGACATTTTTAGAGTGCATAATGAGGAAAGAGGGCTTGAAAAATTTGATACTCACAAGACAGATCGAAGGAAAGAGGGACAGAGGAAAACAACGCATAACCTACCTAACGAGGTTGATGAAATGAATAGCGGAACACGGTTTAGGCGAAATAGGAAAAAGACAAAATTATCATGATCAACAAAAGACAGGAAATTGTGGAGAACCATAATCGCCAAAGTCCTGAAAGGACACAGCACACGGAGGAAGATTCCCTATTAGTTTAATACATGTATATCCATTTATCGACTCTATAAATGCAAGTATACATCTTTTTTAAATGATTTGTTTAAAATGCTGGATAAATCATTTAAATTCTCTTTGAATTTACCAGATGTGGAATAATTATTACTATGAAGATGTCCATGCTTTGTCAGATTAATCTGCAATGTTATCGGCCCTGACCTGACATCTCGTCTTCAGTCACTTTCCTACCGCCGTAATATAGCTTCCCTGTGCCTTGTCTATAAATATTTTCATGGTAATTTTTCCGATGACTTTTCTTCTTTGGCATCTAGACTTTACGAATTTAAGTGCAGTACTAGATTGGTAGCTAGGTTTTACAGATTAAATGACAAAATGCAACCATAAATTCTATGTTAAGAGTTTCTTTTCTCGCACTTATGGCTTGTGGAACTGTCTTTCCAGCCTCTTACTTTTCAGTCAACTTTGATATTCGAAAATTTAAATGCGATGTCAATCGTTTTCTTCGGTCTTCTTAACTCTTGTTCTTTTATTGTTCTCTCCCCTAATTAACCATTTGCGTCTTAGTGGCTTTATTGCCTTGTTTGTGATGTAATGATTAAATTTAAAAAATTAAAAAAGCGATCTTTTTAAAAGATGCTTGTTAGAAATAAACGCTCCCCATGTCATATAAGGCCAGCCAAATGATATAATTAGTATAACATCACATCGTTGCATAATTGATGGATTTGCTTCAAGCCACAGATGGATTTTCATAAAAGGCAGAAAGTACTGGGTTCGATTCTCAACGTCCTCAATTATTTCACATGATATGAATGTTTACACAATTTACATCTTTCGGACTGTTATCCTCATCTTTATTGGCATATTCACGATAATCTCCGACCTTCTTCAGGCGATATATGTTGGAGTTTTGAACCGAAACGTTGTTTAGTCTTTGGTGCTAAATTGTTCTAATTCCATGACATGTCTTTTTTTGGATATCTCAGATTTACTTAATTCCCTTTGGTAACTCAGCTCTCCAAGTTTTCTGCTGTGGCCAGGTATTGAACTCACAACTCTTTGGGTTAAGTCACTTTTTGGATTACTTCAACCAACACTTTTATCCACTGGTCCATGTAAACAAGAGAGTTGAGTTACTAAAAGAATTATCTGCATCTGAGATATCCATGATACATAGAGTAAGAACAATCTACCCCCGTTGACTAAATAAAGGGTTCGACTCGAAATTCCAACGTATATCACCTGATGAAGGTCGGAGTGTACAACGGCCGAAACGCTGGGAACGATGTAAATAGTGTAAATAGTTACAAGCCTCATCTCAGAAATATAGACAGATATACAGAGTGCGATGGACAAATTGTCGTCTAAATTAAGCAAAAATGAAAATAACACTGGCATATCATTTTAACAGATATATTAACCAAAACTACACAAAAATATCTTGAAATACTAAAGAGTAAATGTATTCAATAAAATCGCTATAACCACGGCGTCCAGGCGATTTCGGAATCTCCTGCATCTCTTCTGGCTGGTCTCTTTGTTTAAGTTGGTTAATGTTGCCATAATCCTTGCCTTCAGATAAGGAATTTTGTTTGTCTCTTGCTCAACTGCGCCCCACACAATAATCAAGAGGGTTGAAATCTGGGGAGTTAGTAGGCTAAATGTAAAGGGTTGATGTGGTCGTAGAAATTGTCTGACAGCCATATATGGGTTCTCTTGCTTTTGTGGCATGTTGCAGAACCTGTTGTTAGACATAGGTTCTTCCAGCAGCCACCCTCTTAACCCAGGACAGCACTACCTCCTTAAGGCAAATTCGGGAGTTCTTTTCTGATTAGAACAATCTGATTTTCCAAACTGCTTTACCTTCGTAATCACCATTAGTCTCATCCAATTCTTTCAGAATCCTCTGCAATGATTGACACCCAAACACTCTCCAATGTTCGTAATGGAGCTTCCGACGCGAATACCAAGCAATACAGCGTGCCGTTTCCAAATTTCTGGCGGGGTGAATTGCGTTATGGTGCTCTTTTTCTCACAGACGGTGCTCTGTTGAGCCTACTATACTGTACAGTTGACAAAATCAAACAATAAAGCGCATGCGCGAAATTAAACATATAAAATAACGACAATTTATCAATCGCAACGTGTATATAAATGTTGTTTGCAACAGTTTAGTCGGTGCATAAGAAATGATATTTCGAACTATTTATTGGACTGATTTTTTCTTTGAAAGATTGAATTTAATTTAGACAAAAATACTTTGTAAAAATGACTAATTTAAAAAAAAAACTGGTCTTTGATTTGAATCTTTACTTCTAGTTACGGATATATAACAAGTAGTTTTACATATTCTGGTGTAACGACTGGACTGTGTATAATTTTTTACTGTTCTTCCTGTATCCAAAGTAATCAGATGTCATTTTTTGTGTTATTGTTTTAAAACTGATTTTATCTGTTTCTTCGTTCAAATAATCGTATACATGGGATAAAAGAAAAAAGAAAAAGAAAAAAAAAGAAACACTATTATCACAGGATTTGGAATTCGAATGCGTACATTGACCGTATAAAATTAACTTTACCTTCCTGTCATGCATGCTTTTACTTGTTCCCTGAATTCTTCTGTTTCTTTTCGCATGATAATTCTACAGACGTTTGAAAAGGAAACCTGAAAAATGGCACAAAGTGTTATATTGTGCACTGGTATTGATCTCTTAAGGGCAGTGAAAGTAGGTGTGAGAATAGAGATTTGTGGGCGCGTCCTGTTGTGTCTCTACGAATGCTCACTGAAAGTTCAGGGTTAGCGAGGTCAGTTAGTTAAATAGAAATTTTCGGTGTTAATATATGTAGCACTGAATGGAAATAATGAAAAGATACGGAAAAGAGAATAATAGAAAAAAAAAAGGAACTAACCACAATGAATTCGTACCAGTGTATTATTGTTATTATTATGAAGTGGGTGGCTTGTAATAATACACCTGGAAAGGGTTTGTTTGCATGACTAATAACTAAGGTAGATATAGCATTGAAAAAGGTAATCTTTCTCTATTATAGGAAGATTTGGGCATTACTGTTTTGTTGCTTGTTTCAGAACAGACTTACACATGCACGTATGTTTGGAAGATGCTGGATCAATAATCTGGTAACTTGATCTGAAATTTTAATCGTATAATGTTAGACCTATGAGAATTTTGTTACTTGCATTGTAAAGGAAGGAGGGTAATTTTTGGTAAATATACATGTCTATTGATTAAAATAAATGATTATCTCATTATTAAGCTAAGGGACTTGGTGATTTAGCAGAGGAGGAAGAAGGCAAAAGAGAAAAAGAATGAGGTGGAAAGAAAAGAAAATGCAGAAAAATAGAAAGAAAGAAAAAGAAAGAAAAAGAAAGAAAAAGGAAAGAAACAATAAAAAAGGAAGAAAGAAAGAAAATATATATATGAAAATAAATAAATAAAAGAATAAAAGTTATATTTCGTGATTACAAGTGTGTTGTTCACATCTCCGTTTTTTTGTAAACTGTGGAATTAATGTCTACTGGACTAGAGATCGATAGGCTTATAAAGAAATTGTACGACATGATAACAATGGAAACCCTACTCTTTTTTAAATCTGATTTTGGACTCATCAGCAGTGTGTATCCACTACCGAGAATTGAAGCCTAAACAGCTACGATAGGAAGTAAACGTCATACCAACTGTACCAACGGGACTCGGTGACGAAGAGGTAACGAATTAAACTCGATCACATATTCCGTGGTGGAACTTATCCGTGTTTCTCTTTACCCATAGGACTGTGCCTCCATGATTTACAACTACACTCCCCAAGCCGCTCACTCCAAAGCAGTAGACGTCAGTTCAAGCAAGGATATACAGTTAAAAATTATTAGGAGGATTTGAAATAATCATAATTAAGTAATTCATCGAGTCTAGAAGAAACCTCAACAGAATGCAGAAAGCACTGGGAAGCCGTTTCGACCTATATTTGGGTTCATCAGCATATATATAATTTTTAATCTGGGAAACTGGTCTCAATTGAAACGTGCATTACGATTAAACCACGAAATACCACGAAAAAAAAAACATGAAAAAAACAGATTGCGATGATTAAATTGTCGCCATTTTATATTTTTATTTCGCACATGCGCGTTGTTTGTTTTTGTTTTTGTCGAATGCACTTTATAGTCAACTCAGTTGGCCACTGTCCCC
>OZ010602.1:61805001-61827501 GCA_963932145.1 Acanthosepion lycidas | reverse complement strand
TTTTTTTATCTAGCCGACTTCAAAAGAAAAGGACCCCAAATGAAATCGGCTAGATATATAAAAAGATATGTTTATAAATATGGCGGAATCTCCCGTCTTATTACTAGGAACCGACAGCCAGACACTGGCACATGGGATTTGATTATAGTGTTGAAGGTTTTGTGCAGGAGCATCCACACTTTTTGAAGGGCCGAATACAGACTACGTGCCACAAGGTCCCCAAACGACCCTCCGCAGGTTTTGAATTCAGAGTTTTCCTTCTCCTAGACCAGTTGCCATCCAAGGATATTCAACCCATTCTGTCCTAGTAATTACCCATGGCATACATATATACATACATACATATATATATATATATATATATGAAGAAAAATATACGGAAAAAACAAACAAAAATCCTTATATGCAATTATGCTGTTTTAATGTTAATATAATGTCAACATCGGACGTTTCGGTCTAATAAACTATCTTCAGGACATATTCATAAAATATAATTAACATTAAGTCTTGTCCTTATGTCCATCGTCTTTGTCATGTTGAATTGATAATGTTAATTATATTTTATGAATATGTCCTTGATTCTATGTCAGTCGAACATTGTCTGCATGCACGTATGCAATGTGTATCGCTGTATTGTGGCTTACATATCTTCTTCTATGTGCCGTGTTCATTCAGGACGTTGGCGATCATGACTCTTCACAATTTCCTGTCCTTTGTAGCTCAATTAAATTTTGTATTTTTCTAAACGTCGTAAATGGCGATGGAAGTTTGACTTTGTTAAGTTGTACTAGCTGCTGAAATTAACCGCTGACCTATTTCCTCTATATACTGTGACCCTTCGGGACGTAGGTGATCATGGCTCTCCACAACTTCCTGCATTTTGTAGCTCTTAATAAAGTTTGTCTTTTTGCTATTTTTTCATAATCCCTGTTTTGCCATCCTGTTCAGCTCATTAGAAAGGTTATGTTTTGATGAGTGTCAGATTTTCCAATTCCTTTGTGCTATTTAATGTTCACACAGACACACACAAATTTGTTCAAACCGTTGATCACACCAGGAAATTGCGCTCTCTCCCAGAAACTGTAACTAAGGTCTGCTCAGCATAGTTGCAGTATAAAACACAGGTTGACTGTGGGTGTTAAACAAACACAAATCTGCCTGAACAGGCATCTACAACAGGGATTAACAAGCCACTATTGCAAACAGGCATATTCAGATACGAGCGGCCAGCCATACAATACATTTTCTAATAAATCTAATATTTTAAATGTACAAACCATTTAGATTTGAAATTTCGTCATTTTGCTATCAGTGAAGTGATAGGTTCCAAATTAGTTTAGAAAGAAAGTTTAGAAAGTTCCCTTGGTTCATATACTTTACTTAATGCGTTTATCTCTAGTCGTAATCTAAAAACTTTGTGTTCAGTTCTAACTGTATTTCTCTTTGGGTTTTATGGTTATACGTGTCCTCAGAGAAACAAAATAAGTCATGAGCCTTACAATGATGTCTTACGACAGTCATACTCAAAAAAGGTGGCGGCTATCATATTTTCGTGTATATATATGTTTGTATAGATAGATATGCCTGTTTTGTAGCCGGCCGGCAGGGTTATTGTTTACTCATAAACAAAGGGAGAATCCCGTTGTGAAAAAAAAAAAAAAAAAAAAAAAACTTTCCGTTTATTGTTTGCAAGGAACGAAAAAAAAAAAAGAGAAAGTTGAGAAGAAAGGTGCGGTCTGATTTAAGGTTAATTTTCACGATGCTATTGTCGTTTGGAATATGCTATCACCAACATCGTGACGCCTTCAGTGATTGTTGTTATCATCACCATTATTAATACCAAGAGAAGGAATCGTAACAAAATAACTTGTTGTTCTAGTTGAATTCCTTAACGTAATCCAAGTGACATAAAGCCTCTTTAACCTCCTAGCAACGGATACACTACAATGCGCATTGCTTACTGCTGTTCATAGACAATAATAATAAAAAAAAAAAAAAAAAACACCAGTTTATTATTTAGTTATGTAATATCAATCCTCTAATATGCTGGACAATTTCCTCTCAAATCAATCCTGGGGATGACGATAAACTACATCCGGGAGCAAGGCCTCTGATCGGAAGATTGGATGTTTTGAGGGGCGTGGAAGCACCTCTTAATTACTGTTGTTCCCAGGTCCACCCTGACTCGGGATAGGAGCCCCAGTTAGGGTCCTATCTATGGGCAGATAGTGAAACCCCAAGCAAAATAAAAAATATTATGAAAGCATAAAAATACATTTTTATATTGTAAATTTACCAGCAATGCATTTTTATATTGTAAAATGATCAACAATACCTATTTATAGTAAAATGACTAGCAATGCCATTTTATATAATTACCAACAATACATTTGATAGCAAAATGACCAATAATACATTTTATCTGTAGTTGTATTCCATTTAGAATATATTTAGTAGCGAATATTTGAGCGAATATTTCTATTATTATTATTATTATTATTATTATTATTATTATTATTATTATTATTATACACGAATTCTGATATTCAAATGATTAAACTTTATCTGCATCCTCACCGACCCTAAGGCCATAGTGGCGAGAGATAATTTTTCTTTGATCGATACTGTGGATCCAAGTGTACTAAATATTATGGGTAGGACTTTAACTGTGTTCACTTGTATATTTACACACGCTTTATCCCATATATTAAGCACTTTTACCCATAAATATAACATATCTTAAAACTCTAGTTTTATTATATATATATATATATATATATATATATATATATATATATATATATATATATATATAATGCTGCCCATTGAGTGGTGGCGCTAATAAAATAGTCCTCAGTGTATAATAACAGAGCTATAATTTATATTAATATTAAATATACATTTTCTTCCTCACCGGTAGCACAACTTTGAGTTTCATGAACATAGCAAACGCCAGGTGATGATTGAATATATATATATATATATATATATATATATATATATATATATATATATATATATATATATGTATGTGTGTGTGTGTCCGTCCTTGTGCGCGTGTGTGTGTGCATAGAATCAACTTTTCTTTTGTTATATAGATTATATCATCTAATGTGTTTTATTATTTTCCCCGTTTTAGTTGGGAAAAGAAATGCACACGACAGAATGAATTATGCAACGTCATTGGATAAATCTTATTCGATTACCTACAAGTATTGTTTCGTTTCCGCTGTACTTTGAAAAAAGATAGTTTGAGTTGTGATAAAAAGATAAGATTAACTAGTAGTAGTTATTCGTCGTGTGAATGGATGGCAGGGCAAAAAGACAAAATTTAACAAGAGCTACAAAGTTCAGGAAATTGTGGAGGAAAACAACGATAATGGCTAGTATAATATATTAATATATATAATCTTAACCTTGCATAATCTGGCAACCCAGAATCTGACCTCAACGAAAATCGTTCCCTGCACATAACTTTTCTAGGGCTTTTGAAATCGGACTAGTGGGAGCGGAGAAGTTGCTTGGACACACACACATGCACAAAGGCAAACACATACACTGTACTTTATATATAAGATATAATCTAATATGTTTTATTATTTTCCCCGTTTTAGCCGAGAAAAGAAATGCACACGATAGAATGAATTATGCAACGTCATTGGGTAAATCTTATTCGATTACCTACAATTATTATTTCGTTTTCGTTTTACGAGGGTAAGACGAATATTACTCACACTTTTGCCATAACGTTAGGTTTGTCACACTGTCTCCTGTTCATGCGTACTTATAGTTGGTACTATTGTATGAGCTTGATCGCGACAGTTTTCTGGTTGCTGTTACAGTGTAAACATGAACGCTCCACCAGAAGTGTTCACCAAGGAGAAACAAAGAGCAGTGATCCGAATCTACAGAGAACATGCTTTCTCATCGATGATAACTCGCCAGTTCGCTATTACAATCGTTCGAGCTTGCTGAATCATCTCGTCAATGGTGGAGGTTGAGGGGCGTCCTTCTCTCTCTTCGTGCGTCACGCTTATCCGGACACATTAAAACTTCTCGATTCACTCAAACACACTTCTATCCGATAAGACACTGTCGCCGTATTGTGTTAAAAGCCTCCAATAAATCTCAGCCCCAGACACACATTCCGAGCAGAGAAATCGAATCACTGTTCATTGTTCCTCCACTGCTAACGGAGCGGCCATGTTTATACTGTAACAGTAGCAGGAAAACTAGCGCGATGAAACTCAAACTTCGATCACGTGGCCACAATAATGTCAACTATAATCACACATGAGCAGTAGGTAGTGTTACAAACTTAAATACATGCTATGGCGAAAATGAGGATAATTTTTGTGGGAGCATTTAGGTTTGCACTCTCCAATTTAACTAGGCCTAACGTATTGATCTCAATGTTTGTATAAACGAAACATACAGTTTCAAGATAATTGAATTGATAGAATTAGTACGCGTTCATTGTATTGTTGTTAATAAATTACTTTAAAAATCTTGCTGTAAATTCACGCAACAGCTTTAATTAGAACCTTCGATGTAGGCTTTTTAGCTTACTAGAAAAGCAATAAATAAATGGAGACATTGAATAGAAATGAGTTACAGTGGCGTGTCCACACGCGAGAATATTACTTCCGCAAGGCGGGAAAGACGGAACAGAAACGCCTCAAGCTGTTAATAGGTAAAGGACATTTTTGAAAAAAACGAAACAAAACGAAATAAAAATGGGAGTCGATGCCACTTTTACGTTCGTAGTGATGGAAGGAAGAGAGCTTGGAACATGGAAGGGGCCAGTCTAACAGTCGTTTCTATCATGACTTCCGTCTGTGTCACGTTTACACTGACCAGCGGGAGACTGGCGGGATTTATGATGGGAACGTTTACGGGAAATGGAAGTTTTATTGATATCGACTGGTGTGCTGGACCCATGTTTTTGCTGAGCTGACACGGTGGGAATGTTTTATAGTTATCTCGGCCGGCCTGGGGCTTTCACTAGAAACGATGGGTCTTTCTTTCTTAGCGTCTCTCTCAGACTTTTCACACACACACACACACACAGAGTTGTACGTACACACCGTCCTAAGTACACACACGTTTACAGCTGCACTCAAACCTGTGCACACAAACATCTACACATGTCTAAGTATATTCACATAAAAACATTCAATTTCACACACATATATTTACACATATGCAAATACACTCCAATACGTAAATCGAAAGGTACAGCTATTCATATACTTGCATGCACGCTGTGCATCTGTTGATAATTATCAGGTTGGTCTCGCAAGCCATTGTCAGTGAACCTTTTTGGGTCTTCATGCGAACATTTTCTATAAAACGTTAAATTGACACATATTTCTTCTTACTATAAACGTTATTTTCTGTGGGTATAAATGTCTGAGTTGTCCTCTCTGTTTATTTTTTAAGCAATGAAATTAATAGCTACCAGCTTAGACGCACCGAAAGTATTATTATAGAAAATTTACCTCCCGGCAGTGATTAAACCTGTATTACTTTCTTACCTTAGGGAAACCAGGCGTGCGTTTAGCGTTTCAGCCACGGTGACACGTACAAAAAAACACGTGGTTAAAAGAGTAAAAATACGCTCGGCTACGAGGTGATTTGCCTAAGGTAAAAAGGGAATACAGGTAGATTCCCCTCTGGGTGGTGCATTTTTATAAAAAATAAATCCATTAAATGCATATCTACATAAGTAAGAGTGTCACAAGAAATGTACATTTCTTAAAAAATGTAATTGCGTATTGAGAAAATTATTCGAAAATAATTATTTTCGAATAATTTTCTCAATACGAAAATGTTCGAAAAGCATTTATTCGAATTGTAAATTGTTTGAATGGAAATTAATCGAAAGGACAATTAAACTAAATGATAATTATTCGAAATGCCTATGTTTGAAAGACGTATTGATTGGTCCTGATCTGGCATCCCGTCTGCAGTCGATATCTCACAGACGTGCTGTGACTTCCCTCTGTCTTTTCTACAAGTATTTTCATGGCAAATGTTTCGACAAGGTACTTTCACTGGTTTCCAAATTGCATGAACTTAATCGTACTACTAGGTTGGCGTCTCGGTCCCACCCTTTCACTGTCGAAACGGTTAAATGTAGCCAACTCTTCTACTCCAACAGCTTCTTATCTCGCACCTTCCTATCACTTGCCTCCCTGATAGCTATAATCTTCAAATGTTCGAATGTAATGTCAATCGATATCGTTTGATGCCTTGACCTTGATCCCTGTCCTCCTCTTTATCCTATTTCCCAAACACTCCTCTTTAATCTTACTCTCACTCTCTGTAACCCCTTGCGTGCTAGTGGCACTCCCGCCTTGCTTGGGGTGATTTGCTTAAAAAAAATGTGTTCATGTTTTGAGAGAGTCAATGCTGATTTACCTAGAACTATAAACGACTCTTGAAGGATGGCATAGGGCTTTTGCAGCAAGTGTCATCCCTTCATCCAACAACATTAAAATTCTTAGACACTCTTAAACAATAAAATGGGATAGGCGGGTACAAGAGGAGGACAACGCCACCCAGAAAACAGTCTGCCTGCTTTATGTGAAAGGGTTATCAGAGAAAATACAAAGGATCTACGGTTCATATAACATCAGTACAACCTTCAAAAGCTTGACGACACTACGCAGATATCTCTACCTAGTAAGACCCCCCCATAGAAGAGAACATGACTACATGTGCAGCTACGTAAAGAAATATAAAGGGGAGATATCTCCCCCTTAAGGTAAGGCTTCAAGAACACCAGAAAGCTGTAACACAAGGGGAAGTGGAAAAATCAGGTGTGGCTGACCACATATGGAGAGAGAAGGGAGATCACCGCCCTCTGTGGGACCAGGTTGAGATCATAGACAAAAAACACCATTGGAAAATTCGTAAACTTAAGGAATTAGCACATATGCTAGGCCACAAAAATCTCCTGAGCCGACCAAGCATAGAAATGAATACAATATGAGAATCAGTAATAAGGAGTGCCAGAGAAAAGCAACAATAACAACAAAAATTGAAATATGAGTTCTGGTAAAATATTGTTGCTGAAGACATTAGGTTTATAATAACCAGAGATCCATACAATGCATATAAATTCCTCAAGGACACATGGCATTGTGGATAAAGGGGTTGGTTAGATCCAGTGACAGGACGCAAAGAGTGTGAGTTCAATACCCAGTTAAGGCAGTGGAGAACTTTTAGAGGGAAAATTAACAAGAGATAACTGATAAATGACATCCATTAAACATGGCACGTGGAATTAGAACAGTCTACCCCAGTGAGCGAAATAAAGGGTTCAGTTCGACATTCCAACCACCTGAAGAAGTAGAGCGTACAACGGCCGAAACGTTGTAATAATTATGGCGACAAAGATGAGGACAATAGCCCGAATAATGTAAATAATGTACACAATATCTCATCTCAGAAATATAGACAGATAGCCCATTGCATTTATACTTTTTACCCACAAACATACACGACAAACATATCTACATATAGGTAAAATACATTCGGTCTATAAATGCATTAGTGCATATTTAGGTCGCTATATGCTCTCAATATATAGTCATACTGCTATCGAAGCTATGCGTTGGTTACATGAATGCAAAACTTGCAAATACAATTGTATTTACTTAAAAAAAGACAAAAAAAATACTAAATACTTTAAAATTGAAGCCGTAACTGAATGTTAAATAACTACAAATAAATATCTCCGCTTGTTAGTTAAACGTTTTCCACTCATAGTTTCAAAACGTAAGTTAAGAACAAAAATATAAAATGTCTAAAAAATAAAATATCTATGTACTCTCTGTATATATTTCTGAGATTAGGTATTATGTACATTATTTACATTGCTCGGACAATCATATTCACCTTTGTTGCCATATTTATTACAAAACGCTCCGGCCTTCTTCAGGTGGTTGGAATGTCGAACTGAACCCTTTATTTCGCTCACTAGGGTAGACTGTTCTAGTTGCACGTGCCATGTCTAATGGATGTCAGTTATCAGTTGTCTTCCCTTAATTCCCCTCTTCCGAGGTGGTCCCAGCTATGTGCAAATAATGAACACCCAAACAAAAATCAACAGTGCATTTTTATAAATTTACCAACAATATATTTCAATCTACAAAATATGTATCTAAAAACATACCTTTACTCTGAAAATATAAAATTATGTACAAAATATTTGTAGTTGAAAGGATATAATTACGTAGAAAATATTTGGATTTCGTCGTTAAATAACTCATTTGGCAGAGGTTGGTATGCCGCCGAACAAAATCAGCCAACCAATCAATTTTTACTATGTCATAACTTATGGCTTTGCGCAATGCATCACTTGTCATGGGAAAACGTTAGTTGCCTCTATGGAACGCATAGATGGGAAAGTTACTGCGTCCTTTAAGATATTTATTATGCGTCAGCGACACAGAACGCAGACCAATCAGCATCTCTGCCATTATTAACATCGATCA
Organism: Acanthosepion lycidas; assembly: GCA_963932145.1. NCBI lineage: Eukaryota > Metazoa > Mollusca > Cephalopoda > Sepiida > Sepiidae > Acanthosepion > Acanthosepion lycidas. The sequence continues at coordinate 61,818,997 of OZ010602.1, read as the reverse complement.
CTTTTATATTATTTATAATAACCAAGGATTTTCCAAGAATATTCCGTAAATGTATAGTAAAATTACGAATATAAAATTAAACAAAAATTTCTCAAAAATGCAGTAGTCTATTTATCATTGTTTCTCGCAGAACCCCTAGCGGCATCTTGCGGAACCATACGGTTCTAAAAAGCAACATCTGAGAGACACTGGTCTGATGCTTAGATATGATCGTAATGAGATTGAGATAACGGTAAACAGATACATATGGAAATTGATAGACTGATTTTGCCTTGGTGTCATATATTGAGGTTAATTATGGGGATTAGGTTTGTTTCTTTTTGGTCGTTGTTTGTGTGTGTATGTATATATATGTATGGGCACACAAACGCATATATGTGTATATGTTTAATATTTGTTCATTTATTTGTTTGATGTGTGTGTGTCTGTGTGTAAGTATCTGTATATATATATATATATATATATATATATATATATATATATATATATATATATAGTATAAACAGAAAATACATTAAAATAATTGTCGGACTTAGTCCATTTCAGAATGTATAATGTCATTTGTTTACGGTAAGATACGCTTCGAGCAGATATGAGCGTTAAAGAAAAATCATGGGAAATTTGTTGTTTAAAAACAGTAATTTGACTTTGCTAACCAGACGCTTCTTCTGTAGCGAAATGATATAGCACGTCAAACCAAATGACGGTTCCGTGAAGGAAGAGGTTCAACACCTGTCGGAGGAGACATATTTTCTACGATATTTCTCGGACATTCATGCCGGTAAATTTAGTTTATACTGTTGATTATAAACAGAGCATTTACTTAAATATTTGCATCTATAAAAATAGCGCATGAACAGAACATATATATCCATTAGGAACATACTAGTAGAAAACACAAACATATTAACTGCATCCACCTGCAAAAAAGACTAAAAATAATGGAAGCTTTAATAATAAAAAAGAAAAAGCCAACTCTTAACAATATTAACTACGAACAAAGCCACACTGTGCTAACCGTATTCGGAAATTAAAAACATCCCTACCACACACTAAGACATACACAGAACGCACACTCAATTCAGCTGAAAAATCGAATCATCCTTGATAATGGCTAAAGGTATATCCGAAAGCGCTCGGAAATCTAAAACATTTGGACAGTTCTTACACACCCTTTGTCCAGAAAAGAAAGCTCTTGTCAGAACACAAGAAAAATTAAATAAAAAGCTTAACCATAGTACCTTGTCTGTCGTTTTTAATAAAACATGCATATATATATATATATATATATATATATATATATATATATATATATATATATATATATATATAAGTCCATTTCATAATATACAGAGAGACTAACACGCCGCCTTACCAAAAGACCTAAATAACCTCAAAAAAGATTAAATCTCGATCAAGGAAAGCAATAATAAAAAAGACAAATATGTATATACATGCATACAAATTAGGTTAAAGACCCGCGAAATATCTTAGTTTATGTTTTTTCTTCTTTATTTCGGATAATTTTACAGGTTTCTGGTACATATTTAAATATAAATTGTTTAATTTTTGAGTACAATACTTAAAAAAATAATGAAAGATGCAACATCACGAAATTTCACGTAAAGAATTGAAGAGACGGTATTTGAAAATGATGAAACCGACATAGCACAGGAACACAAATTTTTGAAAATGGTTTATTTATAGACTAAAATTCATTAGACATTTTATATTTAAATATGCACCTGAGCTCATTTTTCAATATGTATTGGAAACCACGAAAATTATCTTAAATATATAAAAATATCATCGACAAACAACTTCCATTGGTCTTTAACTAAACCTGTATAAATAAAAAATTGTTGCCCAAATAGACCCAATTCAATATATATATATATATATATATATATATATATATATATATATATATATATATATATAAAGAAGAGAAGAGAGGTGCCGCAAACGTTTTTGTTTGTAATGTGAATTTATTTAGAAAAAATATTATGCTTTGTTTTCCATAATTTTACTACACGGGTTTCTGGTCTCGCGACCATCTTCAGGTAAAAGGCGGAGATTTCCACATATTATTAAAAATAATTAATTTTTTCCTTATGTTTTTCAATGTTAAATATTCTCGATATGAGACATTTTTTGTTTTTGTGTTAGTAATCCGAATTTCTTTCTAATTAATTATTTTTAATAATATGTGGAAATCTCCGCCTTTTACCTGAAGACGGTCGCGAGACCAGAACCACGTGTAGTAAAATTATGGAAAACAAAGCATGATGTTTTTTTCTAAATAAATCCACATTACAACCAAAAACGTTTGCGGCACCTCTCTCCTCTTCTTTTTAATATACATACTTTTCTCTCGTTGGAACAACTACAACCTCTTTCTTTTATATATATATATATATATATATATATATATATATATATATATATATATATATTGTGCGTGTGTGTGTATGTATATATAATGTCAGCGTCTGATAACCTAGTTTCTGATTACAGTTCTCGACATAGAATCGAAAGCGGAAGTTGGTAACTTAACAGGTTGCAATGTTCATCCCCACAAAACATAGTGATTGATCATTTAAATGATTTGGTCAGTCTAACTTTACAATACATACACACTCACACACGCACACACACATACAAACATATGCGTGTTTATGTGTCTGTGTGTGTCTTTGTGTGTGTGTGTGCATATATTCCATCAGGTTCTGTAAACACGTAGATAAATATAAAATAAATCTACCCCAAAAGAGAGGAGCATTTACTTCCCCCTTTTCTAAATGAAACACTCCCCCATCGTCCGGATTATCATGAAATCTCATAGAATTAATGTCAGTGTAATGTTAGAATATTTTCTGACAAGATGTGAGAGATCGCTTAGATAGAACAAAAAATAAACTAAGCTGGGAACATTTTGAAGTTGGTGGGGGGGGGGAGGTTGGTGACACATCGTCAGACGCTAGACATGGCCTGATTTTGCGTAATCTTAAGGCAGAGACCTATTTTTAACGACCTCGTGTCGCCAATTTCCAATTATTATTTTTAAGATCGATTGTTAGTCTATCTCTTTTTACTGACTGCAGAATTGTTTTTATTTATGCAGATGACTCAGAGATGACAACAAACACCGAAAGAAAATGACAGAAACTCTTACAGAAGGTAGGAAAGGAAAGCGTGAGGAAAGGGCTAAACATCAGTTGTAAGAATGCATGGTTGTCAGCAAAAGGGACAATCCACCATGCAAATTACAAATTGGGGATACAAAAATCAAGCAAGTACAAAAATGTCTAGGAAGTATTTTAACAGATAACGGAAAGTGAGACATTGAAATCCAAAGAGGCACTTCAAAAGCTAAGCAAAGTATTAAGAAACAGGAAAATCTTGTTAGAAACTGTTGTCACCTAGGGAAGGTGGTAATGAACGATAATACTTAGGACAACACGTAAAATTTGCCTGCGGCGCGTAGAAGTAGTCAACTGATAGAGGCAAGGTGGAGTAATCGATAACGGCTCGGATTGAGGGAATCGGAGAACCGACTTCGAATTTCAGTCGAATACATTACATTCACTTACGTGCTTGGGAAATGTATGAATCCTCTTCTTATCCCTCTCTGCCCTTCGACATAGTCTCGTCTTGGGATCCTCTCTGCAGGAGATCTATCAACCGCTCCACGTGGTCAGAAGGCGGAATTTAATGTGAGATATCCGAGTCCGTAGGTTCCCGGGGTCGGGTAGCTTTTTCTCGAGACGAGACGAGACGAGACGAGACTCTGCCCTTCGGCATAGCATCGTCTGGGGATTCTCTCTGCCCGGTGGCAGAGAGTTTGACTAGCACAGCTGGAGACGAATCTTCAACTGCAGGATATTTACCGACTCCTCGCGGTCCGATATGGCACAAAGTGGAATTTAATAGGGCATCCGAGCCCGTAGGCTCGGACAAAAATTCCCTTGGAGACAAATTTCCGACTACAGACCAACACACAGTATTTACTATTGTATTTATGTGAATGGGGACATGCCCATTATTGTCCGTAGGTAATCTACAACAGAAACAAAAAAGATATTAGAATAATCTGGAATTTATATTGGAAGCAAACCACCTGCATATGGTCAGAAAATGAACTTAGTAAATATACACAAATAGATAGGGGCGGGTGTAAGACAAGGTTGTGTCTTCTCACCGGACTTATTCAACTTAAATAGTGAAGCGATCCTGAGAGAATTAGAAGTCCAACCAGGATTTCATTCTTAACAACATTAAATATGTAGATAACACAGCGCTATCAGACTTAGAAAGGGAACTACAGGATTTCTTAAAGAAGATAATAAAGGAAAGCAAGAAGAATGGACTAAATATTAATTGTAAGAAGACAGAATGTATGAATGTAAGCAAAAGAGTCAGTTCAAGATGCAAAATGGAGATAGCAAAATCAAATAAGTACAACAATTAAATTACCTTGGAAGTATTTGAACAGAGGGCATAAACTGCGACACGGAAATCCGTAGGCGAAAATCGAATAACGATTGATTGATTCGTTTTCTACGGCTTATCAAACCTTTGCAGATTATTTAAAGCTAAAAAATAATTTTTAAATTGTAAGAAATTTTTGAGATAATAATGATTTAGTGATACAAGTTTTACTAATTAACCTATAGCTGGGGGATAAGAGGTGGAGTCATATCTTTACCGAGGGTATTTGCGCGTAAGGGAATATGACAAACTCAACTGGAATTGGAACTCTGCTCTCCGATTAAAAATTCCGAGCTATTATCCATTGCACCACCCGCACATCCAAGCTTTCAGCACCTGGTATTCCCAAGCGGTCACTCATCTAGGTACTGACCAGGATCGACGTTGCTAAACTTCGGTGATTGTAAGGAAAACGGTGTTTTGACGTGATGTAGCTGTAAGTCTTGAATAGCAAAAAAATGCCTTCCAAAACTAAGTACAAAAAATCAGGAAAATTTCGTTAGAAACAATCAAAAGAGTACTAAACTTTTATGTCATACCGGTCATCCTATATGACAATGAACGCTGGAATTCTCTTTACAGATGAAGAAGAGACTTGAGTCAGTAGAAATGTGGTTCTACAGAAGGATGCTGAGAATTCCATGGACTGAATATGTGGAAAATTACGAAGTTTTAGAAAAAATAGAAACAAAAAAGACGCTTATACTTTCCCTCAGAAATAGATAGTTGAAATTTCTAGGGCGGATAATGTGGTAAAAAGGCTTGGAAAATTTAACACACAGAGGATACATTGAAGGCAAGAGCCACACAGGAAAGCAACAAGCTTTGTAAATGGTTGGCAGAACCGAGATTAGGAGAAATAGCAAAAGGACAAACCTTACTAAGAGCTACAATAGACAAGAAGTTGTGGAGAGCTATGATCGCCCACGTTCTGAAGGGTCACGGAATATAGAAGAAGTAGATCAGAGGTTACTTCCAGCAATTAGTGCACTTTAACACTGCGTTAGTTATTTGGATTTCTGAAAAAAAAATCTATCTATCTATCTATCTATCTATCTATCTATCTATCTATGTTTAATGGAATGTCCCTCACTCCCTATCGCCTATATGGAGTAACTGTATCAGTAGCTATAAAGAGTGAGCACAACATATGCTTGGGGACTTGCTTCTGGAATTACTAGCCTGCCACCCGATTCCCTATCTTTCAGTAGCGTATTCGTATTTACAACAAACCTCTCTTCTTTACATCTACGCGCGTGTTGCCTTTCCTTCTCTCGAGTACCACCTTTGTCTGTTTGTAACCTCTTTAAGGATACAACACTATCTATCTATCTATCTATCTATCTATCTATCTATCTATCTATCTATCTTATCTATCTATCTATCTATCTATCTATCTATCTATCTATCTATAAGTATAGGATTGATGTAGACGAAATAAAATTTCAATAACTAAAAACAATATTCTTAAAAAAAATAGACAATTTATAGGGAAAAGAAATATATATATATATATATATATATATATATATATATATATATATATATATATATATTTTTTTTTTCTTTCCGCAGTTCCATTTTTGAATAACTTTATAATATTTTAAGTCTAATGCTCGATTTCATTTGAAAATTTTGTTTTTTAATTTGAAAATTTTGTTTTTTAATTTGAAAATTTTATCGTAAATTAAAGGTAATTATTTCATATTGATTTTTGGATTGATATAGCATTAACTTTAATCGACTAAAGATTTGTATTTAGAATATGCCGTCATGTTTTGGGAATTTTCATATACTTGTATTCTGATTGGTCATCATCGGTTACGTATTGAAGAGTTTGATTTGGCTTTGAATTTAAAGAAAGAACTCTTTATTTTGCATTTTGCAGTCAACACCATCACTTGATGAGACACCAGAAATGTTGAAATAAAATGGCTATTTTTGTAGTGATGTTATAACATGCTTATGTTATAATTTTTGAATAAATACCATATATATATATATATATATATATATATATATATATATATATATATATATATATATATATATATATATATATATTAATTTTTAAAGGTCTTTTGTCAGTCATTATTTCTTATTAAAAATATTATAGAAATAATGTCGGATAAAAAATCCTTTCAAAAAATAAAAATTAATAAAATGTACTGTTGTTTTCTCGTTGGGCCTTCTACGAATTTATATCTGCTAGCTTCAGTTTCGTATCCGAGTACGAAACTGAAGCTAGCAAATATAAATTTGTAGAAGGTGCAACGAGAAAACATACTTTCCTTAAATTGGTAATTCTGTCAGGCCGGCTTCGTGTCCGAAATGATAGACGCACACATTGGCTAAAAAAGTGGTTTTCCTGATGGAAAAAAAACAGATGCAGGTTCGATCCGTTTAGTCGGACTTCTCAATTTAAGCCCGTTGTTATTTCATTGTTTAATTTAAGTAATAAAAAAAATATGCAAAGCTCGCAACTTAATCATCGGACTAAATTTATTATGTCGGTGTGACTACACATGTGCACGAGAAATGCCGGGAATTTAAAATTTTTGTCTTTTATTTTTTTTTAATCTAGCCGATTTAATTTAGATTGTTTTTCTTTTTGTTTCCATCACTTTTGCTGTTAGATATTCTCCCAGACTGTGATAATAGAAGTTCTGTCAGGAATGGTAAAATGGTGTAAGAGCCAGGGCGAAAATTTACTATGGATGACCTTGCGATCAAAACAGTCTCTAAACATTTTTGTCGTAGTGAATTATTTTCACCTTTGATCAGAGTAGCATTTTTTATGTCAAAATTGTGGTCAGTCTCATATATACATCTATGTATGTGTGTGTGTGTGTGTGTGTGTGTCTGTATGTTTGTACCCGAAGGTAAGTATAAACCCTTCGTACTCGCTCTCCATTGAAAAATCATATAAAGTAGAAATTAAAATATCCTATGTAGGAAAGTCATAATAAATAGACGGGAAGAAAATGATCAGATTACTTCAAAGCAAATCATTTAATCTTTAAACTCAGACGTGCAGAGTTTTATTAGTAAAATACTTATCACATAACAGCTGTAAACATATGTTACATTTCTAGGGTTATCCTGACTATTATCTTTGATTTTGCCTCATGTAAAATGTTTGATAATAATCAAAGAATGCTTTTGAAGAGCCTCTCTCTCTCTCTCTCTCTCTCTCTCTCTCTCAAAGGGTGCTTCCTGGAAACCTCTAATCTTCTTGAAACCGAAATTTTTTTCAGGCTATATTTAAAAAATAATAATAATTAGTTATATGTGTAATTCTATAAAGCATAAAATTCAGTATAAATTTAATATAAATTAATACAAATTTAATATAAAATTAATATAAATTTAATACAAATTCAACAAATATAATCGTTATTAGTTATATATGTAATGCTATAAAGCATAAAATTTAATATAAATTTAATATAAATTTAATACAAATTTAACAAATATAACCATTATTAGTTATATGTGTAATGCTGTAAAACATAAAATTTAATATAAATTTCATATAAATTTGATATAAAACTAATATAAATTTAACACAAATTTAACAAATAGTTGTTAGTTATATGTGTAATTCTATAAAGTATAAAATTTCATTACATAACATTGTTAAGAGAAATAAAGCTGATATTTCAAACAAAGAATGTTATTCCTCTTCTTTACCGATCCTTACTGAACTGTAATGCAATATTGGTCTTCCTCTATGGGGGAAAACTCTTTTATCATAAACAGAGTATTATGACTTTCCACTTAAACGATTTAAAGTGCTACAAATGTTTCAATTCATTGGATACGTAAAGAAAGTATTTACTATCAAGTGATTACCTACAATTCGCCTTTGGCCAGTAAAACAAGACTGTCAAGTTTCGACTTCAGACACACTTCTTTTATTTATTAATTTACCTCTGTTAAAACGACCCAGCTTTGTATTCCAATATTGATTTGTGCAAATGCTGTTTGCCTCCTTATCGCGTTTAACTGTTAACCTCCATTCCATTATCTACGAAAATCTCTGCAAATTTATCTGGAAAGTGTTCTGCCAAAAGACGGAAAGCGCGACACGAAATGTAACGGGAACCCCTGATAAAAGACGCGTACACGTTCACCGTGGATAGCGCAGTAGCCAACCATGTGTGCTTAATGGTCATGATTAGAAGGGGTCTAACTAGAATTGTCTGTGCTAACAGACAAACGACACTCACTTAAATTACATCTACAGTCAGTGCAAGAAATACCAGATGCATATCTAGCAATTTAATTCGTTTCTTTATCGTTCGTAGGATTTGGGAATAAAAGACTTACCAGGGTACCCATATTAACATCACCCTGACACTGGATAGAACAACTTACCTGCGCTCGGGTCTTGTAACACTACTAAATGGATCTTAGAAGACTGGCAATGTGGGCGTGATTAGATGGATAACAGTTTCAGTCATTTCAAAATGTTAGTTGGGCTCAGGAGTGGCGGAGGCTCTATGGGGTCATGGGCTCCAGATGTCAATAAATACCATAGAGACTGGTAGCGCTTCAATAATGATACGGGGTATGTTCATAGGGTATATGTCAAATCTACAGGTCGGCTAAACCAGCGACTATTACGTTGACTATTCATGGACACATTCATGGACTCCATGTACCTGAAGGACGATGGATTATTCAAGAAGGATCATGAGCCGTGTTATCAGGCTCAAATTGCGCATAACATCGTCCGACTTGTGCCAAATCGATATTTGTGGGACAAAGAAGTCTATTCGGACGCAATATTCTAGACCTACAACTATCGAAGAACTGGGTACAGTTATCAATACGGAGTGGCTCAACATTTCTTTAGGGGCCTACCAACATCGTGTCGGGTTGCTGCACTTCCTTGCGTTAGCGTGGGCCCTAAACGATACTATGCACCTTTCACATGCTTTTATGGTATATTAAAGAATTTATATTTAATGAAAAAGTATTGATTTAGTTTTTTACTCTATTATCTTTGTGTATAATTCATGTATTTTTTAGCTATGGATTTTGTAAAATTTCTAAGTAAATACAAATAGTAGCAATAAATAGTGTATATAATTCATACATTATATATATATATATATATATATATATATATATATATATATATATATATATATAGAGAGAGAGAGAGAGAGAGAGGTTATTGATACAATAGAAAGAATAATATGCAATGTTATTGGTTTTAACCTGGCATCTCGGCTTAAGTAACTTTCCTACCGCCGTAATGTAGTTTCCCTGTGCCTTTTCTATATATATTTTCATGATAATTGTTCTGATGAACTTTACGGTACGTGGACTTTATGAATTTAAGCGCAGTACGAGATTGGCAGAAATGTCTCATTAGAGTTGAAATGACTAGATTTAACCGTAAGTTCTATGCTAACAGTTTCTTCTATCACACTTCTCTCTTGTGGAACTCTTTTCCGGCTTCTTGTTTTCCTTTCAACTTTGATCTTCACTAAAATTTAGATGCAGTGTCAACTGTTATCTAGTGTCTTCTTAATTCCTGTTCTTTTATTGCTGCCTCTGTTTAATAATGTTTTTCTTATGTTCTTCCACAGTCAGTAGCACCCTGCGTCTTAGTGACTTTGTTGCCTTACTTGGGATGAAATAATTAAAAGAAAAGAAAAGCGTTTTGTAGCAACCATCTACAGGACGAAAGAACATATGTCGGCAAGCCATGACATTGCCAAATATACTGGCATCGAAAATCTGGAAGAACTCAAAACAGCTATGGTGTCTCAGGTCCTTTGGAGACAGCACACTGAGATGTTGCTACCGGAGAATCAGTCAAAATGAACTAAATACTGCATATCACAAATTGGATAAAACGATAGATACGTAAACACTGTATACGGGTAAGTTGAATGCTTTTCACCTGACAGAATTGATATTGCGTGCAGAGATGGTTCCCTCCTTTGACACGTTGATACACCAGTTCTCGTATGATAACCGAACTTAAGCAATGTCGAGCCTGGTCAGTACGTAGATGGGTGACCGCTTGGGAATACCAGGTGCTGTAAGCTTGAATGTGCGGGTGATATAATGGATAACGGCTCGGATTTGGAAATCGGAGAGCCGAGTTCGAATTCCAATCGAGTTCGTTATATTCACCTACACGAAAGAATCTTGGGAAAGAAGGTATGAACCTACCTCTTATCCCCCAGCTGTTGGTTAATTAATAAGACTTGTATCAGTAAATCATTATTATCTAAAAAGAAAAAAAAAATCTTAGAATTTAAAAATATTTTCTGGCTTTAAATAACCTACGAAAGGATGATAAACCGCAAAAAAGTAAATAATTCCTCTTTTCATACAATGTTTGTTTTGGGCCTATACGTATAGATTCCTTAATTCAGATGCATCCGCTTAAAAAGTGATATTAGATGCGGTGAGCTAGGTTTTATTTGATTAGTTTTGTTTTATAGTGTATTTGTTTTACAGTGTATTTGTTTTACAGTGTATTTGTTTTACATTGTGTTTGTTTTACAGGTCATTTAATACTGAATGATATCATACAAAAAGTAGGTAGACATAGGTTTGGTTTGTATGTGGCAAGAAAGATAGAAACAGGTTTGGTTTAACACATGAGCCAAAAAAGGGTAGACATCAGTACAGACAATAGGCAGCCATTTTCTTTCTTTTGTTTTTTGGTTGAGGGAAACCCTTTATTCGGGGATACAGTCGGCGTATTCTGGGCCCTAACTGACAAAGCGAGGAAATATGGAAGACCATTCAATTGGTCATCGCCTTACGACCCACCTGTTTGGAGGTATCACCATCCCGTTACAGATACTCCTATTTTGGCGGCTATTCTGTAGACATTTCATCGTAAAGGTTTCCTCTGGACGACCTCTAAGCAGATAATCAAACACTTTTCCTTTTTATTTAAAACGTTTAAAACTTTTCCAACTATGTTTTGTTTTGTTGATATGCATTCTCACCTGTATTCTTTCTACTGAATTGACCAACATTTGAGCAAAACGTAATGTATCTTGTTATGCATACAAGAACGAGATCAACGTGATATTCTATCGTTTCGAACGTTGGATTTGAAATAAAAATGAGTTGCAGCTGATTATTTTGAATACCCGGATGTAGCCGATCATGGCTCTCTGTCGATTCGTTGGCCTTATTATCTCTGAATTGTCATAGATTGTTGGGAGAGATGGTGGCGTGGCTTACCGTCTGACTTTTACACGATTCGGAATTCAGATTGTTTCCTCTATTAGATTGGCTGCAACCCAAGGCTAGACAGCCTTTTCTATTCTGCTATTTAATACCTATTTGGGCGGGGAGAGAAAAGATGTGTTCATGCCTTTTCTCCAAAAAATATTACTGCGAAAGTTAACGCAACACGCTAAGCCTGAATTTGAACACAGTTCACTGATACCACTTTTTTTGTGACGATAATCGTTGCATAACCTGCACAATAGAGCAGAATTTTTTTTATTTTTATTTTATTTTTTTTTATTTACAAAACTTTCATGCAGGCTACCAATATTTACAGCGACTACGTTAACAACTCAGATACCGAAGTTTCGCATTTAAGACCCAGGAAGTATTTTTTATGAGAAACATTTTTACGGTTAGATGTAAGGTCTATGCTAAGAGTTTTTTCTATTGCTATACTGCCCCCCCCCATTTCTGGTCTGGTCTCCTGTCATATATTTAGAGATTCTTGATAAAATCCAAAGAAGAAACTGCAATGTTATTGTTCCTAACCTGGCAACTCGGATTCAGGCACTTTCCCTGTGTCTTTTCTCTAAATACTTTCATGGTTCTGATGTACTTTCTTCTATGGTATCTAGATTTATGAATTTAAGCGCAGTACTAGGTTGGCGGCAAGGTCTCATCATTTTACAGTTAAAATGACCAAACATAACCGTAAGTTCTATGCTTGAAGTTTCTTCTCTCGCACTTTTCGCTTGTGCAACTCACTACCAGTTTAATGTTTCCCAGTCATTGATCTTAAGCGCAATGTCTTCTGTCTTATTTTTTTTTTATTGTTTTCTCTCCTTAATAGTGGTTTTTCTTATATTCTCTAACATCCAGTAACTGCTTGTGTCCTAGTGGCTTTATTTCCTTGCTTGGAGTGAAATGAAAAGCAAAAAAAAAAAAAAAAAAAGTAAAAAAAACAAAACAATTGGGCGTTATACGTTTTAAAATACGACAGTAATGGCTAAAGCAAATTTGTTTTGGAGCAGTCTAGTAGACTTTTTTTATAGATAGGGGTAAACAAGCGTGTTAATAAAATTATAATTCCAGCATCTTAAAGATTGTCAGCTGGAAACTGTGTAAATAAAACATTTTGGTAGTTTGGCAGAAAGATAAAAATTTGAGAATTCCTTGTGTAGGAAATTGTTGAAAAATCTGTTTTGGATTTTCATCACCTTCATTAGAAAACGCGCATGGAATTCAAACAATCAACGTATCCCTTCCATTATTCCTAGATTTTCACAATAAAAATAACTTGAAGCTTATCAATAAACGATATCTTTGTCAGTGCAATCAGGGTAAGTGCCTTATCGAACATCATTAGGACTTCCTGCGAGATTCTGTCCGAAATAAATAGTTTCAAAGTTTTCCTCGTTTAAAATATGACAGTCCAGATGGCAGAGAAGTTACTCCACCCTTAGTTGCCTTCGCAACACCGGCTCATATATATATATATATATATATATATATAAAACAAACAAACAAAAAAACAAAACGACAACAGGTCAAATTGTAGCGGGCTACTTCTGATTGTTGTCAACAGTGGTAGTAAAGTTAGCAATGGTCGAGGCAGAAGATTTAGATATAAACTGACAATCCTTATTCCCTGTTATTATGTATACAACACGAATAAACACTTTCGCAAACAGGAAATATTTAAGAAGGCAATTTTAGAAGTCTTTCAAAAATATTTACATACCACTACCTAAAATGTGTATAAGGTTTTTTTTTTCTCTTTTCGGTATATTCAACCTAATTACACTGACGTTTCGTTTGAGGTTTAAATATTTTTTTCTTGTTGTTTTTTTGCCTCCAGCTATTTTCCCAGACGATGTCATCGAAATATTGTCTTCTTTTTTTTTTTTTTTTACCGCCATCCTTTGTAACTTTTGGTTTATTTTTTTGGCAGTTCAAATTTTTTTGCTAGCGACAGTCAAAATATATTTGTAAAGATTTGATACAATGTCCATGCTATATACAGGACTCTCGTGTCGACATGTCAGTCAAGAAAATAAAGCAATTCTCGCATGTCGGTCAGACTTGGATGTGTTGACAACCTGATATGGTTACGTGAAAACTATAAGTACTTGAGCAGACATATATATATATATATATATATATATATATATATGTGTGTGTGTGTGTGTGTGTGTGTGTGTGTGTTACTTGGCTGTGCGTTAGGGGTACTGAAAAATTCTTAGCTCAAGAAAAGATTAAAAATTTATATTGATGTTTAATCAGATTT
>OZ010602.1:61765001-61800001 GCA_963932145.1 Acanthosepion lycidas | reverse complement strand
GTTACATTTAACTGTTTCGACAGTAAAAGGGTGGGGCTGAGTTCCGACCTAGTAGCACGCTTAAATTCGTGCAGTCGGGGAACCATTGAAAATAGTTTGTCATAACAGATGCCATGAAAATATTTATAGAAAAAACAGGGGGAAGCCACATAATGTCGGTGAGAAAATGACTGGAGTCGAGACCCCACGTCAAAGACCGATCACATTGCATATCTGTCTTTGCATTCTGTCGATAAACTCGAGATGAACAGCGGGGGGCACCAGACCATATATGGCAACAGTATTCCATGCATGTAAGAATGGTTGATTTGTAGATATATGTTGCTTTTTAATTTTTGAAGATTGTAGTTAACAGGGAAGCAAGAAATTGGAAGGAAGTTCCACAGATGAGAAGTGTAAAAAAAAATAAATCTGTTAGCACAAGTGGCGGTATGAAAACAAAAGTTTCCTGTTTGCTTCCATTTTTCTTAAAAGTTCCTCCTTGCACACGTATGCCAGCCATGGTATTCTCAGCATCTTTCTGTAGAACATCTGTGATTAGTGGTCCTTTAATGTGAATTTTTATTTGCCTTTTTTTCTTTTTTAAATCTCAATTCATAATTTTTCAGTCGCAAGTAAACAGTGTGGACCGGAAATTAAAAATGCGTTCTTACTAGACTAAAATTTGCGTCCATTTTTTTTTCCGCGGTTAGCTTATCTGAGAATGTAAGCTGTCCTACAGAATGATCTTCGAAAATCAGCCCAGAAAATCAAATCTATTTAGAGGTACTGCTTCCCCCTCTCGATCGCTAGAATATTCAATATTTAGGATATATAGAATATAGTAATAATATTGCCTTTATTTTTATTGTTATTAGATGTTGATAATGCAATGGTATACGAATGAATCCCCAACACTTTAGACAACTAAAGTTTGGCATCTGATCTCTCATCTGACCTATCATTAACAGCTCAGTAGGGGAAAACTGGCTGATTACATTCAATGCCTACCAAACCAAACTAGTCACGTTCTATCATCACCGAGCAGACAGGGAACATTCACTGATCGCGATGAACGGGCATTCCCTTGACCGCCTATTGAGACAAAACAAAAGACAGACCTCAAATGGAACTCTTACATGCGATCAATCGCAAAAGATGCTGGAAAATATGGTCGGTTCCTTGTACCGTTCTAGTAAGTAACTGGCTCCTTATTTAGATTTAAAAGAGCCAGATCAGGCTGAAAATGGAACACTGCTGTTACCTATGGACAGGGCCTGTACAGTCTTCATTTATCGACAGAGTCCAAAAGCGCCCACGCGTTTTTGTGGGTGATGAATTATTTTCCACCTTACAATCACTTTCTCACAAACGAAACGTCGCAAGGCTCTCGCTTCTCTATCGCTATTTCCATGGAAAATATTCAAAAAGAAATATATTCCGTAGGTTCTATTGTTCATGATGGCGGTCGTCTTCGAGTATAGAATCCAGAGGTTAGCAGTGAATATTTTGAAGACAGTAGGAAAGCGTTGTTCAGGTTAGCAGTGGATATTTTGGTAAAAGTAGCAGAGCGTAGTTCGTCCTTCTGTTATCTCTTCGCCTGACAAGCTGGACTGGACATTCGGGTAGAGTAGACAAAATGGCCGCCTTTATACACGACGGACTGAATGTTCTACGTCTTCTGATTGGTTAACCTTCTATTGGTGGACTCTAAAGTGAGTCTAGTCATTTGGGCTAACTCACTAGTACATACATATACACAAAAAACTGCAACAGGTTCCACCAGTCCAAACCTTCACGGCTAAGACCTGCCATGCCAGGCACATTGTTACAAACCACCCGCATTCGCTGCATATTCCACTGATGAGATGTAAGTTGCATTCGAGTAGTTTCTTCCCACTACTTTGTGTGACCGTCTCGTAAGGGGAGGCTTCCCCGATCATTTCAATCTTAAACTGTTTAAGTCTAGGGTTAACCGTTATCTTCCTCATATATCAGCATGCACGTAATGAGAAAGGAGGGACTCATAGGTTGAATAGAGGGAAAGAGAGCAACGCATGACATATCTGGCGGGCTTAAGCAAGTGGATGACAGAACGTGGTCTGGGGTAGGTGGCAGAGGGGCGAAACATTGAGTTACAAAAGATAGGGGGAAGTGGAGAGCCATGATCTCCTACGTCCTGAAAGGACACGGCACATAAAAAAGAAAGAACATCTCTGTAAAATAAGAATTTCTAATCATTATTAATTTTCAACTCCAATCTGTGGTTGACAGGGTAAGAAATGGCTGGTAAACTTTAATGCCTCAAAAACAAAACTGCTCTCTTTTACCCACCACAGAGAACCCTCCCTGCTTCCCATTAGAATTATGCTCAACTCCACAAGAGCACCCCTTTTCGACTGCTTGGTCTCACACTGTCCTCTGACCTGAGATAGAACAAGTACAATAGCTTCATTTACCGCAAGGAAAGTTCCCTATGTCGCGCCAGAAAGTTTTTCTCGCCTGAGTCCATCTGTCAAATCTGTAAATCAACAATTCGCCATTACATGGAATACTGTTGTCATATATGGTCTGGAGCCAAGTCCCCCTCCCACCCCGATGTCCATCTTAAGGTCCTCGACAAAATCTAGAGACGGATATGCAATGTGATTGGCCCTGATCTGATATCTCGTTTACAGTCACTCTCTCATAGACGTGCCGTCGCTTCCCTCTGTTTTTTCTACAAATACTTTCAGGATAACTGCTCCGACGAGCTATTTTCGCTGGTTCCCAAACTGCATGAATTTAAACGTGCTACTAGGCTGGAATCTCAGTCCCACCTTTTCACTTTTGAAACTGTTAAATATAGCCGTCTCTTTTACTTCAATAGCTTCATGTCTCGCACTTAACGTCTGTGGAACTCCTTTCATCTGACTTGCTTCGCTGATAGCTATAATCTTCAATTATTCAAATGCAATGTCAATCGACATCTCCAGATGCCTTGAACTAATTCCCCGTCCTTCTCTTCATCCTTTCCTCTATCACGTCTCTTTACTCTTGCTCCCACTCTCTGTAACCCCTTGCGTGCTAGTGGCACTCCCGCCTTGCTTGAGGTGAAATGTTTAAAAAAGTATATCTTTTTATTTCATCGTTACTACTTATACCGTGATAGACGACAAAATGATTGTCAGTTCAAAGCTTTCTTTTGCGATCTTTGTTCAGTTCCCGAGGATAAAGAAAAGACGCGCATGTCTTAAGAATTTCTATTCATCCTACATTTTTTTCGAGTTGGCACATCCTCAAGCATAACCCAAGTTGCTGGGGGAAAGGATGCTTTGTAATCTTTCACTTAAATCTTCGTAAAATAATCTGCTTCGTTGGTGGATGGATTTTCACCAGGACTAAGAGAACTAAAGGTCCTACCAGGATTTTTTACCAGTTGGTGAAATCTTAAGATACGCAGATGACGCTGTGTTGATGGCGGACTCAGAAAGAACAAAAGCCAGAAACTCTTATACGTGGTAGTAAAGGCAAGCTGGGAAAAAAAGACTAACCATCAGCTGTTAGAAGAGAGAATGTCTAGTTTTCAGAAAGAGGAACATTTCAAGTTGCACGCTACAACTTGGAGAAGATAAAATCAAGTAAGTAAATGATTTTACTTATCCGGGAAGGGATTTATCAGACTACTGAAAATGTGAAAGCCGTAGGTACACTGGAATATCAAAAGACGCCTTCTGATAAGGTATTAAGAAACGAGAATATTTCCTTAGAATCAAAGAATGAACTATTGTGTAACATCAATTATCCAATATTGCAGAGAATACGGGACTCATAGCAGATGAAAATGAGATCTAAGAGAACAGATATGTAGTTCTATAGAAGAATTGTATGGCTGAACATGTGTGCAACGAGGAATTTTGAAGGAAAAAGGTGGGTTGGGGAAAGGACTCACCAGGTGTCACAGCAAAATTGTCCAAATCATGTAAAATCAAAATTGTCCAACTGTTAGATTAAGCTCTGAACCGTTGTATCTTAGATATGATTGAAGATACTTACTGAAATTTTCCGATGTTTTTATTAGACTACTTTGAGTAATGAGAATGTAGAAGTATCGTGTCGAAATCGATCATAAACGAAAATGACATGTTCACCATTAATTAATCATGGCTAAGGATTGGAAGCTTATGAAAGATTGGAATAAAGTTCATTTATATATATATATATATATATATATATATATATATATATATATATATATATATATATATATGGTTGGATAGATGGTCATCTATCCAACCATATATGTTAGCTCTATCTCTGATATTGAGCGCTTTCTAATAAGTACCATGCATATAATATATAAATAATTATACATACATATATATATATATATATATATATATATATATATATATATATATATATATATTTATATACACACACTCCCCCCCATATATATATATATATATATATATATATATATATATATATATATATATATATATTATTCCAGGATCCTTTTCTAACTTATTCAAGATGATCTTCGCTCTCTTTATTCTTCTAAGTTTCTGTTCTGGAGTAACAAGGCGACTCACAGGTTTCACGTACGATTTCATTTTCAAGTTTTTTTCATTACTCTTTGGACTGTCATAGCTGAAACTCCTCTCTCATGTGCCAAACGTCTTATGGATTGAGTTTTCTAATTTGAAATGGTAATTCCTTTTGATGTTGTGATCTCCTGATCCAGTTTTCCTCTCTATTGTTCCCTTCTTTTTAAAACTTATTCACCGTTCTCTTGATGGTTCTTGAATGGATTTGAAGATGGAAGTATCCTTGAGTATGGATATTGGTACCATTACAGAAAACCTGAATGATTTTTTCCTCTCACCATTGCTCAGTTGGGAAGTTATTGAGACTGATACAAAATGATTTTTATCCGGTTCTTCTTCTAATAGAATAATTCAAATTGATTTTCACTGATTCTTACGATAAATGCTGTCAAGACGACTAAACGTCATATCTAAAAAAATGGAAAAAAGAAACTCAATTAGTTTAGTGATTTTTTTTTAGATATTAAACATTTTGTGCGATGGACAATTATGCTGTTACACGATTTGGACAATTTTGCTGTTACACCCAGTACTCTGAATCAGAAAGCAGTTGAAATCCTTAGAACAAATAATGAGGAAATATGGTTTGAAAAATCTGATACTCACAGGACATAGAAGGCGAGAGTCAGAGGGGAAACAACTAATAAGGGGCTTGTGTAAATGAATGGCAGAACAGGGAGTGAGAGGCATAATAAAAAGGCAAACTTTACTTCGTGATACAAAGGATAGGAAATTGTGGAGAGTTATATTCTCCCGCGTCTTGAATGGAAACGGCACAGAAGAGACAAGGAAGAACGAGCAGAGCATCCAGTGAGAACTCACCAAAATCATAAACGTCTGTAAGAATATACTTTGGTGAGTTCTCACAATGATTAATGGAATATCAACTCCTTATGGGTCATTGCTCTGGTTTTGGTTCGTTATCGATCCTTGGAATCTTCATGCCATCTGTCTGCAAGAATTTCCTGATCCTAAAAGAGGAATGCCACTCAGATTACCTGGGTCAATTAACTGCATCCAAATCGGAGATCTGAGTTTTCCTTAACCGAGATTAAATGTGCAGAGTAAAAGAGAGTTAGGAATGTCAAACTGGATGCTTCTTGAAGAATTAGAAACAAAAGTTGGGGTTGTAGAATACATGTAAACAAGACCCAACTCCACACTGAATGGTAGCAGAAGTCGGTGCCGTTCTGGCATTTTGTGTTGGTTGTAGTTGTCAAGACCTTCTCGGTTTTCGGAAATCGTGGAATGCGGCTAACTTCCTATCCCCTGATCTTTATTCTCTTTTACACCGAACTCATATTTACTAAACGTTGGTTTAAAGTCAAATCTCCGATTGGTTATTTTGTTAAATCCGCCTACGAAGTTAGTAGCAGAATGTGTTTACATTACGTTTATTTGGTTAATAGCGAGATACCTTGATAAAAAAAAAGTCAAGTATAGATTTTCTGAAAGTTTAAGTTCGGAAGTAGTATCGGCTTTAGAGTAAATTGATTTATAATACTTGGACGTTTATATAGCTTCGTCGACTTTTTCTCCTTTAAAACGAGCTGATCCCTGCCAAATAAATAAAATAAAAAAAATAAATAAAATAAAAGCGCCCTTGAGTTTCTAAGACTCAGTCAGTTAAGAAAGCAAAGTTCATGGTGTTGTAACGAATAGCAACCTGACTAGTTACGTCGACTTTCCTTATCTGATATCTTGCACGTATAAAATGGACGTATTAGCCACTTGATGATTTCACGACAAAAATATATTAGAGTCTGAAGATTAAGCGAGATATCTCAAGCTACAAGGATACTTCTAAAGCTATCGTTTTGCACACTTGCTACTATATAATACTTGTCAGGATCTTTGATTTTACAAGAATACGAATGTACAGTCTGCAACATAAAAGAATACATTTCTTTTGGGCTTATTACAGTGTGGGCCAAAAGTAGGCTTACAGTTGTTTCACTATTTGTTACACGTTTTAGATCAGAGCTCAGAACCATAGCTAACTTTACTAAACTGTTCTTGAAGCAAGTTGGAGCAACTCCCCATTATGCTTTGGCAGTAAGGGACTACCTTAACCAAACCTTTCGCCAGCGTTAGTTCGGAAGAAGGGACAACATCAAATGGCCACTATGTTCACCTGATTTAACACCAATGGATTCCTTTTTGGGGATGTAGTAAAGAAATCTCCACACAGTGGACGAATTAAAAGAGTACATCTCAGAAGTATTTATTGAAATTGTTGCAGATCGGGATTTGTGTCGTTGTTGTGAGTCATAGAGTTCTGGAGAGGTTCGAGGAATGTTGCAATGTTGAAGGAGGACATTTTGAGCACTCAAAAGATTAAATTGTGCTAAAATATGTAAGTAAAGTGTTAAACAGTTTGGAACAAATATGATTGCAACAAATAAATATAAATGTAATCAAATATTTAAAAAATGTCAAGTGCCTACCTACAAAGTATAAGCCTACTTCTGGTTCACCCTGTATTATCAAATTAATATCACCATTTCAAATGAGTTTGATTCTCACTGATAGAGTTACTATTGTAGCCTTGTTCCAGTATTTGACTTGCTTGGTAGCTGAGGTAGTTTCGTCTTTTCTACTGGTCGGTCATCAAAACCAAAATGTCGAATACCGATTCTCAAGGAAGCCTGACTCATTTTTGCTGGAAGAACTGACAGATCACAATCTTCATACAGTGCAGAAATTTACTAAGTTGAAATTAGTCCGATGGAAGGGAAATTTAAGACGAAGAGGATGGTCTTATATCAGTATTTAAAATCGCCGTCTTCATCTTAGCTCGACCATCGATTACCAGTGCCACGCAATACACAATTGTTTCACGCTAAACTGAAACTGTTTTTAAATGCTTGGTTTCAGTCGAAGTTCTCTTGCATCAGGTTGGAACCAGTTTAGGAGAAGGAAAAATCTAAATTCAAAACCCAGCATGAAGAAGGATAGGATGTGTGAAGAATTGGTAACCCATTGCTCATAGGTTCTGTCAATGGTATTCTTAGCATTCGTCGATAGAAAAAAAAAGACTTTTTCGTTTAAAGTGTCCTTTTTCGTTTGTGAGAAGATTGTCCAGTGATTATTACCGTATAGAGGAGCTAATATTACGTAGAAGTTCAGAAACATTTTCTTGGTTTCCAAGGATATTTTCCGATCTCTTTGTTTAATTTCTGGAAGACATTTTTCGCTATTCCTTTCCGACTTCGGATTTCTGTGTTACATTTTTTCTACCGTCTATTACTACAGTACCCAGATGTTTTATGTTCTTGCTTGATTTTGGCTTTCTCAAAGCATAGCTCTTAAGTCGAGCTGCCTCTTTTGCTGAAAACCACGCATTCTGGTTTCTTACATTTTTTTCGCTTTCCTGCAGATATTTATCTCGTCTTCCCACTGAGAAGTGTTGTGACACAAGGTCGAGTTTCATATGTGGCACCCGACAGGGTACACCCGAGGCAGAGTCAAAAATTGTCTAGCATCCGTCGGTTCCGCTGGCATTGGTATGGCTACCGAATCCCACCTTTAGTTCACCTCTCTGTATTCTTTTCCCCCACCACCTGCGTGTATGTCCTCGGACAGAGACACACCTGAGAGATGATTACACTATCCGGCATGTATGTATGTATTGCCTTTTCTCTGAGTCATTTCAGTTTCCTTTCTGAGTCTACCATCAACACACATACCACGTCATCAGTTTTATCTGATGTTATTAAGATTATGCCCGCCAGTATTAAATCCTGGTAACATTTGTAGGTCTCATAGAATCATTTGTTTGACGGCCTTATCACCTTGAAAACAGCGGTTCCCATAGGATCGCTAAAGTTAAGCAAATGGGTAACCACTGGGGAATACAAATTGTTGTAAGCTTAGATTTGCAGATGGTGTAATGGATAACGTCTCGGAATTGGAAGTCGAAAAGCCGAGCTCCAATTCCAGTGTGGCTGGTTATATGAACTTATGTGCAAATAACATTGGAAAGGGTATGAATCCTCCTCTTCTCCTTCTTAGCTATGTACATAGATATATAGTCAAACATATGCGCCCACTAAATATATTGTTTAAAGTAATATAAAGGATGTTTAATTAAGACGTATTATATATAATAGTGTTTCATTAAGACGGATCAAAGTCAGCAGTAAATAAATCAGTGTTATTAATGAAAATTTATTTATTTCTCTGTTGGATCATGTTATTTAAGTCATGGTAATTATATGTGAAAAATAATATCGCCCAAATGTCTGCCAAGGCTTCGGCGGCACACCTCCACTCGATGTTCAAAATTTTTGATATCTCTGCATAGTTGCTCCTCAATATCACAAATATGCCTTATTATCTCATCTTTAAGCTGTTGAATTGTTGCTGGCTTGTTGGGATAGACCTTACTTTTGAAATGATCCCAAAGAAAGAAATCTAAAGGCGTCGAGTCGTACGATCGTGATGGCCAATGGACTTTGCTGTTTCGAAAGATGATGCGACCTGGAAACTTCTCATTGCATTTCTGTTTGAACGTCCATTTTCGTTATAGGCTTCGATAACTTTTAACACATTGTTTGATTGTTAATCTTTCCGTGGTTGAAATTGCCGAAAACTTAAGTTGTTAAATCTGAAAGAAAAAGAAAAAAAATACGTTTAAACTTAATTGACATTTAAAATCGGTCCAAGTTATTGGAACATCTTTTTGTATATAAATAAACGGAAATTTTTGTCTGTCCGTCCGAGTGTATAAAACCCCTCTAACTTGTGCCACACTTTACGTAGACAACGTCCTAGGTATGACGATATACTACATCCAGCAACGAGGCCTTTGATCGGGAGATTAGATGTTTCGAGGGATGAGGAACCACTTCTTGCTATTGTTCCCAGGTCAACATTGACCCAGGTGGTAACACCTGTTAGGGTCCCATCTATGTGCAAATAGTGAACCTCCAAACAAAAATAAAATCCCGTGAAAGTATAAAAATACATTTTCATAGTAAAAATACAAACAATATATATATTTTCATAGTAAAAATTACTATCAATACATTTTTTAAAAAAGATTTGTAAAAAAAAAAGAAAAAAAAAGTAGTACCAGCAATAAATTTTTGTAAAATAAATTACTAATGCTCCTATGAAAATTTAACTTCGGCATACAGTGACCCATAAGGAATTTATACGCGACTAAACAAACAAACAGTCGACATTGACGTATTATACCTTTTCGGAATCAAGATGATGCGGGGATTGAAAATCTGCCCTTCATCTGGTTCTCGAACATCCATCATGACGGATGACGACGTAACAATTAAAAATTAAAATGTTAAAATAACTAAAAAAAAAAAAATTAGTGAATTTAAAAGTTTTTAATTATATTGAGTAGTACAAAATATATATTGAGTAACATAAAAAAATTGTGAATTTAAAAAATTTTGTTTTAAATTCAGTTTAAAATATCTCGAAAACTTTGTGAATTGAGGAAATCAATTTTATTTCTTCAAAATGCCAAGGAATCACAGTTAAAGTGAAAAGTTTCATGAATTGACGTTTTGAAATTCCGCAGAGTTTGTGATTTGAAGAACTCAGTTTTTGGTCTGAATTGGAATTTTGGCCCAAATCAGAGTTTCGGCCTAAATCTGTCTTTAGACTGGAATTTCACTTATAGACTGAATCAGTGTTAAAGTGAGGTTTTCAGGTTCCCTGGAGTGAATTGAGAGATTCAAAGTAATTTCTCCAAAGTATCAGGAAAAATCGAAAGACAAGAAGTCCAAGGCAATGCGAGAGAAGAGGAGAAGAAACACTAGAAGAGGCATAAGCAAGGAGACAAACCAATGCTGTAAACCTTAGAAGATAAAGAGCATCGGAGACGTCAGAAGAGTTACAAGCCAGGAGAGAAACAAATGTTGCAAGACAGATAAGGTCAAAAGCATCTCAAACATCAGAGGATATACAAGCAAGGAGAGAAGCAGATGCTGCAAGGAAGTGAAAGTCAACAGCTGCAGATGACAGTGAAAATTCATCAAGGAGAGAAGCAGATACAGCAAGGACAGGCTACAGGGGATAAGAGTCAGACTCTATCAAGGAGAGAAGCAGATACAGCAAGGAAGGGCTACAGGGGATGCGAGTCAGACTCTATCAATGAGAGAAGCAGATACAGCAAGGAAGGGCTACAGGGGAAGAGAGTCAGACTCTATCAAGGAGAGAAGCAGATACAGCAAGGAAGGGCTACAGGGGATGAGAGTCAGACTCTATCAAGGAGAGAAGCAGATACAGCAAGGGAGGGCTACAGGGGAAGAGAGTCAGACTCTATCAAGGAGAGAAGCAGATACAGCAAGGAAGGGCTACAGGGGATGAGAGTCAGACTCTATCAAGGAGAGAAGCAGATACAGCAAGGGAGGGCTACAGGGGATGAGAGTCAGCCTCTATCAAGGAGAGAAGCAGATGCTTCAAACCACAGAAGAGTAATATTTTTGGAAACACCTGATGAAAGATATGCTCGACAGATTAGTAATAATCACAGTCATGCTTCGTTTTTGATCCTGTCCAAGAAATGCTTTTCAATACAACTATGACAGTGATTATTCAAATCACCTAAGGATATCTATTTGATCAATGATCATTCCGTTTAAGAACTGTAATTCTCTCAGATTCGAGGATTAACCAGATGGGATCTGCTGTTCCAAAGGAAAAATACAACTGCATTTTCTAACAATTCCTCTAGAGCTATCACTTCTCTACGGAAACTCAACTGAATCAAAACACTTCATCCAGAATATCAGCAGATACAATAAATGTTTCGCAATGGCCTCATTTAGAGCCAAGGATGCTGCTTTTTCAGGAGGGAAACAACTTATGTATGTAAAAATTTCAGCTAGAGTATATCTGTAAAAGTACTATATGTATAAAGACAAAAGGGAAACATATCCTAACCGACGCGTTTCGTCCTCTGGGGCACTTTATCAAGTCAAATGCAAAAATTTCATTTTGTAGCAAATATTTATATAAAATAGAGCAAATATATTAGATGTGTTCGCAGATACGTTTTTTTTTTGTTTTTTTTTAAATTTCTGCAAGTTTCGCCAATGTATTGTGAGGACCCATTCTGAAAGCAGGTATATATAAAATAAATAGCCGAAGCTGCTCCAAACAATGCATTGGGGAAACTTGCAGGAATTTTAAAAAAATGTATCTATGAACACCAAATGGATTTTATAGACAACAATTTATCAAATACATTAGTTATACATAGAAATAAATTCAACCGCAACTTTGATATAATGAATGTCACGCTTATTAAAAGAGAAAGTAATTTAATCAGACGGAAAATTCTCGAGAGTGTCGCTATTGAATTTTATCAAAATATAAATCTGTCCACTGGAAATCTTTCTGAAAAGAATTACTACTTTTCCAAGCCAAGATACATGACTATAAAAAATGTTAAAAAATTCAAAAAAATGATTAAATTCATAACCATATATAACACATAAATTAAGTCTAAACTAAAATAATTTAAATACTAATTTGCATTAAAAAAGAAATTTCAAGAACATCATTTACTCACTTTCGTTTATTAGACATTGGATTATGTCACTTCGTGTCTTCCATAGCTTACCTAGACTTAGGATACGAAACTGATCAGATATATATCTGATCAGTTTCGTATCCTAAGTCTAGGTAAGCACATCGGGCCCAGTAACGGTTCCTTCTTCTAAGGGGAGACAGTTTCTAATCCTGCTGGAGGACGCAGGTTTTTCTTTAATATGATCTCTCAAGCATTACAGACTGATAAATGAAAATAAATAAATACACTGTTCAATACATAAACTGGGCGTTTACTCAAATATGGGCATCCACTAAAAATAACTGACGGAAAAATTTTTGTACGTTATTTAATGCCAGAAAATATTTTAGACTGTAACAATCTTTTAGACACATTAATGCTTTACTTATAAAAGTACTACTAATTAACACATAGCTGGGAGTTAAAGAGGTACATTCATACCTTTTCCAAGGGTAATTGTGCGTAGGTGAATATAACGAACCCGACTGGAATTGGAACTCTGCTTCCCGATGTCCAATTCCGAAACGTTACACCAGCGTACAATCAAAGCTTACAGCTCACTGATATTCCAAATCAATCACCCATCGAGATACTGACCAGTTTTGGCGTTGCTTAACTTCGGTGATCGTACGAAAACCAATGTTTCAAAATCATCTGGCAGCAAATCCAAGAGCTTCAGGTATGCTGAGACTGTTTGAAAGATTAGCATAATAAAAGTTTTCTAGCCATGCTTTTTTCATCTTTCTAGACACGTTCTCTTCTTTTATTTCCGATTAAGCTTAGCTTAGACAATATCTTTCGCTCATTGTGACATCACGTTGAAACAACGGTTCTCGTGCGATCACCGAAGTTAAGCAACGACGAGACTGGCCAGGATTTTGAAAGCTTGGAATTGGTTAATCAGACAGCTGAGTTTCAATTCCGGCTGCAATTGGAACGCCCCCCCCCACCCCCAGCTATGTATTAATTAATTTAGTATCGTTAAACCATTATTATCTCAAAAAAGTCCTTACACTCTAAAAATATTTTCTGGTTTAAATAACCTGAAAAGGGTTGATAAGACATAAAAAAAAATCAATAATTCAGTCATGTGAACATCTCGATGCAAGCATAAATAAAATAACGTAAAGCATATATGAATGTATAGATTAATATATCTATATTTACATTATTTACATTGTTTGGACTGTTGTCCGCATTATTATTGTTATATTCACGAAGTTTCGGCCGTTGTAAGTTCCGACTTTTTCAAGTAGTCTTCTGGTTCCATCTGCCTTGTCTCTTCCGGATTATCTCCCTTTAACGCAACTCTCCACAATTTTTAAAAGATTTCACAACAATTTCTGGTCTAATATTATCCCATGCTTGCTTCATCCATTCGCAGACTTGTGCAATGCTGGGTCTTTTTATTCTTCCTGTAAGTGTAAGGTCGTGATCAGGCATTGCCATCCACGTGTTCCATTGCCCCTTCATGTTTAAGTCTAAGATAATAGGAGTTGCCAGATAGCTAATTTCGACCGACTTTCGCGAATTTTAAACCTACATATGTCATAAGACACAGAGAAATTTTCAAGATATTTTAATAAAAAAAAGTGCGCCTTATGTGCCGTCAAATACGGCAATTAACAATTTTTTTAAATTTTTTATTTTTTCGTTTTTCGAACTTATAAATTTGAATGATATAAGTTATTATAAGTTAATTCTAATATTTGAGGAAACAATAATTAAATGAACAATTTTTAACACGAAATTTTGAATGATCACCACGAGAACGTGAAATAACGGTCAGATTGCATTTGCACCTGAAGATTGCAGCAATTGCATGAAACTCCGAGTCGTACTATCGACGATGAATATTATGTTATATTCACTAATATATACTTATAGCTCTGGTTCATAACATTGAGCAAATGTATTTATAACACTCGTGGAAGAAATATATTTATACGTACGTGAAATTTTACGTTCGTGTATGTATATATTTTATCCTACATACCTATATATATATATATATATATATATATATATATATATACATTATGCTACATACGTATATATATATATATATATATATATATATATATATATATAAAAGTGAGCATTGAAGTCAACACTTAGAGGCGACAGTCTGTTTCATGCTAGACGCAATCGTCAGACTCGCGGCCTGATGATTGCATCTAGCCTGAAACAGCCAGAGTGTTGCCTTCAGTGTTCACTTTTATATTTATATTTACATACGCTTTATCTCTGATATTGACCACTTAAATAAATATAGCACACCTTAAAACTATATTTCTTCATATATATATATATATATATATATATATATATATATATATATATATATATATATATAATTATATTTCTAAAGAAGTGAGGAATTTTTACTTATTAATCCGCCAGATTTTATTAAACGTTATTTTTAATGGATACCAATATTTGAGTAGACGCTCCGTTTATTTATTAAATAGTATATTTATACAACCAGTCAATCAAAAAAGCAATATCTTTGTAGTTCATGATACAGCTGCCAGAAGGCGATGACCAGAAAGTTCTTTTATCACTCAATGAGTCGAAACTCTCCAGGTGCTTCACTTGTGCAGCCTTGTGCCAGACTAAGCTTTTACATACATATCTTATTCCAAGTGTTGTCAGTTCGATCTTCTTGTGTGTCCCTATCTTAGTCTTATAGTAGATAGGATTATCTGATAAATATCTGAGAAATAGACGATTTCACGCATCATAATAGTTGTGGTGACAAACTTTCATGCAGTCCACGTGGAAAGAAGATTGGGTATTTTCATTATACATCACTGTCTCAGTAGGCTTATTAACCATCACTCATTTAAATGATCTCATGAAATTTGTCTTAAAATCAAAGAGCCGAAGACATAACTACTAAAATCTTTTTTAAATTTTCGAAAATATATTACTGTTAAGCGCTTTCAAAATTATGAAATCTAAAGCTACAAGTGATTTCGCAAAAAGCAATACATTTACGACTGGAAAACAAAACAGAAAGCAAACAAACAAAAAATAAAAGCGAAATGAAAAAATTGAGAAAGAAAATATTCGCACATGTTTAGAAAAGCTCACAAAAATTTGTAAGTTTTGGAGATGGCCAATCCGATAAGTGTCCTGGTAAAAATATATTTCCGGCCAAAATACCTTTTGCTGAGTTGTTTCTGGATACGTCACGAATCCCAGTGCTCATACCTTCATGTGGCGGAAAAAGAAACTGGGAGTAGTGGGAGGTGGAGATGAAATCAGGTTGGCAGTGGAAATTCTCGTACGCACCTAACAAACTGCTGCTGTTATATGCAGTGAGAAAAATAATTAAAATATTATTGTAAAAGGCTAAATAACTTTCGATAGAAGACCTTAAAAGAAGAAAAGTATGATTTCACTTGAATTTTTTACCTTCTTTTCAACAGATTTTGTGCCAAAAATATGGAACTGATTCTGTTAACTGACCGTCTATTGAGAAGTGATATTTAGAAAGTGAGATTTCAAGGGACGTTTCTGTGAAAAAAAATTCAAAGAAAGAAACCTGTGTTTAGGTTCTTTATTTGTATACATAGATTTTTAATATGAATTATGAATATATTCTCAAATTTATAAATATTTGGACAAACTTCTATCTATCTATCTATCTATCTATCTATCTATCTATCTATCTAAGAATATGAGCTGAAGGGTTCTTGATACGACCAAGAAGCCCTACAGAAAATCTGATGTTTCATAATTTGGTAAGAGTGGAAGTAGGTTAGAAGGAGGGTCGAATTTATTAGATCTAACGATAAGAAGTCTGAAAAATTCCTTTATAGTTTTGAATTAACCATCAAAGAGAGAGATAGATAGTGTTGTGGATTCCGAGATGAATTCGGTCTCCAAGGAATGACAAACGCAATAATTAAATATAAGAAATAAAATGTATTTACACAATCATACAAAGAGTAATACTGTTAGTAAGTCCAGGAACGTGGTTAGTAGCTAATACAGATAGATATATATAGTCTCGAAGTAGGACTTCCTTAGAGTCTACGTGCTTGTAACCGATTCTACAAGAGGTTACCTCACACTATCTCCGTTCATATATTCTCTCACTCTCACTATATCCTCTCACTATCCGACTTCCGACTACTGACTACCGACTACCCTCACTGACTGTAACTCTGGGTATTTAACGGCAGCAGTTCAGGTACACTTGGTAGAGTCCACTTATATGAAAAGGGGGAGGACCCATAACAGAGTGAGAGAGAGAGAGAGGAAGAGAGAGAGAGAGAATTAATGAAAATTTTTTTCACTTAACTCACGCTTACTTCGAAGTTTCGTGGCTACATTGATTTGGCCACAGGGAGCGGAGTTAAACTGAAATGTCTCATCAGCAAACCACTGAAAAAACAGCAATTTTTGCTTAAAAAGAATCTTTCAAATTAACTCTCTCTCTCTCTCTCTCTCTCTATATATATATATATATATATATATATATATATATATATATATATATATATATCACTGTAACCCCATCAACACGTTAACAAGTGGGATTAAGTAAAAAAACAACACCTATACCCCTTAACCTTTTTTCGCCTTTCTTTCTCCAACATTCGTGGTATTTATTCTGCAGTGTGAAATCGTTCCTATCTGAACGAAAAGTCTCCGGTCATCCTAGCTCCCTGTGAAACTAATCTTAACACTTCAATCCCATCCACTGATTTCTCGATTCCTAGATACCTTTGTCTTCTTAGAATGGACTGTAATGTCCACATGCACGGCCTGGGAGTTTATGTCCGCGAACAACTCCTCCTGGCTAGGGAACTCTCTCTTGAATCTCCAGACCATTTTTACATGTGTCTCCGTCTCTCTCTACTTAACTCAGCTATCTCTACTTTCTCTACCGTTCCCCGTTGCGTGATAGTATTTCCAATAATATAGACAAGGCCGTCTCCCTACACCCGTCTGCAAATATATTTGTGTTCGGTGAATTTAATGCCCTCCATATCATCCAAACCTTAACTTCTCAATCTCTTACGCAAGTGGTTGATTCGCCACGCGTTTCCCCAATATCCCTGATGGGCATGTTTCTCTTCTCGATCTTTTTTACCTCTATCCCTGACTCTTGTACTACGCAGCTGTGCCCTCTTGGCAACTCTGATCATGTAGTTGTGTCTGTAAACATCTCCTTCCACTCCTACACCTGCCAAGAACCTCCTACCAATAGAATATCTTTCTGTTGTCAACGAGCAGATTGGCGCTCGTTCCGTGATTTCCTTTGTGACGTCCCTTTGAATGAAGTTTTTAATCATCCTGTTAAAAAATGCGCGTCTAAGGTCTCCTTCTGGTTGAAAGCCGGTATCGATGCTTTCATTCCAGCAAAGAAATACCAAGTTAAATCTTGTTCATCTCTTTGGTTCTCACCTGAATGTTCGGCCGATATTGCCCACATGAATCACTTCTTACGGCTGTACCAGAGAGACACGTCTGATTGCAACATACGTCTTTTTTGTCGCTACTCGTAATCAATGCATGCGTGTCCTCGAAACAGCAAAGTTACTGTTTGCTGAAATGAAACAACGTGTAGCAGCTCACGAGTTCGTTTCTAGAGATTATTGGCAGCTCTGCATGAGTGTGCTGAACAACAACAAATCTTCACTCACTCCTTTTTTCAATCAATTCTAAATTCTGATATCTACAGCAGATAAGGTAGAATGCTTTGCTCGGAAATTCTCTTACAACTCAATACTCGACTCATTTCAATTACCCACACCTGATTTCCCAATAGGACAGATTTCTACTGAGTGATATGCACATAACCCCGTCACTAGTCTTACATATTATTTCTAAAGGCAAGCGGAGGTGACGGGATCCCATCCGTCGTCCTAAAGAAATGCGCCTCCAAGCTGGTTCCAGTTCTCTCTAAATTCTACAACTATTGCCTTCCAGCTTTCCAGGTTGTTTGAAAACATCCTCTGTAGTTCTTGTTTTTAAGAACGCTGGAGAACTTTCTGGTCCCGCTAACTATCGCCCTATTAGTTTCCAACCTCGGCAAAATATTCGAGGAATTAATCATTGCTGAAACACCTTACCTCTTACGACCTCTTCTCTGAAAAAGAATACGGCTCCCACTTTGCCAGGTCTACCGCTGATGTGCTAACGGCCTTCACTGAGTATGTATATCAAGCTCTTGATAATAACGGTGAAGCTCGCGAAATATCTCGAAAGCGGTTTACAGTGTTTAGCACGCTGCTCTTCTACGTATGCTCCAGGGTTATGGTATTTGTTGTCGATTCCGGGATGAAATCCGGTCTCAAATGAATGACAAACGCAGGAATGAAATATAGCAAATAAATGTATTGACGTAATAATACAATTGGTAATACGGTTAGTAGATCCAGAAATGCGGTTAGTAGCAATAATAATATATATACAGTCTGGGAAATTCGGTATCGAATTAGAACTTCCTTCTGAGTCTACGTGCTCGCAACTGTGACTCCTTCAAAGTTACCTCACACTCTCACTGTATATCTGTTACTTACTCTATCTCCCGGACATTCACTGGCAGCAGTACAAGTACACACTGGTCGAGTCCACTTGTATGAAAAAGGGGTGGACCCCTTAACAGTATTACTGAACGACTGTTTGATTTAATTCCATCGTTCCTATCAAATCGTGAAATCAAGGTCGTTTTGAATGGGTTCGCTTTCAGATCCTTTAACACAAACGCGGGTTCACCACTAGGCTCTATTTTGGGTCCTACGCTGTTTCTGATCTTCATCAATGATCTTCCTGATGTCATCAATTCTCAAATAGACATTTATGGTTATGACACTGCCATTTACGCCTGTGTCAATAGAAAATCTCCCAGAGAGGACAAAGTTAACCTGGCCACTCCTCTTGAAAAAGACCTCCAATCAGTAGTTATCTGGGTCAGGAAATGTCTCGTAAATATTAATGCCTCCAAAACAAAATTACTCTCATTCACTTACTGTAGAGAATCTGCTTGCCATCAACATGGCTGACGCTAGACTCATGGAGAGCAAAACACTGCGTCTTCTTGGCCTCACGTTTTCAACTGACTGAAGTGGAACGACTACATTGAATCAATAGCTGAATCTACTGCAAGGAAAGTTGGGTCACCGTATAGTGCCAGAAAGTTTTCCTCGTCAGAGTCCATTTTTCACATTTACGAATCTACCATTCGTCCGTGTATTGACTACTGTTGCCATATTTGGTCTATTGCTCCTGCTGCTCATCTCGAGGTTTTTGACAAAATCTAAAGAAGGATCTGTATGTAATCGATCGTGACTTGGCATCTCAACTTCAATCTCTTTCTCACCAACGTGACGTGACTTCCCTCTGTCTTTTCTACAAATATTTTCATAGCAACTGCTCTGACAATCTTTTTTTCCCTGATGCCCCGACTACATGTGTTTACGCGTGATACTAGATTGGCATTTAGGTCCCACCCCATTACTGTTGAATTAGTTAAATATAACCGCCTTCTACAGTTTATTTTCTCGCCTGTGGAACTCCTTTCCTTTTCCTTGTTTCCTTGATAACTACAATCTTCAAAAATTTAAATGCAACGTCAATCGCCATCTTCTATGTTCTTGAACACCGTTCAGCTTTTAGCCTTTCCTCGCTCCCTCCCCTATACTCAGTCTTTCCTTTCACGTTCACTCCCTATAACCCCCTGCGTACTAGTGGTGATCCCGTCTTAAGGCGAAATGATTAAAAAACTATTTTAGTGAAAGATTTTATAAATTTTAATCGACCTTAATACTAAAAGTTGGTTCAATTCATACCGAATATTTCCCTGTAAGGGAACGGATAACATATACAATAACGCAGGAAATTTGGATGTTTTAGAGAATTTTTTTTCCGAATTAATAAAAATTTCGATCAAGTTCAACGTTATGAACGCCATTCTTAATGGCTAAGCAGATCAAAGTGGGAAAATTCACCTTATCCGTAATGGCTAAGTAGGTTTTAAAAATGGAAAATTTCACCTTATTCTTGACGGCTTAGCAAATCAAAATTGAAAAACAAAAACACGGCTAAGCACTTTATGCACAAACTTGTAAGAACAGATGATTATTAACATAAATATGCAAAGCAAACAATGTCAGTTGTCCGTGTCTTTTTGTCTTTTTCATGCAAATTTATTTGCCATGATTTTCTTTTCAATGTGTTTATCAATACGCTGAAGCCGAAAATACAGACAAAGATGGCGACTTTCTAAATATTAGAAAACGTTTTAACCTCTGTTGCCAACGTACGCTAACATAATTATATGTAACGTGTATGCGGGCATCTTCGTTCAGAAGAACGAGTGACACGGCAGGAAACGAGATTCGGCGAACCGAGTTCGATTTACAGCCGTGACCGAAAATATCACCTTTGGGTTATTTCTCTTAAGAAGTGCAATTTGATCTTAGAATGTCGACAGTTGTCGTACCTCATTATAACAAACCTATAAATTAGCTAAACTATTTTTGCCTAATTTCTCTGGACAATATGATCCTTCCTCTAACTGTAAAGATAAGAGTACATTGCAACAGTAACCCTGCTTACATTGTTTATCTAAAATGGAGTGTTCAGGAAATGAGTAATTATATTGCTTATTCGCATTAACAATGAAACAAACTAACCATGCCATCACACACACATATGAGCACGTGGCGGAGTTGGTTAAAACGTTCGCTTTTAGACTATGAAACCCGGGTCTGCATTAACACTGAGACAAACTAACTATCCCATCACACACACACACATATATATATATATATATATATATATATATGTGTGTGTGTGTGTGGGATGGAGTGACTTCTTGATGTTATCGGTAACACCTTTGGAAAGTGCCTGAAAACCATACCACAGGTTGACCTGAGCTTTGTGAGTAAAATTGGGTAGATGGAACTATTCAGAAACCGTCGGTGGTTGCAAGAAGTCGTAAGTCATCGTCATCGAGGGTTTGAGTGTACTGGCTTTGTCCAGAATGTTGATCCCGCCTGATAATGCAGAGAAACCGTAACTAAGGTCCGCTCGGCATAGTTGCAGTATAAACCACCGGTTGGATCCGTAGGGGTTGAACCAACACAAATGTGCCTGAGCAGGCGTCTGCAACAGGGATTGGTGAGCTTCCCTAGTAAACAGTCATGCTCGTATACCAGCGGCCAACTTTATTTTCAATCAGTAATATTCCTCAGATAACATTTCAGAAAAGTATATTATATTTTTCGAAGATTCTTTAGTGAAGGGAATTACATTGCGATGAAAGACGATTAAAACAGGGCGCTCATCAGCTATTTTAGCACCCCGCCGCAAAAAAAAAAAAAAAACACTTCTCAGTTAATTTAAATTAGTTTTTGAAATACAGCAAAGTATTAGGTTGGTGCAAAAATAATGTCGGTTTTTGAAGTTAAAAAATACGTCAAAAACCGACATTATTTTTGCACCAACCTAATACTTTGCTTATTGGAAATATTGAATTTAATCTATTAACTTGAAATTAAAACTAAAATAAAATCTTCAAGAAAGATTTTTCATTTTAAAAAATTCATTTTAAACCTTAGGTATCGTATTATTTTTGTGGCGGCACCTACCTACCTACACACACACACACACACACATATATATATATATATATATATATACACGTTTCATTAAATAATATAGACAAGTGTTGTCTATTTTATGTAATTTTTTTTCATAACGTCTGATAAGTTTAATAATATTATCGTTGAACGAAGAAAGAAATTCACAATATTGATCCATATTTTTTAATACAATCTAAGCTTTCGGCTTACATAAGCCATTATCAAAGATGTCAATTACAACATATTAAACAATATACGGACAATATATTATCATCACTGTCTTGTCCGTATATTGCTTAATATGTTGTAATTGACATCTTTGATAATGGCTTATGTAAGCCGAAAGCTTAGATTGTATTAAAAAATATGGATCAATATTGTGAATTTCTTTCTTCGTTCAACGATAATATTATTAAACTTATCAGACGTTATGAAAAAAAATTTACGTAAAATAAATAAACAACACTTGTCTATATTATTTAATGAAACGTGTATGAATGAAAAGATGCTGCCTAAATACACACAATATATATATATATATATATATATATATATATATATATATATATATATATATACGTGTGTGTGTGTTATAATAGTGTTTATTCATATCAGCGACTAAATAGGTTTATATATACATATATATATATGTTCCGTGAGCGTATTGCATAAAAAAAAGATCGCACGAATATAGATGCAAACATATACCTACATTTCTACATCTTTCTTCTATCAATAAAAGATATATTCACACTAAAAATCCTCGTTTTAATCACCGTTGAAAGCTTTAGCCAACACCAGGATGCGTATGTTTGATTTTTTTATTTTTTAATAATAAATCGAAAGCCAGAC
This sequence comes from Acanthosepion lycidas, assembly GCA_963932145.1. Lineage (NCBI taxonomy): Eukaryota > Metazoa > Mollusca > Cephalopoda > Sepiida > Sepiidae > Acanthosepion > Acanthosepion lycidas. Next base: position 61,777,433 of record OZ010602.1, on the reverse strand, counting down.
CCTAATGAGAAAGGAAGTGGCCAGTGGCAAAGGAAAGAATAAAGTTGAAAACTGCTGCTAAAATAAATGCCGCTTGAGGGTAATTTTTTGATTAAAAATAATGTTCGCGGACTTTACGAGCTGGGGACACCAGACGCCAGCTTGGCACCTCTTTGTTACTTGTAAGGTGACCTAAATCCCTGGGCAACCCCAGCAAATGGAATGAGTTTTGTCTGAAGCAATTTGACACCAGGGTAATTTGCTTCTCACAAAGCGAAGTTGAGTGCGTGACTCTTAATTGAACACCGTTTACCTGGGACTGGGCACCTCGGTTAGCGCATGATATTCCTGGAAACTTCATCTTCAAGCCTACATATACCCAATGGAAATTTCACGGTGATGATTAGAAGTAAATAATAAAACCCAAATTGAGATAGTAATTTACTAAGCGAAGTTTAGATGTGGCCCAAGGTTGGAAGTATGGGGCACCCAGTGAGGATCGCAGTCACTAAATGTTGCTAAACATTACACCATGTCGAAGTGCACAATTTCAAGTTCAAGCCCAAACCCAAGCCCGTCCGAAGTGATATATATATATATATATATTCATCACAGAAACATGAAAAAATATTAAATTTAAATATGGCTTATTTATAGAAATCAATATTATGTTTAAGTTTCAAAACAAACCCGAAAGTTAATTCTTGTGAACATTCTGCTGTCCGATCCAAAAAGATCGTTAACGAAAGGATGCAAGCCGGACTCAATTCATAGATTATTGTGATTTTCTAGGCGTAGCTTAGATATGTCTCAAGGCCGAAAGCGAGGATCGAACTCACTATTCAATCATAATTTATTTAGCGAGGCAATCTTTTTAACCGTCGAAGTACTCTCAATCTATGCGTGGGGATTTAATAAGCGTAGCTTAGATGTGGCACAAGGCTGAATGTATGGGACACCCAGTGAAGATCGAACTCACTATTCAATCATAATTGATCTAACGAGTCAATCATGCTAACCATTACACCGTCGATGTACTCACAATATATGCACGGTGATTTATTAAGCGTTGCGTAGACGTGGCGCAAGGCCGAATGTATGGGACACTCAGTGAGGAACTAACTCAGTATTTAGTCGTAACTGATCTAGCGAGACACGCTTGTTCACGTTATACCACGTAGATTATGTGAACAACATATCATGATTATTGATCATTTAGTGCATGGCTGTGCAATCTTGACACCGAATGAAAAACATCATATGATAATATTGGATAATGCATTTGCTGGAAGATGTGTCTGTATTATAGTTCGTCAAAAATGGTTGGAACATCGTCCGGAAAAAGTCAAAAAAAGCCAGGACCTTACTATTCTTTACGATCTTAACATTCATACTGGTAGACATATAGAAGCTCATAGATCAGATATTATGATCAAAGACTTACAAATATTGCCTTCTCGTAGATACGGAAATGCAATCAGATAGAAAAAATATCAGTTAAAGATTAATGGCAAACTATGTAGATGTAAGGATTTTGAAATTGAAATAGGTATGATCGAAAAAAATAAGGCACAAACAATAACATGAACACAATATTTAGCAAGTCCTGTTTATAAAAGATTAAAAACAAATTGCACTGCATGAACTGGTCAACTACTCAGGAGAATATTATCAACGCAAAGAAAATTAAGAAACGATATATGTTATGTAACACTTAGCATTAGAATGTGTGCAAACAAAAAGCATATTTTTACTACTTTGCCTTACCCCAGCTCTCGGGTCCTAGTACTGAAGAGAAAGCAAAAGCAAAAGGTAATAATAACAATAATAATAAACCCTGTAAGGTTTTTACTCACAATATATATATATATATATATATATATATATATATATATATATATATATATATATATATATGTATATATATATATATGTATGTATATATATATATATATATGTATATATATATATATATATATATGTATATATATATATATGTATATATATATGTATATATATATATACATATATATATATGTATATATATATATATATATATATGAATGTATTTTTTAAAATTTGTGAACTTGAAGACAGCGTCTGAGTAAACATTGTGCTGGGTTTTATCGCAAATTCTCAATGGCTGATTGCGTTGATAGGATTTTGTAATGAAATATATTCCTTGAAATGTTCCTCGTAACGCTTTCAGGTGGGTCCCTAAATCATTTTAGACACCACGACGCGGCCCTTAGTCTCACAAGTGGGAATAAATCGTTTTTGTTTTTCGTTGTTTTTGTTTTTACAAAATTTGTTTGAAGTGAATCCCACCAGTAACTCTGATTCTTGGGGCAAAAATTTACTTTGCCGATTTTTTTCTTATTGCATAAAACATATTTTCTTCTTCTTCTTCTTCTTCTTCTTCTTGTTTTTGTTTTTTTCTTGTTCTTCTTCTCCTTGTTCTTCTCTTTCTTCAGACAATAAAGAGGGAGGAGGGAGGGAGGAAGAAAAGAGGGAGGATGCGGATTAGACACACAATAGCGTGGCAGGAAGTTGTGAAGAGGCATGACCGCCCACGTCTTGAAGTGACATGTCGATGCGCCTGTAGCGAAACAATGACCTGTGCGGAAAGTAGAATCGGTAAGTTTTCAAATACTCGCTTAACCTATTGCACTCAATTTCACAGTAATGGAAAATGCATGAATCCAACATCCGTCCTCGGCTATGGGTTAAATAACAGGGTATATTGGGTTCTGTAGCCTTGGGGTGCAGTCGGTTGTAGATAAGGAAAATTCTAAATTCAAACCCTGGAGAAAGCAACAAGAAGGTCCATATCTATCTATATTTCTGAGACTAGTTATAGCTATTTATTTAGTTGTAGCTATTCACACCATTTATATTGTTCGGACTGTTGTCCTTATTTTTGTTGTCATATTCACGATGTTTCTGTCGTTGTACGCTAAGGTCTTCTTCAGGTGAACGGGATTTCGAACAGAACCATTTTTTTCGACCACCATGTTGGATTTTTCTAGAACCACATGCCATGACTTTTCCAGGTATCTCAGTTTCAGTTATTCCCTTTCAGTAACTCAACTCTTTAAGTTTTTGTTCGCCTCCGTGGTGGCTAGGTATTGAACTCGCAACTCTTTGGGTCAAGTCACTGGATTACTTCACCAACGCTTTTATCCACTGTGCCAAGTGTCCTTGGAACTAGAACAATCTACTCTGGTGGACGAAATAACGGGCTGAATTCGAAATTCCAATCCCCTGAAGAAGGCCGGAGCGTACAACGCCCGAATCGTCATGAATATGATAACAAAAAAAAAAAAAAAAAAGAAAAAAAAAGAAAAAAAGAAAAAAAAAGAAAGAAAACAGTCGAAACTATGTAAATAGTGCAAATAAGAAGGTTCATATTACGAAACTATTCGGAACGCCGGTGATCATGTCTCTCCACACACTGCTTTTCTTTATCATTTGTTAATTGCCAGTAAAAAAAAAAGAAGTTTACTTTGACTTTGTTGAATTCTCAGAAGACTCAGTTCTTCCGGGATTAATATAAATTGTTGGTATCATCAGCAGTGCCCTTATGGCGACGAAGTTTATAGGAAGAAATAAACTTTATACTTTTTGAATGCCAATGTCATTGTTCATAGCTTAAGGATTTAGTGACCTTGTTCTCGTGTGAAAATGAATCCAATCTCACAAAAATATTGCACACAATTTCAAATCATAACGGTTCATATGAAATTGAAGTTTTATTGTTAAAACCATTTAAGTCCACAGCAATAAACCCCAAAAGATCTTATAATACATACACTGGGCCACTGTATACTTGGAGTGATAGTCTTATACGCCTATATTTATTTCAGTGATTCTTAACCATTTTCCATGTTTGATCACCTTTCAAACTAACAACCAGTTAACGCACCCTTTCTAGAATTGATGAAAATCAATATTGATCTCACGTGTAAGTAACAAGACCACTGCGTTCCTTTAATTTTGATTCACGTAACTGACAACGAAATAATGCATCACAAAAACCCAGATTAATTATAAATTAGCTAAAAAATAGAGTTACTGTAACATGTATGGTGTGTTGTGAATGCTCGAGTTATGTTTGAGTTGACATCAAATCTTGGTGTCTTGGCGCTGAGTGCTACTCGCATTTCATATTGAGGATCCAGTCAGTTTCTGCTATTGATTTTGATGTGAAACACACAGTAAAATTCAGTTTCGCAAAAGGTGTATAATCGCGAAAGGCAACAAGAGAGTTTTTCGGCCAGTCCAGGGTACGTTTTCAGCTGAGAAAGCCAGAAATTGCCCCTGGAGACTATCGGTGAACTCCATTTGGATTCCGCGAAAGTTGAACACTATACTAGAGTTTCCTTAATAAACTAACCTTAGTAATTCCGTATCTTCGCAACCCACTAGCGATCGATATCGTGCCGCTGGTTAAGAACCATTGGTTTATTTAATCGGCCAAAATTTACTGTTTTACTTCGATGACAAGAAGAAAAAAATCTACGTCAAAAAGGAAGAAGAAAGAAAAAGATGATAAAGAATCAGCAAGCTGATAGAAAGAAAAGAAAGATTGATGAATTCCCAACCACACCCTCTTCAAGTCTTTTCTTCTTCGATATCTCTTTCCTTGTCCTCTTGCTTCTGTTCTTATTTTATCTTTATTTTTCTTCATCAGATTTCCTACAATATTATTTCTTCTTCTTCTTCTTCTTCTTCTTCTTCTTCTTCTTCTTCTTCTTCTTCTTCTTCTTCTTCTTCTTGTCTTAATTTTCTCTTTTTCTATGTTGATTTTTCTTCCTCTCGTCATTCTTTCCTCTTTATAAACATACCACCCCCCCGCCACCACCATCATCATCATATCAAAACCACCACCCTCTCCACCGTGATTCTCCACCCAGTCCTCCTTTTCTATTCTCTTTTTCAATTTTGATTTTCTTAGCCTCTCCTCATTCTTTCATCTTTACAAATCCATCATCATCATCATCATCATCATCATCATCATCATCATCATCATCATCACCAAAATCATCATCGCCATCATCATTGTCGCCGTCGTTGTCGCAGTCATCATTTTCCTATCATTTTAACCATATTGACCCTGAATATTTTGGAAGTCTTCTCATTAAGGAGTTTGGCTGCATGGTTTAAAGAATGTTAACTATTAACTGAATTTTCTGCACAGAATTATACGCATATATATCACGAGCTATCTTGATATAACAGTGTAAATTATTTATAGCCCAAAAGAAAACATTGCCTCCAATACAATTTTTTTTTGTTTAAATATTTAGATTGTATCTTCCGCTTGACATTCTTGGCAACATTCCCTCAGAACCTTTTGCAACTTTTGGAAAAGAAGTGAAATAATCAGTTTGTTGTGACAGAATTTCTTTTAAATTTATTTGCAAAATCTCTGTAATAATTTGAATTAATTTTTTACAAAGCCATGAATTTTATTAAGAAATAAACTATTGATTTATTGCTTTATACATTAATAATATTGATTAATTTCTTCTTTAACCAGACTTTATTTATTAGTTTAGCGGTTTTGTTTTTGTTTTTTTTTACGCCAGAACCTCTTAACCCTGTACGATTGGATATTTTAAGGTTTTTAAACCGTTTGTTGGTTATTTAAAGCCGAAATAGTTTTTGGATTGAAAAATTTTTGTTTTGTGGATGAATATAGTATTAATATTTTTTTCAAGATACAAGGATCCTCTCCTGTAGCAGAGTACACTGAAAAGTTCTCAGCCCAACCTAATACCAAAATATAATCAAATGACCAAACATCGGAATTGTTTTTGGAAGGACTGCTTAGTCGGGCTAAAATCTTTTCGGCATCACTTCGTAAATACTTTCAGTTGGATAGAAGTATTTGTACGATATATTAACAAAATACAAGTATTTGTACTATATATAAAAAGTATAAATATAAAAATAAAAATGTATAAATATAAGTACTATATATTAAAAATATATAAGTATTTGTACTATATATTAAAACATGTAAGTATTTATACTATATATTAAAATATATAAGTATTTGTACTATATATTAAAATAAAGGTATTTTATTATATATTAAAAATATATAAGTATTTGTACTATATATTAAAACATGTAAGTATTTATACTATATATTAAAATATATAAGTATTTGTACTATATATTAAAATAAAGGTATTTTATTATATATTAAAAATATATAAGTATTTGTACTATATATTAAAACATGTAAGTATTTATACTATATATTAAAATATATAAGTATTTGTACTATATATTAAAATAAAGGTATTTTATTATATATTAAAATATATAAGTATTTGTACTATATATTAAAATAAAGGTATTTTATTATATATTAAAAATATATAAGTATTTGTACTATATATTAAAAATATATAAGTATTTGTACTATATATTAAAATAAAGGTATTTTATTATATATTAAAAATATATAAGTATTTGTACTATATATTAAAACATGTAAGTATTTATACTATATATTAAAATATATAAGTATTTGTACTATATATTAAAATAAAGGTATTTTATTATATATTAAAAATATATAAGTATTTGTACTATATATTAAAACATGTAAGTATTTATACTATATATTAAAATATATAAGTATTTGTACTATATATTAAAATAAAGGTATTTTATTATATATTAAAAATATATAAGTATTTGTACTATATATTAAAACATGTAAGTATTTATACTATATATTAAAATATATAAGTATTTGTACTATATATTAAAATAAAGGTATTTTATTATATATTAAAAATATATAAGTATTTGTACTATATATTAAAACATGTAAGTATTTATACTATATATTAAAATATATAAGTATTTGTACTATATATTAAAATAAAGGTATTTTATTATATATTAAAAATATATAAGTATTTGTACTATATATTAAAACATGTAAGTATTTATACTATATATTAAAATATATAAGTATTTGTACTATATATTAAAATAAAGGTATTTTATTATATATTAAAAATATATAAGTATTTGTACTATATATTAAAACATGTAAGTATTTATACTATATATTAAAATATATAAGTATTTGTACTATATATTAAAATAAAGGTATTTTATTATATATTAAAAATATATAAGTATTTGTACTATATATTAAAACATGTAAGTATTTATACTATATATTAAAATATATAAGTATTTGTACTATATATTAAAATAAAGGTATTTTATTATATATTAAAAATATATAAGTATTTGTACTATATATTAAAACATGTAAGTATTTATACTATATATTAAAATATATAAGTATTTGTACTATATATTAAAATAAAGGTATTTTATTATATATTAAAAATATATAAGTATTTGTACTATATATTAAAACATGTAAGTATTTATACTATATATTAAAATATATAAGTATTTGTACTATATATTAAAATAAAGGTATTTTATTATATATTAAAAATATATAAGTATTTGTACTATATATTAAAACATGTAAGTATTTATACTATATATTAAAATATATAAGTATTTGTACTATATATTAAAATAAAGGTATTTTATTATATATTAAAAATATATAAGTATTTGTACTATATATTAAAACATGTAAGTATTTATACTATATATTAAAATATATAAGTATTTGTACTATATATTAAAATAAAGGTATTTTATTATATATTAAAAATATATAAGTATTTGTACTATATATTAAAACATGTAAGTATTTATACTATATATTAAAATATATAAGTATTTGTACTATATATTAAAATAAAGGTATTTTATTATATATTAAAAATATATAAGTATTTGTACTATATATTAAAACATGTAAGTATTTATACTATATATTAAAATATATAAGTATTTGTACTATATATTAAAATAAAGGTATTTTATTATATATTAAAAATATATAAGTATTTGTACTATATATTAAAACATGTAAGTATTTATACTATATATTAAAATATATAAGTATTTGTACTATATATTAAAATAAAGGTATTTTATTATATATTAAAAATATATAAGTATTTGTACTATATATTAAAACATGTAAGTATTTATACTATATATTAAAATATATAAGTATTTGTACTATATATTAAAATAAAGGTATTTTATTATATATTAAAAATATATAAGTATTTGTACTATATATTAAAACATGTAAGTATTTATACTATATATTAAAATATATAAGTATTTGTACTATATATTAAAATAAAGGTATTTTATTATATATTAAAATATATAAGTATTTGTACTATATATTAAAACATGTAAGTATTTATACTATATATTAAAATATATAAGTATTTGTACTATATATTAAAATAAAAGGTATTTTATTATATATTAAAAATATATAAGTATTTGTACTATATATTAAAACATGTAAGTATTTATACTATATATTAAAATATATAAGTATTTGTACTATATATTAAAATAAAGGTATTTTATTATATATTAAAAATATATAAGTATTTGTACTATATATTAAAACATGTAAGTATTTATACTATATATTAAAATATATAAGTATTTGTACTATATATTAAAATAAAGGTATTTTATTATATATTAAAATATATAAGTATTTGTACTATATATTAAAACATGTAAGTATTTATACTATATATTAAAATATATAAGTATTTGTACTATATATTAAAATAAAGGTATTTTATTATATATTAAAATATATAAGTATTTGTACTATATATTAAAATACAAGTATTTGTATTATATATTAAAATGCATAAGTATTTGCTCTCTATATTAAAAATACAAGTATTTGTGCTATATAAAAATATATAAATATATGTACTATATATTAAAAATATGTAAGAATTTGTTCTATGCATTAAAAATAAATAAGTATTTGTACTATATATTAAAATACTAGTATTTGTACTATATATTAAAATATATAAGTATTCGCACTATATATTAAAATCTATAATTGTATTGCATATTAAAATATATTAGCATTTGTACTATATATTACAATATGTAAGTATTTATACTATATATTAAAAATATATAAGTATCTGTTCTATGAATTAAAATACAAGTATTTGTACTATATCTTAAAAATATGAAAGTATTTGTACTATATATCAAAAATATATAAGTATTTGTAGTATATATTAAAAATACAAGTACTTGTACTATATATTAAAAATATGTAAGCATTTGTAATATATATTAAAATATATCAGTATTTATACTATATATTAAAATACTAGTATTTGTACTACATATTAAAAATATATGAGCATTTGCACTATATATTAAAATATATATTTGTACTATATATTAAAAATATATAAGTATTTGTACTATATATTAAAATATATAAGTATTTGTACTATAGATTAAAAATACAAGTATTTGTACTGTATATTAAATATATATAAGTATTTGTACTATATATTTAAAAAAATGACAGCGGACATTGAGCAGTATTTTCTGCTTTGTCTTTCTGTTTTGGTTATCAAATTATTTTTTTATACGTTTTATTTTTCATAAGTCACTTCTGATTTCAGATCTTAGCAAAACGCAGAAGAAGAAGTAATACACCAATTGAAACTTGCAGATATAGCACCACATTGAAGAATTTTCTTGTGCTTAGCCTATTCAGGGTTTGGGTATCATGGTTCTCCACGACATCCTGGTCTTTGTAGCTCTTGGTAATATTTGTCCTTTTGCTATCTCTTCTAATACCTTTTCTACCAACCCTTTATACTATCTCGTTAGGTAGGTTACTCTTAGTTTCCATCTATTGTCCTCAATATTTCCAGTGCGTGTCAAGTTTTCCGAGCCATGTGTCCTCAATACGTGTACCAGAAATCTCAACTGTCTCTTTATGATTTAAGTATCAACTTCCTTTTTGTTTTCATTTTCTTTAAAACTTCTTCATTATTCACACGTTCAGTCCATGGTATTCTCAACATCCTGTGACATTAAAAAAACAGAAATAGACCTCAGTTTGATCTCTGATGTAAACTTAATAATATATGCTGTAGTAAAGTCACTTGGGACAATAAAAATGAATTTCCCAAACCGTAAATGCATCCTTTCGGAGATGGAAACAATTTGTGATACGAATGTATTAGAAAAGATTGGTCGTAGCCGCCGAATATAACAAAATACAATGTTTAATGCCAATCTGAATTAAAATAATATAAGAAGTTATAATTATTTGAATGGTCGATGCTGAATTATAAACTTGGTACTGGTCTAATGACCAAGCAACAATTCTAGCACCCGGCCTCTGATTGGAGGTTTTGACGAGCGTGGAACCACTTTTTAATTGCTGCTATTTCAAGGTCCGCTCTGATCCATGGTATTAGCGCCTGTTAGGGTTCTAGCTATGAGCAAATAGTGAACATCAAAAAAAAGCAAAAAAAGCAAAGCACTATGAATGTATAAAATTACATTTTTTTAAATAAAATAACCAGAAATAGCTATTTATAATAGAATGACCAACATTACATAATAATAGCTGGCCACTCGTATTCGAGGATACCCGTCTATTAGGGAGGATAGCCAATCCCTATTGCAGACCTTCGCTCAGGCACATTTGCGTTTGCTCAACGCCCACAGAACTCACCTGTGGTTTATACTGCAACTATGCTGAGCAGATATTAGTTACAGTTTCTGGGAGAGAGAGCGTGTTACCTAGCCAGCACGTTCAAGTCCTCGATGACTTGTGGCTTCGTGCTATCACACCCATCGACAGACCACGAGAGTTCCGTGTACCCAATTTCACTCACAAGGCTTGGGTCAACTCGTGGTATGGCTTTCAGGCACTTTCCACGCTGCGGTCGATCTCCATAACATCAGGAAGTCGTCTTTATCAAAAATTTGGCCATGGTGAGATTCGAACCGGGGTCTCATGGTCAGAAAACGAAAACTCTAACCATTCAGCCACGCTAGTATGCCCCTAAACGAAATATACCAACCAAACACGACGATATTCATACGCTTGTAAAATCTGAAGTGTTGTCATTAGGTGAAGTTATCAGAAGGTAGTGATTCTTCTTTTCTTTCTTTCTTTCTTTCTTTCTTTCTTTCTTTCTTTCTTTGTCAGATTCGTGATGGGGAAACTTATCGTAAACTCTCGTTGACATGCATGGGAAACTAGAATGAAGGTTTACGAAACTTTCACCAGATGGCCACTTGTCTCGTTTTCATATATTGCACTTCCGTTCAACTCTGGCCTCGTTAGATTTAGTTCCGGGGTTTTGAGTAAAAGTTATTTATGAATTCTAACTTAGCCACATGTATACGTCACCTAGTGAGAATTAAAGTCACTACTCAACAGTAAGAGTCAACTAGATTAGCTCGTTAACCATTACCTCTTGGTGAGGCGCTATGGGACTCTAAATAGGTGCCTGAAAACTATAAAGTTGCGTCGTAAATAATTTCCCTAAGTTTTTTTTTATTAGCTTTATACTAAGTACTATTATATTAGGTCGGTGCAAAAATAATGACGTAATAATGTCGTTTTTGACGTATTTTTTAACGTCAAAAAACGACATTATTACGTCATTATTTTTGCACCAACCTAATATTTTATTCAATAATATATTTATTCTAATTTGCAATGACTTGGTGAAACTTACTTTTTATACAATTTGAGTAAAATTCCACAGGCTTTAATGAGAAAAGATTTTTGAACCTTGAATCTAAATCTTAATGCTTTCGCATCAAAACGTTTTGCAGCAATCCAAAAAGATGATAATCGGTAAGTGCAGGTTCAGGGGAATATGGCCGCTTGGATAAAACAGATCAACTGTGTTCCCAAATTATTTCTTGTGTTATTCTTGGTGTATCCGACCTTGAGGTATCATGGTGGAAAACAAATTTTTTTCTTTAATTTACTGTGTACGCTACCATTGCGATGCAAAAAGTGAGATATGACAGTGTATTCGAAATTTATCCTTAATTAACACCTATAATTAGTATTTAGGATAATACAGTCACCTTTACAAATAATTCCCAAAAGTGGAAATTTCTTATGAATCAAAATTATACATATACATACATACATATATATACATACATACATATATATATATATATATATATATATATATATATATATATATATATATATATATATATATATATATATATCGCACATATACCTTGAATTTAGTGCATTGGGGCAGCAGATCATTATTTAAACATATATTATTAAATATAACAGACAATGAATGTCTATTATGTCATGAGCCGTTCTAATGTTCGAATGTTTGCTTTAATTTCGTCATCTTTGACGGTTGATGTCTTTGTTTCATGTCTGTATAACCACTCTGAGGATGGCTCATATGAAAGCTTAGGACCAACTTAATAAAAAAAAAATATCCAAATGTTGGACAATTTTTGTCT
>OZ010602.1:61575001-61760001 GCA_963932145.1 Acanthosepion lycidas | reverse complement strand
CTCATTCCGAGCCATTGCACCACAACGCACATGATATAAATAGAATATAAATATGATGCAAAAAAGGGAGAGTAAGGAAATGCAAACAAGATGGAGGGGGCGGTTTAGGCGACTTGTGCGAGAGACAAAATACAGCAGCCATATAATGACGTTGACAAAGGTTATGTAGAGTGTGAGAGCAGAATACAACAACAGTCGGAAAAAGCTAATTCGTGATAACCTCATTGAAAGTCGAGAGAAAACGGATACAATCTTACACCTTTTGCAATTTGTACGTTTTCAGAATAAACGAACGGAGCGGTGAGCAAAACCACTCCTCAGTTATCCGATGGCAAATGTTATTTCAGGCTTTTATTCCCCAATGAAAGAAATCCACAAGCTGAGCGGGCGACAGTAGAAAATGGAGCAAAACTTAAATCCAATGCTTTTAGTAAATAATAAGTAAATGTTTTTCTATTATTTTTCGCCCCACTCTCACTGGTTTTAATTTCGATTAGAATAATGAGAGAGAGAGAGAGAGAGTATGTGAGAGAAAGTGGTGCGAAGAGAAGAAAGCGGTAGAGAGGAAGAGGGGGAGAGAGAGAGCGAGAGATGGAGAGGAAGAGAGAGAGCGAGAGAGGGAGAGGAAGAGAGGGAGAGTTAGAGAGGGAGAGAGAGCGAGAAAGGGAGAGAGAGCGAGAGAAGGAGAGGGAGAGAGAGAGGGAGAGAGAGCGAGAGAGGGAGGGGAGAGAGAAAGAACGAGAGAGGGAGATAGGGAGAGAGAGAGAGTAGGAGAGAGAGGGAGAAGAAAGAGGGAGAGAGAGAGAGAGGGGGAGAGGGAGAGAGAGCGAGAGAGAGCGAGAGAGGGAGAGGGAGAGCGTTGAGAGAGAGAGAGGGAGAGAGGGAGAGAGAGGGTTGCGTGTGTTTAAGAAAGAGTGGTGGGAAGAGAAGGAAGCGGTAGAGAGGAGATGACAAGTTGAGAGAGTGAGAGAGAAAGAGAGGAAAGGGAGAAGGCAAGAAGAAGGCAAAGGAGAGAGAGAGAGAGAGAGAGAGAATCAAAATGAAAAGTCAGAGTATGCATCGGAAGCAATAAAATAGAGAAAAAGTGAGTAGCAAGAGAAGTCAGCGAGAAAGCATAGAGAGGAAAGAGGTAGCGAGGAAGAGACAGAGTGTGTGTGTGTGTGTGTGAGAGAGAGAGAGTGTGTGTTTGTGCGGGTGTATGTGTAAGAGGGGCTGGTGGGAAGAGAAGGGAACAGTAGAGAGAAGAGGTCAAGGTGAGAGAGAGAAAGAGAGGGGAAAGAGAGAAGGCAATGAGAAGACAAAGGAGAGAGTGAGAGAGAATCAAAGAAAAGAGTATGCATTGGGAGCAAAAAGATAGAGAGAAAGTGAGGTGGCAAGATAGGGCAACTAGAAGGTAAAGAGTTTACAGGGTCAGCGAGAGAGAGAGAGAGGGTGTTTGCATGCGTATAAGAGTGCAAGAGAGAGACGAGGGAAGAGGAGGGCATGATAGAAAGGAGAGGAGAGTTTAAGGTGAGAGAGAGAGAGGGAAAGAGAGGAGAAAGACAGAAGGCGAAGGAGAGAGAGAATCAAAGTGGAAAGTTCGAGTATGCACTGGAGGCAAAAAGATAGAGAGAAAGTGAGGTGGTGAGAGAAGGCAATGAAAAAACAGAGAGAAAAGAGGCAGTAAGATAGAGATATATATATATAGAGAGAGAGTGATAGAGAGCGATAAAGAAAAAAGTCGAAAAGAGAGTAAACAATGTGTGTACAGAGAGGACTGAGAAAGAGGGTGAGGGTGCGAGAGGAGACAGCGCGAAGGTAAAGGAAGAGAGAGAAATAAAGAGAGAAAAAGCAATGAGAGCAAAAAGAACACAGGGAAAAAGAAAGAATAAAAGCTTGGGAAAGAAAGAGAAACTAAGGGGAGGAGAATGAAAGAGAAAGAGAGAGAGAGGGGGAATGAACCTGGGGAAAGAGGGAGAGCAGGAAAGAGAGAAATCAATAAGATGGCACAGAGAGTACAGAGAGAGAGAGAGAGAGAGAGAGAGAGAGAGAGAGAGAGAGATTAAAAAAGAGGGAGAAAGTAACGACAAAAGGAGGGATAAAGAACGATGGAAGAGAGTAAACAAAAAGGGAAAAGTGTGTGAGAAAGAGAGAGAGAGATAATGAGAGAGAGAGAGAGAGAGGAGTAAGAGTGAATAAAAGAGTGTGAGAGAGAGGGAGTGGAGTAAGAGAAAATAAGAGAGTGGGGAAGAGAAAGAAGGCAGCGGGGAGACAAAAAGGGGGAGAGAAAAGAGGTAGGGAGAAGAGAAGACAATAAGAGACCAGAGAGAAGACAGAAAGAAAAAAGTGAGAAACAGATAGAGCGAGAGCAATAAGATGATATATATATATATATATATATATATATATATATATATATATATATATATATATATACATATATATATATATATATATATTAGGTTGGTGCAAAAATAATGTCGTTTTCTCACATAGTAACATATGTGAGAAAACGACATTATTTTTGCACCAACCTAATATATATATATATATATATATATATATATACATATATATGTGTGTGCGTGTGTGTGTGTGTGTTTGATGAAAGAAAGAGAGAGAAAGCGAGAGAAATGAAACAAAGGAGGGGATAGAAAGATAAATAGAAAGAGAAAAATGGGCGGGGAGAGAATAAAGAAAGAAGAAAGCCAATTTATTTATACTTCTTTTGGTATTTTCCTCCATTTTCTTCAAAGAAATTCTTTTTTGCAAAGCAAACAAAATGCGCAGGTTGTCACTTGTGGCAGTAGTAATAGTATCAGTAATAGTAGTAGTAGTAGTAGTAGTAGTAGTGGGAAGTTGAGCTGTTGGCAGAAATCAAATGTGCCTCCCTTGTTTCCTACCCGACGAAATAAATTTCACTGCAACAATAAATAAAATAAACTGGATAAAGATTGCATAATCGTAAAGTAAAGGATTTATTTGATAAATGCCTTCTGGTTGTTTACGTAAAACTCCATGGGGCAATTGTCACTAATGCAATAATATTGCTTTAAAAAAAGAAAGAATTTTACTAAGATCCAGATGCATCACCTTTTCAAAGGAAAAAAAAAGATGTCCCCTAACGCAGGTAACTCGAAAATCAAGATATAATAATTGTATAAAATAAAGTGACTAGTTACAATCGTAAATTTTAATTTCGCTTTCATTGATGTACTATGTCCTTTCACATCATTCTATCATTCGTAGATCGAAGCGGTTGTGTGTTTCCTTACTATCACCCACCAGTCCCTTTTCTGGTCCTTTTATCTTGAACTGGCGCTACATAATCCCAAACAAAGATCGGCAGCAGATAACAGAAACTGCTTCAACAACTAAAATGGATAGCACAGCTAACTCCAAAAGAAATAAGGACATAATCAATGTTGACATTCCACACTACTTCAAATAAAAAAAAGATAGGAAGACCCTCTCCCTCCTCATGAATACTGGAAAGAGCGATAACACATACTGGACTTTAGAAATCTATTTTCCTGGAAAATTGTTTGAAAAGAAATATTTTATAAATTTCAACTGACAATAGTACAAGGTGTTCAGTCAAGAAATGACGAAAGTTTCCTTATAAGGAAACGGCTAATATTAGCATTACCAATAACAATGATCCGTGAAACCAAATTAAGTTACTCTTAATTTTATATATATATATATATATATATATATATATTAAGCATTTCACCCTAAGCAAGGCGGGAGTGCCACTAGTACGCAAGGGGTTACAGAGAGTGTAAGGAAGGGAAAAGACTGGGTATAGCAAGGGGGTGAGGAAAGGATAAAAAGAGAACAGAGAAGAATAAAAAGAAGAACGGGGATCAAGGCAACAGAGGTCGATTGACATTACATTTAAATTTTTGAAGATTATATTAGGTTGGTGCAAAAATAATGTCGTTTTCTCACATAAAGTTGAACGTCAAAAAAAAAAAAACGTAATAATGTCGTTTTTTGACGTATTTTTATCGTCAAAAAACGACATTATTACGTCTATTTTTGCACCAACCTAATAGTTATCACGGAAGCAAGTAAGAGGAAGGGAGTTCTGCTGTCGGGAAGTAAGACAGAAGAATCTGTTGGAATAGAAGAGGCGGTTACATTTAACTGTTTCGACAGTAAAAGGGTGGGACCTACTTGCCAATCTAGTAGCAAGCTTAAATTTATGTAGTCAGGGCACCAGTGAAAATAGCTCGTCAGAGCAGATGCCATGAAAGTATTTATAGAAAAGACAGAGGGAAGTCACAGTACGTCAATCAGAAAGTGATAGGAGTCGAGACGCCAAGTCAGAACATTGCATATATGTCTTTGGATTTTGTTGAGAACCTCGAGGTGAACAGAGGGGATACCAGAGAATATAGGACAACAGTATTCCATGCATGGACGATAGAAATATAATTAACAATATTTAGACATTGATTTATATGGACGATCATGATTCTCCACCGCTTCCTATCAATATTTGTACCGTCTATGTTCTATTCCTTCTGGTCCATGGGAGGGTTTCTGAAATCACTTCACCCCAAGCATGGCGACAATGCCATTATAACGCAGGGAGTTTCAGGCAGTGGAAGAAAATGAGAATACTTTAGTGGGGAGAAATGACAATAAAATAGCAGTATTAAGGAAAACAAAAGATGGCGATTGGCGCTACATTTTTATTTTATTTTATAATTATTTCACCTTCCCAAGCAAGGCAATAAATCCACTAGGACGAAAGGAGTTACTGAGGTTTAGAGAATATGAGAAGAGCTACAATTAAGGAGAGTGAGAAATAAAAGAACAAGAATTAAGAACGACTGACATTGCATTTAACTTTTTGAAAATCAAAGCAAAAAACCGGAAAAGTGTTCCACAAACGAGAAGGGCGAGAGAAGAAACTGTTGACGGTTAAATTTAGCAATCTAAACTGTAAAATAATAAGACCTTGTCGCCAATCGAATACTGTGCTTAAATTCATAAATCTAGATACCACGGAGCAAAGTTTATCTGAATAATTAGCATGAAAGTATTTATAGAAAAGTCACCAGGAAGCTACATTTCAGTAGAGGGAAATTGGCCGAATGCGAGTTGCCAGGTCAGGATCAATAACATTGCAGATTCTTTCGATTTTATCAATAATCTCTAAATATATAGCAAGATCACTAGACCCGGCGTGGCAGTAGTATTCAAAGTAAGGACGAATTTGAAGAGAATTTACGAGTAAAATATTCAATAGAAGTTAACAGCTCACATTGAGTGGAGAAAAGAGGAATAGATGACTTAATCTTATTTAAGACACTATTACAGAACCACTGGTAGTTATGAAAATCTAACTTGTTAGAAGCTATGAGATGTCTCGTTCTATTCATAAACAAATACTTTGCCTCTTTGAGGGTAATTTTACAATTGTTACGAGAGGCCCGAATAGGCTTCTGTTGTGAACGGAACTATCACGTTGGAACACCGGAAAGAAATGATTCCTAGCGGCTGAACAGGCCGGTGTTTCACCGTGTATTTCCGAGAAGGAATAAAAGCACTGATGCTGATTTGGCATAAAGTAACCCCCGTGGCACAATTCTAAATAGGAAAGTGAAGAATCTCAATCTTCTCGAAGAAAATCACGAAATATCTCTAAAATGCAACGCTAGAGATATAGATTAAAGTCCTTTAGTACACTAACAAGAAATCACGATGACAAGTCACGTAACTCAATCAAAATTGTAGGAACACCACATGTACTATAGCCACAGTATAAGCGGTGTGTCTTAGGCAAGATAACCTGACGGATCCCATCCCTCTCTAGGCTGGTTTTAATTAAGTGTTTTCTTTCTCCTAGACCGGTTGCCACTCAAGGCCATAGAACTTCAATTTACCCATAGAAGATTCATACCTTTCCCAAGGGAATTAGTACGTAAGTGATTGTAATGAATTCGTTTGGAATTCGAACACGGATCTCTGATTTCTCATTCCGAGACGCACTCCATTACTCCACCGTGTCTCCATAAGATAATAACAATCCATTAAGAAATTCACATATTTTAATAATATATATAAAAAAAAATCATATTATTTCATTTATTAATTTATTCAGCTTCAATTTTGTCTGACAAATTTACCACTATCAACATTTAACATAAATATATGCTTCATTGCGAAAGCATTGTACAGTAAAATCTGATATTAATATATTTATTTATGAAAAATTTCCCAGAGTTAACCTATAAAAAAAAACTGTGTATAAAGGTAAAAGGGAATAAGAAAACTATTATTAGCCGACGCGTTTCGTCCAATGTGGACTTTTAAAGATAAAAACGAAATAATTGTTAATAGCTATTTTGTTTTTAAATTCATTTCGTTTTTGCCTTGGACGGAACACGGCGGCTAATAATATAATTTTCCTATTGTCTTTTATTTTTATACATATTTATTTATATATTTCATCCTAATGTTCACCCAATACAAGCTCCAAGATCCACTCAACGTAGAGTATTACTGTGTGCAGTTGTATTTGCGTAAGAAAGGGCAAGAAATTATTAAAGCTACGTAGGAAAGATAATGGCTAACTCTAGACTTAGAGAGGTCAAGGTTTAATTAGTGAATAACATTTCAGCGTTCAGGCGGAGACGTTAGAAGTATAGCGAAGAGGTAGATTTTAGAAGGACACAAGGGATAAACCCTTATTTCTGTTCAAAATACTGGTGAATAGTGAGAAACGGACGATAGGTGAAGCTATTAGGTTGGTGCAAAAATAATAACGTAATAATGTCGTTTTTTGACGTAACGTCAAAAAACGACATTATTACGTCATTATTTTTGCACCAACCTAATATCTGCTCCTATTGGTGGGGGGGGGGGAGAAGAAAAATAATTTGTGAATAAAATTTCAGAACTTAGTCGGAGTTGTCAGGAGTATAGGGTTGAAGTCGACTTTCGAAGGAACCGGAAACCAAATCCTAAACAGGAAGTAATAGATAAACCCCTACTCCTGTTCAAAAGACCAGGGACGTGTGTAAACCGGACGATTTAATCTATTTTGAAAGTCTTTCCTTCATCGGTTGGGTAATACGAATTTCATTGTGATAACATTGTACAGCGTGGTCCGAAAGTCTGGTCACCGCTGCATAATATAATTTTCGATTTCAGATGGCTGACATGGGCTCATATAGTTTGGAAGAGACGCTGCTTCCAAGTCTATGAATACATGATCGTGCGCATTCTGGCAAGAGTATGGAGGATGTTCGACATGATTTCTCCGCAAGATTCGGCAAGCCAGCTCCTCCAAAGAGGACGATACTGCGATGGGAACACAAACTGTTTCTCACAGGATTAATTAAGGACAAAGCCGAGGAGACGACGACCCTCAACGCGAAGGAACGCATGTGCAGAACTGGAGGCATCTGTGCTACGATCACCCAAGAAGTCACGACGAAAACGGTCTTTCAAGCTAGGAATTCCCAAAACCACAATGTTACAACATATGACAAAGGATGTTGATTTGAAATTAAATCATCATTAGTGGAGTGTGGGTATTGACAAGACTTTCGGACCACACTGTATAATAAAATCTCAGTGTATGTTGTATAATATTTTTAAGTACTGTGCATATATAATCCTGAAGATTAAATCGAGATTGTCCGACTGCATGGAAGTGTCTGGTCATTTATTAAATCTACACAGTAAATCCGTCGCTATTGATAACAGGCGTGTTAACGCGATAAATTCTCGAACCGCCTTTCTCACGTTCATATATTTACATTTCATAGCCTGGTGCCGTGATGAAAAAAGAAAAAAAAAGTAGTGTCACACAATTGTGAGATGTGGATTGCCGCTTTTCAAAGTATCAGACGAGATTTTGCGTGACAAGAGAATTAATACGAAAACAGAATGTCGAGTTTGACCCAGTATCAAATATTTTAGCCGCTGTTTCGTTGACAGTGTCACTCATTTCCTACCTGACCTAGAAGAAATCTTTTAGTCCAATCAAGTGTTTGCTCAAAACAGTGTGAGTTTAACTAAGCTCATAAAGCAAAATCGATTTATTACAGATTTGAGAGTTACTTTGTGTTAATTTTTACACGTAAAAACGTTTCTAGAATTTAATGATAGATAAGTGAAAGTAGTTTCGGAATGAGGACGATTCTATTTGTCCCTAAGAAATTAATTGATCCATTAATGTCCTCCGTTTAATTTTGGGGACAATGAGTATTAATAGATTTGTACAGACATTATTATTATAAAAAAAATAAAAATATAAAATAATAATAATAGTGAATATTATAAATAAAATTAAATTAAATGAAACAACATAAAACTTTGTTTAAAATAAATTAAGTAAAAAAAAAAATAAATAATAAAAAGTCCTTCTTGCATACAGTATAAACTTTTTTTTCCGGGAACACGAACGTTCCGCCAAAAGCTTTTGAATTCAATCTCCCCGCCAACAATCTTAGGACATCTTATGCATAATCAAGAGTGGTCTCCCCTTGTTTTGTTACTCTCTTCTTTGAGGGGCTATTTCTGTTTACTGGGACTATAAAAGGGCACTATATGCAAATCTTGTATTCTCAGTTAAATAAAGCTTTCTTAAAGCCTACACCTGCGTACTTTTGCCATTACAGGATAGTCAACACGCATACAAAATCTCTCTCTGTGACATGGCGTGTAATAATACGAAGAAACATTTGTAACCAAAAATACACACACAGCAGTACATATAATAAATAAATAAATTGTATGATATGAATGTACAATTGATCACGCTATCCGTTTGTCTGTTTTATTTCTGCGATGTATGTTTTTTTCCCTGTGAACACGAGGCTATTTCTGCTTTTATGATGTGAGTGACCCCCACGGGTTATAGGCAGAAGCCTATAACTGAAACTAGATTTTTTATAAACCTATAATACCGGAATATTTTATTACAATATAATTAATACTATCTTTTAAAATTTAACTAATACCTGATTTTTATTCCAATTTTTGCGAATGGGTTATAGATAGACACTTAAACCCAAAACTATAACTAAAATAGGATTTTTATAAATCTATTATACCGGGATTTTGATGCCCTAACGTTAATACCATTTTAAAAAATTTAATTAATAGCTGTTTTTTATTCCAATTTTGGAGACAATGACATTAATAAGATATAACTAACACGATAACTAAAAATGGATTTTTACAAAACCTGTAACACTGGAATTTTTTTTATGATCTTATAATTAATAGAATTTTAAAAAAAATTAATTAATAGCTAATTTTTATTACAATATTTACAATTAATATTGGGTGTTATGGTAAGCATTAATGAGCAAAACGATGTGCGGGTGGTGTAATGGATAGCGACTCAGAATAGGAAATCGGCGAGACAAATTCAAATTCCAGTAAAATTCCTTACATTCACTTTCGTGGAAATACTCTTGGGAAAGGTATGAATCCAGCCTTCTCTCCCAAGCTATGGGTTAAATAGTAAGGATCTTTAGCTTTGGTTGGCAACCAGTCTAGGAGAAGAATATCGCAAAATTCAAATCTGGTTAGGCATTGGATCGATAGATAGATAGATGGATAGATATATAGATAGATATATATATATATAGATAGATATAATGAGGAGAATGTAATAGATAGATAGATAGATAGATAGATAGACAGACAGATAGATAGACAGATATATATATATATATATAGATAGATAGATGGAAAACACAACAGAAACGTCTAGCATGTTGAGGGCAGTGACCCACATACTATTGAAGGCAGTAACCCACATACTCATCAGCAGAGTCTATAGGACATGAGTGAGTAAATGAGTTTGATTTCTGAAACGAATCTTTAGTTTTTCCTAAAAATGCATTATACAGTGTAACCCGGATATAAGAGAGTTGTCGGGACCAGATAAAATCTCTCTTATATCAGGGTCTCTTATATCCGGGTTACACTGTATTAACGAATCTTTTATTTGACTTTAGCAATTTCCTTCTCTTTACCCTATTTACATTATTCGAACTTTTATCCTCATCTGTATTGTCATATTCACGACGTTTTGACCGTTGTACGCTCCGGCCTTCTATATGCGTTTGAATTTAGAACCGAATCCTCTATTTCATCCACTGGTGTAGATTGTTCTTGTTCCACATGCCATACCTTTTCAGGATATATCAAGTGCAGTTATCTCCTTATAATGACATAATCAAGATGTCGAAGTTCCACACTACTTCGAACAGAAGGTTAGGTAGGAAGCTCTAATCAATACTGGAAAGAGCGATAACAGCTACTGAACATGAGAAATATCTTCTCCAGAACAATTGTTTTAAGAGAAAAAAATAATCATAAATTTCAACCGAAAGCAGCACTGGCTACTCGATGAATGAATATCGAGTTTTTCCTTATAAGGAAAACCTACAATTATTTTTTATCGACTGCAATTGTTTAGTCATTGCTTACAAGTTCGTGACAGGATTTTGTAAAAGGTTGTCTTTTATCAAGTCTTTTGAGATACGGAACTGATTCAAGTCTATTCAACTTTGAATAAAGAATAAACATGGTGAGGATTATAATTTTAAAATACAAATTTGTCAACTGTGAGATTGTTAATTTTACTTGAACTTTAAGTTTTTGTAAGCGAGTGTTTCGTAACATTGCGACAAATTACATCCCCCAGACGTCATAACTTTAGTTATGTTAATGCCGCAAAGAATGAGTTCAACAGTTTGAAGAACTTTTGGAATGATAACGAAACGCCGTAAACTTACAGAAAAGACAGCTTCTTGTTTAATAATCACTCAGTTATGTGCCATGCGTGATACACGGGTAGGCGATCATGTATCTTTCTATATATGATTGACGAGGCAGATTTTTTCCTGCAGTCTGTCTTGCTATTTCTTTCTGCGGTAGACCAGCTACCATCCAAGGCTACAGAACCCGGTCTGTCTTGCTAATTACCCAAAGCTTGGGAAGGGGAAGAAGAGGATTCATACATTTCCCAAGGGAACGTTAGCGAATGTAATGGATTCGACTGGAATTCGAACTCGGCTCACCGATTGCTTAATCCGAGCCGCTATCCATTACTCCACCGTATCTATAATAATATGTCTTTTTGCAGTGAAGTTATCTTATCTAAATTCGATTCTCCCATCGTGACTCCCTTGTGGTTTTGTGTGAAACTATTCTCAACATTTGATATGAGTTTTTCAAGTCAAGTAACCATTTCTGTGCATGCGCAACCTAAGTAAAATCTTTCCACATTTGTGAATAGTCTGACAAGTATTTTTTTGAAACTCTCTCTGAGTATGAGAAGATATTTGTAAGTTTTGTTTTTCGGTTGTCCCTGTTTTTATCCTTATTAGTGGTGTAAAAAGGTAGTTTATTTATAACAGGGCCTTGTGGGAGAAAGAATTATTTTTCCACTTTACAACCATATCGTTTTGTCCTCAGTAGACGAAACGTCGCAATCCTTTCGTTAATCTATCGTTATTTCCGTGGAAAATGTTCTGACGAGCAACATTTCTTACTTCCACCAATTTTAACCCTCACAGCTAAGACTCGCCATGACATGTTCACTGGGTCGAACCAATCTCACTAGCTTCGTATTCCATTAGTGAGAAGGATGTTCCACTCGAACAGCTCCTTCCTACGAACCGCTAATTTGTGTAACCGACTACCAAATGGATGCTTTCCCGGCCACTACACCCTTGTGCAAATTAATTGAAACAATCGCTTTAGTTTCCTTTCTTTCACCATTTCATCAGCTGGAGTGACAGTGTGTAATCGATTTCTATTTTTTTCTCTCAGATTAGGTCATTTGCAATGGTGTGCAATAATATGAATCTATTTTCGGGGTGTATGATGAAATTTATTTGGCCTTCATCCGTGATTGCATCAGGTTTTTATTACGACCAGACACTATTGTTTCGACTTTTGATTAGTTGTCTTACAGCCATTGTCTCCGATGGATGTTACTCCAAGGAAGCGTACGAAAATTGTAACACTGCATGAACACACTGGCAAGCCTTACCAGTGAGTAAACCAAAGCACTATAGACTGGTCCGGAAACTCTCCTGATTTGAATCCAATCGAGAATCTGTGATCAATCTGCAAGGAATGACTTCGTCGAATGTACATACGAAGTAGTAAAATATGCGCTAGATCTTGTTTCATTGGACAAATACGAAAAAAAGTAAATAATAACGGAATTATTCGTTTTGTATGATTTAATTTGCACAAGGGTGTACGATCTTAAGTCGTTATCTCTATTTCTTACTCTTAACGATCATACAATAAACGTCTTCAATAGCCCTCTACCATGAGTGTCTCTTGGGCCTTGCATAGTGTAAACAATTGTTAAAAGAAAGAATTTGGGTGAATTGGAAAATATTCGGATAAATTTTGCTCGAGCTATTAGGTTGGTGCAAAAATAATTTCGTTTTCTAACATATGTTACTATGTGAGAAAACGAAATTATTTTTGCACCAACCTAATACATTCCTTAGTTTCAACAATCAAAACCTCGGAGTCGCCGTGTCATGGTCGAATCATCCGCATTTCCTTCGTATTTCATTGGTAAAAAGAAGTTCCATTTTGCTAGCTTCTTTCCAAGAAACACTACTTTGTAAGACAGACTCCCAAGAGGATGCTTCCTTGATGTTAACCTCTCCAAGTCTCGAGTCAATCGTTCTGTTGCATATCATTAGATCTTGAATGGACTTACGGCTATATCACGATGAAAAGCCGGTCAGTACTTAGATGATCATCGTTCGGGAATATTAGCTGTTATAATCTTGATGAGGGTGGTGTAATGAATAATAGCATGGAATTGTTAATCGGAGAGCCGATTTCCAGTTCCAGTCGGGTTCATTATATTCATTTACGCGCAAATAACTTTGGGAAAGGTATTAATCCGCCTCTTCTCCCCTAGATATAGGTTTATTAGTAAGAATTGAAAACCATTGTTTTCTGGCTTTAAATAACCTGTGTTGATAAGTGTTGATAAGCCGTGGAAAGCAAATTAATCGATCTACTTTGAGTGGCTTTTGGGCTTTGTATCCGATGAACTATATTAAAAACATAAATAAAAATAAAATAAAAATAGGGAATTTTTGGCCGAGCCTACGGGGTCGGATACTCCACATTAAATTCGGCCTTGTGCCACATCTGACCGAGTGGGGCAGTTTGAGATTCGTCTCCAGCTGTGCTGGTCAAACTCTCTGCCTCTGGGCAGAGAGGATCCCTAGAGGAGGCTATGTCGAATTGCAGTGTCTCATCTCGGGAGACAGCTACCCGACCTCGTTTTATACAAGGTCTACGGGGAATTTTTGTCCGGATACCCCACATTAAATTCGGCCTTGTTTCACATCTGACCGCGTGGGGCGGTTGGTAGATATCCTGCATTTGGGGATTCATTGGGTAATTTACTTGACTCACTTCTAGCAGTTGAATACTACTTCTACGCGCTGCTGGCGAATCTTATATGTGTTGCTGGTGTCCTAAGTATTATCGTTCATTACCAACTTTCGTGTGATTATTCTATTCAGTAACCTTTCCTAGGTTACAACGGAAATGATCTGTATCGTTTTAAGTGTTCTTCATGCAATTAGAATGATCTTTTTAGGACTTTCTTTGATAATTATTTCGAAACAATTTCGTCAGACATATAGGCCGGTAGAAAATGGATTTTGCTTATAGAGTGCAACAAACATTTTACTATAAAAACATTCGTCAAACCAATAATAGAAACGGGAGTAAGACAACACTTCTACGTCTAATAATGTGAGCAACGTATTCAAACGTACATGTCATTTTATGGACTGTTTATCGACGGCAACATTGAGCAGCGTTATCGGCAGGACAGCTGCTGCTGCTGCTGTTTTAAGTTTATCCAAAGAATTCACATTTTGATTCAAACAGGTGTCTTCATACAAAGAGACATTTTCATACAAAGAGAAACATTTTTTATTGATCGCACACATGCATACACCCACATATGTAACAAGCAAAAAAAATAAAAAAAAAACACCGCAAAAAAGTTGACAAAAGGCAAACATCCAGACAAACAAACCAAAATAATAAGTAGTTCAAATCTCAAATAATTTGAATGATCTGACAAATTAGTTATCTGCAAGCAAGGTCAGATTGTGTTACCTCGGGAGTTAGACCACCATTAACCTAATCAAGATTTTAACGTTCCACACTACTTCAAGCAAAATGTTAGGAAGGAACCCCCCCACATCAATACTGAAAAGAGCGATAACAGCTACTAGGCTTGAGAAACCTGTTTTCCTGAAACCAATTTTAAGAGAAAGATGTTATAAATTTCAACCGAGAGCAGCACTGGCTGCTCGGTCAATTAATGTCAAATGTTTCCTTATAGGGAAACGGCTAATATTATCACTACCTAATACTATTTTGTGGTCGTCTCTAAACACAAAATGCAAATTCATTAAAACAAGAGAATATGAGAGAGGAAGCGGGAGAAAGAGAGGGAAAAGGTAGGATGCATAAGAGAGGGATAGTGAGACAGATTGTGTGAGAGAGAGAGAAGGAATATATCCCAGAGGGAACTTTTTGGGTCCTTTTTTCAGAGTGTGGTAAATTTAATAAATGTACAATTCCAATTCAAAACCGGCCTACAGGGGGTTGGGCACACCACTCCTACTGCGGCTATAGTTCACGTGGTGCCTCTAAGAGCCTGATGGGTCACGGTATTCGCGATTTCAATCGATCGATATAATTCCATAAATTTATGGGGATATGTAAGGGAGATAACGCTTGACCCTAGACTTGAACATGTTAAGAGTGTAGTGATCGGGGAAGCATCCTCTTGGGAGTCAGTTCCACAAAGCAGCAGTTCGTGGGAAGAAGCTGCTCCACTGGAACTTACCAATGGAAAACGAAAGGAATCAGTTTGGTTCGCTATAATGACTGTAGCATGGCAGGTATTATCTGTGAATGTTAGAACAGGTGGCACGAAGAAATGTCGTTCGACTGAGAACTTTCCACGGAGATAGCCATAGACTTTGCGACGTCTCGTTTATGAGAAAGGGATTGTAGAGAGGAAAATAATCCCCCACCACAAGAACGCGGAGATGATTTCGGACTCTATCGAAACTTGAAAATGATGACTGTGAAGCTCCTGCCCATATATGGCAACGGTCCTCCATTTTTGGCCTGACCCAGCTCTTTTAAAGATAAAAGATAGTAGGCGGAGTCAGTGGTACAGGAAACCGACCATTTTCCAGCATCTTTAGCTATTGATCGTAAATACGAGTCCCACTTTAGGTATGGGTTGAGTTCAAGTCCCAATAGTCGCTCAAAGCAAGAGGCATCCCTGAGGGAACATCCATTCATCGTGACTGATGATAGCTCAGAGTTCAATCGACGATAATGTAATGTAACTAGTTGATTTTAAAGGCATTAAATGTAACCAGCCAGTTCCCCACCCCTTGAGATGTTAGAGCTTGATCACAGGAGAGATCAGCTACCAATCTCTAGTTATCTAGAGTTTTGAAGGTGCCCCCATATACTGTTGTATCATCAGCATAGATATTCACAAATGATTGGAGTATACTCTTAGGCAGATCATTTATGTAAAGTAGAAAGTGGGTTGGACCGAGAAACGAACTCTGAGGAACGTATATGTGAGATATCAACTCATAAGAAGACATGAATGTCTTTTGCTTCAAATCACAAACCAAATCAGTACTCCATTTTACACTT
Source organism: Acanthosepion lycidas (assembly GCA_963932145.1). Classification (NCBI taxonomy): domain Eukaryota; kingdom Metazoa; phylum Mollusca; class Cephalopoda; order Sepiida; family Sepiidae; genus Acanthosepion; species Acanthosepion lycidas. The sequence goes on along the minus strand of OZ010602.1, from coordinate 61,744,284 downwards.
GATCTGGCTCTTGTAAAGTTAGAGGATAGCGCGAGGAGTCAGGTACTTACTGTAGTAATACAAGGGATCGACTATTTTACAAGCATCTTTAGCGATGGATTGTGCGTACAAGTCCTACTTGAGGTCTGGTTTGAGTTTAAAGCCCAAAAGGTGCTCAAGGTATGGGGGCTCCCTGAGGGAACAACCATTAATTATGATTCATGATAGTTCAGATTCCGATAAGCAATGATGGAATGTAATTATTTTGGGTTTTCAAGGCATTAAATGTAACCAGCCAGTTCCCCACCATTGAGATGTTAGAGCTAGATCAGAGGAGAGATCAGCTGCCAATCTTTACTTATCTAAAGTTTTGGAGATTCACCCATATACGCTTGTATCATCAGATTATCTTAGGCAGATCATTTATGTAGCATAAAAAGAGGGCTGGTCTGAGAAGAGACCCATGGAGGATGCCTGTGTTGATTCCTAGAGACCCGGAGGAGTGGCCGTTAACAAATATTTTCAGGGGCCAACCCGTTTAGAAGGACTTTATTGCTAAGAAGTCTATTCCAGTGATTTAATAGCTAGACGGCTTGAGCAGCGATCCTTTGTGCCACACCTTGTCAAAAGCCTTTGAAATATCTAATACTATGGTCCTTGAGATGTATTTGTTGTCTAGTGCCTCACTGATTCTGTGAGTAATAGTAGTTAGGACATCAGCAATAGATCAAACAGATCAAAACTCGTACTGCTTGTCGCTCAAGTGGTTGTTCCTATTTAAGTGATCAACGATCTTGTTGATTATAGCTTGAAAAAGTTCGATTCTTTTTTAATCACTCATGCAGTTAATAAATACATTTTTCACAAAAACATCTTAAGATCTCAAACAATTTCAAAACAACCTGGCTTTTTTTCTTTTTTAGATTGACCTAATTTTTCACATTAATCTTTCTAAATTTTTTTTATTTATTATTTTCAAATAGTGCAAACAGTTATTTCAAATGTCACAGACATTAGTACAATGATTAGGTACGGGCCTGGAAAATATTTATGCTTCTTCTTATCGAAGATAAATGTTTAAAATATACGTAGAAAAAAAAAAATAAATAAAAAATAAAAATAAAATAAAAAGGAAAAAAAGATGAAAGCAGATATAAAGTTAGTTGAATAATAAAAAGCAGCGTTTGGAAGAAAAACAAGGAAGAATCAAAGAAAGTGGATGTGATAGAAGAATCTACTGCAACAAGAAATGGCTCCACGATAGCAGATGGGGCAAACCTCGCCATAAAGTGTCACAGTTAAATCTATTGTAGCCCTGACCCCATTCTCCCCACAGTTACTGGTCGATTTTCTTTTCTTAGTGTGAATGGAAACTTCATGGATGTTGGCACCGTTCGACCGACAAAAGTCTCGTCTCCTTCGTCTCTCTCTCTTTCTCTCACGCACACAAACGACTTTTCCGCACGTTTATGTATGTCGTCTTCATCCCTACCGTCTCCCACCAAATCTGGCGCTTGTTGTCTGGTTGGCGTCTGATTCGTCCTCTTGACAGAACTCGCCTTGTAGGTTGAGAGGAAATGCATGGAGGAGCCGGGGTTTGCCATCAGAGTTTTAAAAGTGGAATCAGTTTCCTTGTAAGACGAGACTAGATGGCGGACCTGTCTAGAGACGAGGCGACAACTCCCGCCATAGTGACTAGCATTTTAGCTCTTACGAAACAGGGGGTTACGAGATAAGGAAAAATACAGAGTGGAAAAAGTAGGAAGAAACAGATATCACAACGCCCACTTGCTGATGGATATTACAGAGAGATAAAACATTGTACAAGAAATAGGAGTGGGTGTCTGGCAAAGACGTTTTCCTTTTTTTTATACATAACATCAGCCATGGTCACTTTATATCTCTCTGGCGGGAAAACTGAAACTTTTCAAAGAATGGTAATGAGTCTCACCAATCCAGTTGGGATAAAACATTTGCTTTAACTTTCTGTTTCTTTTTAGCATAGGTAGGGTACCACAGGTGCCAGCATTCAAGGTTCTAGATTACTTAATACCTTCTTCTTCTTGTTCTTGTTCTTCTTTTTCTTCTTTTTCTTCTTCCTTCTTCTTCTTCTTCGTGCTTGTTTTTTCATCGTTCTTCGCAACTTATTCCTTGTTTTTTTTCTCTCTCTGCTAAAGCCAATGTCCCCCGACCCGGTTTCACCATAAATTCACATGCTCGTCAGGTACGGGGTTTGCTACCTTCCCCTAATTCACTTGCCCTCAAGTGAGGATTATATTTTTCAATCCTTTCTTGCTGATTATGTGGCAAGGAGTTTTAATTGTCTTTTCCTGATTCTGAGTATAAGTGTTCTTCCTGTTCCCAATTGCTTTAAGCCATTCTTGTTGCTTATTCACTCCGTCCATGGAATTCTCAGTATCCTTCTGTAGAACCACATTTCTGCTGACTCTATTTTTCTCCTCAGTCACGGGGAGATTGTCCAATATACACTGCCAAATAAGAGGATGGATATCGCATAGCAACCCAGAACATTATTCTTTGTTTCTAACGATTTTCCGTTTCTCAGGACGTTGCTTAACTTTTGGAATACGTCTTTTACTAGTCCAATACGTGTCTGGATCTCGGTGTCTCATTTTCCATCCTCTATTAAAACACTTCCCAGATAATTAAATTTCTGTACTTGCTAGATGCTGACATCTCCAGACTGTAACTCGTATCCTTGTCTTCTTTTATTGCTGACCACACATTCTATCTTCTTTCATTTCATGCTTATGGATATCTCTTCTTTTTCTATATGCCGTCTCCCTTTAGTATATTGGCGATCATGGCTCTTCACAGTTTCTTGCCTTTTGTGGCTCTTAATAAATGTTGTCTTTTTGTTATCTCTCCTAAACCTTGTTCTCTCCTCTCTTCACTCGACAAGTGAGCAGGTTGTTCAGCATTCACTGCCATGTAGGAGGACTGATATTACATAAAAGTTCAGTACTCTTTTTATTTTTAAAGCAATTTTTTTCTGTTTCTTAATACTTTGCTTAGATTTTGGAAGGCATCTTTCGCAATGCCAATGTGTCTTCGGATTTCAGTATTGCACCTTCCATCCGTTGTTAAAATACTTCCCAGACATTTAAAAAAAAAAGGTGAAGACTAAATTAAAAGAATAAGGAAAGAATAAGCTTATTGTTCTATTAACATAATTTCATGGTAACTACTTGATAAGGGATCGAAGTAAGTTCACGATGTTAGTGTGAGTTCAGTTGTAGGTCAGTCTGCTCGGAGCGAATAAGTTGGTGAATTTCAATGAGAGGTCAGCATTATGTAGTGACATTGTGAATTAGTGAAAACGCTGATTAAAAAAAGTGTGCAAATATCAGCGTTTGAAGTAAAATCCTTTGCGCTTGTGAATAGTCCGCGGGGAAAAATTATGGAATTCAATTATTAATTTTTGAACCCGTTTTGTAAGAGTCTGTCTATATTTCTGAGATGAGGTATTATGTACATTATTTACATTATTCGGGCTATTGTCCTCATCTTTGTCGCCATATTTATCACAACGTTTCGGCCGTTGTACGCTCCGGCCTTCTTCAGGTGGTTGGAATTTCGAACTGAACCCTTTATTTCGATCACTGGGGTAGACTCTTTTAGTTGCACGTGCCATGTTTGATGGATGTCAGCTATCAGTTATCTCCTGTTAATTTCCCTCTGAAAGTTATCCACTGCCTTAACCGGGTATTGAACTCACACTCTTTTGGGTCTTGTCACTGGATCTTACCAATGCCTTTATCCACTGTGCCATGTGTCCTTGAGGACATCTGGGTATGAATTTCTGGGTCCGATTTGTAAGGATTACAAAAAAATTCTTACAATATAAAAAAATATTTTCTGGCTTTAAATAACCATAGGGTTGATAAACCGTCAAAAACAGATGAATCAATTGTTTGTAAAGCTATATGTGAATAGGATGTACGGATAGCTTGACGGTTATCGAGTTTGAAAGTAGACTCAGCGATCCGAGTTCAAATCCCGGCATTGTCTGTTAATTTATTTTCGAAATAGTGCCCTTGAGAAAAGTATGGATCCATCTCTTCTTCCTTCAGCTATGGGTTAACAAATAGGGTAGCCTGTGTTCTCTAGCCTTGGGTGACAAATCAGTTTAAGAAACACTGTGGAAAATGCAGCAGGAAACTATTTCTCTATCCTTCCAAAGAAATCATCACACTTTACAGAATATAAAAAGGAATCTGTGGAGAGCCGTAATCATATACATCCTGAAGAGACACGGCATTAAAAAAACGATAACAAAGGCCCCTCCCCTAAAAAACTACTATATTATCAAAAATTTAAGTATTAGTATTAGATAATGTGTACTAAAGTTAAATTTCATGAGTGTAACATATTTACTAAAAAGCAGACAGTCTTTTAGTTGTAATTCAACCACATTCACATGTACCATAGATATACAATAACAATGGCTCTTATTAATACAAACGAACAATGCTCAGAAAAAGAGTTCTGAGTGCGAAAAAGATTTCATGGAAGACTCAGTCACGCAATGTTTTATTAGGGAAAGAGTTTATTAGGACGAACTGGGCGAAGTAAGCTTCTGTTTTTTTTTTATTCAAAACATTTGATATTCTCAAATAGTAACTTGTTTTATAGCAATCTAAGTTAATCCAGAATCAATTACATTATTGTGTATCGCATTGTCTGAACTAAATTTGATAGCATCAAATGCATGATCATTTTGATGAACAGAGGAAATCGACATTGATAAAAAAAAGGCTGTGAAACTCGTTAAACTTTTTTTTTTTCAAACCGCTCTAAAATTTTGCTGCTGCTGATGAAATAAAAATCCACTGACATCAAACACAAAAACAAAAAAAAACTATATAATACATTGCTTTTTTATTTCTCTTTCTCTCTTTAACTTTGGTTCTTACATGTGACAATAAATAATGGCTAGCCGTTCATATCCAAGGATGCCTGTTTACATTCCTATTGTAGCCGCCTGCTCAGGCACATTTATGCTTGTTCAACACCCACAAATCCCATCTGTGTTTTGACCAGCAACTACGCCAAGTGGACCGTAGTTATAGATTCTGGGAGAGAGCACATTGTTTGGCGTGTTCAACAGTCTGAACAAGGCCAGTACGCTCAAACCCTTGGTCACGATGACTTGCAACTTCGTGCTAGCTTAACGATCGACGGCTCCCAAGTAGTTCCGTTTCGCTGAAAAGGCTTGGATCAACCCGTAGTATGGTATTCACGGTGAGATTTCCTTTACAGGCCGATAGCCTCGAAAAGACACCTTCCTTTGTTGAGATTCGAACGCGAGTGTCATGGTCGAAAAGCGAACGTTCTAACCATGCGACCACGTGTCTAACATGTAACGATAGGGTCAAATGTACAGATAAAAATCCTAGCATGCTTATACAGAGGATCCACCCTGCAATGTTGCTAGCCTCTCACTAATCTATCGCTATTTCCACGGCAAATGTTTAAACGAATTACATTCCTTAGACTCACCAGCTCATACCTTCACAGTTAAGATCCGCCATGCCGTGTTCATGATGGCAAATCATCCCCATATCCTTTGAGTTCCGCTTGTAAAGAGTAAGTTCCACTCGGACAGTTTCTACTCCAGAACTGTTACTTTGTAGAGCATGCTTCCCTGACCACAACGATCTTAATCTTTTCAAGTTCAGCGTCAACTGGTATCTATCCTACATACCCTCATAATATGCACGTTTTACTTCCTTCTACCCGCCTCCATTATAACAATCTCAGTCAGTAAACTTGAATGGCCCTTGGGTGTTATATTGGGTGACCTTTCACTTCTAGTAGCCCATGCGTCATAGTGTCATTATCGATTTGTTTGAAGTGAATTGATTAAAAATTTAAAAAAGAACAACAACAAAATAATTGATATTCAAGACATGGATGACAGGACGGAATTTAGGAGAGAAAACAAAAAAATTTCTAAGAGCTACAAAGGACAGGAAATTGTGGAGAGCCGTGATCGCTAACGTCATGAAAGAACACGGCACATAATAAAGAAGAAGTGGCAGCCAGTCTAAAAGAAATAAATGGCACACATTTATACTAATATTGCAACCTAGAAAATGTTACTGAATGAGGAATAACCAAAACGGAGGTTGGAAATGAAAACGATAATCTTTATATTAGGTTGGTGCAAAAATAATGACGTAATAATGTCGTTTTTTGACGTATTGTTTAACGTCAAAAAACGACATTATTACGTCATTATTTTTGCATCAACCTAATAACATCAACAAAATGCAATACCCACCAACGGCGTGAAGTAGGTAAACCACTGCTGGTGGTGGACTATTTAGACAGCATATTATCCCCACTTGCAATAGTGCTCAACGTATTTATGAGGATTGGGACATATCCATAGGTACGGTATATAACAACTAATAACATTTTTCATCCGTTTGCGATGTTCCTAGTACTGTGGTGCTCCTTTTTCCACCAGCTCATACGTTCGCAGCTAGGACCCACCAGGCCGTGTTCATGATGGCAAATCGTCCACATTCTCTTTGCGTTCCTTTGGTAAGGAGTAAGTTCCACTTCAACAGTTTCTGTGTAACAGACTCTCGAGAGGGTGCGTCGCTGACCACTACGATCCGAACCTCTTCAAAGTCAGGTTCAAGAGATATCTATTCTCTACGCTGCGTGCCAAATTATTATCAAGATAACTTTTTTCTAATATTTCAAAAACCGTCCAATCAATTCACACAAAATTTTCACACAATGTCGGCAATGTTTTCGTACTGATCTGCGCAATCTAAACAAACTGGCGCCATATTTGTTATCAGCGCGGTGATTTGAGCGTGCCAAATTATTAGAAAGGTTGAGTACAATTCCCAGAATTGAGCAAACAAAACGTTTATTAATGTTGCGCGTGAATGTTTATGATCAAAAGAAGCTAATAAATAATCAAACAAATAATAACAGACACAAACAAAGGCACAGTTTTAAACAAATTAATAGGAAATGTCGATGATCCATAGAATTTGTTAATTGTAGGATGTCATCTGCTGTAATGCCGCGAGATATCTCAAGAATTGCTTCCCAAACTCAGCGTTGCTCCTGAATTGTCGTCTGTTGGCGTACAGTCTTCGCTTCATGATGCTCCAAAGGTTTTCGATTGGGTTCAAATCCGGAGAATTTGCTGGCCACTTCATTTTTCGAAGTCCATCGAAGCCTAACTGTTTCAAATATCCAGTAGCCTTGTGAGCATCATGTGAGGGAGCATTATCTTACATAAAAACAATGGCGCTTCTGAAGACAAATCTTTGCTTTTTCAACCACGGTTCAAGATGCTCCTTCATAAACGATATGTATGCATCAGCAGTCATTTTGACACCATCTGGTACTCTCTAAGGGACCACTAATGTCTTTCCAATAATACCCGCCCCCGATCATTATGCCTCCACCGCCTTGTTAGCGTCTCAAACGCTGATGGCGATTCTGTCCGTTCATTACCCAGCCTTTGTACCATCTATCTGGCCCATCAAGTGTTGCTCGAGTTTCATCTGTGAACAAAACTTTAGAGAAGTCAATCTTCATATTGTCCTCGGCCCATTTCAATCAATTTTGAATGTGATTTCTCGTCAATGGAGGCTTCGATACAGGTTTGACTGTTGTTGCTATTTCCCTCAGATACTGACACGAGTACTTTTAGACACAGTAGGATCCCCAATGCGACTGAAAAGCTCTTGACTGGTAAGTCCGGGGTTTTTCGTGACATGAGATGACGTGAAATAACCCTCGGCCTTCCTTTATCTACCCTTACTTGTGTGGGGTCGGTGGTGAACTTTTTCACTGTTAGATGACATCTCCCTATCATTTTAGAAATTTCTAGGGTAGATTTACCTTTTGAGAGTTCTGAGGTTTTCTTTTCAGCATCACTTAAACTGCTTTAACGGCCCATCTTTTCATTAAATTCTTACACTTTTCTAATAATTTGGCACGCTCAAATCACCGCACTAATAACAAATATGGCGCCAGTTTGTTTACATTGCGCAGATCAGTGTTGCCAACATTGTGTGAAAATTTTGTGTGAATTGATTGTACGGTTTTTCAAATATTAGAAAAAATAGTTATCTCGATAATAATTTGGCATGCAGTGTATATGCCCATAATAGGGACGTCTGATTTCATCCTTCCCACTCTCTTACGACTACGGTCAAATCACGCTGAAAACACCGGAAGTTAAGCAGTATCCATGCTGGTCAGTACTTAGAAGGGGGACCGCTTGGGAATACCGGCTACTATAAGCAAATTTCTACAATCCGAAATATGTTTCGGTTTTAAATAGCCAACAAAAGATTGATAAACCGTAAAAATATCAATCAATAAATTTCCCCTTTGCAGCAATCTCACTCAGTAAGTCTCTACCATGAGTAGCTCTTGGGCCTTGTATTGGGTAAAATAAAAAATAATCAATTCAATTGTAAAAATTACTTGTATCTACAGGAGTGAGGGTAAACTATTGGATTAGAACAAAAGTTCGTACCTTTTTTCAATAAGTGGCGTTTGAACACGGGATTTCGTGTCACGCGTGACTGAAATTTTTGATATATTAGATTGGTGCAAAAATAATGCCGTTTTCTCACATATGTTACTATGTGAGAAAACGACATTATTTTTGCACCAACCTAATACATACATATTCCGAAAGGTGACATTTCAACGCGTATTTTTATAAGTGCGCTGGTTTTGAATTTTAAATGCTTTTATATTAAAAGTGAAAATGGATGAAAATGAGATACATTTTTGTCATTTGATGCTCTTTTAATCCCGGAAAAGAAAAACGTTGTACCATCAGTAAAAAGACATGTACCGTTTATGGAAATGGTGCTATAGCTGCGAGTACTGTTCGTAGGCAGTTCACTAGGATCAGAAGTGAGAATTTTGGACTGGAAGCCCGAGAATTTTCCGGCAGACCTGCAGTCATTAATGACCAAATCGAATAAAATAATCCAGGACATATGACATGGTATATCGCAGAGATAAAGTTCATATCTCATATGAGCGTTGTAAGGCATTTGAAAACACTTGGACGCGGAAATTGCTGCGACGTTTCGTTGACTCACGATTTAAGGGGACGCATTTCTAACAGCGATTCCCTACTCAAACGCAACCCCCACAAAAAAAACGGGCCTAATTTCTAAAAAAATAATCGCAGGTGATGAAAAACGGATTGTTTATAACAATGTTAAGCGAAAAAAAAAAAGCCGTTCCACATCTAAAGAAGTTGTGTATCGAGTTTAACTGGAAGGTCATTATGTATTATGAGCACCTTCCACAAAATCAAACGTTGAATTCAGATATGTGTTATCCGAATTTGGACCGATTGATTGCAGCAATTGATGACAAGTGCCCGAATTTGGCCAATCGGAAGGGTGTTGTCTTATACCAGGACAACACCTACAGTGTACAGTTTGCCATACTCACCTGAACTTGCACATTAGGATTACCTCTTATTCCGATCCCTAAAACATTCTCTTAATGAGAATTCACTGGCAGGCTGTAAAAGCACTTAGTATTTAGCATCTTTCTATGATGAACTGGTCTGAGCGGATAGAATCCTAAATCTGCACATATATAGTTGAATAAATCTATATACAAATATCCTAATATTGTCATTGAAATTCACTTTAAAAACGCTGCCCAACAGCATATAAGAGGTTTGAAAATTTAAATCTCAAAATGACCGCAGCCTGTCTCTGGAGTCATGCAAGCATTTATACCGGAGCTTGTACACACATGTTGCAACTTCTGCTTTCCTGAGCCGCAAAGCAGATTAGTCATTTTTTTTTCTGCCGAACTGTAGAGAAAATTATACGTGTTCATATTATGCTGATGGTGGAAAATGAGCGAAAGGATTTAGGAACTGCATAAAAACATTAAGTTTTGTGTGAAAATTGTAAAAGCGATAATGAAACTATTAATGATGGCTTATAGTGAAGATGCTATGAAGAAATTGAATGTTTTTGCGCGACACTTGTTCAAGAAAGGGTGAAAAATATTCACGATGACGTAAGAATTGTGTAATCAAAAACGCAGCGAACAGGGTGCGAACCTTGGTGCGTTCGGATGGAAGATTAAATGTTCGAATTAAAAAAAGTACTGAATAAGAATAAGAAAACAATGCGATAAATTCTAACAAAGATTTGAGATTGAGAAAAAATGGCGCGTTAGGAGTACGCGAGTTATTCGGTACAACAATGGACCCTATACCTTATTCATGAACATTTAGCTCCCTGTGAGTTTTAGCAATTTTCAGAATTGAAAAATACTCCGAACGGGGAAAGATTTGTTGACATCCTTGGGATGCAGCATCGCGTGACTACAATACGGAAAGGTATTCCGATAAACGAGTTCTAAAAATGTTTTCAACAATGATACCATTGACTACGAGAGGGTGATTTGTAGGAATAGCATCCAATAGCGACATGGTAAGAAAACTTTGCTTTCGCAGGGTCATTCCGACAATTAAACATCGTATATTTATATATATTTAGTATGTCACAATTTTCACAAGAGAAAGAGTCTGTCACATAGAAATAGGTGAAGTACATGTATCGAAAAAAAATGTCATTGCAAAAATGGCACATATTTATATAAGAAATATTGTGTGTGAGAAAATAAAACTCTCAAATTGGGATAGGCTCGGTCGAGAAACAAACATTTAAAAATGTTTATACATTCATAAACTCAAAACACACACACACATATCGTTCCTATTTCTATGAACATTATCTTTAATGAGTACATATGTCGTCCGTAGCATAATTGGCATGGTACGCTTCGGTTAAAGATGAGATGATAAAGTTTCCCCATACGGCAAAAAGAAATACATGTTTCATTCGTGTAGGTAGACAGGAATGTGAAGTCATATATAAACACACACACACACACACACACACACACACACACATATATATATATATATATATATATATATATATATATATATATATATATATATATATATATATATATATATGTGTGTGTGTGTGTGTATATATGTATATATGTATGTATGTGTGTGTGTGTGTGTGTATGTAAAAAATATATAGAAGATAGGAAAGATCTCGTTAGGTAAATAATCCAAAGTTCTTTAGTATTTTTGTTATTATTTTTAAAAAACAGTGCTTGATACAAAAGTAGAGCCTAAATATAATTATTTATTTAAAAATATGATTCCATGGCTACATAAGAGTTCTCATGTTTCAAAACAAGAGCTGAAAACTTCAGTTTCAAAACTTTAATTCAATTTAATTCAAATAATTATATTGAAGTTTTCGGCTCTAGTTTTGAAACGTGAGAACTCTTACGTAGCGTTGGAATCATATTTTTAAATAAATAATTATATATATATATATATATATATATATATATATATATGGGATAACGATATATGACTTTTTTATATACGAAGAACAGTTTTCCAGAAAAGATATATAAAAAGAAGTGGAAAAAAAGTTTTCGTGTAACCCGTTTCGTGCTTCAGGACTCCATCGGATTGGGTTTGTTTGCGTTGTTTACAATGTTCCACCATTCTTGGCAGATCTTCTATTATCACGATGTGACATATTTAATAACAAAGATGATGGAAAGAAGAAGAAAAGGAAAATGAAAATAAAAAGAAAGAAATTGGCTAAATAATATACACAAAACATCTTATTCAAAAATAAAAACACAAAAGACATTATTAAAAAAAACAAAAACACTCCAACCCTACAAAAAAAAAAAACAACAAAAAAAGAAAAAAGAAAAACAAAAGTAAAAAAAAAAGGGCCCAAAACAGGGTCAATTTTTTTTTTTAATTTGAAATTTCCAGCGTCTACCGTTCACACGCAATGATGTGTAGCCGCATCAAAGTAAAGAAAATCAGCCTGGTGAAGTCTTAAGGAACGAAACTCGTCACACGAAAACATTTTACATTTTTCATATATATATATATATATATATATATATATATATATATATATATGATTATATTGCTCTGTGTTGCTACTATATCGATTAGTTGAGTTCTCTCCGGATTAAACCATTTGAATATATATAGTGATTTTACAAGCGTAGTTTAGACGTGGCACAAGGCCGAAAGTAGGTGGCAACCAGTGAGGATCCAACTAACTACTCAGTCTAAGTATTCTAGCAAGACAAGCTTGATAGCCATTACACCACATCGAGGTGCTCAATCTGAATATATATATATATATATATATATATATCTATATATATATATATATATATATTCATGCACGTTTCATTAAATAATATAGACAAGGACAAGTGTTGTCTATTTATTTTATGTAAATTTTTACATAAAGTTTAATAACATTATCGTTGAACGAAGAAAAAAATTCACAATATTGATCCATATTTTTTTTAAATATAATCTAAGCTTTCGGCTTACACTTGTCTATATTATTTAATGAAACGTGCATGAATGAAAAGATGGTGCTTAAATACATGCAATATATATATATATATATATATATATATATATATATAGATAGATAGATAGATAGATAGATATATAGATATATATTCTATAGATGTATATATATATATAGGCACATTTATGTATATATAAATATATATATTCTCTCTATATATATTATATATTTAGATGGAATATATATATATATATATATATATATATATATATATATATATATATATATATAGGTATAGAATTCGGTGAATCAAATAATTAGATATTAGCAACTGCATGCGCGCGTGCTAGCGTGCATACACAGGCAAGCAAATAAATAATCATCAAATTTAGCTATGAGGTGCAAAGATAAAAGTGCTCGATTTGGTAAGACAGAGCAAAGAAATATATCTTTATAAATATACATATTTTTTGTGAGATTTCATTTTCGTTGGTTATCCATATACATACATACATACATACATACATACACACACACACACACGCACGCACACACACACACACACACACGCACGCACACACACACACACACACATATATATATATATATATATATATATATATATATATATATGTAAATAGATAGGTTGGTTAATAAAAGCAGGGCAAACGAAAAAGTACCAATGTGATCAGTACTAAAAATATTTATTAAATATTAATTAACCACAATGCACACACACACACACACACACACACACACACACACACACACACACACACACACACACACACATATATATATATATATATATATATATATATATATATATGTGTGTGTGTAAAATAGATAGGTTGGTTAATAAAAGCACGGCAAACGAAAAAGTATCAATGTGATCAGTACTAAAAATATTTATTAAATATTAATTAACCACAATGCATACATACACACACACACACACACACACACACATATATATATATATATATATATATATATATATATGTGTGTGTAAAATAGATAGGTTGGTTAATAAAAGCACGGCAAACGAAAAAGTACCAATGTGATCAGTACTAAAAATATTTATTAAATATTAATTAACCACAATGCATACATACACACTACACACACACACACACACACACACACACACACATATATATATATATATATATATATATATATATATATATATATATATATATGTGTGTGTGTAAAATAGATAGGTTGGTTAATAAAAGCACGGCAAACGAAAAAGTATCAATGTGATCAGTACTAAAAATATTTATTAAATATTAATTAACCACAATGCATACATACACATATATATGTATATGTATATATATATATATATATATATATATATATATATATATATATATATATATATATATATATATGTGTGTGTGTGTGAGTGTGTGTGTGTATGTGTATAGTGTGCAAAAGTAGTTATACAATACTGGTAATACCAGTATTACAATAGTGGTTCTAGAATTCGTTTAATTAACTGAAGTCATATTTTTATTTTTAGAAATTTTTTTATAATACATTTATTATAATTTTTTAATGAAAAATGTTTCGCAATTAAAGAGGGGGTGTGAATGTCGAGGGGAAACAGTTTGAATATTTGTGGCATTGATATATTTATTATTGATATGTTTATATTTATATAATTAATACAATATGTTTTCTTTTCCTTACTGTATATCTACTTTTGTATTGTGAGTATGCGTGTGACATATTGATTAAGACATAAAACACAACCAAAATAAAACTATCAACACATGATAAATATTTGAAGATAGTACCAAAATTCTGTACAACACAGTCTCCAAATTCTAGAGGCTCTTATCATACAAAAGAAACAATCCAGAAACATAATATCACTCACCACGGGCGAAGCTTTCTTAAAATGTGTATAAAACATTTAATATTTTATTGAAAATCATTTCGCCCCTAGCAAAGTAATAACGTTGATAAGTAATAACGTTAATAAGGTTACTGAGAAAATGAGAAAAAGAAGAGAGAACAATAAAAGAACAGGAATGAAGAAAACAAAAGATAACGATTGACATTGTATTTAAATTTTGATAGATCACAGTTGGCTTGCAAGCAAGAATTATATTTTTGAAGATCAAAGTTGACTGGGGAGTAAGAATTAAATTTTTGAAGATCAAAGTTGACTAGGAATCAAAAATTAAATTTTCGATGATCAAAGTTGATTGGGAAGCAAGAATTGAATTTTTGAAGATCAAAGTTGACTGGGAAACATGAGGCCGGAAAAGAGGGCTCTACAAGAGTGAAATACGCCATAAACTGTCCTTTAAGAATAAACATCCAAGATTTTTCAATATACCTTAAGAAACGAATAATTATCGATTCTTGAAAAAGTTAAAAAATTTCGAAGTTACTATTGCTGAATCCACATCAGGATTTGGTGCCTTTGTAATCATCGTATCTGCCTAATAGGTACAAAGACATTAGTTCAATTCTCACTAATACAGTAGATCAATTCTTGTGGTCGAGATGCCTACGTATTCTTCAGATTTGATTGATTATTTTTACAGGTTAGCATTTAAAGCCAAAAAAATATTTTTAGATTGCAAGATTTTTTCGGAGATAAAGATTTCTACAGACACAAGTACAACTGATTAACTCACAGATGAGGTGGATTCATATACCTTTCCCAAGGGTACCTGCGCGCAAATTAATATAACGAACTCGACTGGAATTGGAACTCGGCTCTCCGATGTCTAATACTGAACCGTTATCTATTACACCACCCGCACATCCAAACTAACAGCACCTGGTATTTCCAAGCTGTCACCCATCTAGATACTGATCAGACTCGACGTTGCTTAACTTCGGCAATCATCCGAGAACTGGTGTTTCATTGTGATATGGCTGTAAGCCCCGTATTCTGCAGAGGTCGCTGTTTGAGGACAAGTGTTTCGATTTTTTTTTTTTTTAGGCAGGCATTCAAAGTCATCTCGGAATATTGGCGAAACATAATCTTCCAATGTTATTTCCGCTATCTACTCTTTTGACATAAGTATAGCTAAATGCAGTTACTTAGTGAGTTAATAAAAAATAAATAATCAATTAAAACTTTAACACCGTCATATAATCTTTGCTCTCACACAAGTACCTATCCTCCCATAAAGGGGTAAAAACAAACAAACAAACAAATAAACAAACAAACAGAAAAATCGACAAACAAAAACACACAAATAGAGAAGGAGAAAGCGGTTAGCAAAACTTTTCATATGTGAAATTCTAAAATGGCAACTCATCTGCTACCAAGTCGGATCACCGGAGCTTGACGTGGGTGTTGAAGTCGAAAGCGACGCTCTCGGGTCAACGTGCTGGTAATATGACCGCAAAACCAGCTTCGTATTTCACCTAGTAAGATCAGTCGGGTAATGTATACACGTCTAGGTAATATATACACTATCATCTCTCTTACCCTCATTCTCATTTCCCGTTTCTCCATAGCCCCCTTTATTTTACCCTTGACGTCTTCTCATTCATTAGAGCATCATAGGTTATCTGGGGACACCGGCCTCGCTGACAGACAGGTGGACTCAGCGTAGCCTGTTCCGGTCTCGACCGCGTCTGTGACGCAAGTTACATAAACAAGAGGGAAGCTTATCGCTCCGCCATTTTGCTTTTCCTGGTCGACCCGATGAGTCGAGAAAATATTTTCTCTGGAAATAGTCAGTCATAGAGTCTAGATTTTGAGGTAGATAAACATTATCCAGAAGGTGAGTCGGGTATAATGACAAAGTGGTTAAATTGAGAATTTTAATGCTTAAAAAAAAGCAAAAAAAAAAAAAAAAAAAAACCAGCCTGGCCGTTGTAGTTCAAATGTCGGCCAGTCGGTGAGAAACGAGCTCTTTTCAGTAAAGTTTTGTGAGATGAACTGGTTAAATGTTACTTTCAGCACAGGAAAGTATAGACACATTTTATCAGCTCGACACTTTGTAACACCGTAAAAATGTTCTGTAATTTTTAGAGCTGTTTTTTTTTTGTTAGTATTTGAACCCTTAAAATAGGGTGTCATTTGCAGTGGTCTGTTGCAGTAGACTTTGAAAAACCTTTAAGGTGAATTGAATTATGGAATGGAATTAAAATCTGTAAATCTTCCTGTTGTACGTGAGCGATCATGGCTCTTCACAACATCTTTTTAATTTGTTGTTTTTAATAATTTGGGACCATTTACATCCCTCTTTGTCCTTGTTCTACACTCCATTCAGTCGTTAAGTTGGTTAATTTCTCTTTTTCCCTTTTTTTACAATAAGGGTCACACTTTACAAGGCCCGGAGCCACTCAAGGTAGAGGGCCACGTTAAGAGGGAATTTGTGTGTATAGGTGTGGAAGATAACAGTTAACCCAAGACTTGGACAGGTTAAGATTATAGTCATCGGGGAAACATCCTCTTGGCAGTCGGTTTCCCAAAGCAGTGGTTCGCGCGAAGAATCTGGTCGAGTGGAACTTCTCACCGATGGAATACGAAGGGAATGTGGGTGGTTTGCTACTAAGTAGAATGGCGTGAAGGTTTGCATTGCCAGGACCAGGGAATCTAGTTCGTCCGAGCACTTTCTATGGAAGTAACTTAAAACTTTCTTGTTGCCCATAATCTCTGTCCAAGTGATTCTCAACCCGTCCTGGGTATGACGATAAACTACATCTGGCAGCAACGCCTCTGATCGGGAGGTTCTCCACCAAGAAAATGAAATTTCGTGATTAAATGAGCCATAAGGAAACAAACACAAAGATCGATTGAACGACGTTTCAGCAACTTCGCGTCTCTTCATCATCTGTGAGGAGAATTTCCAGTTTTCTCTGTCATGTTGGTGTGTAAATATTGCATCGTAAAACATAGAGTATAACAGAACTTAATAGTGCGTGTTTTTGATAAGTGGACATTTGCATAAGTTAAGAATGTATAATAAGTTAATCCAGTATGATGTGCAGCTACTAGATATTGTATTCGACCAGGTATTCGAGAACAACATGGGCACGTCGAAGTGGTGAAATGTTTAGCAAGCTTGTCTCGCTCATGTCCAAAGAAGAATCAGCAATATTATTGGCCCGGATCTGGCAGTTCGGCTTCAGGCACTTTCCCACCACCGTAAAGTTACCTCTATGTGTTTTTCTATACATAATTTCATGTTAATTGTTCGGATGAGCTCATCGCTATGGTACTTAGAGTTTTTTTTAAATTTAAGCTCAGTACTAGACTGGTAACGAGGTATCATCAATTTACAGTAGATCTGGCTAGATGCAACCGTAAAGTCTATGCTAACAGTTTCTTTTCTCGCACTTCTCGCTTGTGAAACTTCCTCCCGGCTCTATGCTTTCCAGCCAACTTTAATCGGCAAAAATTTAAATGCAATGTTAATCGTTATCTGCTGTCCTCCTGAATACTCTTTTCTCTTTTCGCTTAATATTAATGTTTCTGCTTTCTAATTTTTCCGCATCCTGTAACCTCCCCCCCCTTGTACCTTAGTGGCTTTACGGCCTTAAAAAAGGAAAGATAAAGTATGTCTAAATGGTGAGTCAACAACTAGTAGGTGATTTATAATTGTGATCTTGTATCACATCTGAACTCTATTTAGGAAGTCACTATTTCAGAACATTATGGCTGAGGGAACTGAGCCGGGATCGCCAATTTGGATTATATTTTTTAAATCCAAGTGTTTCCTAGATTTTGTTCTTCGCTACTTGTGATGTTTTGGACTGCCACCAAAATAAGCTGGTCGAACTTCGCTATTAACAAGAAGAAAGTGAATTGGAAATTTGGTAGCTTTCAAATATAGTCCAATTCGCGATTTGTAGCTTGAACCAGAACTGGAAACTATGATTTTAAATCATCAACTGAATATGGATTCGGGAATCATTTTTTGTTACATATAAGCGGACAATCTACTTTTTTTCTGTAGCAACATTCCATACAAGAAGAATGGTAAAAAGTTCTCGGCGTGACCCGCTTTTCAAAATCTTACCAAATGACAATCAGATTTTTTGGAATCACTTCACACTTAGATCAGCACGCCTTTGTTTTTTTTCATACTTTAGAAAACAGACTTGAAAGGAGAATTGTCAGACTGAAGTCCTTTTTGAAATTGTGCTTCAAATTCTTTTAATTTAAAATGTAATACTTTTGGGGTCATTTTTAAAATATAATGCTGCTAATAAGAAGAAAGTCTTTAGAATGTAGTAGCATTGGGTTTTCAAATGAAACTTTATTCTCTACTTGCTAGCAACCTCTAGCCGTTCGGGGTTGTCAGCCATTAATCTTTTTTTGCTGACTGGATTGATATATCGCAATTACAGTTGACGCATTTATTACAACTAATCACTTCTGCAACGTGACTAAATTTTTTTTATCAGCTCTATCCTTATTCGTAATATTATGTGCGACATAATCACTCCTCCGAAAGAACAGTGTATAATAATCTCCAAACCTTCAAGTAGAGGATATTTGCTTGGTTTATGAGATTACCCAGCTGTTGATACCATAATTCCTATCTTCCTTCATTCTTTCGTTCCTCTCATTCCTCATTCCAACATACCGACATTCTAAAATTACCGGCGACGACTGAAACTTTTAGGTCAGCTATTGATCCACGGTTTGTAAATAAAAATCAGCAGTTGATGAAGTAGTCGCATGTTTCTCATGTATTCAGTGACGATCGAATATAGTTTTTCAGTGAATGATCTGTGATATTAAATGAGCTCTGTGTTCTCTCTTAGCTAAAGACGATAGATTCTTAGAAATTAAGCTTAAATTTGTTCGGTAGGAGTCAAAGCGGTGCAACCATTTGGGATCAAACTAACAACACGGTCGAATTTGCGTCTGGGAGATGAGCTATGAAATCACTGTGCTTCAGCAAAGCATACAAAAATTATTAAATGTGTATAAAAACTAAGAACAATAAAATTTGCGCCCGCAACAGGAAACAAGGGATAAACCTCTACTCTCGTTCAAAAGATTTGGGAGCAATGTGAATCAGACGATAGGCGAACCTATCTACTTCTATGAAAAGAAGAAGATTGAGTTCAATCTTCATCGGGTACACTATGTGTGGGCTTGTGTCAAAATTAATCTGAGTTTAGTAAGTAATATTGCTTTACTTCTGACGTCGTTACAAGATTTAACGCACATTTTGTATTTACTTACAAATTCTCGACGGGAGAAACTACTTTGGTTAAATGTCATAGAATCTGTCAAATATTTGAGAAGATTTCGATTTCTTTTTTTGAAAGCCATTGGGAAGACTGCCTTCATCGTTTATCTTGTGTTCTTTCTTTTTCACAGCTGTAGAAGCTTCCACTTGACAATTGCAACCTGCCCAACCGAACATGAATCTGCAATTAACTGTTTTCCCATGTCTAAGTCTCTCGGTAGATTTTGTTGCTCGCCTCGTGTATCAGGCAAAACCTGTAAGCTATATCATGCTTTTTTTTTTACTTTTCCTCTTACGAGACGAATTTTAAAAATTTTTTTTGGAAGCTGATAAAATAAGTGAATACAAATAATGATGTTACGTGTCGACTATTACTCATTGACGGGAATTATCGCTTTTACCGGAAATTCTTTGAGTGTTACTCCTAAAATTGAACAACTAAATATCTGAACAATATACTTTCAGTCACGCGCCTGATTAATTGCTGCTTCCCTATAGAGTAGGTTCCTCCATTAGGTCACGTAAAAAAGCAGCATATCACGATTAAAAAACGCTCATAAATCAACAAAAACAAAGTTTTGTCTCAATATGCTGTTATTAATTGAAAGCTAAAGCATTAAATTTATTACTTACAGTAAGTAACATATTCTGGCGTCTTTCAGACAGAAATTATATAAATTGGAATTTCAAATATATGCTCGATTTTTGTTTAATTTTCTTAAAGGCGGCCATTTTCTTAAATTTTAAGAAATTTGTAAAAATGTAAACAAACAAAATTTTGATTTTAAATTTCTCCCTAAAATAAATTTATATATTTTTGACACTTTATTTGAGTAAAATTAGAAAATTTAAAGTTAAATTAATCTGATATGAAATAAACAGTACTTACTTATAGCATAAAAATTTGTATCCAAATATTTCTTAACGATGTGTGTGAATTTATCAAAGAAATCGATTGTGACGAGGTGATGACAGATTACTATGGATGATCAAAATTGACAATTTTTGCAAAGTAAGCGAACGCGGTTTTTCGTTTTTAACTAGTACTTTTTAAATATTAACATTTTTATTCAGCAATTATGTAATATCTATTTTTTTAATTCATACTTTCTTAATTAGGTAATTATTTAAAGATTTTTATTAATTAGATAATTGTTTAAAATTTTTAAGGATTATGTCATGTATACATTTCCATACGTAGAAATTATGAACGTTTTTTTTTTCAAAAAATTAAAAAAAAAATTATTTTAAAAATATTTGGGGTCAAACGACTGTTATGTGCTTTTCAAATTTCGATTCGTAAATTTACTTTTTCATTAACGTTATCATTGTATTACGTGCTTGAAAGCAATAAAGAATTTTAAATGATTTTTGAAGTATTAAGAAGTTAATGAAAAATTTTTTTTAAATTTGTAAAAAATACATTATTCATCGAAAAAAATTTATTTCTTCACAAAATAATGTCCTTAGTATAACGTATTTATAAAAACAGATGAAAGCTTTTCTAATTAATGTCATAGTTTTTACATTTTTTTTTTTATAATTCAAAGTAGATTTTCTATGATATGGGGTACTTTTTTGCAAAAAAGAAAAAAAAAAACTGGTGATTTACTTTCTACAAAGAGTCCTGTTTATAACTAATAAAACAAATCCCGCGTGTTAAGATTTAATTTCTCGAAATTTCATGAAAATATGTAAGTGGGTGGAAACATGTTAAAAAAAATCTCTTTTTAACAAGATTTTCTAAAATAAAATTTCAAAAATAATTTAATTTATTTGTAAATAAGTCCTGAAAGTTTCATTAAAATCCGACAATTATTTGATTTTTGCAATAATTTTTAAACTTAGGTATCGAAAATTTATGCCAAAAGTGGAGGTCTCTACTCTAGAGTAAATGAGACGCGTTACTTCGAATGTAGACTGATTTTTTCAGTATGATTTTTTAAAAAAAGACAAAAAGACAGCCTAAAAAACACACACACACATACATACATACATATATATTTCTTACGAAGTAATGGATTTTTATAATTTATTAATCCAACAGATTTTATTACTTAAACGTTATTTTTATTGGATACCCATATTTAAGTAGACGCTCCATTTATTTATTAGGCAGTATAGTTATTTATTTTTGTCTACCGAACTGAATATACGAGAAATCTTATTAAAGAAAAATATTTTTCGGCAGGATTCGAACATGTGATCCACTTGGCATGAGGAACATCGGATATTATTTTAAACGTTATTTTAGTGGATAGTCGTATTTGAGCAGACGCCCTGTTTATTTTAAACAGTATTTCTTTATCTACCAGCCTACACACACACACACACACACACACACACACACACACACACACACACACACACACACACACACACATATACATATATATATATATATATATATATATATATATGTGTGTGTGTGTGTGTGTGTATGTTGTGTGTGTGTGTGTGTGTGTGTGTAGATTGATTTTCCAGTATCATTTTGTTAAATATTTTATGACAAAACTTAATTCAGAGTAATCAAATAATTTTTCTCCATATTCTTGAAATTCTTAAAATTTATAATTCAAGCAGTTTAGTAGTGTCCCTAAATATCAAATGTTTCAATAGACTTGTCTCAGTACCAGGACTGAGTATTAAGTCAGTCAGTTAAGTGCCATACGTGATAACCTGCTTGGGAAATCATGTAATGCGTCTTTCGATTCATGACAGACTAAGCATGGCATTTCATCGTCGTGTAATGGTTAGCAAGCTTTTATCTCGCGCGGTCAATTACGACTGAAAAGCGAGTTCGATCTCATTCCTTTCAGTCTTGTTCCGCATGTAAGCTACGCTTGGAAAATCACCATCAATGACTAGGCAGAAGATTTTCCCACAGTAGACTGCCGTTTATTTCGGTAGACTGGTTGCCAACCGAGGCTATAGGATCCAGTCTGTTCTGTTATTCAACCCATAGCTAGGAGGAGAAGGGTTGGATTCATACCTTTCTCGAAGGTATTTGCGCGTAAGTGAATGTAACGAACCCGCCTAAAATTCGAACTAGGTTCTCCGGTTTCTCATTCCGAGCCAATATCTCACCACAGTGCACAAAAAGTATTAGCTCCGTGCAAAAACTGAAATAGATAATTATAGTATTAACCCGTTTTTTGAATTTTTTGAATTATTAGATCCATGCAAACCTTTGTAGAAAATTAGAAACTCAATATACAATTATAATATTAAACCGTTTTTTAATGTTCAACATTAAAAAAAAATGTTTCAGATTTCTGGCGGGTTTACTGGTGGCAGATACCAAAACGGAATTTATAACCTCACACTATCTTTTTTTTTATATAGGAGATTTACTTACAACACAGAATGACTTTTACTGCAGTTCAAGAGCTTCATCTACCGCAAAAGAAAGATAACCAGAGAGGAAAAAATACAGCCACTCAAAGCCTAGCTCTTTAGCGAGAACTGTCTCATATCATGTGCGCAATCTGCCGAAGACAACGACGGTGAAAAGATGAAATAATTTTCACATTTGCTCATAGATCAAATTCTGATAGTGTTGAAGAAATGAAAATTGAAATGCATTACTTTTATCTGAATCTGAAAAAATCTGAATCTGAAAAAATCTGAATCTGAAAAAATCTGAATCTGAAAAAATCTGAAAAAATCTGAAAAAATCTGAAAAGAAATCTGAATCTGAAAAAATCTGAATTTGAAAAAATTTGAATCTGAAAAAATCTGTATCTGAATCTGAAAAAATCTGGATCTGAAAAAATCTGAATCTGAAAAAATCTGAATCTGAAAAAATCTGAATTTGAAAAAATTTGAATCTGAAAAAAATCTGTATCTGAATCTGAAAAAATCTGGATCTGAAAAAATCTGAATCTGAAAAAATCTGAATCTGAAAAAAAATCTGAATCTGAATCTGAAAAAATCTGAATCTGAAAAAATATAGACAGACGCTTATTATTAACTAGCAGTAGAGCCCGGCGTTGCCCGGGGATGTAACAGAAAGAGATAGATCAAGTATCGACCATCATAAAGACTGAAAAATAAAATTGACAAAGATTATTGTTTAAGGTTGACGGACACGCATATCTTAATTAGTTTTATTTTTATTTTTTATTTTTTTTTTTTATTTTATTTTTTTTTTACGAATCGGTCAAACTCAAACAAAAGCATTGTTTTCAATCGTTATGAGTCTACCGATTGAATGGAATTTTTAAAGCATTCTGAATGTAAAAATAAAGAAAAAAGTGTGTAAGACAATAAGAAACACTACCTACTAAAAAAAAAGTTTTGTTGAAATCGGTTGAAAAATGTAGGAAATCCGATCCCATATATAAACGAACACACACACACACACACACACACACACACACACACACAAACAACCTGGGTTTTATAATAAGTATATAACTCGATATGAGTTGTCCCCCTTTCATTCTCGTGATGCCTCTTAATCGTGTTTTCAAATTGATTTCGTGCAAAAACAAATGTGTTTTCCAATTTTTGGCGCTGTCAGAACCACTGCAAGGTAATTTTACGTAGTCCTGTGAAGTTTTCTTGAAATCGGTTAAAAAATGTAGGAAATCCGATCCAATATATAAACGTACAGACACACACACACACACACAACCTGTGTGTTATAATAAGTATGATTTTCTAAATAAAGTCATTAGCAGATTTCGACAACATTTTGTTTATATTCTTTGAATTGAATTCCCAACTCCTTGGGTCAAGTGACTTTTGGATTCACTTCAACCAACGCTTTTATCCACCGGCCCATCTGTCCTTGGGGACTAAATAAAGGATTTGGCTCAAAATTTCAACGTATATCACCTGCAGAAGAACGGAGTGTACAACGGGCGAAACGTCGTGATATGGCAATAAAGATGAGGACAGCAGTCCGTACAATGTAAACAGTGTAAATAGTTCCAATAACTCATCTCAGAAATATAGATAGATGTTGGAATAATAGTCATTTAATTATTTTATTTCGTCCTGCTTTGTTTTCCTGAGTGAAGACTGACCGTCTTTCTATTTACAAAACCTGTATATTTTGTATAAAGCGTCATTGACACACCAGGATTGTGGAGTAAAAAGGTCTGTGGTGGTTCTTTCTCCAGGTCCCAGTAACCCAAAATAAATAACGATCTGTCATGCTATACCAGATGATCGTAAAATCCAAGTATGAAGTTTTGTTTTCAGTGTTGAGATATATTTGTTTTTGGGTGATAACTCTTGTATTTTGCATTTATTGTTAATATACAGTAATCAGTTCTTATCTCGTGTAATAATCTAACGGTTCTCTCAGACGATTAATAGAATAGTTTCCTTCTGGAGGCTTTATATTATTAATAAGCCATTACTTGCCCCGGTTAACAACAGAAAGATCATTTTTGAGATCAGCTGCCAATTTGGCCTTATCGAACCGCTCAGATTTACTATTGAGACAGGTATAAATGGTTATGTCATCAGTATAGATACCGAGTTGAGATCTGATGTCATCAGGAAGGTCATTGATGAAAACTAGGAACAACGTGGGTAGAGAGACACCCCTAGGGTACACCTGCATTAATGCAAAATGATCTAGAAGAGTGGTCGTTTCATTTCGCGAATCGATAAGAAAGACTGAATCAGTTCCACAACTCGTCCAGAAATACCGTAAACTTTCATTTTGTGAAGAAGACCTGCATGCCAAATCTTGTCAAGTGCCTTCGAGATATCCAAAACAGCAGCCCGAGCATCAACATTCTTATCTAACAGATCGGGAGTTAACCTTTAAAAGCGAAAGCCATATTGCTTATCTGAAAGAAAACCCTACGTGCATCAGCGTGGCGAATTCAAAGTTAATTAGAGACTCTAGTACTTTGCCCAAAAGTGGTAGAAGGCTAATAAGCCGATAGTTAGGAAGATCAGATGGTTTACCTGAGTTCTTAAAGACAGGAACGACAGAAGAGGATTTTCAACAAGCAGAAAAGTAAGAAGCAGCAATGTACTTATTGTATATTTTAGAAAGATCGGGGACAGTTCGGGAGCACATTCCTTGAAGACTATTTCAGGAATGCCATCAAGTCCACATACTTTGAGGGTATCTAGAGATGATAACAGAAACCATGGACGGAGTTATTTGAATATCACTCAGTAAAGACCCAGTTCTTAGCGGACAGTCAAGCAAAGATACACCAGGCGAGTGAAGAATAGAAGAGAATTTGAAGAGAATTTGCGAGCAAAACATTTCTGCTTTATTCGTAGAAGAAATTAATACCTCACTTTAAGTGAAGAGAGGAAGGATAAAAGACATCTTATTTAAGACATTATTACAGAGCCATTAGTAGTCACGAGTGCCAGACTTGTTAGAAGCTCCGAGGTATCTAATAATTTATTTTGGTCGGGGAAAGTAATGATAGCATAAAAATAAATTATTAAACAAAAGATCCGAGCTCATCTCAAAATGCAGACATGAAAATAAATTTTTACTACGTAACCTAAAAAATTAAAAACAGAAAAAATAAAATAAAAACAAATAAATATACTAATAAACAAAATAACAATAAAAAAATAGAAATAAAACATAAATAAATACTATGTTACTTAAAAATCGAAAACCGAAAAGAGAAAATATACAAGTAAAATAAATTAACATAAATTCATCCAAGTAAATAAATAAACAAACCAATCCCAAATAAAGATAATCAATTAAAAACTGTTCCCGCCAAAATAATACTTAGAATGAACTACAACAATCAACCCCAAAACTGAACAAATAGCTTTAATTAAATTCCCAAACCAAAACAAAACTGTTAAATAAGTGATATAAACAAATTTTTACTACGTTAATAAATAAATAAATAAATAAATAAAATAAGAAACAAAAAAATAAAAACAAGCAATATAATTTGACCTAAATAGATAAACAAACGACTTCCGGTGAAATAACCGCCATAAAAGAATACCCACAATGCACCACTAACCCGTATATATATAAATAGCCGAGAAAAATAACAGCATATGTGGCCTGACGATTGCATATAGCATGAAACAGACTGTCGCCTCTAAGTGTTGACTTCTATGTCCACTTTTATATATATATATATATATATATATATATATATATATATATATATATATATATATATTCTGCTTATACGTTATAATTTTTGGCCGAGCCTACGGGCTCGGGCGCCTCACATTAAACTCGGCCTTGTGTCATACCTGACCTCGTGGGGAGGCTGGTAAATATCAACAGTAGAATAGATTGAACGCTGGGTCAACCGACACACACTCACTAGTCGTGTAATACTCGTCTGTTGTACTTACTGTTTAATATATGATATATATGCAACATTTGTTTTGTTATTTCTTAAATATTTACTTGGTCACAACGTTTATTATCTGTGAACAGTCATGCGTTCCTGGAAAAAATTAGTCGACTTGTTTCCCGTTTACTTCTCGATGATTTTGAAATTTAGAGTTTTCCTACTCTTATCCTAAGCTAGAGAGTACAGTCTACCTATTTAATCCATAGTTGTAAGAAGAACTAGATGCATACCTTTGTCAGGAGGATTGGTGCGAAAGTGAGTGCAACAGTATTTCCCGAATTTGGAACTCGATTCGCCGATCTTACACACTACGCTGGTGATCGCTACGCCACTCAAAGTCTATTGGATATTGCAGATAAAAGAAATGAATAGTCATTTTGAAATGTAAAACCAAGAAAAATACAAAAAAAAAAAAAAAATGATATAAGAATTAACAAAAAGGGCAGCGGATATCGTTCAACGATGTTTCTGATTGTTTGATTGATTTGTATTTTACGGCTTACCAACCTTTCTCGGGTTATTAAAAACCAGACAATATTTTAAGTAAGAAAAAGTCCTACTAATTAACCCATAGCTGGGGGATGTAGATGTGGACTCCTACCTTTCCCAAGGGCATTTGCGTGTAAATGAATATGATAGACTCAAATGTAATTGGGACTTGGCTCTCCGATTGCAAATTCCAGGACCTTATCCATTACACCAGGCGCACATCCAAGCTTACTGCAGCTGGTATTCACAAAGCGGTCACCCATCTAGGTACTGACCAGAGTCGATGTTGCTTAACTTCGGTGATCGTCCATAAGCCTCAAAATGTTTCAGAGAATCATGATGAACATACGTAAGCAAAGAAAGGTCATCAGTGGTTGCCAAACTGTTTTGCGTTCTGGGATCCGATCTGATTTAAAGCACGCTAGAACGTACGTACGTACGTACACACAGATAATATATATATATATATATATATATATATATATATATATATATATATATATATATATATATATAGGTATTAAGTTAATCCTTAAGTGTTGACCCCTGAAATATCTGTTTGCTATGGGTGGGAAAGTTAGAAAACATCCTTCCCAAAAGAATTTATTTCGCATGTTCTAATCTTTGCATCGGAGATTTATTGTTTCCCAGCAAAAGATTACGCGTTTTCATTTCTACTTATTTTCTGTCACTCACGCAAGCGTTGTTGCTGATTTACGGGAAACCGAAAGACTCTCCCTTTTGGCATGATGTAAGTTCGCTCTTTCTTTATCTTTCATCTTGGTTCCGGGCCTTGGATCAATTGTTTTTCGAAGGGAAAACTTAGTTCTTTTTTCGTTCATAGAAAGAAAAGTGGATACAGTGTATTAGAGAGAGAGAAAAAATAGTGGATACAAAGCATAACCTCTATATCCCTTTATGCTCACCCTCCCCCAACACATAACGGAGATTCTTTCTAGTCATTGTAGAGGCGGGATAATGTATGGTGCCACTGGCTTGGACATTAACTAAAACCAGTCTAAGCTTGATGGACCCGGCACTCGGATGCTGAGAGCTAAACTTAACATCTCTTGGGGACAATATCCAACTAAATCACAGCTCTATGGACGCATCCCTGATATTTCTACAATCTTACGCGAACGCAGAATACGCTTTGCAGGACACCGCTGGCGAGTAAAACAAGAACTCGCGAGTGATCTTACTGCTCTGGACACCTCGCCATAGAGCGAGACAGGTTGGCCACCCAGCAACCACCTACATTGACACAGAATGCTACTATAATGAACTTCCGACCTTGATGCAGGACCGTGATGGTTGGCATGACTTGTAAATAAAGTTAGATCAACGGAATATTTAGACAGCAAGTATTTAATCCAAGCAAGTTTACGATAAGTCCTGCCTGTTGAATATTTATTCTATTTTTTGAATTCTCGAACAAGATATTGTATTTATTTACCCTATTTACATTGTTCGGATTGCTGTCCTCATCTTTATCGTTATGTTTACAGCGTTTCGGCCGTTGTGCGCCCCGGACTTCTTCAGGTGATTGGCATTTCGAACTGAACTCTTTATTTTGTCCACCGGGGTAGAAGGCCGGAGCATACAACGGACAAAACGTCGTGAACATGACAATATTGATGGGGACAACAGTCGGAACAATGTAAATAATTAGAATATTTCATCTCAGAAATATAGAAAGATATTTTGTATCGGGATCGAAACTGTAGATAAAACTGCTTGAAGTTGTTGGTTACATCCGGACATTTTTATCAAGCTGAAATTTTATTCTGTTCAATCTGACGTCATGTCAAACGGATGAAACGATCGAGACTGTACAGGAAAAACGTGTACCAGATATTATTATTATTTATAGTATTATTATCATTATTATTATTATTTTGCATATTAAATATTATATACACATTTTAAAATATTTTTTTTTTACACCTTTTTTGTTGAACAAGAATGACAGTACTTTTGCTTCGTGTTAATAATATAATTGTATGCTTAGTGGCATGGAACTGTACCACCCACGGCAGCCCGTTTAGTCATCGGCAACACGTATGCGATGTGTATCTCCAACAGCAAAAAGCCTTTAAAGGCGATGGAAGTTCTTATTATGAAAAATAAAACAATAAAAACAAAAACAAACAAGAAACCAACCCTTAAACGTCAGTCA
This sequence comes from Acanthosepion lycidas, assembly GCA_963932145.1. NCBI lineage: Eukaryota > Metazoa > Mollusca > Cephalopoda > Sepiida > Sepiidae > Acanthosepion > Acanthosepion lycidas. The sequence goes on along the minus strand of OZ010602.1, from coordinate 61,714,682 downwards.
TGAACGCGGTTACAATGTACTGATCTTATTCGGAAATTAAAACGAGTCCTACTTTCAGAAACATTTATACTGTCCACAGTAGCCCTAAAACACTATTAATTCTTGTAGTATAACAAAAACATCCTTGAAAATGTCTACTGGTTTATCCGAAATCGCTCGGAATTAACAAACATTTGAACAATTTTTACACTCATTCAAATCCAGAAAAGAGAAAAACTTCCCTATTTTCCCTGTACGCATACAGGGAAAATATATAAACTAAACAAAAATACCTTGTCGGTATTGTTCAACGAAAGGCAGGCACACACACACACACACACACACACACACACACACACACACATATATATATATATATATATTGATCATTTCACTGGAAGCAAGGCAATAAAACCACTGAAAGACAAGGAGGTTCTGAGTGTGAAAGAATAAGAAAAAGTGATACGTTATTAAGGAGCGAGAAGAATAAAAGAAGAGAAATCAAGACGACAGTAGATAACGATTGACATTGCATATAATATTTAAAATATCAAAGTTGCCTGGAAAGCATGGAGCCTGAATAGTGTTTCACAAGCAGGAAGATCGAGAGAAGAAGCTGTTAGCATAGAACTTACATTGCATCTATCTAATTCACCTCTAAAAGGTTGAGACCATGTTACTAATCTAGTACAGTGCTTCAATTCATAGCGCAAAGTTGATCACAGCAATTGCCATGAAATATTTATAGAAAAGGTACCGGGATGTTACGTTACTGCGGTGGGAAATGGACTGAAGTCGAGATGCCATGGAAAGACCGATGACATTGCGGATTCTTCCTTGGATTTTATCAGGAATCTCTAAATATATGGCAGGAGCACCGGACCATATGTGGCGGCAATATTCAAAGCCTAGACGAATGATAGATTTATAAATATGTAAGACAGATTCTGGAGAGGAAAATTCTCTAGCCTAACACAATGAACCAACTTTCGTAGCAGCAGATCTAGTAATTGATTCCATATAATGTTTTACTCTTCATGTCAAGACACACACGCGCGCGCTCACACACACACACACACACACACACACACACACACACACACACACACACACACACACACACACACGCGCACGCACACACAGACAGACACACACACACACGTATATATATTATGAAATAGATAAAATCCGACAATTATTTAATAATTTAATAAAATAACGTTTAAGCAGAATATATATATATATATATATATATATATATATATATATATATATATATATGTGTGTGTGTGTGTGTGTGTGTGTGTGTGTGTGTGTGTGTTTTTGTAAAGGGCTGAAACACTAATATTATTAATCAGACCTACAAATTCAAAAAGAAAACAGAAAATATATCTCCGAAACAATCACTGAAATAAGATTTCAGTGGTATCTTATATGTGGGAGTGAGAAACAAAAGTGAGAAGGAAATGTATGAAAGATCTTGAAAAGAGGTGTAAAGAAAGCTGAAGATCAGGAAAGGGCCTAAAAGTGAGTGTGAGGAATAACATTTTAGAAGTTAAATAACGGTTTTAAGGAGTGGGATTCAATAAATACAACATCCGATTATTTGACCTAAATTTAGAAAAAAAAAAAAACACAATTGGAAAAATATGGATACATTTGGAGTGACCTTAGATACAATGAATAAGGGAAAAGCTTATATATATGAAAATTTGTCGTCTAGTTTGCATTTACGAAACTTATGCATACATGTAAGAAGAAAATGAGGGAGAGGAATATATATATATATATATATATATATATATATATATATATATATATATATATATAACACCGTTAGAGAATACGTTAGATTTTATCGATATCGCTAAAAACCCTTTTTAACTCATTTTTATGCATTTTGTAGGCTTTGTATGTATTAACCAATCAGCGACTTCACATTTTCGAGTATTTATTCGAGTATACTACTGCTACGAAAATTTGAAGGCTCACCCCAGAATATGATCAACAATATTTTCCCTCCATAAAATAGATAATTAAAAATTGGGAAAATATTTATTAGCCAGTAAACTCTGAGAATAGTAAAATCTAACTTTTAGATTTCTCTAGCCTATAATTTTCCTATCAATATTGTGATGTTCAGTTAGCAAATTAGATTTTCAGTTACCCAGGATGGTTTGTTATACAAGATGAAATTCTCCAGACTTATTTAATTACTCACATTTTCGAATATTGAATCCAGTATACAAAGAACGTAGTAATGGGCAGCGTCTCGGATTGTGGAATCTGAGAGCCGAGTTCGAATTACAGTCGAAACCATTATATTCAATTACCTGCTAATACCCTTGGGAAAGATATGAATCCATTTTTCCCCCCAGCTATGGGTAAATAGTAGGACAGACCGGGTTCTATAGCCTTGGATGGCAACTGGTCTATCGCAGAAAGAAATGACAACCTACTACGGGAAAAATCTGCCACGTCAGTCATGTATCAAAAGATACATGATCGCCTAAGCGTGTATCGCGCATAACTGACTATATTACATAAAAGCCTTGGCGATGTTAAGTAACACAAAAAACATAAGAACCGTGTTATTGTCAACACATATTTTTAGCAGCAGTATTAATGCAGCTTCCTTGCGCGCGCGCACGCTGCTGCTACTAGAAGATTACACGCATACGTAAAATAACGTAAATACGTAACGCATACACATTCTCACATGTGTAAAGAAAAACAAAAAAAATATTTTTCCGTAAATTGTTTCGCAAAGAATCATTTCATTCATTTCTTTCAGTTTGAAGAAAATTAATACTGTTATTAAACCTTATTTAAATTTGTAGAGACGTGTTTGAAGATCGCTGATTTCTTCGCTTTATCTTCACCTATTCCCCCCCACACATATATCTATATGCAGCATATCTTCATTCAAGCACGTTTCATTAAATAATAATGACATATTATGTCTATTTATCTTTATAATGATCCCTTATAGTTCTGTAATTATCTTCTTGATGTTAAGTTGAAATTCATCAAGGAAGGCGCCGTATTTTTGTTAATCGAAGTACTTACGATTTCCTCCTTGATCATCCACAGAGATTCTATCTCTCAGAATTTGTCGGATACGAGTTCTATCAGACATCGTTTAAAGGCACGTTCTGTCCACCTTCAGATTACAGGAAAAATACTTGTTGACAACATCAATATGCTACACCATGAAAATAATAAAGCAAAACAACTTCTCGAGGCACTCTAAAAAGCAACCAACTAACAATGAACAACATTTATTATAAGTACAGTAGCAATGTTTTAAAATGTATTTGATTTGACTAACATTTATCACCATTTAGAAATTTACCATATTGTTGGATTGGGGACGCTTGTTTACAAAACATCGTAAGCGCAACAGTTAATTTTAAAATAATTATAACAGAGCGCGTGTTTGCAAAATCACTATCACAGCAATTACAGTTACATTAAATTTGTCTTCGCAGATTACCCTGAGGATGATCGCGGAGGAGATCGGCACCTTCTTTGATGAATTTCAACTTAACATCAAGAAGATAATTAGAGAACTACAAAGGATTATTATAAAAAATAAATAGACATAATATTAATGAATCATTTTAGCAAATTTTACCAAAATTACACAAAATATCTTGTAATACGAAAGATGAAATTTATTCAATAAAATCGCCATTGACTTCAACCACAGCGTCCAGACGACTTCGAAATCTTTTGCATCTCTTCTGGATAGTCTCCTTGTTTAAGTTGGTGAATGCTGCCATAATTCTTGCCTTCAGTTCATTTTTGATGTTACAAGGAATTTTGTTAGTCTCTCGCTCAACTGAACACACCAAGGGGATTGCAGTCTGGGGAGTTAGGTGGCCAGATGTAAGGGGTGATGTGGTCGCAGAAATTGTCTGACGACCATAACTGGTTTCTCCTGCTTGTGTGGCATAGTGCAGAGTCTTGTTACCAGGCATAGGGTCTTCTAGCAGCCACCCCCTTGACCCAGGACAGCACTACCTCCTCAAGACACTTGATGTAGACCTCTGTGTTGAGTCGGAGCCGCTGTGGGATGATGAATAGAGTAAATAACGTCGCCATCACTAATGATCACTCCTAACATCTTCGTAATGACTATTAGACTCAACCAACTTTTTGCGAATCCTCTGCACTGTCCTCAGATTGACACCCAGACACATTGGAATATTCGTATTGGAGCTTCCGGGTGGAATGTCAAGCAGTACAGTAGACCGTTTCCAAATTTCTGGTAGATGGAATTGCAGCATAGTGCTATTTTTCTCACAGAGGGTGCCCAGCTGACTCTACTATAAGGATCAGTCGACAAAATCAAAAACAAATAATGCGCATGTGCGAAATTAAAAATATAAAATGGCGACAATTTACTCATCGCACCCTGTATGCATATATATATATATATATATATATATATATATATATATATACAGGTTGCTGGATTTAATTGGGGAATTTTCGAACGTTTTACAAGGTTTTATAATGAAGTAATATATATATATATATATATATATATATATATATATATATATATATATAGTTACAAGACTTAGTTCACTCTGTTTTCTTTGCAAAGGGCTTCCGACGAGCTCAAGTTGGGTATAACTAGTTTAAATATTAAGCAATCTCCACTAGTAGCGAAGTTATTGGTATTGCGTTTGTTGGGTGACAGATAGTGTCCGATTACCAACCTTCCGACGTCGGCCAGCGCCTTCACCTCTCCGCGGGCCGAGTGAAGGCGGCGCCTGTGAGCCGGGGAGATCGGGCGCGCGGAAGTTGACGGGAGCATGAGTCGAACGGTAGTGAGAAGGTGAAAGACATCGCTCAACGGTTGTGAGAAAACAGTTGGTTGTAGCTGCGATAAGTCTTAGATAAGAGGCATCATTTGCAAGGGAAAGTCACCTTTGTGACTTGCTCTGCGTAAACACTAACTGGTGTTGCTGGGTGTGGGGGTTGATGGTTGGAATTAGTTGGCAACGGGACAAAACCCCGGAAAAGGGGACTGATATATATATATATATATATATATATATATATATATATATATATATATGTCTGAATGTCGGTTTCCATGTAACAAAAGAAAGTATGGTGCGTTATACTTCGTATAGCTGATGAGATATATAAAAAGAGAAGACATATTTTGGGATATATACATTTGTGCAAGCGAGATAGAGAGTAGAGAAAAAGAGATAGATAAGATAGGTAGATAGATAAAGACATAGAAACAGTGATAGATAGATAGGGAGAGAGACACACACACTCACGCACGCACACTCACCAACACACACATTCATACACACATACTTGGACTGGTAGGCGGACATGACTCTCCGCAGATTCCTTTTTCTTTATTATTTGTAAGTTGCCATAACGACTGTAGAAAAATTGTAGTTTCCCGTTGGAAGTCAAAATTTTATTTCTCCTAGACTGGTTATCAGCCAAGGCGAGAGAGCACATCCTACTCATCTGTTTAAAACATATTTGGAGGAAATGGATTTATGCGTTTCACCAGGACATTTGTGCGAATGTAACAGACTCTGCCTGAACTTGATCACGTCGACAATGCCGCTTTCTGCGCCGACAAATGCTTTATTTGATAGGGTCAAATGATATATATATATATATATATATATATATATATATATATATATATATATATATATATATATAAATTTCCAAGAGGATGGAATCCATGTACAACTCAATGTCTAGGACAGAGTAAGAATATAATATAAAAGACTCAAACACTAGTATTCCTTGGTTATAATTTATTACATTGGAATCGTAATCACGATCAGGATTACGATTCCAATGTAATAAATTATAACCATGGAATATTAGTGTTTGAGCCTTTTATATATATATATATATATATATATATATATATATATATATATATATATATATATATATATATATAAGTGTCTAGCATGAAACGGACTGTCGCCTCTAAGTGTTGACTTCTATGTTCACTTTTATGTTTACACACGCTCTATCTCTGATATTGAGCACTTTATCTCATAAATATAGCACGATTTAAGACTATATTTCTTCATATATATATATATATATATACATATACATATATATATATATAATTATACATACATATATATATGTATATATATATATATATATATATATATATAATTATACATATATATATATATATATATATATTGCGTATTTAGGCAGCATATTTCATTAATGCATGTTTTCTTATGTTAAGTAAATTCCTTTCATATTGTCGAATAAGCTTTTTAGTATTATCACTGAAACACGAAAGAAAATCACCATGTTTATATATGTTTTTATTGTTAATCCTGTCTAAGCTTTCGACTTACATAAGCCATCATCAGAGATTACAAGTACATTGCAATAAATTAAATAATAAATTGAATAACAAACACGGTAATTTTTGTTTTAGATTGGTTCTGCTGACATTGCAACATTGATAGTTTGTTTTTTTTGCATGGATGCTTGCTATGCAACGATACACACACATATATATATGTGTGTGTGTGTGCAAATATTCTGAGATGGAGTGTAGAATGGGCAAAATGAATAAAAAGAGACAAGAAAAAAAACTATATTTAGCCCACGCGTTTCGTCGTCTTTATCTAAACATATATATATATATATATATATATATATATATATATATATATATATATATATATATATATATATTTCTGTGTATCACGCTTTTGTTGATATGTTGAATATTAAACATTGTAGGTAAGTATGCAGTGAAAATTTTCATATTCATAGGCTACATACAACTGTTAAGTTATGTATTTTAAAGTGTTTTTAACTGTGTCTCGCTTTATTGTAGGTGTGCAAGAATTCTACTGAAACTACGTTTGACTTACAGAAAAAAACATGGATTGTTTCTTCTCGCAAAAACTGTCAATCTAAGGTAATGAAACAAGCTATTATTTCTACATTACCATTTTATTGTAATAATGAAGCACGTGACTAATGAAAAGAGAGCAAAATATATGGAAAAACATAGACTACTGGTAATGTACTTCATTTATCTACGTAACTTTAATGTTTAGAAATTATATCAAACGATCTTTTTTCCACCGAAGCTTTTAGTCAACTAATTTGAGAAGATGTTATGGTACCAGTAAAAGTTTTGATCTTATCCTACAGGGCATTCATCGATGAAAATTGCACACCCGTTTCATAAATTTTCCACTTCAAGATTAACCAGAGCTGCCCGAGAGGTCAGGAGATCAAGGACGCCAAGTTATAAGTGTTTGCCCTTCGAATCCCAAAGTTATGAGGTGCAAAATTATCACTTTGCTGAATGTGATGGAACATTGTCATGCATAGAAACCAACCGCTGTCTACGTGAGAGTGGCAAATCATCCAACCATACTGGAAAATTCTCCTCTAGAAATGCGGTTTAGGAATTGTTGGTGAGTTTGATATTTTCTGGCAGTCGGAAAAGTCCGACAAGTTCATTTCCTATAATGCTAGCCCCAAACATCCACCTGCTTAAGCCCGCCAGGTATGTCACACGTTGTTTTCCCTTGTCTCTCTCTTTCCCTCTATTCTACCTGTGAGTATCAGATTCTACAGACCCTCTTTCCTCATTATGTGTACCAGAAAATTCAGCTGCCTCTTACTTATGTTAAGTATAAGCCTCCTCCTTGTTTGCAAATTCTCTAAGACCTCGTAGCCGACACGCTCTGTCCATGATATCCTTAGCATCCTTCTGTAGAACCACATCTCCGTCGCCTCGAGTCTCTTCTTCATCTTTGAGGAAATCGTCCAACATTCTCTGTCGCAAAGAAGGACAGATGTCAAGTAACAGTTCAGTGTTCTTTTCCTTGTTAACAATGGCTACTGTTGTAGCATTCCGGTCAGTTGCTTTCAGGTCTTTGGGTCATTAACCCAAAGAACTGTATAACTTCGAGGAAGCGAGCAATCTCTAAACCACTACGCACTGCCTAGAAGACAACGATTACAGTGTGCCTTTTCATTTGCTGAGTCAGCTTGATGTTTGTCATCAATTATTCTGAAAAGAAATAATAATCAGAAGTTAGAAAAAGTTAAGCCGTTTCCTCAATGAAATGGGCAACCCTGGATATCTATCTATCTATCTATCTATCTATCTATCTATCTATCTATCTATCTATCTATCTATCTATCTATCTATATTGGGAAGGAGTCGTTGGTGCGCCGACGAGCTAAGCTGTCCACGATTCCCCTCGTTCTGTCGCGGTTTATGTGCCGGATACTGGGTCACCGCGAATGGTTTCCTGGTTGTCTCATTACGTGGCGTGTTTTCGGCCTTTTAACCTAGCACAGTCCATCCCTCTTCTGGCTATATGAATATATAATATTACAAATAAAATTCATAAAACGATTAGATTTGAGCGCATTACGAGGCGAGCAGAAATTTTCTCACGAAAGTGCTCAATAGAGAGCTAGAGTCACTATATGTCTATATATACAGATATAGACAGTGTGTACACAGAAATCAACACTGTATGTAGACTGCCATCTTCACGCCAGCGATTTTCAGACCATCGCTTTTAAAACTGACAGTCGAAGGGCAGTGCGAAACGAAAGGCGAAAAGCGTAATCAAACCTAGTTTCAATAAAAGGTTTTTCCATTTGTCAATTTTTTTTCAAAACTTTTTCAGGATTCTATTTCCTATTTTAAACGGCTAAAAAACACTTTATTCATTCCTTACGTTTGATCGAGGGATTATGAGTAACAGTTTCTATTTTATACTCTTTTTGGAACTTCTTATTTTTGTTTTTAGTCGTTAATTTATTTATAATTAAAATCTGTTTTAATCGTGTTCCAATTTGCCCTCCTTATTCGTTATTTACTAATGTGGCTTTGATTGTTTCCTACTTCTCACCAACGTTCACCTTTTAAGAAATTTTTTGGCCGAAAGGGTCCCCTCAAGGTAAAATAATGCCATCCCTTCTATTAAAGTCTCTCTCTTTCTCACTATCTATCTATCTATATATATAAATATATATATATATATATGTTATATATATATGTTTATATATAACATATATATAACATATATTTAACCATACACACAAGTACACAGCATATTTCTTTCTTTTATTTTTAGATCTGATGAGGCCAAGAAAGGCGAAACGCGTAATTAAATCTAGTTTCAAAAAAACGTTTTTCCATTTGTCAAATTTCTTCAAAACTTTGTCGGTATTCTATATCCTATCTTAACACCCCCATGTATATATATATATATATATATATGTATGTATATATATATATATATATATATATATATATATATATATATATATATATATATATATATATATATATATATATATATAAGTGTGTGTGTGTGCGCGTATGTCTTTGTGTGTGGGTTTAAATTAGGATATAGAATGCCGACAAAGTTTTGAAGAAATTTGACAAATGGAAAATGTTTTATTGAAACTAAATTTAATTACGCGTTTCGCCTTTCTAGGCCTTATCAGATCCAAACAGAAAAGAAAGAAATATGTGTGTGTACTTGTGTGTATGGTTAAATAATGAATCATTAGTATTTTTCTTAGGCTGTTATATCTTGTGATTAAAGAAGAAAGAAAATGAGTCACTTAAAAAAAAGCCGTTAATGTTTATTTTGTATTTTTTCTTAATAATTCTCAGTTCATGTCAAAAGTTATTGATATATTTTCCCAGCTTTTTTTTTCTCCATCGAATTAAAGGCAAATTCTCATCTCATTTTCAAAATGGCTCGAAAGCAAGTAACTCCTAGAGACTTTTCTGAAATGGATCCAAGAATGGCTTGATAAGTAAAAGATTTATATGTTTTTAGGTCTGTCTATGTGCATTAAAGAAACGGCAGCTTAGGGAAAATGTACTAATCATTCAACATTTAAGCATATACACAAATACACAAATATACATTTCTTTCTTTCGGTTTTGATGAAGTCTAGAAAGGCGAAACGCGTAATCAAATCTAGTTTCAATGAAATATTTTTCCATTTGTCATATACAGTATAGGCCCAAATTAAGGAACAAAAATTAAAACTTCGATATCTCAAAAAATATAAGTTCAGTTTTTCTGATATTTTCACTAAATGTAGACAAATGACAGTTCACTTGTGCTTAAAATCTGTAAATTATTTGGAATGGTACAGAGAGAGCTATGAGTCATTTAATTCTTTAGTCAAATATCAAGTTTTCAACTTTAAGGGACAAATCGGGAATGTGTGAAACTAACGTGCATAATCCGAATTACTGATAAGCGAGGTTGAGACAAATATTGTTTATCATCTCTACGTCATTTTCCAACATGACGAACCGACGAAAAGTTGACAAGTCTCTAAAAGCTGATGTTGACAAACTGCGAAAAGAAAAATCACACAATTGACCAGATTGCTGAAAATGTGAAGCGTTCAAACAGCGTTGTGAACCGAATTCAGAAACTGTACGAAAACACTGGTCGCTTAACCAGACCAAACAAGATGGGTAGACCAAGGAAAACAATGACAGGATCACTGAAGTCCCGAAAGACCATTTTCGAACTGCGGCAGGCATTTCACGAGAAAATTTATGTCAGACGTCCACAGAAGAAGCAACACTTAAGCAAAAAGAACAAGGTAACAAGACTGGAATTTGCAAACAAACATGTGTTGTGGCCAGAAGAACAGTGGTCCAGCGTATTTTTCAGTGATGAAGGTAAACTTCGTCTATTTGGTTCTGATGGAAAACAATATGTAAGAAGACGAATTGGCGAAAGGTTGCTTGCAAAGAGCACCAAAGAGTCAAGTTTGGCGTTGGCAGCGTGATGGTTTTCGGCATGTTTTCAAAACTGGGTACGTCACCTCTTTTACGCTTACATAATACAGTTAATGCTGCTATGTACAACAATTTGTTAGAAGAACATGTACCGGTATTACAAAATTCTGGGTTTGAAAATCCAGTGTTCATACAGGATAATGCTACCTGCCATAAGGCAAAGCGGGTTATTGCTTATCTGAACGAGCAATGAATAAACGTCATGGATTGGTCCGTTGAAAGTCCTGACATGATTCCCATAGAAAACTTATGGAAGACATTAGGCTAAAATGCCATGGCTAAGAATCCATCAAATGTCGAAGATCTATGGAAAAAATTACAGGGGGAAAGGGCTAAAATTACATTTGACGAATTTCAAAATTTAATGAAATCTTGTAAAATCCCGTGTGCAGCAATGATTCAAAACAAGGGTCTTTAGAATAAATACTGGTAAGACATTTTGGATTTTGTTATCCAAGTATTTTTTGTTCCTTAATTTTGGGCACTTGATATGTGAGTAAAAATTACATCAATCATAGATCTCTCTTTATCATTCCAAATAACCCAGATATTTAAAGCACAGCTTTCTACATTTACTGAAAGTTAGATATCGAAGTTTTAATATTTGTTCCTTAATTTTGGACGTTACTATATATAGAATATATATATATATATATATATATATATATATATATATATATATATATATACAGAGAGAGAGAGAGAGAGAGAGAGAGAGAGAGAGAGAGAGAGGAGAGAGAGATATGCATCAGTGGGGCACTTTCTGATGGTGGGTAAGCCTAGCTTTTTATTCAGAACAAGCTCAACTTTAGTAAGGAAGCATTAGAATAACCAGGGAATGTCAAAGGCTTCCGAGTTTAGAAAAGCGACCATCAGTCAGCCTAACAAAACAAAGTCAAGAAAAAGAAAGACGACATACAGGCAACGAATTTCCATAGCAAATAATATGTAAATATTAGGCGTGTATCAAAAATTAACAAGTAACTCGTCGTTGCGTGAGACTATTAAAACGCCTCGTTGTTCGGTTTTTCTTTCAAGAAATTAGAGGAAAATAGACATATACATGCAGGCATATATATGTACATACATGTAATGTATACAGGAATAGGAAAAAATAGAATTTGCATATATATGTGTGTGTGTATCTGTATATATTTTGGCAGCATATCTTCATTGAAACACGTTTCATTGAATAATATAGACATATTGGATCGACTTTTTTTATATTCTTCCTTCTCAGTTGCCTAATTCCTGGTCATTTTCCTTTTATTGAAACGCTTGTTTTGTAATAAAATTCCACATCTACAACGGATAAATTTAAAAATTCTAAAATAACGATAATAGAGCAAGTTCTCATGTGTTTTTAAAAATCCCTATGACAACGGATTGAAGATTTTATTGCATTTGCAATGTTTGTCTTTGTAATTTATCGTTGAAGATGATCGAAAGTACTTGGGCAACAACTATCATGTCTTCCTTTCATCTTAACATCAAAAAACTGATTTGACAACAGAAAAGATCGGTATAAAAATAAGTATGCACAATATGTCTATATTATTTTATGAAATATATATCTATATCTCTGTATATATCTATATCTATATCTATCTATCTATCTATCTATCTATCTATCTATCTATCATATATATATATATATATATATATATATATATATATATATATATATATATATAAAGTGAACATAGAAGCCAACACTTAGAGGCGACAATCTGTTTCATGCTAGATGGAATCATCAGGCCATGAGTGTTGTTATTTTTCTCGGCTATTTATATATATACGAGTCAGTGGTGCATTGTGGGTAGTCTATTTTGGCGGTTATTTTACCGGAAGTCGTTTGTTTATTTATTTATTTATTTGGCTTAAATTAATTTGCATGTTTTTATTTATTTTTTATTTTTATTTCTTTATTTTTTTTTCTTATCTTATATATATATATTTATTTTTTTAATTTTTTAATCAGTGTTTTTATTAACGTAATTAAAATTTTGTTTATATCGCTTAAAAAATAAATGTGTTTGTAAATATAAAAGTGAAAATTGAAGTCAATACAGACTGGCTGTTTCATGCTAGACACAATCGTCTATATATTTTTTTTAGATATAGGAGTCAAAACTGCTTGGAGACTGTTGTCAGATTCGTTCGTTTTTCAGAAATGATGATTATTAACGTGTTACACTGACAATCGCTATGCAGCCATATGTCTAAACAATTTATATATTATAAATAGACTACCCACAATGAACCACTAAATCGTATATATATAAATAGCCGAGAAAAATAACAGAACTCATGGCCTGATGATTGCATCTAGCATGAAACAGATTGTCGCCTGTAAGTGTTGGCTTCTATGTTCACTTTATATATATATATATATATATATATATATATATATATATATATATATATATATATATATATATATAAGATATATATTTCATAGAATAATATAGACATATTGTGCATATGTATTTTTATACATACTTATTTTTTTTTAATATTTTTATAATATGTTTGAGTATATTTGTTTAGTGGCATATAAACTCCTTAGGGGTCATGTGGATATCTCCAAAGAGTCGCTAAAACATGAGCATCTGTGAAATACTGCAGGTTAACCATCACCAATCCTTAAATCAGTAATCAACTTCAATCAATAAACCGGTACAATCCGGGCCGATCAGTAATCCAAAACAAACTGTAACCCGGCATCAACTTCCAAGATAGATTGCTCGGATCGATGTACAGTTCTGCTGTTGGGTGCCGCTGACCTTTGCGTCAGCTGTCTTTCGAGCACTCCGTAACACTGGTAAGCAATTTCTATTTGTCTTCTGTGCATTTTTTTTTATTATTGAAACCTCCAAAATTTTGGTCCCAATATTGGTTTGATGAATAAACGAAGTACTTTGCGGTTTCTAAAAACGATGTCTGGGCGATTAGCTTTGATTGTTCTGTCCGTGTGTATTGTAAAGTCCCATAAAATTGTTACAGACCCTACCTCCATAACAGATAAGGTAGAACTTCTGAATAAACTTGACAACAGCATATCTGAACGAAACTTGTATGATTTATTCAGCTTCGGATCATCCACAGCTTTTGACATAAAGAAACATGGAAATAATCAATAATCCGGCAAAACCACTTATATGACCCTCCTGCCGATTTACATTGATTGATTTTCCACGGCTTATCAACGCTTTTAAGGTTATTTAAATCTAGAAAATATCTTTGAATTGTAAGAGTTTTTTTTTTTAGATAATGAGTAATTCTAACAATAATTAGTGACACAAATATTAGGGTGATTCATCGTGAGGTTGCCGTAAGGTTGGTGCTGCTTTAGTGATGGTCAACCTGTATTTAAGGAAAGATTTCATCAAAGAAAATCGCCATATCATAACAACAGAAAGAAGTAATAGACAATTTTTCATACAAAAAGTCAATGTTAAGCTTGACAAAAGCTTTTTAGTACCAATGCTTTTCAGGGTTCTAGGAGTCATTAAAAAAAATACTTTGTTTGTAAATATTAACTTTTCAAGTTGGATTAATACTTATGTCTTATTTGCTTAGATTTTCCGCCCAATGAAAGAATGAAATATTTTCTCATTGAAAAGATCTTATTTTCATAATTTTTTGGGTGGGGTTTTAAAACTTTTGCAAGACACTGAAGTATTCTTAAGTTGGTTAAAAGAGATAAAAAGGAGATTTAAGCATATATGCAAAAAATACCTTGTATAAATTCATGTTTGGAGATAATAAGACAAGATGAAAAGACTATTCGGTTGAGGCGTCCTCAGGTTGAAATGAAAGAAAAACCCATGTTTGAGAAAAGGGTGTTGGAATATGGGAAAGAGCCAATAAAGATCTTTACCGAACATTTCACTTGTGATGTGTTCATTCTAAAGCCCCTAACTGGATTTGAAGTTTAGCCCACTCAGAGTGGAATTTTGATTTTTTTCTCCTATTAACTCGTATGCCGCAATGGTGCTATTAATAATTTTGCAATGATCAGTGATATTCTATATGTGATATTGTATATGTGTCCGGTTTGATGTTGACCGTTAAGAATTACGAGATCTAGCGGTAACCACTAGGCATTTGATATAAAAATGAAGGAAGTAATAATAATAATAATAATAATAATAATGTGTTAGCCCCAAATGCAGATTCTGTGATAAATATCCAGAAAAAATTGACCATCTTGTATCAGGTAGTGTAATATTGAATATAAAACCCGTTATGACAGAGCGGGCCAATATCTGCACTGGAAAATCTGCAACTTTTACGGAAAGGAAACTGCAAGAAATTGGTACAAACCCCACCAGACCCGGTTACGGAGGTAGGGTCTGTAACAATTTTATGGGACTTTACAACACACACAGTCAGAACAATCAAAGCTAATCGCTCAGACATCATGTTTAGAAACCGCAAAGAAAAAAATATGCCTTCTTATGCTTTCGGCAGTTCTTGCAGACTGTAATGTATCTTTGAAGATCTTAAAAAAAAACTATCAAAATACAAGGATCTTGAAGTAGAAATCTAAAAAATAAATGTGGCACATAAAGACATCAATCATTCCAGTTGTGGTTAGCGTCCAGGGTTTCATTGGAAAAGGTTCCAAGTGACTCATTGCTACCCTATGACTTAAAGAAATAGAAAAAAAAAAAAAAAAAATTCTCACAAGTACAGTTTACACTTTACCAAGCGTTTTATCTATGTAAAATGTGTGTACTCTTAATTTGTTTTATTTTTACTTTATATTTTTTACAAAAATGTTCAGTGGAAAATGTCATGAAGCCATTTTTGAACTTATATCTCTTGTTGGGCCCCGGAAAGAAATGTGTATACAACAGAAATCATTTCTGAACTTTGGTCACTGGTTGGGACCCAGACTGTGTATACAACAAAGACTAAAGGAATAATAATAATAATAATAATAATAATAATAATAATAATAATAATAATAATAATAACAACAAAACAGAAAGTAAAACAACTTGGCCAAATGAAATTACAAAATAAAAACTGGGAGGACAAAGGCGTTGCATGGCAAATACCTAAAAAGAACGAAAGAAGCGGATATGAACCAATACAAAACACATCAGTTGCGGAGGAGCACTAGATTGAAATCTGAAACAGAAGTTCTTATTATTGAAGCTCAGGACGAAAGCCTCGCAACCAAATCTTATCACTGTCACATAATCAAGGATGAAACTAACCCGAAATGCAGGATCTTACTCAGGGCTTTATCTATGACTTTTTGTTTTAAATTGCTCAGTGGGAAATGTCATGATGCCATTTCTGACCTTAGATCTCTGTTCGGGACTCGAAAAAAATGAGTACACAACAGAAATCAAAGGAAACAACAACAGCAACAACAACAACAACAATAATAATAATAATAATAATAGATTCCAGGAATAATAGATTCCTGGATTTCCTTAAAGAAATACAAATTCATTGTACTTACAAGTACAGCTCACACATTACAAAAAGCTTTATCTATGTAAAATGTCTGTGATCTTTGGGTTATTTGTTTTTTACAAAAATGATCAGTGGATAATGTCATGAAGCCATTTTTGAACTTATATCTCTTGTTGGGCCCCGGAAAGAAATGTGTATACAACAGAAATCAAAGGAAATAATAATAATAATAATAATAATAATAATAATAATAATAATGACTTTATACTCCACCAGGCATGGTCATCATGAATTCTGATCTTAAATGATGGACGTTGTTAACATTTACTATATTTTTTCTTTGCGTATGTTTTAGCATACCCTACGAACGATAATGGGTTTGCCACCATTCCCATAATTACAGTAATGAATACTGTATGTGTTGGTCTGCGGTTTAGAGTTGGAGATTCATTGTGGAATTCACTTGACTCACATCTAGCTGTTGACTACATCTTGTACTTGCTGCTGGCGAATCTTATATGTGTTGTTCTTGTTCTAAATATTATCGTTCATTACCAACCTTCATTTGTTTATTCTGTTCAGTGGCCTTCCCTAGATTACAACTGCGTATAAAGACGGTCTTCAGTAAATCTCCCGTTCACTACCATAGGTTTGCTTGCCAGTTGCAGGACATTAACAAGTTGGTCATGTATCTTGGAGATTGATACACTGTGCATGCCTGCTTATGAGTAGAAATAGTTAGGAAACATCACATTAATTAGTGTTAACATATACATATTAGGTCTTGGTAAATAAGGATAATCATCATCCCAGGAAGTCCTTCGATAAGCAATGACGCGTCATAATCACATAAATAACTTTGACACCTAGTAGACCCAATAATGGCATCACAAATTGCCAGGATATGTTTGAGTATGTTCGTTTAGTGACATATAAACTCCTTAGGGGTCAGTTAATGCCGAAATTTAATCTAAATTTGACGGTTAAGTATTTGCTCATAGCTGGGACCCTAACAAGTGCTACCACCCCAAGTAAGGGTGGATCTGTGAACAACAGAAATTAAAAGGTGGTTCCATGCACTTCAAAACCTCCAGATCGGAAGCTTGCTGCCGGATGTAGTTTATCGTCATACTCAGGACGCCGAATTTCCTGGAACCGGTTCGATAAAGGCAGGTAATCTTTTGGTAGCTATTATGTTTATTTTCTTTTAAATCTGAGAATGGAAAAAAATCACTTTATAGCATCAAAAAAGAATTAAACCATTTACTAGAAAACATTTATTTATTAAAATATTTCCAGATTGAAATTCTGTTCTCATCATATTTCTGTTCAGAAGTATTGATGCCTTTTTGACTCTAGTTTCATCAGCTGTGTTATGGTTTCTTAACCACATTTGAACCGAATAGGTGCACTTCCAAGGAAAACCTGTCAAATTTATGATTAGAAAATTTGCCATATTTTTGCTTCAGGACGAATTCTTTTGTCAGAAGAGAATAAATTATGTTCATCACAGATAACACTTTATCAGCCTCCACAGAACTTACATCTATGGTAGTAATTATACTTTAGCTGTTATATATCGGCTATTAATATATAAGTTTATTTTCGGATAATCCAACATCGAGTTCTCTAAGCTTATATAATTTTAAGATTTAGTTCATGCGAACCGGTAGGATGCCGCCGTTGAGTATATTCCATTGGCTGTTGACTCTACAAGGAAGTTCATCCACTCGTTGACAGGTTTTCTTTCAAATATGTTTAATGAATTAATTAAATAACTAAATGTAATAAATTTGAATAGGCTATAGTAAACATCTCATTTCGTACCACAGAATTGCTTATCAGTTTCTTGTATATTTGCACCCCATCATCACTTTGTTGGTGTGCTGGTCTCTCTCTATCATTATTATTATTAGTAGTAATAGTATTTTTCTATAGACCGATCACTATGTGTACTGATTACAATTGAGCATGCTTAAGAAAGCCTGTTGTTGAAATCAAAGTTTCAGTTTAATGTATTAAATTATAGAAAAAAGATTATAAAAGGGAAAATGTTTCAAATAATCAGCATAAAAGAAAAGAAACCCATTTCGAAATTAAGGAAAGAAACAAAATGAATTAATTTAACGTATTAAACGAAAACAGTTCTTTGAAAGTAATCTTTCTGTAGGAGAAATAACTAAATTGACACATGACAAGAAGAAAAGCCGAAAATTTAAGGAAAATCTAACTTCGACTGCGCATGCTCACAGATATGCACTCCAAGATTATCTTTTCGGTTTTGGTTGGGTTGAATTTGGTTAACAAATTAGGAATTTGCCGGACAGTTTTTGTAATTGTCTTAAAATGTCACAAGTCAAAACAGAAATGGAACTGACAATGAAAAAAAAAAAAAAAGAAAAAAGAAAAAGAGAAGAAACTAAAGGATAGAATTTGTTAAATAAATGCAAGCGAAAAAGAAACGAAACGAAATAAAGGAGACAGTGTTAATGAAAAGGACAAGCGAGTAAGAAGGCGAGGGGGGGGGGAGGAGAGCGAAAATAAATAGATAAAAGAATTTGAAAGAATTAAAGACAGAGGAATTAAATAGAGAGAGAGAGAGAGAGAGAGAGAGAGAGAGAGAGAGAGAGAGAAATAAAGGCGATAAAATAACAGCGAAAGAGAATGAGTCCTGAAATATAGAGAAAGAGGAAGTGAAGAGAGTGAGAGGAGATAGAAAGAAAGAGGGAAGCGAAAAGAGGGCGAAGAGAGAATAAAGAGAGATGGAGAAAGTGTGCAGAGAGAATGAGAGAGATAGAGACAAGGTGAAGAGAGAGTGAGGAGATAGAAAGAAAGAGGAAGGTGAAAAGAGAGTGAAGAGAGAAAAATAGAGATGAAGATAGAGTAGGGAAAGAGAGGTGAAGAGAGAGAGAGAGAGAGAGAGTGAGGAGATGAAAAGATAGAAGAAAGAAAAAAGAGCTGTAGAAGAGTGGCGAGCGAGCGAGAGAGAGAGAGAGAGGGGGGTAAAGAGAGAGTAGAGTGAGAAAAAGAGATTTGAATAGAGAGTGGGTAGAGAAAGAGAATGGGGAAAAGAGTAAGGAAACAAAAAGAGCGAGGTGAATATATATATATATATATATATATATATATATATACAGAGAGAGAGAGAGAGGGAGGGGGAGAGTGTAGATAAATAGAGAGAAAGGCTAACAAATAAATAGCTTGCCTTGCTATTCGGTGCGTAAATAATAGAATTTTCTAAAAGATCAAAGATATCATCTTAAAAAAAGTAATTCCAAGTCATGTTTTATTTGTAGTTGTCCTCGTATTATTAGCAGAAGCGGATTTAGTAATTGTTGTTGTTATTGTAGTGGAGGACCCCTTAATATAATAGTGCACTTGCTAATTGAAAAGGAGGCTGGGATTTCTTTGTTCAGATGGCTTCCGAAAAATATCTGTTTATTTTGAAAAAAACAGCAAATTAGGGTCGCCGACGCAGCGTGTTTATATCAATGCTGACAATCTCCGCATGATTTGCTATTTATTTACACATTAACACGCCTATGTGGCGGCCGACTTCTCCAATTTTTGTGCCCAACCCCCACCCACCGCCACCGCAGCTCTTTCAGGGTTTTTTTTTTTTTTTTTTTACTTGGTTTGTCCCGGGTCGGCAAAGTGGAGACTCCAAAACAGCGAAAGTTGGGCCAAATGATTGGCCACATGTCGGAATCCATATCGCATGCATTTCTACGGAAAGAGTAGAAAACCCACATTTAGCTATGCGTGCGAATGGATTTCTATCTTGTTTATCTCTTACTAATGTTCACCCAATACAAAGTCCAAGAGCCACTCAAGGTAGAGTATTACTGTGTGGAGTTGTATTAGCATAAGAAAGGGCGAAAAATTGTTGACGCTATGCAGGAAAGATATCAGTCGAAGAGGTCAAGATTTATTTAATTAGTGAATAAAATTTCAGAGTTCAGATGAAGACATTAACAGTATGGAGTTGAAGTAGACTTTAGAAGGAACCGGAAACCGAATCCTAAACCAGAAAGGATGAACTTCTAGTCCTGCTTAGAGGACCGAAGAAGAGGGTGAACCGGACGATAGGTAAACTAATTTAATCCTATTGGGAGAGGAAAGAATAATAATAATTTGCTGAATTAAATTTCAGATTTCAGGCGGAGATATCAGAAGTATAGCGTTGAAGGAACCAGAAACCAAATCCTAAACAGAAAACAAGATATAAACTTCTACTCTTGTTTTAAAAAAATTAGGGAGGAGTATGAATCGGGCGATTTTGCGTGTGTAAATACATATATTCGTATACATGTTGCGCATATTGCAATTCACAGTAGACATTTTTAATATGCCTATATTTGAGATGCCTAATTTCATGAAAAACTGTTTAAAGAAAAATTTTTATAACTTTTAGCCAACAACAACGCGAACAAGGAATATCGAATGTTTCCTGTATGGAAACGGTCAATTTCACCTTAACTGTTACCGCTCTCTTCCATGTTTACTGCTAAAAGTCTTGACATTCTTCTTAATACTAAAATAAAAAAAGTTGACTTTTTCAATCAGGACAATAGAAATTTTAATATAATATCCAAACGATAAATTTTGAAAAGGATTTCGTTTGTGTATCACGGGTTAATCAAACGAGTAAATATATGGTGATGTGGGTTTGACTAGGGCATGCATATATATATATATATATATATATATATATATATATATATATATATATATATATATATATATATATATATATGAAACAACTATTGTTCAGAGTTGAATTAGACCAGGAAACAGTTTTACTAAAAAGGGCTCAATACAGGTATAAAGAAAATAAAAATTTAACATGCAGAGCTTTTAAATATAAAAAATTAAAAAATTAAAATTGGCTGATCTCCTAATTTTATATATATATATATATATATGTGTGTGTGTGTGTATGTGTGTATGTGTGTGTGTATGTGATTATGTGTGTGTGTGTATGTGTGTGTGTGTGTGTGTGTGTCAAATGTTGAGAAGAGTATATCTGTAAAACGACAATATGAATAAAGACAAAATGAAAACTTATCTTGTAAGACATTATCAAGACAAATGTAAAAAGCCAAAATAAAAAGCCAAGTATTTTTGTCTTGATAAAGTCCCTCAGAGGACGAAACGCGTCGGCTAAGATAAGTTTTCATTTTGTCTTTATTCATATATTCAGATTCCACCTAAAAAACATATACCCACTTCCGGAACGGAAAAACTTATATTTCTTGGTTTTATCAAATTGCGTATACTGTTTACTGTATTACGATATTTTCTCAGCCGTTTAACAAGAAATTAAAAATGCATGTACAGCAATCCCACTGAACACTTTGGCCAACGTTGTCCAAGCAGTAGATCGTTGTAATAATAAATGTCTGGAAGCTAAAGGCCACTATTTTATGCATCTCTTGTGATTGTAGAATTCAAAGATTCTGTGATGTCTGAATAAATTTAGTATTACAATATCTATATATATTTATCCTTTCTTGAAGTGTGTATAGATTTTTTTTTTGGGGGGGGGCGAACTCTCTCTCTCTCTACACACGCATATATATATATATATATATATATATATATATATAGATAGATAGATAGATAGATAGAGAGAGAGAGAGAGAGAGAGAGAGTTCTATAGACATTGACAAATAAGCATTAAAATAAAAAAGGGACAGAAAATACACTCCAGGAGATTCGCAGAGTATTCTTTTGTCTGCCTTTCGAACGACCAACCCATTAATTTTGAAATGACAAAATTTTAAATTAAAAAAAAAAAAAACAAATAAATAAAAAAATAACCATAGACAGGCTGTTTTTCATCGGTGATTAAGAACTTGGATTTTAAAAGTGGTTAAACGAATAGCCGAAAGCGTTCGATCGAAAAAGATTTCTCATTTTTACATAAAATCATCACTGACCTGCGAAAATTGGCAGCGAAACATGAAATGTGAAGTAAAAAATTAAAAAACATCTTTGTCTCTGGCCTTTAATTAAATATGCATTAATATATTATTTTTGTGTATATGATTAAACATACACAGGCACACAAACATACACAACACATATTTAAATCTGTTCCATTAACAAGCGATGTCGAGTAATTTTGATGAAATTGACGATTATCCCATGTACCCAAAACTTAAAGCAAGTTACCGAACTTCGCTTGATAATGGAACAGATTTAAGTTCCGAAACATAGAAATTTCCATATCGCGATGTAAAATATCTTTATAATATATATATATATATATATATATATATATATATATATATATATATATGCAGGCCACAAAACTATATGCATAAATGTGCATAAATGCATCTTGATGCTTTCTGCATGTATGTAAATATTAAGTTGGTGCAAAAATAATGACGGAATAATGTCGTTTTTTAACGTTAAAAATACGTCAAAAAACGACATTATTACGTCATTAGTTTTGCAGCAACCTAATAGAAATATTTTCGTGCTAATGCTTTGCGATATAGAAACATATCAGCCAGTTATGTCCCAAGCGTGATACCCGCTTAGGGCGATCATATGTCTTTCGATGCATGACTGACGAGGCAGATTTTTCCCGCAGTAGGTTGCCATTTCTTTCTGCGGTAGACCCGTTACCATCCAAGGCTATCGAACGCGGTCTGTCTTGCTAGGTGTGTGTGTGTGTGTGTGGGGGGGGTAATGTAGGTGAACGTAATGGATTCAACTGGAATTCGAAACATATATATCTATATATATCTTCATGTAGATATTACACGTGTTTGAGCAGACATTGTTTTTTTTTAAACAGTGTTGTCGACATTTGCTTGTGTATTGAGAAAGCTAAGCGCCTTTTGTCAGGGATCTAACCCGTGTTCCTTATTTAATCACTTGTATGCATGAACACACACACACACACACACACACACACACACACACACACACACACACACACACACACACACACACACACACAAAAAAATACAAGAAACAAACAAACATTCCAGCAAACAAATGAAGGTTTTATTGAAATCGACTGAAAATACTGGGACATTATGAAGTTTGAACAATTTTTCCCCACATGATTGCTAAACAACCTGTGCTACGGTAGTTGCAATGTATGTATGTATGCGCCCTTTAGTATGCGTGTGTATCAGGTTCTATTAAGAAATTAGGAGAAATTGATTAGTGCCTACAAAGTGACTGCAGCACTAACTTTTGCCGCAAGTGCTTGTGATATCGTTGTATACAAATTCAAAGAAGCTAATTTTGAGGGGACTGTAGCAGGAAGGAGACGGTGGAAGTAAGTGTTAGGATGAATACTTTCTTTTCCGTGTACTTTTTCGAGAGTTTCGGTAGAACCTTGTAATCTATCTATCTATCTATCTATCTATCTATCTATCTATCTATCTATCTCAGACATGTATATGCGTGTGGCATATCACAGACACAGACACAAACACATGCATGTGTGAGTTTTGTATAAAAACAAACAATTCCATTCGCACGTGCACCCAAATATGCATTTGTATGACAACATTTGTTTTGAATATTCAAATGACTCTAGGTCTGAGCTGAAATTGGGTTTATTTATCTTCTGCTGCGCAGTGCCGGACTTACATCTTTGGTGAGCTAAAGCTTGAACAGATATGGCGCCCCCTTCGCAACTAGCAACAATAGATTCGAAAATCCAACTGCAAAAAAAGTAGGCTATGAACAGATTCTTAATGAGCATATGCAGTTGAGGCTGCGATATCCCAAGTAAATTTGACATTTGGCCAAATTATAGGGGTTTTTCAGGTTATATGAAATAGGTATTAGAACATTTTCTAAGGCTAGTTCAATCCATTGGCTTATGATTATATCACTAAAATGGCCTTGTTTTAATAACAAACAATTAAAAATACATCGATCTTTTTGAAAAAAATCCTCATTAAAATCGTTGCTTCATGGGACCCTCTGGAATTAGGGGCTCTGAAGCTTTTATTGGTTTCATAATAGATTCGCCGCTGATACTGGAAATGCGCTTTATAAAGACTGCACAGAACCGACGCGTAATACCCCACTCTCCGAACCTCCTAGTTGTGGGTGTGGGGAAAGCCTAATTAGAGGTCCCTGGTAGTGCTTTGTGACCCTCGATATTTTCTATCTACATTTATATACATTACAAATTAAACTAAGCACAAATATTAAAAGATGAAACATTTTCGCGGATTTTGACATCATCCTGCGCTCTTTTTTTTCGTCTAAATCCGCGACATTATTTTGCACATGTCAAGTCTCGAAAAAACACTATATAAAAATCACTACTTTTTTTTTTATCCATAATGTCGAATCTGTTAAACGCAATTTTTGAATAATTTGGCTGTATATACATATTATACGACGAGAAACTATTACACCAAATGACTGAGGTGAATATAAAAATACAAAGATGAAGATAGCAAGAGTTCAGATTATTTGGTTTCTACAATTCTTGCATTTTCAAATATATATATCGATAATTTCCATATGTATTTGCGAACAGTCTTGAGAAATATGTGGTCGCTTAATTTCCTATCCAATTGGTCTTAAAGTGGTCACAGCACTTACCCCTAATCAATCATAATGATGTAGAATGCGGAATTGATACATTCTCAGCGTTTCAAATACCCCCGTGCATTTTTTATTTTATTTTGCAATGATGTTTATCCTGTACAAAGTCCAAGACCTATTTGTGATAGAGAGTTACAGAATAAGGTTTGGTTTAGTTTGGTTTATTTTACGGCATATCAACCCCAATGGTTTATTTAATGCCGACAAATTTTGTATTGCTGGTAATATTTTGGTTTGTCAAAAATCTACTTCTGGTAATATTTTTTCCTTCAAAAATGTATTGCTGGTAATATTTTCTTTCTTCAAAAATTTATTGCTGGCAATAAATATTTTATACAAAGTATTTCTGGTATTAAAACCTATTTTTACACTTTCATAGCGTTTTGATCCGAGTTTGGGGGTTAACTATTTGCTCATAGTTTGGACCCTAACAGGTGCTACCACCGTGGGTCAGGGTGGACCTGGGAACACCAGCAATTAGGAGGTGGTGCCATACTCCTCAAAACCTTCTGATTACAGGCCTTGCTGTTGGACGTAGTTTATCGTCTTACCCAGGACGCGGATGTAGTTTATCGTCTTACCCTGGACGGACAGAGTATGGAAAATCAGCCCAAGCAAAGAGATAATGCCTTCATGTTGCAAGAGCCACCGGATGTAAAAGAGAATGAAAAAGTTTTAGAAGGAATCGGAAACCCTATCTCAAACAGGAAACATGGGATAAAACTCTACCCGTGTACAATGGATCAGATATGAAACTTTTAGTATAAGGGATGAGAAGTTGGGGCGTAGAATAGGTTGTGCTAGGGGTTCTTTATAAATACTACGAAATTTAAATATTAACCTGAAAACTAGTAATGTTCTTAAACAGCTTAGTCAGATTGAGACATTCATATTGATGTCCTGCATGGCGTCCCACTTGTTCAGAAATGTCTAAACTATAATCTGTATATAACCGTTTTCTTAATTCAATTATTAAAAATAGCTCCGAAAGATCCTTTAAATCCGTCAAGTGACCTTACAAACTTGCATTGCAAAATCCTGCCTGAAGAACTGTACCAAATAGCAAAAATTACATCCGTCGAAAATTTCAAACAGCAGCAAAAATGCAGTAGTACATCTAAGAAAAACAATTATATAATTAAAGCCAGTAACTCTTCATACTAAAAAAAATC
This sequence comes from Acanthosepion lycidas, assembly GCA_963932145.1. NCBI lineage: Eukaryota > Metazoa > Mollusca > Cephalopoda > Sepiida > Sepiidae > Acanthosepion > Acanthosepion lycidas. The sequence goes on along the minus strand of OZ010602.1, from coordinate 61,688,645 downwards.
CATCAGTATTAGAAGAGCGAAAATAGTTCGTCGATTTGAGGAGTCTAATTTTATGATAAAGCGTTTTAAGAAAATATATTATAATTTCAACCGACATTAAGGCTGATTCTTTGATCAATGAATGTTGATTGGTCCTTGTATTTAAACAATTAATCTTACCATCAAGAATATATTCTAGAATAATCATGATTCCGCTTGTTTTGCCCTTATTTAGTTAGCACGACCGTTACGCCCTGAAATATACATAATGAATAATGAACTATTCCATTTTGATCGGGAGGAAAGTCGGAAAAGACATATCAGAGACGCTGATTGATTTCAGAGAGAAAATGAAACAAAGGAAGAAACGGCCTGCAAATACATCATAAATAATGGAATGTTCTGTTATGATCGCGAGGAAAGACATATCGGAGACGTTGTTTGATTTCAGTGAGAAAATACCTAAAAAAATAATGGAATCTCCCGTTTTGATCGCGTGGATAGACGGAAAATACATATCTGTTTGTTTTCAGTAAGTAAATGAAACAAAAAAAAAAAAAAAAAGAAGAAAGAAACAGCCTGCAAATACATCATAAATAATGAATTGTTCCAATTTAATCGCGAGGGAAATTGGAAAAGACGCTGTTTGATTTCAATGATAAAATGAAACAAGGAAAAAAAAAAAGAAGAAAGAAACGACCTACCAATACCTCATCAATAATGGACCGTTCCGCTTTCGTCGCGGGGAAAGACGAAAAAGAAATATCTGAGATGCTGTTTTATTGCAATGAGAAAATGAAACAAAGAGACGGCCTGTCTATACCTCAGAAATAATGGACTGTTTCATTTTGATCGCGAGGAAAGACGGAAATGGCATATCAAAGACGCCGTTTGATTTCAGTGAAAAAATGAAATAAATAAATAAAGAAACGGCCTGCCAATAACAAATAATGGACTGATCCGTTCTGATCGTGAGGAAAAACGGAAAAGACATATCAGAGACGCTGTCTGATTTCCCTGAGAAATGAAACAAAGAAAGAAACGCCCTGCCAATACATCATAAATAATGGACTGTTCCGCTCTGATCGCGAGGAAAGACGGCAAAGACATATCAGAGACGCTGTCTGATTTCAGTGAGAACAGGAAAGAAAACAAAATTTAAACGGGAAAGCCGTGAAGTGTTCACAGGCAATACCACTAAAGCTGAATACAAGAATCTAAAATTGCACTTATTTTACTGCTTTTATTCTGTTGATCTTAAGTTTTAATTGTATTAGATGGAACCCATGAGATCAGATTCCCTTCCTTATAAACAATATGAGACAACACAAAGTCCTATGATTTGTTGAGCAATTAGATTACTACTATACATTCAGCAACATGGGTTGACCAAAGTGCACCATTGATGTCATGCTGAAAAGAACGTGTCTCTCACATTGGCTGAAATGACACAATTAAATGAGAATACAAGTGACTTTAGTCTACTTCTTCTTCTTTGTGTCTTTAGGACGTGGGGCGATCATGGCGCTTCACAACTTTCTTTTTTTGCATTTGACCACGCAATATAATGCGTCCAGTAAGTAATAAAAAAAACGAAAAAAAAAAAAAGAAAAAAAGAAAAAGAAACGAGATATGGAACATAGTGTTCAAGCTTGGAGCGGATTCGGGGAGAATTAGTTTGTTCCCGCTTTTTAAGTTCCAAATGCTTTGAGTCACGTTGTTGGGTTGGTGAGGCTAGTTACAACCACATTGTTGGGAGTGACCAGACGACTTGAAATCAATAAAGTTAATTCCTCGTTCAAACCAAACAACTTGTTATTCTACTCGTAGACGATTTGCTAACCAAGCTTAATGATTGCCCTGCTATTTAACGCATAGCTGATGGGGACAAATAGATTCATGCCTTTTCTGAAGTCATTAGTGGTAAATGAACCCAGCTGGCCCGGTCAGAAATTAAAATCAGACCGTCGATTTCGTTTTTCGCGTCGATAATCTTTTACTGTATGCTTATATTCTATGGAGGAAAAAAACACATCTAAGGTTTTTTAACTTCGGTAAGATGTTGGGTAGGTGGGAACACAATGATAATTGGTACGCACTTTTAAAATAAGCGACTTTATATATGATGTTAAGATCAGTGTTGATTTTCTGTAAGTCCAATGGTATTCATGTCAACGGTCCGCAGATTCGGATCTGATAAGTATTCACATGAAACTTAACACCATGTTTGATGTTAACTAATTTGATTTTCTCATCTTTATTCAAACAAACATCAAATCCGTTAATATTCGCTTCTTAAGCCTATATCAAAACCCTTTAATCATTAGAAGCTGAAGAAAAAAGATTAATGCTCCCAGGATCTATTGCTAATCTTTACGCTTCACTTCGAACTCTCGCGCCTAAGGCTAAGACGCTAGACTAAACATAACACACATCGAAAATTCTTCTTATGGCCCAAAACATTATTACTTTTCATCGATACTATTTTTTAACGGAATCTATACTGATTTTACAATACGTTTGTACATTACATTGTTGTGACTGATATATTGGTTCGGAAACGGATATTGAATGATGGAAGAAAGCAACAAACAAAACCTGACTAAAAAAATTATAATGCCAAGTTTATTTTTGTTAAAGAAAAAATACACCCAGAAAAATAATGCTTGCATTGGTCAAAAAATAACTTTGCAAACTCATGTAGAGTGTGAGAAGAGCGATGCCTGAAAAGCCCTGTTCTATAGTCACCGAGGAGCGTTATCCTGAAAAAGACAGTTTAGTGGTCGCCCTAATGAGGACAGTTTAGTAGTCGCCCTGAAAAAAAAAACAGTTTCGTGATCGCTAATGAGCGATGTCCTGAAAAGGACAGTTTTGTAGTCACCGAAAAGCGTTGTCCTGAAAAGTACAGTTTAATGGTCGTTAAAGAGCGATATCCGGAAAAGGACAGTTTTGTAGTCGCCGAAGAGGTTGTCCTGAAAAGGACAATTTAGTGGTCGCTAAAGAGCGATGCCCTAATGAGGACAGTTTAGTAGTCGCCGTTGAGAGTTGCCCTGGAAAAGACAGTTTCGTGATCGCTAATGAGCGATGTCCTGAAAAAGACAGTTTTGTAGTCACCGAAAAGCGTTGTCCTGAAAAGTACAGTTTAATGGTCGTTAAAGAGCGATATCCGGAAAAGGACAGTTTCGTAGTCGCCGAAGAGGTTGTCCTGAAAAGGACAATTTAGTGGTCGCTAAAGAGCGATGTCCTAATAAGGACAGTTTAGTCGTCGCCGAAGAGCGTTGTCCTGAAAAGGTCAGTTTAAGGCATTATCGTTGCTGCTGTTTGCAGCGTTGGGAGCTGGAGGCCCTATTGGAGGTGGCTGGTGCAGTTGATGATGGCTGGATAACTGAAACTACTGTTAATAGCTGGAGCCTTGTGGCCGACTACAGCTAAAACAGATACTACACTTTGATCCTCATTATTTATTGCATAAAGAATACAATTCTGGCACAGGTCCGAAGTGGAAGTGAAGTGAGGTATCCTAAACCTAGCTAATCTGATTCGCGACCCATTCGGTCATTACATTTTACTCAAACATCACATGAATTCACTTTGAACATCGTCATCTTGACCACTTCTTATTTACTCCAGTCCCCCAACCGAGACAAGATGTGACACATCATCGGGTTTTATGTGGGGATCCCGAGCACGTACACTCGGCCCAGATACAAAAATTGTCCAGCCCCGCAACCGTCGGTTGCACCGGCCTCGGTAGTGACTACCGATGTCCCCCTCTACTGCAATGGATGAGGTGGGGAGTGCAGCCTCGGGAAAATGTTTCCCAGGACCGGACACCTCAAGGTATTATTTTCCTCATCTGCATCTCTGTCCTTGGACAGTGCCAAAACTGAGTCACACTTTGCCCGAAGACAGAGACACAACAGAAAGATGATATGCATACCGCGGCCGGACAGCGGAACATTTGGCTATTTAGCCATATTTACTCTCTTCGGACTGTTTTCCTTATCTTTATTATTATATTCACGACGTTTCGGCCGTTGTACGCTCCGACCTTCATCAGGTGATATACGTTGGATTTTTTAACCGAACACTTTATTTCGTCTAGATTGTTCTAGTTCCACGTGCCATGCCTTTTCTAGATATCTCAGTTTCAGTTTTTTTCCTTTAGTAACTCAAATTTCCAGTTGTGGCCATGTGTTGAACTCACAACTCTTTGGGCCAAGTCACTGGATTACCTCAATCAACGCTTTATTACACAGAAATAGTGACAGATATTTAAAAATCAAGCTCGAGTGTTTACACCCCTACATCACTGAAGGGATATATATTATTTATTGATCATGGAACTCCCTTCCGGCTCCATGCTTTCCAGACAGCATTAATCTGCAAAAAATTAAATGTAATGTCAATCGCTATTTACCGTCCTGATTACTTTTTTCTCTTCTCGTTCATTATTATTCTTTCTGTTCCTAATTCTCCCACAGCCATGTGCCTTAGTGGCTTTACTGCCTTGCGTGGGGTGAAAACGATTAAAAAATATGCATTAATCCGTCTCGTTCATTACAAACTGGAGCTAAAAGCCTCTAAGCCAGACACAGTTCCCAAAATGACCACACACGCACACGCGCGTGCGTACACACATATCAGTCAGTCAGTTATGTGCCAAGCGTGATACACGCTTAGGTGATCATGTATCTTTCGATACATGACTGACGAGGCAAATATTTTCCCGCAGTAGGTTGCCATTTCCGCAATCCAAGGCTATAGAACCCGATCTGTCCTGCTATTTACCTATAGCTGGGATGAGAACGAAAAGTGCACCTGTTCATTCAGCTTTTTATAGTTTGCCGTACAAAATTAAATCAATAAATTATGAGCATTTTCTCCATTTTAGGAGAGACCTGACAAGCTCTAAATAATAATAACTAGTTTTAACCCGTAAACATTTCCTGTTTGAAATTTCTAATTAATTTTATTTTTTTTCGTTAATTATTGACTAAGCTCATGGCGAGATCTCAGTTATGTCCCTTACGTGATACACGCTTAAGCGATCATGTATCTTTCGATACATGACTGACGAGGTAGATTTTTTCCCGCAGTAGGTTGCCATTTCTTTCTGCAGTACACCAAGGCTATAAAACCCGGTCTGTCCCGCTATCTACCCATAGCTGAAGGGAGAAGAGGATTCATATCTTTCCCAAGGGTATTAGCACGTAAGTGAATGTAATTGATTCGACTGGAATTCGAACTCGGCTCTCTGATTCCTTAATCCACTCCGCTATCCATTACTCCACCGTGTCTCCTAAAGCAAATGCAGTTACAAAATACAGAAACGATGTTAAGATTAGCCTCTTCACGTTAGACCAGTTGCCATCGAACCCGGTCTGTCCTGCTTTTTACCCATAGCTGGGGCGAGGAGATAGAAGAAGAGGATTGATACCTTTCCCAAGGGTATTAGTACATAAGTGAACACAATGGATTTTGAACTCAGCTCTCCGATTCCTCAATTCGAGCCGCTATCCATTACTCCACCGTGCCTCCCACATATAGCATATTACAAAAGTGTATTAAATTCTATTATGAGGAATTGTTGTTATTTTTTTTATTGGACGCCATATTCAAGTCACTTCTTAAGAAATATACATTTGGTCTAAGGCTCCAAAATTTCTGCTCCTGATTGGGATAGTCACGTATAAAATAAAACATGAGTTCAGTCTCTGAGTCAGTGAAGTTCATATGAGTAGAAACTGCATCTTCTTCTTCATGTGCCGTGTTCCTTCAGGACGAAGACGACTATGGCTCTCAACATCCTCCTGTCGCTTGAAAACACCTGTAAATTTTGTCCTTTTGATATTTCTCCCAAACCCTGTTTTACCAGCCATTTGCTTAAGCCCATCAAGAATGTTACGCGCTGCTTTCTTATAAATCTACTTATGTGAGTATCAGATTTTCCAAGTCACGCTTCCATATTACACGCCCCAGAAATGTCAACTGCCTCTTCCTGATGTTAAGTATAAGTTTTCTTTTTGTTCTCATTTTCTCTAAAATCTCGTCCGTGGTATTCTCAGTGTCCTATAGAATCAAATCTCTTCTTCATCTTTGAGGAAATTGTCCAGCATTCGCTGCCATATAGGAGGACAGATATCATGTAAGAATTCAATACTCTTTTCTTTGTTTCTAACCAAGTTTTCTGTTTCTTAATACTCTGATTTTCAAAAGTTAGATTGACATGGGAGATGTTTGGCTATGCCATGATATGTCTCGCATCTTGCAAACACACACACACACACACACACACACACATAAATATATATGTGAAAAGTGTGTGTATATAAATATATATATGTATAATTACCAGGGTCACAAACTCACATCTATCCAACCATATATATATATATATATATATATATATATATATATATATATATATATATATATATATATATATATATATATATATATATATATATTAAGAAATGGACAAAGTCCGACAATTTATTTTATTAAAGACATTTTTTATGAAGTTTATAAGCAGTAAATTCAACCTTGCCAACCGAACGATCCTTTTTGGACGAGCGGTCAAGGCACGTCAGCGTAATGACGGTTCCGTATAGGATGCAGGTTCGAATCCTGTCAAAGGACGAATATTTTCTATGAAAATTTCTCGGACATTCAGGCCGGTAAATGTTATTTAATACTGTTTATTATAAACAGAGTATTTACTTAAATACTTGTATCTATAAAAATAACGTTAAACATAAAAATGTCTTTAATATATATATATCTGGGGTGAGCCAGGTATTTGAGGACGCATCTTTAATGAGCTATAAATGGAAAATAACCTGAGCACACACCATGTTTTAACAATCTCCTTTCTCTTCCAGACATATAGAGTGTATTAATATGGTAGCTTCCAATCTCATATGCTTACAGTCAAATTCTTATTTTTTTTTGTTGTAACCTAGAATAGGTCACGGAATGAGGAATAACCAAAACGGAGGTTGGAAATAATAGTAATCTTTATAACATCAACTAAATACAATAGTCGCCAGCAGCGTAAAGTAGGTAAGCCACTGCTAATGGTGGACCACGTAGACAGTAAATGTTTCCCTTTTACAACAGTGTCCAACGTATTTATGAGGATTTGGACATAGCCATTAATTTTCATAGGTACGTTATATAAAACGCTATCTCACCTATAATCCCTGATCTGTCAACCATTTCCTCAAATTTGCTAAGTAGGTTAGGCGTTGTTTCTCTGTCCATTCGTTCTTTTTTTCTCATTATGTGCACTAGAAATTTCATCTTTCTCTTTTTTTTGTTAAGTATAATCCTTTTTGTTTCCATTATCTCTAAAACTTCATCCTTGCTTACATATTTGGTCGATGGTATCCTCAGCATCCTTCTGTAGAACCACATTTCTGTTGCTTCAAGTCTCTTCTTCATCTTTGAGGAGATTGTCCAGCATTCACTGCCTTACAGGAGGACAGATATCCCGTAGAAGTTCAGTAATCTTTTCTTTGTTTCTGACGAAGTTTTTCTGTCTCTTGCATCAAAAGGGCGAATTAACTCGAGTTATCTCTTAACATAAACAGCAGAACAGCAACATTCTAACCTATAAAGTGTTAGGTTCGAAATTCTCATGAAGTTCCGAGAAGGCTGTCAAATACAACAGGCAGGTACAGTATCGTAAACGTTTTTGACTATAGCAACCAAGATAAGGACGCTAGTTGGAAGAAATCAGTATATAATTACAAGACTATTTGCAGAAGACAGAGGAGTTTCTTGATCAAACTAAGTTTTCTTTGTCCATTCTGTTTGTCTCGTAAACATAGGGTAAGAAGAAGGCAGTAGAATTTCAGATAACTGATTGAGGCCACCTGTTTTTCATTGGCTTATGCATTGTGTGTGCAAAAGTGACTAGCGATAAACCGGTTTTTCAAATGTGTATTTAGCCTATGGTTCTCAAATAAAAATACCCGCAACATTTGAAGAGAACTTATCCTATAAATATAAGAATAGGGGCGGGAGAATACAATCTGTAATACCTTGGTTACTTTGATACATACGATACATTATTCTCTCTCTCTCTATCTATCACTCTCTCTCTCTCACTCTCTCTCACACACACACTCTCTCTTTCTTTTGCACATATACAGGGTGTATCAAAAATATTTTTACAGATTTTGGGGACGGATTCCTCACACCCAAATAACAGTGAAATCCACATATGTCTGCTAGTCCTTGGTTTCTGACTTATGAAGATTAAAGTTTACGGTTGACGCCGTTAAATGTACAATCGGTATTCCTCGATCCTTAGTATGAGGTGCCACGAAATCCTGTCTCAGCCACGCGACAATAAACAGCAGTAAAGGTTGGATAACTCGGCTGCCTTCGGTCTGGAAAACGCAATCTGATACAGCCGTGCAGCCTCATGTCCATTACCATTCGCGCGGCCGTATGTAAAAATCATATCTGCCTGTTCACTATATGAATATCATGCCATTGTTAAACAGAACACTTCTCAGTTAACTCACTATTACACGTTAAGCGTTGAAGACAGACTAGCCACAAATGTACATGAATGTCAAATGTAACATAGTCTACATCTTAACACAGCGCATCTACCGTAAACTTCATTTAAGTTGAATAACTTCAAAACGAATCATTTGCGAACATATGTTTATATTGACCTTTGTCCTTCTTTTGGTCTGAGGAACCCGTCTTCAATGATTATAAAAGTATTTTGATACAGCCTGTATATTTACGTATGTATGTATGTGTGTGTTTGTGTGTGTGTGACACCACCAAGAAAAGGAGAGAAAAATGAAAAAAAAGAAAGAAAATGAAATTAAAGGCTATTATAAAGTATAATTATATATTATATATATATATATATATATATATATATATATATATATATATATATATATATATAATTATATTATTAATATATAATTAATATAATTATAATATATTAATTATATATTATATAATGTAAATTATCTCTATCTATAAAAGGCAGGATGTGTGTGTGTGTGCGTGTGTGTGTGTGTGCGTGTGTGTGTGTGTGTGTGTGTGTGTGTAATGAATGCACGGCCGCAATTTTCGACGGATTTGTACCAAAATTTACATGCACATGGTCCAAGTTAGCGGGAAGGCCAAGGCTTTGCATTTTCCAACTCCCATCGATCGTGAAAATAATCGATTTTTTCATGCTTCTACGGCAGTTTTCATGTAGTTTGCGGCCATTTTGTACTGGCCAGAGTGAGAGCCAATAGCTGGTTGCCACGAATAGGCTGGAAGATTCTATTGGCCAGCGTGAGAGCCAACAGCTGACTGACACTAATGTTAACTAGCATGCTAGCATGCAAAAAAAATCGATAGATGCATTCGTCACAAGTGGGAAAAATTTAAATCTGCATGGCACTTTACTCCAATGAAAAAGTATTTGTTGTTAACATTCTTTTTTCATTCGGTTTTTCCAGCTACGAGTCCTTTTTTTAAAGCTGATCGTTTTGTGTTCATTTTGTTTAGTTCTTTTTTCGTAACAGATTTAATGTTTAGTATAGAGCTTAGAAAAAAATTCGCAGTGTGAGATAGGCAAGAAGTAAAGCATGTAGCAACATCAGCACGGCAAAGAGAACTCCTTTAAAGGCAAGGAAGGGCAAAAATATTTTAAGTCATGTGATAGCGATTGCTGTATGAGTCGTACGAATTTTTAATCAAGCACGGGCAACGCCGGGCCAATCTGCTAGTAAAGGGGGTGGGGCTAATTTCCTATTATTTATATACCAAAATTTAATGAATAGTCGGCAACCTCTCGCATCCGAGCATCGGGATCGTCCGTCAACCTCTCTCCTTATCCCCTTTCTCTCCTCTGGTGGCGGTGGCAGAGATGACTATGAAGGACCAGACTACTCCTTAAGAGTCGTGAGCAGGAGTCACATTGAAGTGTGGTTGGTGGACGCGGCTAGGCGAGTCGGGCCTTCCTGATAGCACCTCGCAAATCCTCTTCATTTTGACGGTTGGACTCGAAAGTCTCGGTCCCCCGTCGGATGGTTCTACTCTAGGAAGGTCGATTTGAAGCAATGGTTTCCGAGATCTAAGGGTCGATGTTGGCCTGTGTCAGGGAGGTTATCAATTGATCCTTGAAGCGTCGTTTTGGGCTGCCGCGTAGCCTCTTCCTTAATGAATACATTAGGCCAAAAATAAAAAAAATATGAAAATATTGTTGGGAAGAGATTCCATGAGTCACCGTTTGTTGATTAAAAAATGAGAGAAAGAGTTGCTGGGTGTTCAAATAAAATGATATTTATTTAACAGAAAACATACATTCTTAACTGTAGCTACTATCAGTTCGTATTTAGAAAGTTCTTTTTTCTGACTGAAAAGGAAATGAATATAAAGTCTTTAAGTAAGGACGAAAGTGAAGGCAGGAGACAAGATAAAAAGGAAGTCCGCTTTTGCTTTGATGACAAAAACAGGACGACGAGGCTGTCTCTTTTCTACTACCAGTCTTTCTACTAAGTTGAATGCATGTCTGGTTTATATGGCTTCGTGTAGGTTCCAGAAGCTTATATTTATTTATTGGCGGGAGCTGATTTTATTGGCTATTTTTTTTTATTTTTATTAATTTGATATATATTTGAAACTGGAATTCTGCGTAGAGTCTTTGTGTGGTGTGTTTATTTTTCTCATTTGATCTCTTGATTTGAAACAGTTACAACAATGTCGTCAAGTTTTTAAAATATATGATATATGAAACTTGTTAATTTGAACATACACAGGATGTCTGAATTTACTGTAGAAATCATATAAAACTCAATAACACAAATTTGCTTTGGAAACTTTGTGTCAAATTTTAAACGATTAATTTAGACGTCAAAACAAAGCTTGAGCTAAAGACTTACGTAGTCTTAACATGTTTTTATAAAAGTTATTGAATTCATTGTAAAAACTGCAGTCTGAAATTATTATGCAGATTAAACTAATATTAATTTAAAGTTAAATCTAATAAAAAGTACTTTTTTCTTTTGTCCATAATATATATTGAAATATAGAATCTAACAAATGCTGAAAAACAGAAAATAAAATTATTGAATGCGGGAATTCATTGCATAAAAGAGATTCTCTAAGATCATCAAACGATACAGCTGGCTGTTGAAAATATAACTAAATTGAGAACTAGAAGCAAAGGAAAATGTTTTAAGAACTTGTTTTCTCGTGGCAAACGTGAACTAAAGTGAATTATAACGAAAAAAACAAAAAAACAAAAAAACAAGTTTTCACTAATTCTCAGATCCTTATCAAGGACAAAAGATGCAGAATATTTCGTAAATCTGGATCTATCAAAAAACATCCTACGAAAACTCTTCCCAGTAAAGCAACTATATTAAAACGTCGAAATTGGGCCAAGAAATTCATGAATATTAATTTTCCTAAAGTAATTTTCACGGTCGAATCTTAGGTGACAGTCGATGGACCTGATGGATCTGAATCCTGTTGAAAGTTCACGATCAATTGTGAAGATGCAATTATATGAAGGGTGGCAAACAAGATGATAGCAAAGCAGACCTATGGAAAGTAATTAAAACTACCTTTTCGGAAATTGAACCAGTTGAATTAAACATTCAACAAAATCAATGCAGTGATTGATGGCTGTAATTGAGAAGAAGCTTCACAATATTAAAATGTAAATGCTTCAAAAATTTAACATATATGTCTGTTATTTTTTTATATTATAAGCGTTGATACACTGTCGATGATTTTATTACCTTGTTACTGAAGTAAATTGTGATTTTCTCCTTTGCATGATAACTCCAGACTGTAGTTTTTATAATAACTCCGAAAATTTTAATAATAAATAAAACTACATAAAAATTTAACTCGAAATTTGTTTCACCATCTAAATTATTCAAAGCAAATTCGAGTTATTGAGATATATGGGATTTGTATTATAACTATAAAAACAATAAAACACAATAATTGAAAAATTGCAATGCTTGAAATCCACTTTGAAAATTTGCATAAGAACAGACTTTACGTCCACTTTAAAATGCCTCCATCACAACCTCAATATATTTAAATATTGTCCACGTCTTTCAAGTTAATGAACACCAAAAAGATTGATTTAATTTCAAAAGATTTGATGTCGCCATTACTTGATATCACCATGATTTGATATCACCATGATTTGATATCACCATGATTTAATATCACCATAATTTGATATCACCAAGATTTGATATCACCATTATTTGATATCGCCATTATTTTATATAACCAAGATTTGATATCACCATTATTTGATATCACCATGATTTGATATCACCATGATTTTATATCACCATTATTTGATATCACCAAGACTTGATATCACCATGATTTGATATCACCATGATTTGATATCACCATGATTTGAACGATGAATTCAGAAACCCAATAAAAACCAAAACTCCCAAAATACGACAAAATAAAAAAAATATTACTAAATGGTTAAAAAGTTTATTTAGTGCTTTTACAATTATAAAATTTAAAACCCATCAGTTTCTTTAATCCTTTATAAATGCAATTTATCTTTTAGTTTTGTGCATTGAAGATTGATATAAACGTGATGATCGACTGTTACACTCAGTATGCATATATGCAGCTCATTTAATAGTAACTACACTTTTATTATTATGCAACATAGAACCTTTTTCTCACTAGGTCCATAAATATTTGGCATGTAATATATGTACAGTTAGTGAGAACAAGTGTCTGGACGATATAATATTAAAATATCACTGTTAGGAATGGAGAGAAAACATTCCGCCATTTTGATGGACGACTTCAATGCAAAAGTAGAAACAAGGAAACATGGGGAATCTGGTGTAGGAAAATGTAGAAAGCGGAATTGTTGTAACTTACATACGTACAATAATGGATATGTCGCTTGGATGGATTAGAAATGCTAAATGACTTAAATCGGATAAATTTCGAGTTGTGTTTACAAAATGTAAAGAAATAACACAAAATGAATGTTCTTCCGTAAAGTTTTGAAAAAGATCATACGAAAAAAAGATGAAGACCTGGAAGAATTTCGGGAATATATCTACTTAGGGTATGTGATATCATAACAGAATGACAACGAAAATAAAACGACATATAATGATTGATTGGTAAGCATTGAATAAAAATAGAGATACAATGAAAAGCACTTTGCCAATATGTTTAAAATGTAAAGAGTGTAATGAAGGTATAATGCCAGCTATAACTTCTGAAACATATTTCGAAGAGAATTGCCCCCAAACAAACTTAGAAGCACACGATGATCAACAGAAAAAGAAGTTATAAGGACAATAGGAAAATATATTAAGAGGACGGACATGGATCAGAGAACTGACCAAGATAAGAGATATAGAAGTGATCAAAGAAGGAAAATGTGAGTAGAAAGGATAACAAATGGAGTAAATAGATTGGTTGACTGATGATAGCAAACGCAGTAAAAAAAATGGCCAGGAAAAACTTATAGATTTTCGATCGCAGATTTTGCTAGCAGGACGGATAAGAAAATAACACATTCATGGTCGTCATGGAAAGAGTTGGGAAAAACGTTTTTGTCCAGAGTTGGATTCGAAATGGTTTTTACTGCTAGCGAAGGTGGATTTGGAAATGAATGCGCGTTCGTCTTTTCCATGGTTTTGTGGTAAAATGTGTCACTTATCTAGTTATATCGGATCTGATGATCTGTTGCTGTTTGTTTTGCGACGAAGCTATGCCCACAAAATAAAAATACGCTTAAATATGAATTGCTTGAATTTTTTTCTTTCTGTATAACCGATGACTGGAGAGTCCAGCACATTATCTCCGTTTTTTTTCTATGAAATTTCACTGCCACCCACGCCTGATTTTTCGTCTCACCGCCCATGTCAAGTGAACGCCATTTCGCTTTTTTTTTTGTTATCTTCATGTTGACATTTATTTTTCTCCTCCCCGTCTTTGTGGTTATGAGCCTTCAATCCTTGAAGAAGAAGAAGAAGAAGAAGAAGAAGAAGAAGAAGAAGAAGAAGAAGAAGAAGATTGTCTAATGACATAGCGGTGTCAGAATGATTTGGGCGTCATAACAGTGACGCATGAATGAATGAATAAATAAGTGAATGGCTGAGGTAATAAAAAATAAAATGAACAAAACAACAAAAAAAAAAAGGAATGAAAGTAAGAATTTCTCAAAGGAAAGCACAAAAATCGAAAAAAATTGAGTAGAGAAAATAAAAAGAAGATTAACAAAATGAAAATAGAATGGATGGACTACCAAAAAGATGCATACGAATAGGTGCTGAAATTTTCTCAACTTGACATGCATCTCAAATTATGACTCTAAGATTATTGATGGTTAGACAAAAAAGTTATAGTACTACCTCTTATATATATATATATATATATATATATATATATATATATATATATATATATATAATTGTCGGTCTTAGTCCATTTCATAATAATCCTGTCATTTGTCTGCGTTAAGATACGCTTCGAGCAGATATGAGAGTTCGAGAGAAATCATGCGAAATTTGTAGTTTAAAAACAGTAATTTGACCTTGCTAACCAGACGCTTCCCCTGTAACTAAATGGTATACCACGTCAGGCTATATGACGGTTCCGTATGGGAAACAGGTTCGATTCCTGTCGGAAGACACATAATTTCTATGAAATTTCTCGGACATTCTGGCCGGTAAATATTGTTAATACTGTTTATTATAAAAGGAGCATTTACTTAAATATTTGTAGTTATAAAAATATCGTATAAACGCAAAATATATTGTATATATATATATATATATATATATATATATATATATATATATATATATATATATATATATATGTGAAGCATTGGTCTTCATTCAAGCATGTTTAATTAAATAATATAGACATATTTTTATAATAATCGTTTCTAGTTCTTTAACTATCTTCTTGATGTTAAGGAAGGTAAGGCATTTTTGTTAGTCCAAGTACTTTCGATCTTCTCCGAGATAATCATCAGATATGTGTGTGTGCGTGCGTGTGTATGGTAAAAATATAGATTTAAGGTACGTTATTTTAAGGTACGTTATTTTATGGATATATGGGTAAAAGTGTTCATTACCAGAGATAGATCGTATATAATATAAAAGTGGAAACTGGACGAGCAGTGATAGTGTGATTCATGTTTGGACGCATTCTTCAGACTATGACGCATTCAAACATGACACATTAAACTACAGTTTAATTAAACACGTAACAACAATAATAATCCACCCTAACAATAAAATATCTCACGATAACCAGAAGTATTAAATAAACGGTTCAAACCCAATATTGTACATGAAGATTGCAGATGGCATGAAACTTCGAGTTGCGTAACCAACGTAGGGTATTATATATATATATATATATATATATATATGTGTGTGTGTGTGTGTGTGTGTGTGGTGGTTATTTGGGCTGTAATGTTTTGTATGACAAATTTGGTTGACGATCGCGAGTCTCGTAATCCATTAGGGTTGTAAGGGAACAACATGAACTGTAGCGGTAGCATCAGTGGTGTGTGGTGGGCAAAATAACCTGATATTGCCTAAGACTCTGCGGGCCGCTTTGAGTCTTTTCCTTCTCTTAAACTGTTTGCCAACCAAGGCTATAAGTGCCAGTCTGTCCTATTTACTTGGAGTGAAGGATTCATAACTTTTCCAAGTTTATCTGGAAGTCAATGTAACTACTCGACTGGAATTCGAACTCGGATGTTGATGTGCGATTTAACTGAACTGATTGCGAATAAATGGCAAGTTAGTCGGCGTGATAATGTGGCAGTATATAATGTGAATGGTTGAATTATTATTATAATGAAGCAGAGAGAGAGAGAGAGAGAGAGAGAGAGTGTGTGAGAGAGAAAGAGAGAGGTTGTATATTTAAGCAGCAAGACTTCATTGATATCAAGTTTAATCTACAGTTTGCTTAATTTTTTAGATTTGCTAACATTCCAATAAGTTTTATTCAGTTTGCACATTCAAATGTTTTTTTTTCTTTTGCTTTGTTTTGTTTGTGCTTAATTACATCTGAGCGGTTTTTTTTTTATCAAGAAGTGCTAAATGTTGCCAGTATCTTAGCCAAAGATTGTGTTAGTTACATCCAAGAATTTTGGAGGACGATGCATTTCAAATTTAAATATACGTGTATCATATAAGTAACAAAATACGTATATCGATGGGTCGATTGAGGGATAGACAAAATAAATAAATAAAAACAAGGTGGAGAAATGTAAAGAAAAAATGAAAAAGTAAAGAAAAAAATTAAAAATAAAGAAAAAATGAAGTAAAGAAAAATTAAAAAGTAAAGAAAAAAGAAAGAGTAAAGAAAAATTGAAGAAAAAATCAAAAGTAAATAAAAAAGGGATAAAGTCAAGAAAAATGAAGAAGGAAAAATGAAAAAGTAAAAAATTAAAAAGAAAAGAAAAAAGAAAGAGTAAAGAAAAATTGAAGAAAAAATCAAAAGTAAATAAAAAAGGGATAAAGTCAAGAAAAATGAAGAAGGAAAAATGAAAAAGTAAAAAATTAAAAAGAAAAGAAAAAAGAAAGAGTAAAGAAAATTGAAGAAAAAATCAAAAGTAAATAAAAAAGGGATAAAGTCAAGAAAAATGAAGAAGGAAAAATGAAAAAGTAAAAAATTAAAAAGAAAAGAAAAAAGAAAGAGTAAAGAAAAATTGAAGAAAAAATCAAAAGTAAATAAAAAAGGGATAAAGTCAAGAAAAATGAAGAAGGAAAAATGAAAAAGTAAAAAATTAAAAAGAAAAGAAAAAAGAAAGAGTAAAGAAAAATTGAAGAAAAAATCAAAAGTAAATAAAAAAGGGATAAAGTCAAGAAAAATGAAGAAGGAAAAATGAAAAAGTAAAGAAAAAAAAAAGGAAAAGCAAAGAAAAATAAAAAAAATGAAAAATAAAGAAAAATGAAAAACTACAGAAAAAAGTAAAGACATAATGAAAAAGTAAAGGAAAAAAGAAAAAACTAAAGAAAAAAAAGGACTATATAAGCTAGAAAAGAGAAAAATAGTAAAATGAATAAAGAACTTAAAAAACGATAAGTAAAAGAAAAATATAATAAAGATAAACGACGAAAGAGAAAAAGAAAAGACTAGAGAGTTACGATAGAAAAAAAAAAAATAGAAAAAAAAAAAAAAAAAAATGAAGGAAAACTATGAATGAAGATGTCAACGAGTGAATGAATGAATATGCTTGAGTCGTATCTCTTCTCTCTGGAGTTTAAAATATATTTCCTTTTTCTCCTCGGCATATGTTGAAACAGATTTTACAGCACCTCCCCATACTCACTCGCACAATAAAAAAATAAGATAGAATCATTCGCCAGCCTTGTTTGTCGTAAGGCAAATACTTATGACAAAGATCTCTTGCCTATGTACATATAGTCTAGGGTGACGGGAACAAAGACCCCAAGAAAGGCGTGACCGTTTGCTTACACTGTTGACACAAACGTAACACGTGTAGAGAGCAAACCTGCCCGGTTGCCCCTTCTTCGTGGGTTTTGGAAAGAAACATGAAAGATAAGAAAAACTAATAGAAAAGGAAATGTCTCATTTTCTCTCTGATATTATTATTATTATTATTATTATTATTATTATTATTATTATTTCGTTTGATTTTTGTTTTTATACACATTTCCTTCCGGGCCCCAACCAGAGACCTAAGGTCAGAAATGGTTTCATGATATTTTCCACTGATCAAAAAAAAAAAAAGCCCAAACCCTCAAAACTTAAGAACACAGACATTTTACATAGATAAAGCCCTTCGTAAAGTGTGAGCTCTACTTATGAGTACATTTTGTTTTTGTATTTTTTTAAGGCATGTGCTACCAGGAATCCTTTCAGTGTGTCTACCGGAACTTTTCCTATCAATCCGAGGGCTTTCCACTACAAATGAAATTATTGATGTTCTCATAAGCCACTTTTTGAGATTTACACATGAAGATCCTTGTATTTTGATAGCTATTTGAAAAGCTTCAAAAATATATTACAATCTGCAGGGACTGCCATGTCAATAAAAAAGCACATTCTGTTTTTGTATTCTTTGATCACGATGTCTGAGCAATTTGCATTGATTGTTCTGTCTGTGTGTATTGTAAAGTCCCATAAAATTATTACAGGACTGATCTCTCTATCCGGGTCCGGGTGATGTTTATATCAGCTTCTTGCAGCTTCCTTTTCTTAAAAGTTGCATATTTTCCAATGCAGATATTAGCCCATTCTATCATGTCAAGATTTATATTCAGTGAGTGCTAACACTGTTCAACCTGAGACAAGATGGTCAAATTGTTTCTGGATATTTATTACAGAATCTGCATTTCGAGACAACATAATTTTTCAGTATGTGTGCTTGATAATTTCTAGTTAGCAAGCATATGGTCCTATGCAGCAAGAATAAAACCTTCGCTTTCAACTTTTAACCTTGCATTACGTAGCCATTGATGGGTACGGGGTTTGTCTATATCAGTTTGTTTGATACGGACAGAGTATTGATAAAGAAGTGATATATCTTGACATCGGTTTGCATTTGAAACATTGGCATTTGCTTTCTTTATTTTTAGGTTCTTGTACCGCTGCAGTAGGTGCATTATGGTTTATTTCTACTTCTTCACCCGCTTGAAATTCCCTTTGGAATTTGTTGGCTTCATTTATTACTGAAGAAAGTTTCTTCTTCTTCTTCTTCTTCTTCTTGTTATTATTATTATTATTATTATTATTATTATTATTATTATTATTATTATTATTATTTCTTACAGTTTCTTTCTCATAAAAGTTGCATATTTTCCAGTGCAGATACTGGCCCACTCTATCATGCCGAGTTTTATATTCAGTACTGACACCTTGCAACCGGATGGCAATTTTTTTTTGTTGATATTTATCACAAAATGTGCATTTCGGGTTAACTCAGTTTTTTCAGTATGTGTGCTTGGTAATTTTTAGTTCCCAAGCACTGGTCCTGTACAGCAAGAATAAAACCTTCGCTTTCAGCATTTACAACTGCACCACGTAACCCCTGATGTGTATATAGTTTGTCTCTATCAGCTTGTTTGGTACAGGCAGATTATTGAACGTGAAGAGGCTAATCTTACCATCGTCTCTGCATTTGGTAATTGTATTTGCTTTAGGAGACATGGTGGAGTAATGGATAGCGGGCTGGATAGCAGGAATCAGCAGAGCCGAGTTCGAATTCCAGTCGAATCAATTACATTCACTTATGTGCTAATACCTTTGGGAAACGTATGAATCGTATTCTTCTCTCTTCGGCTATGGGTAGAGCAGAAAGAAATGGCAACCTACTGCGGGAAAAATATGCCTAGTCAGTCATGTATCGAAAGATACATGATCGCCTAAGCGTGTATCACGTATGGCACATGACTAATTTGCTTTTGTTTTTTTTAGGTTCTTTGCCGGTGTAGTAGGTGTATTATAATTTATTTACACTTCTTCATCCATCTAAATTTCCCTATTATTATTATTTCCTTTGATTTCTGTTGTATACAGTTAAGATCAGAAAGCCATAAGTGTCATGACTTGTGTAGCATAAGGGTATTATTATTATTATTATTATTATTATTATTATTTCCTTTGATTACTGTTGTATACACATTTCTTTATGGGTTCCAACCAGAGACCTAAGGTCAAAAATGGCTATTTTCCATTGATCATTTTCGTAAAAAAAACAAAACAAAAAAATAAGCTCCAAAAAAAAAAAAAAAAAAAAGACAAAACACCCCCCAACCTAAGAACGCACACATTTTACATAGATAAAGCCTTTTGTAAGGTGTGAGGTGTTATGGTTTGTCGACATCAGCTTGTTTGGTACGAGCAGAGTATTGACCATGAAGAGGCTTATCTTGCCATCGTTTCTGCATTTGGTACATTGCATTTGCTTTTGCTTTCTTCAATGAGTCTATCGGAACCTTTTCCAATTAATCCGCAAGCTTCGACTAAAACTAAAGTTATTGATGTCCTCAGGTACCACATTTTTTCAAGATACTTGTATTTTGATAGTTTTTAAAAGATATTATTATTATATGATCTCAATCGTTACATTTTACAAATGTATTTTAAGATTATTATTATTATTACTACTGCTACTACTACTATTATTATTATTGTTATTTAAAAAAAATGTAATTTCAATTTAAGTGATACGCCAAGATTTCCAAATTCAGACACTATTCCTCTTTCTATTGTTTTTTTGTTGTTCCATTGAAAGTGACTTAAAATGTGATAACAAGAAACAATACGATATTATTCGATTGTCTTTATTTACATTAATTTAGTTCAACAGTTTCTCAGATTTAACCGAAATATGTACAACAGAGCGAAACGTTCCGACAGATCTAAATTCACAGGGGAAAAATAACATTCTATTGCATATCAACATTGAAAGCTGTCTTTAATAATGTTAAACTCAGTTTTTCAGTATGTGTGCTTGGTACACAGTCGTGCAAGAAAATGAACAAAAAGAGTATAAATCCTCTTAATGATGGGTTATAGCCTTCTACTCTGAATTAAAACAAAACAACCTGAATAGAGATGGGTTCCGTCAGGTTATCTTGTCAAAAGTAAACCACTGCTTCTATGACTGCAGTGCATGTGGAATCCCCACCTCACACACTTTCTGATTTCTCTCATTTCTGATATTAAAATCAGTGAGGTTGGCAAATATTCTTTAATATTTCTGTAAAATGTGGCAAATCTCCAGAATCTATCTTACATATCTATAAATCTACCATTCGTCCATGCTGAGAATATTACTGACTATAATCCTGTACCCATGCTATTTATTTTGAGTTCCTTAATATAGATCCAAAGAAGAATCAGCAATATTACTGGCCCTGATCAGGCGGCTCGGCTTCAGTCACTTTCCAACCGCCGTAAAGTTGCCTCTCTATGTCTTTTCTATAAATACTTTCATGGTAATGGTTCAGATGAGCTCTTCGCTATGGTACCTAGACCGTTTGGATTTAAGCGCAATACTAGACTGGCGTCGAAATCTCATCAATTTACAGTTGAGCTAAATAGATGTAGCCGTAAGTCCTATGCTAACAGTTTCTTTTCTCGCACTTCTCTGCAAATATCTACAGTCCTCCTAATTACTCTTTCATATTCCCGCTCATTATTAATGTTTCTGTTCCTAATTCTTCCACACGCCGTAATCCCTTGTGTCTTAGTAGCCTTACTACCTTACATGGGGTGAAACCGATTGATATATATATATATATATATATATATATATATATATATATATATATATATATATATATATATATATAAGAGTGTGCAGCCTATATTTTACATGATAAAGAAGCAACTTATACAAAGAATTAAATAGCAATGTTAATGCGATTAATGGCGAAATCACTTCGCTAACATTAATAATCAGAATCTTAAATTCTGGGGAAAACTACAAAGACATTTTTACACTACTAATTGGATTATACTAAGTCCATTTCACTTTGACATAAATACATATAACAAGAAAATTTCGCAGATTTCTAACTTTTCAAAATTCAAACAAAATTCTCACTTGATCGATTTGAACAAGAACTCTAGCGTCGCGACATCACATGCTCCAAAACAATATATTCAACTGGCGATAAATAGCATAATTAAAAACAAATCTATCGGTGTATACATATTTCCTCTTAGTGTTTGCCTATGTATGGGAAATATGCGCTCTGAAGATGACATATTGTCGAAAGAACTTGGCCTGTGTCTTCAATCTGACAACAACTCGAATATAAACAATTGATAGTAAGTTAATGTTTCATTAAGTCCTGTTAGCGAAGTGATTTCCCTATTAATCACATTAACATTGCTATTTAATTCTATGTATAAATTGTTTCTTTATGATACATATATAAATATATATAAAGAAAAGTTTATACGGAAGGCTGGTCATCATCCGATTGCTAGGTACTCGACTTAGTGAAAGGTTTAATGACCAAGTGGACCTTTACTACTTCGTAGTGCATTCGATCATGCTTAGAAGCCTCACATTTTTGGTCTAGACGATCATCGAGTCAATGCGAACGTAAATGTATCTTAGAAGTGGCACAAGATATAAGTACAGGGCACTCACTGAGGATCGAACTCTAGATTTATTGCGTTAACATACGGCAATTGTGGTATAGTGATTTTTCAAGCGTAGCTTAGACGTAGCACAAGGCCAAAAGTTTGGGACACCCAGTGAATGTAATGAACGGCAGGAATTCGAACTTGACTGGAAATCGAACTCGGCGCACCGATTCCTCAATCCGAGTTCGCAATCCATTACACTACCGTGCCTCTTAAATGGCATGAATAAGCAAGAGTTAGTCAAGAAACTTAAAATGAAAAAGAAAAGCAGAAATAAGCCATAGCATATAAGAAGTTCATTGCTTGATTAAAAACTTAGAGGAAAGACAGAGAAATCAAACTATTTGTAATTATAAAATTAGGGTGATCGGAAAATAATGTTTGATTTTAGAATAACCTTTTATTTCTTCATTAATTTATTTAAATAGTGTTTATATAAGTAAAAATAGGAACCCTGAACATCTATATATTTCAGCCATCGAGTTCTGAAGGTTTGGACGCCAAGAAATATTTGAATGCATTTTCTGCATCTTCTTTGAAACGGAATAACTTTCGGTTTAAAAACTTGTCAAGATGTTTGAAAAAGTGTTAATCAGTGGGCGAGAGGTTAGGGGAATGTGGTGGATATGACAAAGTCTCGTATTCCAAGTTGGTGAGCTTCTTCATTGTCATTTTGGCAGAATGTGGCCGAGCATTGTCCTGAAGCAGAATTGGACTTTTTCGATTAACCAGTGCCAATAACATTTTGCTCAACTGAAATGCCCTTTCATTCAGCTAGTGACAGTAAACTTCGGCGGTGATGCCCTGGTTAGATTTTAGAAATATGTAAAGAAAAACGCCATTAGCGGACCATCAGTCACCATAAATCTTCTGTTGGTGCAATTTAGATTTTAGAAAGTGTTTGTGTTCTTCGTCATGATCAAGTCATTGAGTTGATCGTTTACGATTGCCATAAAGGATCCATTTCTTATCACGAGTCACTATTCGATCAAAAAAGTGGATCATTCGAATTTCGCAAATGCAGCATCGAACTCTTTGAATTTCACTGAATGAAGCCCGTTTATCGAGTTTTTTCACGATGCCAATTTGCTTTTTTGAAATGCTGACACCTATTACATGAAACATTTCGCTGACACTTTCATTTGGGTTTTGTTCGACTAGTGTTTTTAGATATGAATTGTCACTTGCAGATGGACTTCCTCTATCACTTTGATCTTCAAGACTCGTACCCCCGCTGTAGAACTTCCGAAAATCAGATCACAAGTGTATCCTTCACCCCCGCCAATACTCTGTTAATGTTGGCAACAGTTTCAGAAGCATTATGTCCAAGCTTGAACACATGCAAAAAAAGTAAATGCATATATATTTTTTTCATGTTCAAGATGGCGGGTATATAATGTTTGAAGTTAAATTCTGAAAGAGACTGATGTATAATTAACAAGAAGGGCACTTTATTCATTAGGAGCGTGTAATATATTTTTGTGCAAGTATTACAATAATGTATTAGAACACAATTAAAAGGTTTAATCTAAATTCGGACATTATTTTCTGAACGACTTCATAACATTTCAGTCAGAAACTTAAGTTTGAAAAATAAAATGCAAAATGTCTAAGATTAAGAAAATGAAGAAGAAAGAAAAGAAAGAAAAAGAGAAGGAAATAAACGAAGAAGGAATAACGAAGAGGAAAATATAGATGCATATTTTAGTTCAAACCACAACACAGTATCTGACCTCCGGGTAGGGTCAGCTTTAAAATCTTTAACGTGCTATTAAAATCAAGGATACAATTGCGCGTATCAGTAAAATCTGAAAATGTGAAAAATAAAGAAAAGAAAGAGCTAAATGTGAATTGCAAGCCCTTATGTTCTATATTTTCTGTTCCCATGATTCCCAGCGTCTCCGCAAAACGAAAGGAGTTTCCGCCCACCGCTTCCTCTCCGAAACCAGCCTCTCTTTCTAAGTAAAACACTCTTCCGCCTTCCTTGTGCAGCTGTGACACGACTGCAGCGATGCCGATGGAGATAAGACGTCCATATATACAATAAACCATCTGACGCTGGACAAAGATAAGACCAAACTGCTGCTTCGCATCAGATTCTCCTATTCTATCCCGATGTCAGGAGGCATCGCTTGTTTTACAGTTTGGCACTAAGGAAAGTTGTAAGCATTGCTCAGTAACTGCAAATTTAAGTCTGCCATTCTCTGTCAGGTGGTGATTTTCTAAGCTTAGCTTAAATGTAACACAAGGTCAAAATTACGGACACCCAGTGAAGATCGAACACACGACTCAGTCGTAACTGTACTAGTGAGACATGCTTGCTAAACATTACACCGCCTCGAGGCGCCCTGAATTGATTTTCTAAGCGTAGCGTAGCTGCGGCACAAGGCCAAAAGTACGAGGCACTCAGTGAGGATCGAACTCGTGATTTATTGCGTTAAAATACAGCAATTGTGGTATAGTGAATTTCCAAGCGTACCTTAGATGTGGCACACGGCTGAAAATAGGGGGTACCCAGTGATGAGTGAACTCACTACTCAGTCGTTATTGTTTTAGCGAGACAAAGTTGCTATTCATTACACCGCGTCGAAGTGTCCTAAAATGATTTTCTATGCGTAGCTTAGATGTGGCCCAAGGCCAAAAGTACGGGGCACCCAGGATCGAACGATTTATTGCGTTAACATGCAGCAATTGTGGTATAGTGATTTTCTAAGCGTAGCTTAGATGTGGCACAAGGCTGAAAATGTGGAGTACCCAGCGAGAATCAAACTCGCTACTCAGTCGTAATTGATTTAGCGAGACAAGCTTGCTAACCATCACACCACGTCGTAGTACCCTTGATTTTCTAAGCGTAGCTTAGATGTGGTACAATGTCAAGAGTACACAGTGAGGATCGAATTCTAGTGAGTTCGATCCGCACTGGGGGCTTTCGGTCGTAACTGATCTAGCGAGATAAACTTGCTAACTATTACACCACGTCGAATCCCCCCCAAACATTCACACTCAGGAGAAAAGTTTTTTAAACGTTTGGTTACAAAAACCCACTAAGAAGAAATTACGTATTAGCATTTTGTTCACTGAGGCTGAAAGCACTTGTTCGCATCTGCTTAACAAGGTTAAGCAATAGTGAACATAATCAAGGATTACTAGGGTGACGCGCTATTACAAGCAACTTAAGTTTTTTTTCCAAGACATCTATATTTTTACAGATAGATTAGGAGGTTAGAACTCCACCCATTGGTAAAGTATCAATTTATCACTCAGCTGAGCTTGGGTTAATAGAAAGGTAGACTGTACCGTCTAGTCTTGGTTGGTAATCAGTCTAAAAAATGGACGTTTAAATTCAAAACCGGTTCGACATGAGACTAGGAAATCCACCCTGAAAAGCCCACTCAAAAAACACAATAGCAACGGTATTCGGTATATTTGGGTAGCAATTCTCCCTTTGTGTCTATTATATTTAATGATCAGTTTTCTAATGTACGAATAACATTTAGCAAATGTAGTTGTTGTACGTAGATAAATAAATCAACATTCATGCTGTACTGAACGAAGCTGTCGACTCACATGAGTCAAAATCGGGGTGAGCGATTAATGTTTTAAGAAGCATATTATGTTATTATTTTTGGAAAGTATTGCTATTTTTTTGACAACAATATATCCAACAGACACAAAATTGAATCAACACACACACACACATATATATTCTAGACTCGATAACTCTAGACTATTGCTTAAATTATGATTATTTCAAATCCTCCTAATTATTTCTCTCTGTATATCCTTGCTTGAACCGTCTTCTAATGCTCTGCAGTGAGCGGCTTGGGGATTGTAGGCGTAGCTCAGAGTACGGGGGAGGCACAATCCTATGAGTAAAAGCGAAACTCGGAGAAGTTCCATCACGGAAATTGTGATCAGGCGGCGGTATATCGAGTCTAATTCGTTACCTCTTCGTCACAGAGAACCGTTGGTACAGTTGGTATGGCGTTTGCCTCCTATTGTAACTGTTCAATTCTCGGTAGTGCATGGCTGAGGAGTTCCAAATATAGGACGAAACGGCCGTCCAGTGCTTTCTGCATTCTGTTGAGGTTTCTTCCAGATGATTTACTAATTATGAATATATATATATATATATATATATATATATATATATATATATATATATATATATATATATATATATCCCGTGACTAGTACGGGCATCATGTGTACTGCAGCCACAGTAGAAGTGGTTGGAGCCCAAACCACTACAGTTTTGAATTGTGAGTTTTTCCTTCATCTATATCGATTGCCACCGAAAGATATAGATCCTAGTCTGTCCTTTACCCACATAAATAAATATAATGGATCCGACTGGAATTCGAACTCGGCTCTTCGATTCCTCAATCCGAAACGCTATATATATATATATATATATATATATATATAATAAAAAGGCTTAAACACTAATATTCCATGGTCATAATTTATTCCAATGGAATCGTAAATACGATCCAATTCATCAGACCTACAAATTCAAAAAGAAAACAGAAAAAACCTACACCGGAAATGAATATAGAATTTAGAGAGAGAGTGTAATTATGAGAGTGTGGGACGAATGTTAGTTCATAAGAGATGGGTTTAATAGAGAGAGTTTTATTTAAAAACTACGTGTGAGTGGAAGGGGGAAAATGATTGTTGCTGGATGTCTAAAACATTATAAGGATACACTTCGAGGTGACATACACACACCATGGCCGATCAAATCTTAAAGAAGGAGGGAGAGGTAAGGAAAGAAGTGGTGGGGAAGAAAGATGGGGCGGGTGAAATTAAAATTGCAAGGGACGCTGTGTAATTGAGAAAATTTGACAAAAATGATATCGACTGCAGGTTACAAATCAAATATTATAAACAATAAATATGACGATTATCTAATCTAGCGAGGACCTATATTTTTATGTTCAAAACGCATGCAAAACCACACATACACAATAACTTATACACGTATATACATACACATCGCCGTGTACCTACATACACACATACATATATCCATGTACACATACACATATATCCACATATTCACACATACATACACACATACATATACATACACACACACACATATACATATATCTGATTCAATATCTCTGATACTAAGCGCTTTCTAATAATTACCGCGCATATGATAAACAAATAATTACACCTACATATATACACACATACACATACACACACACCTCCATATATATATATATATATATACACACATACACATATATATATATATATATATATATATACACACATACATATATATATATATACATATACGCACACACATACATATATACACATATACATACATACATATACATGTACACACACATACATCCATATATATACATATATACATAGACACACACACACATATATATACACACACATACATATACACAAACATCTACACGCATACATACATGTATATACTACACACACACACATACATACATATATACATATATATACACATACAGACATACATATACATGTACACACACATACACATATAAATACATACACACATACACATACATATACATATATATACATACGCACACATATATACACGTATATCCACCTATACCCTATACACACATTTTCCACATACATATACATAAATACACATGCACCCACATACACATATATACATACACACACATACAAAAAACAGATATATATACACACACACATATATATATATATATATATATATATATATATATATATATATATATATATATACAAAAATGTACACACATATACCTACATATACACACATACATCCATAGGCATCCACTCCTTACCCATTTACACACACTTGTACATATGAACAAACGCATACATGCGCATAAACATATATACCTAAAACCTTACATTTCTATACAATTAAACAAAAAAACAATGTATCCCTGTATCTATCCGTCTAGCTATACATACATACACATATACAGGCACATCTATACCCACATACACACATATATATACACATACATACATACATACACATACATATATATGGGTACATATATACCAAAACATACGCACACCCACACACATACATATACATACATATATATACATATATACATACATATACACACATCCCTGCATATATATCCTTCTATATATACCTACACCCACATACGTATACATGAATATATACACATACACACACATATCCATACATATACATACATATATATACCAATACACCCCCCTAAACATATACCTACATATACCCGTAGCCAAGTACATACATACATACATACACATACATGCATATACACACACATACACACACACACACACACACACACATATATATATATATATATATATATACCCACATACATACAAATACATACATATAAATTAGAATTTAAGAACTAAATAAGTAAAATTTCAACAATTTATATATACACATATACCCACATACATACAAATACCTACAAATACATACATATAAATTAGAATTTAAGAACTAAATAAGTAAAATTTCAACAATTTGGGCGTAAAAAACAAAAAAACAAACAAAAAAAAACCATAGCGCATCACAAAAACATACACAATGATCTATATAGAGATAAACAAAATAAACATAATAGTCATTCCGTTAAAATGTCATGCCCGATGTTTTGAACCAAGATGGAACTGACATAAGTGACAGAAAGTTACAAAACGGTGTTTATGTTTTGAATCTTTTCTTATGTCTACATTTAGAAAATATCTCATTACGAAGATTCAACAGTTCATCTTGATTTTTATCTTTGATAATAAAAATTTTTTCCGCCAAGCACAGATCACACCGATCGCGGAAGTTATTAGGTGTTTTGGCTCTTGATAGGTATCTTCATTTCAAAAGTGGGGTTAACCCCTTATCCACCAGATCCCAGTAGTGTTTGGATAAGGAAGTTTGACTTCTAAGGCATCTATATCTAAAAGAGTGTCTATGGTTGTATAGACGCTGCTTCCAATTACCGGCGGATATACCTATATATCTTTTTTTCTCATTTATATTTTCCTCAGGAAAGATAGTTGCCTCGTATATTACATTTTTGTAGTTACATTTACAAAAATGTAATATACGAGGCAACTATCTTTCCCGAGGAAAATATATATATATATGTGTGTGTGTGTATGTATATGTATGTGTGTATGTATGTGTGAATATGTGGATATATGTGTATGTGTACATGGATATATGTATGTGTGTATGTAGGTACACGGCGATGTGTATGTATATACGTGTATAAGTTATTGTGTATGTGTGGTTTTGCATGCGTTTTGAACATAAAAATATAGGTCCTCGCCAGATTAGATAATCGTCATATTATTGTTTATAATATTTGATTTGTAACCTGCAGTCGATATTATTTTTGTCAAATTTTCTCAATTACACAGCGTCCCTTGCAATTTTAATTTCACCCGCCCCATCTTTCTTCCCCACCACTTCTTTCCTTACCTCTCCCTCCTTCTTTAAGATTTGATCGGCCATGGTGTGTGTATGTCACCTCGAAGTGTATCCTTATAATGTTTTAGACATCCGACAACAATCATTTTCCCCCTTCCACTCACACCTAGTTTTTAAATAACCCTCTCTGTTAAACCCATCTCTTATAAACTAACATTCGTCCCACACTCTCATAATTACACTCTCTCTCTAAATTCTATATTCATTTCCGGTGTAGGTTTTTTCTGTTTTCTTTTTGAATTTGTAGGTCTGATGAATTGGATCGTATTTACGATTCCAATGGAATAAATTGTGACCATGGAATATTAGTGTTTAAGCCTTTTTATTATATCCTTACTCTGTCCTGGACATTGAGTTCTACCTGGATTTTATCCTCTCGGAAAATTTTTTATTCTAAAATATACATGTGTATATATGCACCTGTGGATTTTGCATATATATGTATATTTACCACTAATATTATCAATATCTATCTATCTATATATATCTATCTATCTATCTATCTATCTATATATATATATATATATATATATATATATATATATGTGTGTGTGTGTGTGTGTGTGTGCGTGTATATATATATATATATATATATAATTAGATCTACAAATTCGATTTTCTGAATTGTGTATTGTCTTTTAAATATAACCGTTTCCTGTTATACACATGAATATTTCAGTTTGCCCGTTTAAATGACGTCATCTTGAGTGAACTGAATTGTTTCGTGTGAATACGAGTATTAAACAAAAACTGTGGCGTAAATATACACAGAACAATCCTTGAAGACAAATGTAGCAACATTCGATTGTAATCGGATTAAAATAGTAAGAAATAAATAGGAACATTGAAAAATGTATTCCGAGAACACAAAACACCTTATTGGGAAATATAAAAAAAAAAATAAAAAAATTGATTGACAGAACTTGTCGATATTATTTAACCAAACGTGTTTGAAAGAATTATTGCTGCTGCCGAAATGCACCTTTATTATATAATTTATTATATTGGAATCGTAATCATGATCCAATTCATCAGACCTACAAATTCAAAAACATGTCTGATGAATTGAATCGTGATTACGACTCCAATATAATAAATTATAAGCATGAAATATTAGTGCTTGAGCCTTTTATATTGAATTCTTGTTCTGTCCTTACATAGAGCTGTACCCGGATTTTATCACCTTGGAAATATATATATATATATATATATATATATATATATATATATATATATATATAATAAAAAGAAAGAACAATAAGATATATAATCCGGTGTTTTTATAGATATTTTTACTTTTACAAAATAGTGCTCAATGTAAATTTACAGAGCATTAATATTATAAATTGATTTATTTTAAAATTTACAGAGCATTAATATTATAAATTGATTTATTTTAAATAAATCAATTTATAATACATACATATATATATATATATATATATATATGCGTTTTTATAGGGTTCTGAATATATATATATATATATATATATATATATATATATATATATATATATATATATATATATATATATATGCACTTGTTAGTATGATATAGGATCCGAACAAAAATAGGGAATGAGACAAAGTGGGAAAGATTTTTAATGACAACACGTTTCGTCTACATGTGTTAGGAATGTGACTTTAGGTCTGAATGAAAGACAAAACTAATTTGTTTTTTTTTTTCATTCTCACCTTATGGTGCCTTTCATTCAAAAGTGAAACGCGCTGTTAGTAAAAAGATCTTTTTTGTCTTAGTATATATATATATATATATATATATATATATATATATATATATATAGTGTATCACAAAAGTGAGTACACCCCTCACATTTCTTCAAAATATTTAAGTATATCTCTTCATGGGACAACACTGACAAAATGACACTTTGACACAATGAAAAGTAGCCTGTCTGCAGCATATATAACAGAGTTAATTTATTTTTCCCTCAAAATAACTCAAAATATAGCCATTAAAAGCTAAATCCCTGGCAACAAAAGTGAGTACACCCCTTAAGAAAAGTTGTCAATATTAACATACAACATGTCAACTGTCAATATTTTGTGTGGCCACCATCATTATCCAAAACTGCCTTTACTCTCCTGGGCATGGAGTTTACCAGAGCTTCACAGGTAGTCACTGGAATGCTCTTTCACTCCTCAATGACGACGTTGCGGGGCTGGCGGATATTTGAGACTCTGCGCACCTCCACCTTCTGCTTGAGGATGCCCCAAAGAGGTTCTATTGGGTTCAAGTCTGGAGGCATGCTTGGCCAGTCCATCACCTTTAAGCCTCAGCCTCTTCAGTAAAGCAGTGGTTGTCTTGGATGTGTGTTTGGAGTCATTGTCATGCTGGAACACTGCTCTGCGACCCAGTTTCTGGAGGGAGGGGATCATGCTCTGCTGCAGTATTTCACAGTACATGTTGGAGTTCATGTTTCCCTCAATGAAATGTATCTCTCCAATACCTGCAGCACTCATGCAGCCCCAGACCATGACATTCCCACCACCATGCTTGACTGTAGGTATGACACACTTATCTTTGTACTCCTCACCTGGTCACCACCACACATGCTTAAGGCCATCAGAATCAAACAATTTAGATTTCGTCTCATCAGACCCTTAGAACATGTTTCCAGTAATCTATGGGCTTTGTTGATATGTCTTCAGCAAACTGTTTGCGGGCTTTCTTGTGTATTGCCTTCAGAAGAGGCTTCCTCCTGGGGTGACAGCCATGCACACCAATTTGATGTAGTGTGCGGCGTATGGTCTGAACACTAACAGGCTGAATCCCAATCTCTTTAATCTCTGCAGCAATGCTAACAGCACTCCTACGCCGATCTTTCAAAGAAAGCATTTGGATGTGACGCTCAGCACGTGTGCTCAGCTACTTTGGACGACCTACCCGAGGCCTGTTCTGCGTGGACCCTGCGCTTTTAAAATGCTGGATGATCTTAGCCACTGTGCTGCAGCTCAGTTTCAGGGTGTTTGCAATCTTCTTGTAGCCTTGGCCATCTTTATGTAGTGCAAGAATACGTTTTTTAAGATCCTCAGAGAGTTCCTTGCCATGTGGTGCCATGTTGGAACTTTCAGTGACCTGTGACGGGTACACACCTGGCCCAGGGTCGAATCCTTTGGTTACGGCGCCAACTGTGACGTCGCTCCTCCTGGTCGCTCCTCCTGGTTCCAAGCGTGCCGCTCCAACCTCTTGGTTAGATGATCACCAGCCTCGCCTTTCCCAACCCGCTTCCAATACCTGGTTGCGAAAGCAACTGTACTGATCTCCGGTCTGTCTACCCACGCTGTGTTTAGATCTTAGACAGACGGGACCAGCAGGGATTGGGCCGTATGCAAGTTGAGTCCGACGGGGGTGGCAAAACACAAGTAAAAGAAAAAAAAAAACTCACGAGACAAAAAGATTACTGATAAAAAAAAAAAAAAAAAGGTGACAACCTTTTATATCTAATGTCCGTTACATAAAGAAAAATTGTTCTCATTCCCGACCCGCTCTGTGGACTATGGCACCAAGCTTCTATCATACAACTTAACGATTTCGAATTGTCTACTCTCCAGAATTGTGTATGTCGGAGTGTGGTTTAGTTCGACACTGGGGCTAATTTCTATCAATCATTCGCAGTTGATTCTTCTCTTCGACTTGAGTTGTATTTCTTCACTTCGATCTGGTTGGGTCGAATTCTGTTCTCGGCTGGGCTTGATTTTAACTTCTTCTTCTTCTTCTTCCGTCCAGTAAATCTTTGGCCTTGTCTTCGACTTGGCTGCAACTTCTCCGCGGCTTTCGAGTAATCTTCTTCTTCGTCGACTTAGATAGAACTTCTCTTGTCTTTGACTTGGTCCGGAAGGATTTCTTGTTTTCTACTTGGGCTGGAAGGATTTCTTGTTTTCGACTTGGGCTGGAAGGATTTCTTGTTTTCGACTTGGGCCGGAAGGATTTCTTGTTTTCGACTTGGGCCGGAAGGATTTCTTGTTTTCGACTTGGGCTGGAAGGATTTCTTGTTTTCGACTTGGGCTGGAAGGACGCCCCCCGCCGCAACCCAGCCGCAACCCCCCGCCGTCCGAGGTGATCTCTTCTCGCTGCCGTCCGGGGCTGAACTCATCGTTTTGTCGGTTGGGGTCCTGCTTTTATTGAC
This sequence comes from Acanthosepion lycidas, assembly GCA_963932145.1. Lineage (NCBI taxonomy): Eukaryota > Metazoa > Mollusca > Cephalopoda > Sepiida > Sepiidae > Acanthosepion > Acanthosepion lycidas. The sequence goes on along the minus strand of OZ010602.1, from coordinate 61,654,859 downwards.
GCCGCAGCAAACCGGGGTGGGTCTGTCGGCGTCAGGGCTCTCTCGATAATCCCAAAAGTCGCATTAGTTCTGATTTCCCATTATCGCTATTATTTTCACCCCTACTTCCTCACAGTGCCTCTGGGGGGAAGACGCATACCCATCTCTCCCGGTCTCTCGTATGTCAGGTGACCGTTTTCGGCCAATGGTTCTTGATCGAGCATTCTCCCTCCTCTTTCCGCATATCACGTGACCGCTTTCGGCTAATGAGACTGTGGTGGGACGCCTCCCGTCTCCAATCGGGCGTGGCTTACATCGTTCTTGTTCTAAAAAAAACAAAATCTAATTTGGCCTTTTTCACACGTACGACAAATGATAATCTTGGCTTTTTCTCACCTGGGTTCTGTCAAAACAGCCTGCCGCTAATTAGATGTGACTTCAGGAAAGAATATTGGCGCTATCTGTGAGCCGAGACAATCGTTTTCTTTACTTCTTTGTTTTTGGTCAGACCTGATAGTCAAAAATCTTAATTATCTGAATTGAAAATGTCTCCACTTCATCATCGTGGGGTTCCAATTTTTAACAGGTCAGAATCTGTATAGTTCCACCGGTCACCACCTCAACACAAAAAAAACACCTTTCCTCCGATTAAAATTTCGTTTCCATTGTTCAAAAAAATCTTTATTGTTTCAGCCAACCTTAACAAAACTTCCATCCTACGCGGACACGGAATTAGTTCAAGTGCTTGACCTGATAATTTTGACACTTGTTAGGTGTTGGTCGCATGTGTGTGTTTTCGCTTATGACCGGGTTTTGTTTTATCTATTCCTCTCTCTCTTTCTTTTTATTATTTTTTTTTTCTTCTTCTCTTTGGATCGCCTAAATACAGTTAGAGAATTATTCTCAAAACTCAATTATTCTTCGTTTCTAAATAACTAACAACTGGTTAATAAACCGAATAAAAATTAAATCATATTTCTATGAATATCTCTTTTTAGTCTTTCTAAAAATGCAGGGTGCCACAGACCGGTAACAGAGAGTGTTAGAGCTGCACTACAAATTTGAATACACCTGCTCCCCATGAACACATGGGCATAGTTACACTAATAAGTCACATGACATTTTGAAGGGAAAATGAAAAGCGGTTCTCAATGTAGACATTTAGGGGTGTAGCTTTTTAGGGGTGTACTCACTTTTTAGGGGTGTAGTTTCTTAGGGGTGTACTCACTTTTGTTGCCAGAGATTTAGCTTTTAATGGCTATATTTTGAGTTATTTTGAGGGGAAAAGAAATTAACTCTGTTATATATGCTGCAGACAGACTACTTTTCATTGTGTCAAAAGTTAATTTTTTCAGTGCTGTCCCATGGAGAGATATACTTAAATATTTGAAGAAATGTGAGGGGTGTACTCCCTTTTGTGATACACTGTATATATATATATATATATATATATATATATATATATATTTATATATAATTATTTATTTAAAAATATGTTTCCAACGCTACATAAGAGTTCTCATGTTTCAAAACAAGAGCCGAAAACTTCAATATAATTATTTGAATTAAATTGAATTAAAGTTCTAAGCTCTGTTCCATCTTCAAGCTAAATTTTTACTGGAATAACTTATTCCTGAAATTTACACGTTTTATAAGCATATTTATTATTGAAATTAAGATTACTATGGTAACGGCTAAACCAATTTTTTAAAGGAAAGGGGCGTAAGGGTTAAGCTTAGTACTTTAATTCAATTTAATTCAAATAATTATATTAAAGTTTTCGGCTCTTGTTTTGAAACATGAGAACTCTCATGTAGCGTTGGAATCATATTTTTAAATAAATAATTATATTTATGCTCTACTTTTGTATCAAGCACTATTTTTAAAAAATAATAACAAAAATACTAAAGAACTTTTGATTATTTACTTAACGAGTTTTTTCCTATTTTCTATAGATTTTTACACACACACACATACACACACACACACACACACATATATATATATATATATATGTATGTATGTGTGTGTGTGTGTATAAAAATTGTAGTCAGTTTCGTTACAGTGAACAACCAATCCCTTTTTAAAATATCTCTTTATTCTATAAACAGCAAAGATTGCTAGAACGAATATACTGGGGAAACCTCAAGAATTCTTAATAAAAGTTTATATGAGCACAAAAGAGATATTTAAAAAACAACATATACATATATATATATATATATATATATATATATATATATATATATATATATATATATATATATATATAAAACATCAGGATTATATCCGTACAATGATGAATAAATAATTGAATGATGGGAAAAATCTATTGTGATACGTTTCGTTCAGAATGAATGTCTTCAGATAAGTATAACTTTACAATATCGGACGTTAAATTTAAAATTTAAATTTTGACCCTTTCTAAACTTGAATGTTTTTCCTGTAGACTATAATCTACGTTTATTGTATACTTACTTTTTTTTTACTATAACCTGTTTCCGTTTCATTATATACGATTGTCAACAAACACTTGTCTGAAGACGTTTATTTTAAACAAAACGCTTCACCGAAATTTTTACAATTTGTCATTTATTTATTCAATATATATATATATATATATGTGTGTGTGTGTGTGTGGGTGTGTGTGCGTGTGTGTGTGTGTGATTGAATAAATTACAGACATGTCTGCTAATTTTTAATAAAATCCGTTCATAATCACGATTTTTTCTCTGCAGCCTATAATGTCATGATCAGGCGTGCATGAACGCGTGAAATAAATGTTTCTTTACAGGCATTTTAGAAAATTACTGCAGTATTCATAGTTGATTCTGTTCGGTGCCGGCTTTAATTTTTTAACATGAATTGCTTCTAGCATTTGTAATCTAGGTTCGTTGTTTTCACAGAAGAAAAAAAAACCATAATGGATAATTTTTTCACTTTCTAATGCATTAACAGTGCTCGTCATTGCTATACCACTCTCATATTCGGCATATATGATTGCCATTATGGGATCTTTAGTGTTGTAGCATACCTACAGACGATAATGGGTATGCCCCTGTTTCCATGAATACAGTATTGAATACTTTACGTGGTCAGAGTTGAAGATTAATAGTGGAATTTAATTGACTCACTTTTAGCAGTTGACTACTTCTACGCACCGCTGGCGAATCTTATATGCGTTGTTCTTGTTCTAAGTATTATCGTTCATTACCAACCTTCGTTTGATTATTCTATTCAGTAACCTTCCCTAAGTTACAACATTTAGCCTAACTCACAAGTATGGGTGATTGGATTTGTTTAACGGCATATCAATGGGTCATTTAACACCAAAATTTTATTTTCTTGTGAGCTTTGATGTTTTTACAATGAAAATGTATTGCTGGTATTTTTACTATGAAATTGTATAATATTAGTTTTGACCCGAGTTTTAGGGTTCACTATTTGCCCGTAGCTGGGACCCTAACAGATGCTAACACCCCGGGTCAGGGTAGACCTGAGAATAACAGCAATTAAGAGGTGGTTCCACTCTCCTCCTCAACACCTCCCCATCAGAGCTCTTGCTGTCAGATACAGTTGTTAGATTAAACTTTGAGCTGTTGTATATTAGAAATGATTAAAAATATCTTACTGGAAATCTCCGAGGTTTTTATAACACTAGTGATCTCTACTTTGAGCAATAAGTATGTGTAATTACTCTCCAAGCTTAGCAAAAGAATCGCGAAGAAATCGATCATAAACGAAAATGACATGTTCATCGTTAATTAATCATAGCTAAGAATCGAAAGCTCTTGAAGGATTGAAATAAAATTGATATATATATATATATATATATATATATATAACAAGTAACAAGGTACCTCACAGGTTTCACGTACGATTTCATTTTCAAGTCTTTTTTCATTGCTCTTTGGACTGTCATATGTGAAACTCCTCTCTCACGTGCCAAATCTCTTATGAATTGAGTTGGATCTTTTCTAATTGATCTCTTTAGCTCTAAGTTGAAAGATAATCTCTCTTCCTGTTGTGACCTCCGGATTCAGTTTTCTGCTTTACTGTTTCCTCTGTTTTAAAAACTTATTCACCGTTCTCTTGATTGTTCTTAACTGGAAGTCAGTCTAGGAATGTTGGTACCATTACTGAAGGCCTGAATGATCTTTTTCCTCTCACTATTGCTCAGTTGGGAAGACAGTAGGACTGACACAAAACGATTTTATCCTGTTCTCTTATTCTAGCTGAATAACTCAAAGAGTTTTCCAGTGATTCTAACAACAAATGGTGCCAACTAATTGTCTAACCCAAAAACCTGGAAAAAAGAAGGTCAATTAGTTTAGTGTTTTTTTTTTTTTTTTTTTTTTTTTTAGATATTAAACATTTTTTGAGATGGACAATTATGCTGTTACACGATTTGGACAATATTGCTGTTACACCCGGCACATACCATGTTGAGTGCCACAACTTACTAAGTTGAGAACCGCCTCCTCATCCTTCATATCGTTTTTTGTCTCGATTCGGCGATTATGGCCCCTAAAATGACTCTTAAGATCAGCGTTTGATTTAAAAAGGTATCATGAATATATGACAAATAAACTGTATCTTTGATTTGGTTGGTTGGATCTGCATAGTAAACAGCATTTTCAGTCCAGATCTGCAAACCTTGTTGCAAACAACGCAGGTATTGTTGGCTGGACAATAAGGCAGGTTCGTATAGTTGACATGCTTCTGGTTCTTATGATGGCCTTTCAGATGGTTTGCATAATCAGCCCTCGACAACATCATGCGTTCACACGCACCGCATTTGCTGGAAAATCAGCATAAGTTCCTAATCAAAGATCACGCTTGATCTGAGCATATCCAACGCGTTCATTCTCAAAGGCATTGCGCCCCTCTATTAAATCGTACAATCTGAAGGCATTTTATAAGGATGATACGTATATTCAGTTTTGCCCTACTCATGATCTTTCTTATGAATTGGATCTTTGGAAAGTTAAAAGTGCATGTCGTCCGGTTCTCTACTAACTTGCGTTTTAAAATATCAAAAAATTCGTCTATTCCTGTGTTTTATTTCACCATTTTTAAAACGTTCAAACTGGTTTTGTGCTGCATGGTTAAATATTGTTTCGTCTTCTTCCGATTTCAGAACTCAGTGAACAGCTTCAGCGATTTTAAAGCCAAGTTTAAAATGATGCCTCGAAATTGCTAGAATCTCATTATTTGTGTATGTCAAAAGGTACAAATGATTTTATAACATATTTATGTGATGATATGTCTCTTCTATAATGATATATTAGGTTAGTGCAAAAATAATATCGTTTTCTCAGATATGTTAATGTGTGAGAAAACGACATTATTTTTGCACCAACCTAATATCTATTCTATAATGATATATCTCTTCTATAATATATAAAACACCCCGTGCCTTTATATATTTATTGTTTACGCAAACTAATCTCGCTTCGTTATGAATGAGATATTTCGTTGTTATAATAACAAAGATATCATTAAGCGAACATATATCGTGTTACTGTAACAATGGAAAATCTCATTCATAAGTATAGGATATCAGGCTTTTAAAATTTTGCTTTTTATTCCTTTATTTTACGTTTTCTTTGGATAGTTTACTTTTAATGATTTAAATTTCGCACAGTTAAGTTAATTTTATAGATAAAAATCTTAGATTAATCACATAGAAAATATAACTAATGTAATTAAGAAATTAATTAGTACACTCAGATTTTACTCGACGGGTAGATGATGATGATAATAATAATAATAATAATAATAATAATAATAACAATAACAATAATAACAATAATAATAATAATAATAATAAACTGAAAGAAACTGGTACCAACACCACCCAGACCCAGTTACGGAGATAGGACCTGTTACAATTCTATGGGACTACACAATCCACACTGACAGAACAATCAAGGCCAACCGACCAGATATTGTTATTAAAGACCACAAACAAAAACGGTGCATCCTTATTGATATGGCAGTCCCTGCTGACTGCAATGTATCTTTGAAGATATTCAAAAAGCTGTCAAAATACAAGGACCTTGAAATAGAGGTCTCGAAAATGTGGCATATGGGAACATCAACAATCCCTGTTGTAGTTGGAGCCCTAGGGCTGGTTGGAAAAGATTGCAGTAGACTAATTGCAGGGATTCCTGGAAGCCCATGCCTCAAGGAGATACAAAAAATTGTTCTGACAAGTACAGCCCACACTTTACGAAGGGCTCTATCTATGTAATTTTTTTTTTTTTTTTTTTTTTGTCAGTGAAAAGTGTCATGATGCCATTTCTAACCTTAGGTCCCTGGGTGGGACCTGGAAAGAAATGTGTAAACGCCAGAAAGCAAAGAAAATAAAAATAATAATAATAATAATGATGATGATAATAATAATGACCACAAAAACAAGTGCTTTCTTCCTGACATGGTAGTCCCTGCAGATCGTAATTTATCCATGAATATATATATTAAAAAAAAACTATCAAAATACAAGGATCTTGAAGTGGAAATCTCAAAAATGTGGCCCATGAGGACATTAATAATTCCAGTTGTAGTTGGAGCCCTCAGATTGATTGGAAAAGGTTCCGATAGACTGATTGAAAGGGTTCCTGTTAGTCCATGCGTTAAAGAAATACAAACAATTGTTTTCACAAGTACAACTCACACATTACGAAGAGCTTTGTTTATGTAAAATATATGTGATCTTAGGATGTTTTTCTTTTACAAAAATACCAAGAAGCCATTTCTGACTTTACGTTTCTGGTTGGGACTAGGAAGGAAATGAGTATACAAAATAAATAAATAAATAAATAAAATAAAAGGAAGACATAATAATAATAATAATAATAATAATAATAATAATAATAATAATAATAATAATAATAATAATAATGCTCCCATGCTACATAAGTCATAATTATCATGGCTTTCTGATCTTAACTGACTGGTGGTTTTATCATGTAGACAATTTGTTTTGGTGGATTTTAATGGTCTACAATAAATATCCTGTTCACTATCATTCACTTTGTTTGTCAGTCCTCAAACAAGTGAATTACAAAAAATCACACACACACACACACACACATATATATATATATATACATCTTTAAAAAAACTCTGTTTAGAGAAGTTTTAACGAACAGACATATTTTATTTTTCAATGGATTCTTGGAAATTTAAACTTGAACATTTTACAAAAAAAGAAAAAATTTAATTTTCAAAGTTTTGCACAGATTTTGAACAGTTTTCCAATCCACAAAAATACATTTTGAAAGATTGATGAATTTGTTTTTTACGGCTTGTCAACCCTTTTCTGATTATTTAAAGCCGAAACATATGTGGGATTGTAAGAATAATTCCTTTTTTACGAGTTAGATTGTAATAATTTTTTTTGAGAATAACAACGATTTTTCCAGATACAAGTTTTACTATTTAACCTGTAGCTGGGTGAGGAAATGAATTCATAGCTTTCTTAAAGGAAGTAAGGGGAAAATATGTGGCAACTCACCTGTTAGCATTTTAGGCGCAAAAGCTTACTGTCTTTTGACGATCTTAGTGGAGACTTGGTGGTCAGCTCGTACAAAACAAAGCAAAGGAAGATAATAATAATAATAATAATAATAATAATAATAATAATAATAATACAGGCGTGTGCGTCTGGTACTGAATATCAGTCATAAACACCTTGGCTGTCCCTGTGGTGCAATACGGTTTCAACGTCCTTAAATAGATCATAGCTGACATTAAGCGAATGGACGCCAAAACGAGAAAGCTTCTCACCTGCCACTGCGTGCATCATTTCAAAGCCGATATTGGTTGTCTGTATGTGCCCAGATTCGAATGAGGCAGAGGATTAGTTCAACTAGAACAGCCTTAGAAAACTACAACAATTGGCCTTCAAAGTTAACTGGAAACTATAGAAGACTGGATAATGATATGTGTCAAAGAACATGAAAGTAGTAAGCGACTTTATTCAGTAAGCCAACAAACTCAACATGGAGTTTCAAATGAGTGAAGAAATGCAAGTGAAACACAATAAACAGACTAAAGCCGCAAAATATTTAAAAAAGAAAGCAAAAGCAAATGCAACCGAACAGATGCAGAAACGATGGGAAGATAAACCGCTTCACGGTCAATATTCTACGCGTAACATAGTGGGCCTGTATCTGCAGTGAAAAATCTGCAACTTCTACGAAAATGAAACTGAAAGAAATTGGTATGAATACCAACCAGACCCGGTTACAGAGTTGGGACCTGTAACAATTTTATGGGACTTCACGATACACACAAAGAGAACAATCATCCAGGCATCGTTATTAGAAATACCTCCTTATTGATATGTGGCAGTCGCTGCAATGTATCTTGGAAGATCCTCAAAAAGCTATCAAAATAGAAAGACCTTGAAATCGAAATCTCAAAAATGGGGCACATCAACAATTCCAGTTCCAGTTGGAGCCCTCGCATTGATTGGGGAAAAAATCAATAGACTCATTGAAGGGATTCCTTGCGGCCTATGCCTTAAAGAAATACAAAATATTGTTTTCACGAGTACAGCCCACATCTTACGAAGGGCTTTATCAATGTAAAATATGTATGAATTTTTTATATTTTAAATAGCTCAGTGGAAAATGTCATGATGCCATTTCTGACCTTAGGTCTCTGGTCCGGACCCGAAAAGAAATGAGTACAGACCAGAAACCAAAGGAATAATAATAATAATAATAATAATGATAATAATACAGTAGAGCCATTGTTATCAGATGTATACAGGAAATCACACTTGACATAAAGGTCTGTAAAAAACAAATAAAAATTCGTTTGATACACCCTAATGTTAGAAAATGCCCCAAATTAAAATAGTTTTTCTTTTGTCCTGGTTTGAACTGAATTAACTAATGACCCACATGTCCACATTGTTCTTCTCCCCCATAAAGTTATATTTGATGACTTATCAAACGAGACAAGTTATTCTCAACAACAAAAATTACAACAGGTTTTCTAATTAATAGTGTTGACATTTACGATGATTTGATGGTATCTCGTTGAGCAAGCAGTTTTATTTTGATTCAAGAACAAATTGAAACTTTCTCCTGTGGTTCCGGTGTCTGTTGAAATGGAATTATTTGGTACAGAAGTTTAGCAGCTCAACACTAACCATGTTGGATGGATCACTAGACTTCGACACTTTAAGAAAAAGGATTGAGCCTTGATTAGTACTTGATTTGAGTCCTGATTTCTCAATTGATTATGGTTCAGTGAAGATATTTATACTATTTAATTCGGACTACTGTCCCCATCTTTGTTGTTCTTAGCAGAAAGTTTCGTGCTCACGCTACTCTATTGCTATTTCCATGGCAAGTGATCCGACGAGCTACATACCTTGGTCTTACCTTGATCTTTGCAACAGGAACCCGCCATGCCGCGCACGCAAGGAGGAATCATCCTCATTTCCTTTGTATTCCATTTGTAAGAAGGAAGTTCCACTCGGACATTATATTCTCAAGAACTGCTGCTTTGTGATAACATACTCCAGGCAGGATGTTTTCCTGTTCCCGACAACCGTGACCTCTTCAAATATTGTGTTAACCGTTACCTTTCCTGAATGAAGTTTACTTCGTACTTTTTCTTACGCTCATACAACACCACACAGTAACCCTATACTTTGCGTGGCTCTTGGGTCTTGTTTTTAGTGAACATTAGTATTAAAAAATCCATTATTAGGTGTTTTAACCGGGAACCAATGAAACGGAAGCACCGTTTCAGACATTTTTCAGACACGGAAGTACTGTGCCGGCCATATTTTCATGTGTGAATAAAATGCAGGAGTATCACTTCTGCCGACAGAGAAGTAACCACACTAAACTGTGTTGTCGTTATTATTACGGATCCTCTTACCAAGTTGTGACACTACATGTAATAGAAAATGTCAACACTTGTAGAATATAAGAGAAACACACTTTACGTTTTACCTACATCTACTTGCCCGTCTGTTAATCTCAATTGAATGTTTTTACAATCGCTTTCTGGAAATACATAAAAACCTTAGAAATTATAAAAATGGCATTAATACATAAATAGTACATTTTCTATTTCATAGTTGAATGTTAGTCGCTCAAAACTGGAATGCTATTTAACTTTTAAAATAGTCGTAAAAAATCATTTTGTTGATACAAGAAAGTTGTTCAAGTCTTTAACAGCAAATTAACACAAACAAAAAATATATTATATTAGATGTTATTGAAATTGTTTTACATAAATACCGATGCGAATATACAGTAACAATTCAACTTTAGGGCTGTACGCTGACCTTGTGTGGAGCGAGTTTTGTCATCACAGGGTGCTCCACTGTTGTGGCCATGTGCCAGATTTACTAAACGTCTAGAGTTTGTCTTTAGATCCTTTTCCATCAGGAATCAAGTTATTTTTCTTTCGAAGAATACGACACATGGGAAGAAAGAAACTATTGTTTCGACTATGGAGGTGAATTAGTTTGGATTAGTATCGTCATTTTGGTTTCTTTTTAAATGTTTTGCGAAAGTAGCTAAGATATTAGTCAGAGTAATCCGTCACTGTTTGAAACACGGCTAATCCACAAGAGAAGGTCAAAAATTAATAAGATAGCTAAAATCCCTTCATATTTCGTAAATGAAACATTGATCAAAATTATCCGTTGCCGTTTGAAACACTAGGTTAATCCACAAGAGAAGATCTAAAATTGATAGACTACATGGTAGCTCATACACTGATACATGCCTGTGTGCACATAATTACAAGAGGCGGTGATATGCGTTTTTCTTTGCAGTGTAATTTTGTTGAAGTTATATTTTGTAATAGAGTTTGATTTCTTTAAGAAATTGTAGGATATTATATGGAATAATGTCATGAAAGTGTTCTTCGATATTGGTTGCTTGGTTGGTTGGTTGATTTTGTTTAGCGTCATATCAACACCTCTATGGGTTATTTTCATGGGTCCTTACCTATAACTACAGAATGAACTCTTCCTAACACTATGTATACTACGCCTCTCAAGAGAGAGGGTCGAATCAAGCCGAGTTTCTCGGCTTGACGGTCGAACTCTCTGCCTCTGAGCAGAGAGGAACCCGGACGAGGCTCCGCCGAAGGGCAGAGTCTCGTTCGGGGAAGTTGATCAACCCGATCCCGTTTATACGGGTTCTACGGGCATTTTTTGGCCGAGTCTATGGGCTCGGGAAACCCACGTTAAACTCGGCCTTGTGCCACATGCAACCCTCGTGGGAGGGTGGCTAGATACCGAATCAGGCCGAGATTCTCGGCTTGACGGTCGAACTCTCTGCCACTGAGCAGAGAGGAACTCGGACGAGGCTCCGCCGAAGGGCAGAGTCTCTTTCGGGAAGGTTGACCAACCCGATCCCGTTTATACTACGGGCATTTTTTGGCCGAGCCTACGGGCTCAGAAAACCCACGTTAAACTCGGCCTTGTGCCACATGCAACTCTCATGGGGGGTGACTAGATACCGAATCGAGTCGAGCCGATAGTAGTTCACTCCAAACCAGACTGACAGTCATACTAACACCTTCCACATCTTGTATTATTATTTCGTGCAATATACCTACGCTATTTCTACTCTTGTGTTCGCGTTGTTCTTCCTTCGTCCTAACCTGGGGCATAACAATTATTTAATGCCGAAATTTAAATATTTTGAACACAATTTTATGCATTCAACTAAATATATTTTGAACACATATTTTGAATTGTATGCCTTCAGCTACAGATAAAATGTATTGTTCGTCATTTTGCTTCAAAATTGCATTGTTAGTAATTTTAATATAAATATGTATTGTTGGTAATTTTGATATAAATATGTATTGTTGGTAATTTTAATATAAATATGTATTGTTGGTAATTTTTTATATTAAAATATATTTTTGGTTTCTTTACTATAAAATGTTTTTTTGTACTTTTATAGTGTTTTATTACATGTTTAGGAGTTGACTATTTGTCCATTGTTGGGACTCTAACAGGTGCTACCATCTCTGGTCAGGACGGACCCGGGAAAAATAGTAATTAAGAGGCGGTTCCACTCTCACGAACACCTCCAGTATCCTTTCAGATGCATTGCTGCCGGATGTAGTTTATCGTCATAACCAGGACTCTAATATACATGAAAAAATGTAATAGTTTCGTTATGTTATAGGAGCAGAGTATTATAGACAGGTAAGTAGTTAATAAAACTGGCGACGGGACTGGTATGCGATCTCAGTTCACTTATTTAAGGTTGATTTTTCTACATTTTATATTCAATTTTAATCCGTGTAAATTTTACCTTTTCTCTATTTGAAATTTCTGATAAATCTCGATTCTCAAGTTAATGATGAAATAAGCTCATGGCAAGTTCTACAACAATAAAATATCCGTAGAAATTCCCCTATCGCATCGTTAAATATTTGAGTTTAACAACTTTAAGAAAATATTGCAATAACAATCATAAATATGAACGCTGTTTATTATTTTAAGAAGTAAGGGGGTACAAATAAAGGATTTGAAATTGACAATTGTTTCCATTTAATTGAAACAGACGTTAAACACTTCTACCGTCCTGGGTAAGACGATAAACTACATCCAACAGCAAGGCTTCTGATCAGGTTTTGAGGAACGTGGAACTACTTCTTAATTGCTGGTGTTCCCAGGTCCACGCTGACCCGGTGTGGCAGCACCTGTTAGGCTCCCAGCTATAGGCAAATAGTTAACCCCAAATTGGTGTCAAAACACAATAAAAGTGTAAAAATAGGTTTTAATACCAGAAATACTATGTAAAAAATTATTACCAGCAATAAATTTTGAAGAAAAAAATATTACCCGCAATACATTTTTGAAAAAAATATTAACAGCTATACATTTTTGCAAAAAAAAAAAAAAGATTACCAGCTACATATTTTTTTAAAAAAATATTACCAACGATACATATTTGAAGAAAAATATTGCCAGAAATAAATTTTTGAAGAAAAAAATATTACCAGCTATACATTAAAAAAAAAGTATTACCAGCTATAAATTTTTTGAAAAAAATATTACCAATGATACATATTTGATGGAAAATATTGCTAGAAATAGATTTTTGAAGAAAAATTATTACTAGAAATTGATTCTTTCAAGGAAAAAATATTACCAGAAATAGATTTTTGAAAAAATATTGCCAACAATAAAAATTTTGTCGGCATTAAATAACTCATTGATGTTGATATGCCGTAAAATAAAACAAAGCAAACCTAAACATTTCTTTCTTTCTTTCTTTCTTTCTTTCTTTCTTTCTTTCTTTCTTTCACTGAAGCTAAAGTGGTGTCTTTTCCCCACTTTCCAAACGGAATAGTTTGGAAAGTGGAATATTAATGAGATATTGGCAGGAGTGATTAAACACCTTCTCTTCTTTCTTTCATTTTCTTACTGAAACTATGTCCGTCTTTGATATCTCTTTTGTTTTCTAATGTGATCAAAACGGAATAGTCCATTATTTAAGGGATATTACAGGAGACGTTAACCACTTCTTTCTTTCTTTCTTTCTTTCTTTGAAACCAATTACTATTTCGGATAAGTCTTTTTATCTTTCTACGCGATCGAAACGGAACAGTCCATTATTTATGAGGTATTGGCACGATGTAACGGCCGTGTGAACTAACGAAACGAAGCGAAAAGCACAATTATTATATGATTGTAAAATATAACCTTTTCATCCCGAGAAAAGATATGCTGCAAGAAATTTATCTCGTTATCATTTATGGGCTTACGGCCGCATCACGTTGAAGCAACGTGGGGCCTGGTCAGTACCTACATGGGTGACCGCTTGGGAATACCAGGTGCTCTATGCTTGGATGTACGCATGTTGTAATGTTGCTCGGAATTATTAAAAATTATCTAAAAATATTTTCTTGCTTCAAAGAATCCCATTAATTCTTTAGAAAGTTATTCACTAAATCATTGTAACTAAAAAAAAAAAAATTACTAAAAAAATACCTGGCTTTAAATAACCTGCAAATGGTTGATAAACCGTAAAAAAACAAATCAATCAATCATGCCTATTCCAAAAGCATTAGCAAGCACCGAATAAAATTCTTACAATCTAAAAAATATTTTCTGGCTTTAAATAACCTGCAAAAGGTAGATAATCCGTAAAAACGAATCAATTATCATTATAACCTGAAATCATGCTATTTTGGTTGTGTTTAAATCTGTTGTTTTTATGCTTTTTTATGAACCCCTAAAAGCCATGAAAAAGAAAAATAGCTGGTTTTTGTGATGTCAACGAATACTCGTTGCCACTTTCGTAATGCTCGTTGTAGTAGTCGCAGTAATAGTACTTGCTCGATAATACTCGCTCGAAATGTAGCCATCGAATTAGTAATACGTGTAATCATCAGTATAGAGAATAGTATAGAGATTAGCGATCCGTACAGTAATAGAGTATAGAATAGAAATGGTGATCAATTAGACACCACGCTAATTCCCATATATACATTTCCTTTACTATCACGTGATCTACTTATTCAAAATGTGATCGTCCGTGTTTGCTCTCTGGTGATCTGTGTTCAAACTCCAGTGTCGGCAGCGACACTTTATTCCTATATAACACTGGTAAAGGACAATCAACTTGTATCCGATTTCCCGCTCAATCTTGCGTACACTTTCACAAAAGCTTTAAGCAAATCCTATCAAAGAAATCCTGAAAACGGTTTAACTGAATATTACAATAAAGCGGTTCATTTCGCTAGTGTGGAAGCGTGGGATTCCTTTTAACTCGTGTCAAATATAATGTATGAGAAAAATGAAATTAAAAATGGTGTCTTTTTAAAGGTTCGTCACTTTTACAAAGCATATTACGATCGATCATATCTGACAATGACGAATAGAAGAAGGCAATTTCAAGTTTGTCATCGCTTTCGCTGAGATTCTGTGAACCTTGAAATAAGCACCTGGATTTTTTCTAGGAATGGAACATTTTAAAGGGTTCTTGAAAAACATCCGCAAGCCCACACCCACACACACACACATACACGCACATTAAGAATATATATCATTCCATACGGTTTTTAATAAGTTTCTAAATAATTAATGGGTTTATCTTGAATGCACATTGCTGAAAACGCCATTTTTAGCGGTTACTTGTATTTGAGTAGACGCCATATTTTTTTTAACAGTGTATACATCACGACTACCGACCTGTGCACTCAAGAAAAATTAATAACAAAAATGTCCCCTTAAAAGGGAAATAGAACCTTGCTGGGCTGTGGGAATCACTGTAGCCAATCGGTCAAAGGCACCTTGGCTATCGGCACATTTTTTATCAAGTATTTTCGAGTGCGATGGTCGGTAGACATAATATATGCTATTTAAAAAAGACGATATATATATATATATATATATATATATATATATATATATATATATATATATATATATGGGGGGGTAGAAATATTTTGGAGTTTTGAATAATCATTTATAATAATTCATCGAGGTTAGAAGAATCCTCAACAGAATTCCTGAAGCACTGGACGGCCGTTTCGTCCTAATTTGGGACTCATCAGCAGTGAGCATCCAGAAGAAAGAAAGAAGACGTGGCTCTTGGGGCACAATCCGTTGGGTTACGTATACTTGGGTGAGTATCACCACGGAATTTAGTGAGTAGCGGCGCTATATCGAGTCTAGTCTGTTTCTTCTTTTTCGCTAAGGCCCGTTTTTGTTCAGTGGTATGATACTTGCGTTCTATTGTAACGGTCCTAGTTCGATTCTCGGGAGTAGATGTGCACTGCTGATGAGTCTCCAATAGGACAAAACGGCCGTCTAGTGCTTTCTGCATTTTGTTGAGGATTCTTCTACACTCGATGAATTGCTATATATATATATATATATATATATATATATATATATATATATATATATATATATATATATGTCTTTGGAACGTGAGTATGTTGATTTTTTTTCAATAGGTGGCCTGTGATTTTTTTTCACACTCGACTGAAATTTATGAGATAAATAGGTATTCTGGTCAGTGGCCACAAATCGCGTTGGGTTACGTATACTTAGATGATATCCTACTGTCTAAAAAAAATCCTGGCTTTAAATAACCTGCAATTGGTTGATAAACCGTAAAAAAGGAATCAATCAATCATGCCTATTCCAAAAGTATTAGGAAGCACCGAATGAAATTCTTACATCCTACAAAATATTTTCTGGCTTTAAATAACCTGCAAAGGGTTGATAAATCGTAAAAAACCGAATCAATGAACATTATAAACTGAAATCATGCTATTTTGGTTGTGTTTAAATCTGTTGTTTTTATTCTTTTTATGAACCCCTAAAATCTATGAAAAAGAAAAATAGCTGGTTTTTGTGATGTCAAGGAATACTCGTTGCCATTTTTGGTAATGTCAACGAATACTCGTTGTCACCTATTATTATTCATATATTCGCATATATTATCCAGTGGGTGGATTAAGAATTTTTTTTTATGTCAAAAGTGAAAATGGAGATAAATTTTCGTCATTTGATGCTTTTTATTAGTAAGAAAAAAAAACAAACTAAACAAATAGCAAAAAAAAAAAAAAAAAAATGTGCCATTTATAGTAATGGTTCCATAGCTGAAAGTACTGTTCGTAAGTAGTTGACTATGTTCAGAAGATGCAATTTTGATCTGTCACATCGATAATGTTCCGGCAGGCCTGCAGTTATTGATGATGACCAAATTGTAAATCTGATTGAATATATTGGAGCACAGAATATCAGAGTGATATTCCAAATATGTCACATAGATGTTGGAAGGCATTTGAGAAAAGTCGGATACATGAATCACTAGCATGTTTAGGTGAAATGATTTAACGGGAAAATAATTTGAATTTTCCTGTCAGATTAAACCAAATTTAACAAAAAAAAGACCCACTTTTTAAAGGAACGAGCACGAGCGATGAGAAATGGATTGTTTACAACAATGCGAAGCGAAAAGTAATTAAAGAATTAAACACATCAAACGCCCGTCTGTACACGAAGTAGAAAATGCAGTATGCCTTTTAGTCCTTAAAAGGCATTGGAAAAAATAATACTTCAAATTCAGACCATTATTGTTATCAAGTGGGTCGATTAATAGCAGGATGAATGAAAAAGCGTCTAGAATTGTCCAATTCCACACTCCAGACTTTACGTTTCTTTGCAAAACCAGTGTAAATTGTTACATCTACGCAGGAATGTTCAAATACACTCGCCGTACCCAATTGAACTTACATTTTCGGATTGCCACTTATTTTAATTCCTACAAAATGTTCTTAATGGGAAGAATTTCAATTCTGTGTAAATCTGTAAAGACTGCTTAGACCACCAGTTCATGAACCGGAAATATGCCAATTTATAGGAGGATAGACTGATGAAGCTGCTTCAAACATGAAATTTAATGGAACAAAACGGAACGTTTCTGTTTCAATAAATCTATGTAGAAATATTTATATATTATACTTGAAATATATTTAAACACAAAACATATGCATATATATATATATATATATATATATATATATATATATATATATGTGTGTGTGTATCGCATAGTGTAATATATGTCTAGGTATATATATATACATATATATCGCGCACCCACACATACAAACATATACACTGATGCACGCACACACATAGACACACACACACGCATATATATATATATATATATATATATATATATATATATATATATATATATAGGTAACTATACTCGTTTCGAAAAACCCTCGAATTTATTTGCCAATAATCAAATCAATCCCGAGGGAAAAAAGGTTTTAAAAAAAGAAAGAGCTAGAAACATGAAAGTCTGTCGAAAAAAATCGCACATATACAAGTTTGAAGCCCAAAGAAAAAAAACCCGAAACGAGTAAACAACTAACTAAAAGAGCTCAATACAACCGTAAAGCAGACCTAGATACACCTAGTGAGCCAGACAAACCAAACCCTAAGCGGATCGTCGGGGAAAGCGGATCGTTGGGGAAAGCGGATCGTCAGGTTCAGCTTTCCCTGACGATCCGCTTAGGTGAAACCTGGGTAGGTTTGTCTGGCTCACTAGGTTTATCTATCTATCTATCTATCTATCTATCTATCTATCTATCTGTATATATATATATATATATATATATATATATATATATATATATATAGACTTGGGACTGCAAGGTGACTCAATTTTACGCCTCAAGCAATCACCAATTCAGAAGAAATCCAGAGGCATGTAACTTACACTCTTGATGCAGTGTTGACTCCTATAACCACAATGTATATAACTAAAAACGCTCTATTTCCGACACATATATGTGAAAATGTATGACAAAGTGAGACAAATTTTCTTGTGACATGTTTCGTCCTTTAGGACTACACAGGACGAAATGTGTTATGTTGAGATGCGACTACACATTTAAAAATAAAAATTCCAAGCATTCTTCATTCAAGCATGTGTAGACGCACCAACACCAGTGAATTTAGTCGGATGAAGTCTTGAA
This sequence comes from Acanthosepion lycidas, assembly GCA_963932145.1. NCBI lineage: Eukaryota > Metazoa > Mollusca > Cephalopoda > Sepiida > Sepiidae > Acanthosepion > Acanthosepion lycidas. The sequence continues at coordinate 61,636,358 of OZ010602.1, read as the reverse complement.
GGCTGAAACGTCACAAACATACACACACACATATACACTACACAAACACACACACAACAAAAACACACACACAACAAAAACACACACTACAGACACACGCACACATATATATGACTATGATAATAAAATTACTTTATATTATGCTATGCTTATGGTTAAAAATGTTCAGTATCAATGATAGTGCGCGTGTAAATATAAGTGTGGACACTGACGTGTACACCAAGAGACGACACTCTGTTTCATGCTTGGACACAATGCTCAGGCTATATATATATATATATATATATATATATATATATATATATATATATATATATATATATATATATATATATATATATATATATATATATAAAAGTGAACATAGAAGTCAACACTAAGAGGCCTCAAAGTGTTGACTTCTATGTTCACTTTTATATTGACACATTCTCTATCTCTGATATTGAGCACTTTATCCCATAAATATAGCACATCTTAAGACTATATTTCTTCATATATATATATATATATATATATATGCAGACTCATGTACACACAAACACGCACAACCACTCACACATATATATTTTTATGTTTAACATTCTTTTCATAGATACAAGTATTTAAGTAAATGCTCTGTTTATAATAAACAGTATTAAATAACATTTACCGGCCCGAATGTCCGAGAAATCTTTCATAAAAAATATTCGCCCTTCGACAGGATTCGAACCTGTATCATATACGGAACCGTCACATATATATATACATACACACACACATATATATATATATGTGTGTGTGTGTGTGTGCGTACAAAGTAAAATTTTATAATTTCCGTATACTTTACTTTTATATATATATATATATATATATATATATATATATATATATATATATATATATATATATATATATATATATATATATATATATATATATATATATATATATATATATATATGTGTGTGTGTTTGTATGTATGTGTCCATTTTCCCTGTATTTCTTTGAAAGAACGACGATGCGTTTTAATAGTCTCACGCAACGGCCAGTTGCTTGTTAATTTTTGATACACGCCTTATATTTACATATCTTTGCTATGGAAATTCACTGCTTGTATGTCGTCCTTCTTTTTTTTTTCCATCCACTTTGTTTTTTTTAGGCTGACTGAGGCTCGCTTTTCTAAACTCGGAAGCCTTTGACATTGCTTGATTATTCTAATGCCTCCCTACTAAAGTTGATCTTGATCTGAATAAAAAGCTAGGGTTACCCCCAAATAGAAAGTGCCCCACCGATGCCATCGTGCTAGACAAAAGGCTGAATTCAATTCAGGGAGTGTTGCAAACCGTTCGGGGCAAAGTGTAGACTTTCTTTTTCACTTTGTGTAAACTGAGATGATTTTTAGGGGTGTGGTTCTATTATCTGTTTTATATTGGCACCTGTGATTTAGGGAGAGGCGGGCCTAAAATTGGTACTTGTAATTTGGTGGGCGCGGTTCTAAAATCACCCCAGTCAGTTTTCCCTACAACATCCCGATGCCTCACATATGGGTAGTAAGTTTTTTTTTTTTTAAATATTTTTAGGCTGGCAGTAGGTTTTGAATGTCGTTCTAATTTGCACGTTGTTATCTTTCAGAATATCGTTTGGCACATTTATCCATCAGAAAAGTTTCCGTTCTTTTTTCTAATTCGTTGAAAAATGCCAAATTTTTGCACCTGGTAAGGAACGAACACTTTAGCAATTGCTTACAATGCTCAAATTATGATGTTTTTTTCTTGTTGACTAAAGTTATATCTAATTTTATATACTGACAATTTTGCGCATTAGTCTAAATATATAGGAAGTGTTTTAATAGAGAATGGAAAGAGCGACACTGAGATCCGAACGCGTGTTGGAATAGCCAAGGAAACATTCCAAAAGCTCAGAAGTGTACTAAGAAGTAGGAAAATTTCGCTATAAACAAGGAAAAGTGTACTAAACTGTTATGTGATATCTGTCCTTCTTTATAGCAGTGAGTGCTGGACGATCTTCTCAAAGATGAAAAGGAAGCGAAGCAACAGAAATGTGGTTCTACAGAAGGATGCTGAGGATACCTTGAACCGAATATGAGAGCAACGAAGAGGTTTTTAATAGTCACGGTATATCTGGGAAGTATTTTAACAGAAGACGGAGAGAGCGACACTGGGATCCGAAGGCGTATTCGGATAGTCAAGGAAACATTCCAAAAGTTAAGCAGAGTACTGAGAAATAAGAAAATTTCGCTAGAAACAAAGAAAAGTGTACTAAACTAGGTATTTACACTGTCTCCCCATTAAGACGAGTTGGAATACAGGGTCATTTTTTAAGGTGGGGACCCGAGCGCGTGCACCCGGGCTAGGAACAAAAATTCCCCCCAACCCCCGCAACCGGCCGTTGCGCTGGTCACGGTGCAAGCACCGATCTCTCTCTCTAGTGCAATAAGACGGCGCGGCTTCGAGCAGTTGTTCCCCAGAGCTGGGTACCTCTCAGTATAATTTTCCTCAGTTGCAACTCTGTTTTTTGATTGAGCCGTCCCTGAGTGCACTCTGCCCAATGACAGAGACGTAACTGAGAGATGATAAATAACCGTGTTACAGACCACTCGAGAGAGTAATTTATACACTAAGTGTTACTAAACTACTATATGATATCTGTCCTCAGTGAACGCTGGATGCTCTCCTTAAAGATGAAAAAGAGACTTGAACCGACAGAAATGTGGTTCTACAGAAGGATGCTTGTAACAACGAACTTTTGGAGAAAGCAGAGTACTGAAGAATAGGGAAATTTCGCTAGAAACAAGGAAAAGAGTACTAAACTGCTATAGGATATCTGTCCTTTTGTATAGTAGTGAGTGCTGGACGATCTATTCAAAGATGAAGAGGAGACTTGAAGCAATAAAAATGTGGTTTTACAAAACGATGCTGAAGATACCGTGGAGCGAACACGTGAGTAACAATGAAGTTTTAGAGAAAATGGAAACAAAAATGAAACTAATGCTTAACATCAAAGAGACGGTTGAGGTTTCTAGGGTATAATGAGGAAAGAGGATTTGGGAAATCTGATACCCACGAGACAGATAGAGGGCAAAGTATACTTAAAGAGCTTGAGTAAATGGATGGCCGAACAGTGCTTAGGAGAAATAACAAAATTCATTAAGAGACACGAAGGAGAAGTTGTGGAAAACCATAATCATATACGTTCTGAAGGGATACGTTAGAAAAGAAGACTTGCGTTGACATTAAACATATTAGTAAGGTTATTTAGGGAAATTGTTTATCATCAAGCAAGTCTGAAATTATTGTATTTTGGTTGATTAACTCCGTCTTTTTATTTGTTAAATTTATCGCAAAGTTTTAGGCCGCCAGTTCTACCTGCCAGAATTTTATTCGTATTTTGAAATGACGGACCTTATTTTGAGAAGGAATTCACTTGTCGGTCATTACACATCACATTCTGCATCTATGATTTGTTATGGAGGAAATGGCACTCCCTTGGCATCCCCGTGAAACTTCTGTGGACTGAATGTACTACACCAATCCTTAGGTTTTGGGATAATGTTTCTGCAACAGCAAATTCCTTTTTTATTTTCTACTAATTCAAACTTCATGGAATATTGGACGCAGGCCATTTGCCTGAAATGTGAGAGTCATAAATCATTCATGGAATATGGTTAAGCAAGCAATCTTAATGCAATGTGAGAGGAGGGTAACCGCCATGGAAGTTGGGAAGAAGGCAGCCTTTATGGGTTGAGGGAAGCGGACCACATGTGGGAATGTGAGCAAGCATTTTTTTTTTAAGCCTTACGCCTCGAGCAAGGCATGAAGCCACAAGGATGTAGGGGGTTTGCAGAAGATTTGGAGCAAGAGCAGATAGGAGTGATAGAAGAAAGGATGAGGAGAGGGATAGTGGATAGATCAAGGTAACTGGAGATGTCGATTGACATTACATTTGAATAGTTGGAGATTATAGCTCTCAGGAAAACAGTAATTGGGAAGGGTGTTCCACAGGCGACAGGTGCGAGGTATGAAGCTATTAAAGTAAAAGAGACAGCTATATTTAAAAGTTTCTACAGTGTAAGGGTGAGAGCGGGATGCCAGCCTCGTAGGGCGCTTGAATTCATGGAGTCTGGGAATCAGTGAAAGCAACTCCTCGGAGCAATTACCATGAAAGTATTTGTAAAGACAGAAAGAGGCGACGGCGCGTCTGTGAGAGAGTGACTGTAGACGAGATGCCAGAAGAGGGCCAATTATATTACATATCCGTCTCTGGATCTTGTCAAGAACTCTGAGGTAAACAGAAGGTGCCACAGAAGGTGCCATCTCCGTCTCTGGATCTTGTCAAGAACTCCGAGGTAAATAGAAGGTGCCACAGAAGGTGCCATATCCGTCTCTGGATCTTGTCAAGAACTTCGAGGTAAACAGAAGGTGCCACAGACCATATATGGCAGTAATACTCCATGAAATCATGCAGCATGGATAGAACGAAGTCAGTCTTGTAGAGAATGAAGAACATTGAAGAATAAGTATGTTGAACGGATCCTCTCACCTTCAATGAGATGAGCATCGACATTAATATTATATGAGAGCCACGAATGAGTAGAAAATACAAGAGGAATTTGCCGTTGCAGAAACATAATCCTACCTACATGCCTCCCACATTCCATGTAGATCTTCTATTTCCCACATTCCATGAAACCTGCCTGCCTCTCACGTTCCAGGATGGTTACATGACTCCCACGTTCTACAAAGATTGCTTACGTAACCACATTCCATGAGTACTTCATGCCTCTCACATTCCATACATGTCAGCTTCCTGCATTCCATGTTTGCAGTCTCCCACCTTCATGATGGTTACCTGTCTCTCACATTCCATAAAAATGTGCTTGCTTAACGACATTCCATGAATGCTTAATACGTCCCACATTCTATGAATTTGCATGCTTTCCACATTTAAAGATGGTTACCTGCCTCGCACATTCCATAAAAATGTGCTTGCTTAACGACATTCCATGAATGCTTAATACCTCCCACATTCTATGAATTTGCATGCTTTCCACATTTAAAGATGGTTACCTGCCTCGCGCATTCCATAAAAATGTGCTTGCTTAACGACATTCCATGAATGCTTAATACCTCCCACATTCTATGAATTTGCATGCTTTCCACATTTAAAGATGGTTACCTGCCTCGCACATTCCATAAAAATGTGCTTGCTTAACGACATTCCATGAATGCTTAATACCTCCCACATTCTATGAATTTTCATGCCTTCCACATTTAAAGATGGTTACCTGCCTCGCACATTCCATAAAAATGCGCTTGCTTAACGACATTCCATGAATGCTTAATACCTCCCACATTCTATGAATTTTCATGCCTTCCACATTTAAAGATGGTTACCTGCCTCGCACATTCCATAAAAATGTGCTTGCTTAACGACATTCCATGAATGCTTAATACCTCCCACATTCTATGAATTTGCATGCTTTCCACATTTAAAGATGGTTACCTGCCTCGCACATTCCATAAAAATGTGCTTGCTTAACGACATTCCATGAATGCTTAATACCTCCCACATTCTATGAATTTGCATGCTTTCCACATTTAAAGATGGTTACCTGCCTCGCACATTCCATAAAAATGTGCTTCCTTAACGACATTCCATGAATGCTTAATACCTCCCACATTCTATGAATTTGCATGCTTTCCACATTTAAAGATGGTTACCTTTTTGTTTCTTTTGCCTTCAATGTGTCTCGTGACTATCAAAATCTTTATTCTTCCAATGTCCTAGAAATTTCAAATTTTTACCCGGCTTTTCATTAAAACTTCTTTTACTAACATACTTCATCAATGGTATAGCCAGCATTCTTCCACAGAGCCACATCTCTGTTGCCTCAAGACTCCTCTTCATCTGTTAGGAGATTGTCCAGCATTAACTGTCATATAGGAAGATTGATATAACATAACTGTTAAGCAGTGTTTTTTTGTGATTTCAACGAAGACACGTTGCCACTTTTTTAATGACAAGTAATATTTGTTTTCACTATAGTTGTATCACAGATACAACTATAGTAACACCATTGAACAATATTGGTGCCAGAAACCTTCGAATAACATTCGCACTAATACTACTTGCTCGATAATACTCGCTTGAAAAAAGTAACCACCGAATAGTAATCCGAATATTTACCTACCGCTCCACGGGGTCGGATGTGGCACAAGGCCGAGTTTATTGTGGGGTAACCGAGCCCGTAGGCTCGGGCAAAATTTCCCCGTAGACGCCGTAAAAGACGGGGTCGGGTAGCTGTCTACCACCCCAGACGAGACTCTGCCCTTTGACATAGCCTCGTCTGGTTTCGTCTCTGCCCAGAGGCAGAGAGTTCGACAAGCACACCCCCGAAGTAATTCGGAGAGTGATTACTTAGACACCACGCTAATTAACAGATATGCATTTCCTTTACCACCACGTAATCTAGTTATTCAAAATGGGATCGCCTGTCTTTGCTTTCTGGTGACCTTGGTTCGAATCTCAGTGTCGGCAGCGACACTTTATTCCTATATAACAGTTTTCATTTTTTTCTAAAGCAATTTTCCTCTTTCTTAACACACGTAATATATATATATATATATATATATATATATATATATATATATATATATATATATCCAATAAGAGGTTCAGTTTAATTTATATTACAGTGAGTTCATTCATACAAAAAATAAATTATTAAAGTTAATGATATATAATGGCGAAATCCTTTCGCTAATAAAATTTTAAAGATACATTAACCTACTAATCACTTGATGAATGTTATGATCCTTGTTTTTTAAAACTATAAGCTGTATAAGGTCTTTCTTAAATAAGCAAGTACTTTCGACTGTACATTCAGTCATCTTCAGGCATGGAAATTATTTTGTTTTTGGTAAAATTCTGGTAGCATCCGAAATGAAAAAATATAATGCGAATTGAAATATGTTTACTTTTTGGGAAATGTGTTATTGATAACGGATACAAACTTATGGAGCGTGTATATATATATATATATATATATATATATATATATATATATATATATATATATATATATATATATATACAATATATTTACTCTGCCAGTATAAAATTATGTACAAAATATATGTAGCTGAAGGCATAAAATTGCGTTCAAAATATTTAGATTTCGGCATTAAATAATTCATAGAGCTTGATATGCCGCTAAACAAAACCAACTAAAATGATTTAAATATGCATTATTGGTAAGTTTAATATAAATATGTTTTGTTGGTTGATTTTAATAACAAGTTCTCTGAGAATTTAAATCGACAATATTTTTTTGTCGAACAACACCCGTTACAGAAAATATGTTCCTAAACGTAAAATAAAAAATGCGATGAGGAAAAATTTCAATTCATTTTATGGCTAATATATATTATGGACACCATTGTCTTAAAATAGAAAATGAAGCGATGTATAATAAATTTTTACAAGAACTGTTTTCATTAATTATTAACTCAATCAAATTTAAAAAAATTGTTTTCATAAACTTTTAAATGTTCAAACACACGTATTGAAAAAAACCCTGAAAACTTTTCTCTTAACACAAAAGTATGGCTAACAAATGAAATGGATCATGTAGACAATCAATAAATTTGCTTAATTTTTAATAAGAAGTTTTAAATATCAGACAATGCATTTTTTTGTTATATAGGTACTCTTGTATGGCAGCGAATGCTGGACCAACTCATCCCAGATGGAGAATAGACTTAAGACAATAGAAATGTGGTTCTACAGAATAATAGCGCAACGACAAACTTTTAGAGAGAATGAAAACAAAAAGGACACTTATACTTAACACATAGAGACAGTTGAAATTTCTAAGGTACATGATGGAGAAAGAGGGCTTGGAAAATTTAACACTCACAGGAGATATTAATGAACCTATAATGGAACCAAATGCAATCTAATGTATATAAATATATATCATGCACACTTTTAATGCACCCTCCAATATCTTATGGTTGCTTCCGAGGGGTATAACTATATATTATTCTCTCTGTAGAGGTACACAGCTATATAATTTACACATATTTGATGCAGATAACATGATATTCACCTATTTCATGCAGATAGCATAATATACACATATTTGATACAGATAACACAATGTACACCTCTTTGATGCAGATAACAAAATATACACCTATTTGAAGCAGATAACATTATATACAATTATTTGACACAGATAACATAATATACACATATTTGATGGAGACATACGAAAGCAGCGAATGACCTACCTAACGAGCCCGTGTAGATGGTTGTCAGAACAGGGATCAGGAGATATAGTAAAAAGGCAAACTTTCCTCAGGGTTATAGAGGTCAGGAAGTTGTGGAGAGACTACATCATCAACACATAGAAGAAGAAGAAGATTTATACTCTATGTTCTCCTATCCACATGGACCCTGTATGAAGAGAGTGGCAGACCCAAACGCATTGTGATCGCACCAGTCAAAGAAAGGCGTGCAGCATGCATTCACCTATGCATTCCATATACATTCTAATGCATAAACACACGTCAAACACACTTTACTATATCAGCAACTTTTATAAAATCTATACTTAAAGACCCTAGGATATGTCTATCTGCTACCACAACCGGTGTAACTTACATTCTTTCACCCAAAACGTCATCAAATCAACAGGGAGTTCAGCCCGAAGTCGGGCGACCGGCTGACCGGCTGATCGGTTGAACTCTCTGCCTTCGGGCGGGGAGGAACTCGATCGAGGCTACGCCGAAGGGCGGAGTCTCTTTCGGGGAAGTAAACCGACCCTGAACCCGTTTATACGGGTTCAAAGGGCATATTTTTGTCCGAGCCCACGGGCTCGGAGATCCCACGTTAAACCGGCCTTGTGCCACATGATGCCCTCGTGGGGGGGTGACTAAATACCGTTCAGCCTGAAGTCGGGTGACCGGCTGATCGGTTGAATTCTCTGCCTTCGGGCGGGGAGGAACCCGAAAGAGGCTACGCCGAAGGGCTGAGTCTCTTTCGAGGAGGTAAACCAACCATGAACCAGTTTATACGGGTTTAAAGGGCATATTTTTGCCCGAGCCCACGGGCTCGGAGATCCCACGTTAAACCGGCCTTGTGCCACATGATGCCCTCGTTCCGTCTGAAGTCTGAGTTCAATCTGAAGTCTGGAGTGAAGTCCATTAGGAGTCTGTCAGTCAGTCAGAGCGAGCGAGTCAGTCAGTCGAGTCAGAGGCAGTCCGAAACAGAGTCGCGTTCAGACAATTACTACTAAACCTGATTGTTCGTACTAACACTTTTCTACCTCTCTGTATATATTCCTGTTTGTAATATTAGGTTGGTGCAAAAATAATATCGTTTTTTGACGTTAAAAAATACGTCAAAAAACGATATTATTTTTGCACCAACCTAATATATCTGTGTTATTCCATATCCGCCTTCGAGTTCTTCTTTATTGGTTCTACTTTGGACTATCACCGTGGTACAAGGAACCGGACCTTTACAATTATATACAGGCATTTGATGCAGATAACATAATATACACACATTTGATGCAGATAACATTATATACACATATCTGATGCTTGCAGTTATGGAGCGTGGTCTTTTCTGATTCATGCAACTCTATTTTATACAAACTTCTGAGGTACGCAGGTTTGGTTGTACACGTCATTCTCTCTACTGATTGGATTAAAATGAATCCTATTTTTTCATTGGCTTTAATGCGATATGGGCATTTCGGCGTGGTGTAATGGTTAGCACGCTTATCTCACTTGATCAATTGCAATCCTCACGGGGTGAGCCATACTTTAGGCCTTGTGCCACATCTAAGCTACGATTAATAAATTATTATGTGTTTTAATGAGATATTCTGTACGGGTGTTTTAGTGGAATACCATGCCAAATTGTAAATTGTATATATAAAGAAATGAGTTTAGGTATATATATATATATATATATATATATATATATATATATATATATATATATATATATGTGTGTGTGTGTGTGTTTGTTCATCAGAAGAGGGTATTTCTGTTGAATACCTTTTCTTTAATTTTGTATTTGCTTCCTTCTCTTTGTTAGTCACTGAAATCGTTGTCACACGTAAGAGATAAATGCGAAACCAGACGAAACCTATGAACTTGCGACCTCTGTGTGGACACGCACACACACACACACAAACGTACAAAGAGAGAGACTCATGCGCACTGGCTCATTTTATGTGCAAAACGGGTCCCCTTTTTTTTCTCCTACTTAATGTGAGATTCGTAACCTATTTTTGCTAAGCACAATACAAAACCGTTCAGCCCTGACTAGTCTTCTACGACATAAAGAGAGCAGACGTTTTCATGAAACTCATTATCACATATGAAATTATGTTATTTTTTTGTAAAGGCTTTTCGTAAAGGTTCCTTTGGCGAATCAGTGTTACGAAATCTAAGTATTAGGTTTAATCCTCGCATGACTTCGCACAAGAAGCTATTTTTATTCTGAATGCAACCTTTAAAGACGTCCTCGTTAATATTCCAACATTCAATTATGTTGATTATTCACTCTTGTTCAAATTACAGAAATGTCGCTTTCAGTAAAAAAAAAAAAGAAAAAAAGGCGATTAACAAAGTAAAAGACGAAACAGAAGTAACGGCTTTTTTAGTCGGCGCAGTCGAAAAAGAAAAGGTTTCATAGCATTTGAGCCTTCTGGTTCTTATAAAAATATTTCATTCCTTTCCTGCGTCTTTCTGCGAATAAATTTCCTAGACTTCACGGAGAGTAATCTCGAACCTCCATAGTGGCGCTCTCAGTAAGGATCAAACTTACTGACTATATTTATCTAGACATGCTTACAAGCGATTGTTATATGACTGACGCTCCATGTGCAATTCTTTGCATGTTTGGTTTTTTCATATTCATCATTTATTCAGCGCATTTTGCGTAGCTGTGGTTAACAATGTGGTCACCACTCTTTCGGTCTAATGCTGCCCTTGCAGCCTTAGCCACTGTCATTCTAGTTCACTTCTTAATATCATCAAACCAAGGCATGCATGGTTGTCCCTGGCGCCGCTTGTCCTCCATTGGGCCCAGCAAAATGTCCTTATCAAAGCCGCCATTTCGCATAATATTTACGAGGCTTCGTTAGTGCCATATGCTCTTTCAATATTTGCCTTGTTCAGAGTGTATCTAGCACCCACTTAGTGCGTCTCGCAATCCATGGCATTCTAAGGACTCTGCGATATGCCGACATCTTGAAAGCATCAATTCAGTGTTTTTACCTCTTGGTCAGTGCCCATGACTTGCATCCTTAACTGGTGATGACGAAAGCAGTGGCTCGTCGTAATTTCAACTTTAGGCTTATATGTATATTCTGACTATTCCAGATGTTGCCCATTTTTGTCGTAGCAAATTTATTTAATTACTTTTTAGGGACTCTCTATTCTACTTTTCCCGATTTCGTATCGACATATTTATATTGGGCTGGGCTTTTTGCTAAAATGAAATAATTTTCTTTCTCTACATAATATGTTAGAAGATTTCTTTACAGATGTTCGGGGTGTAATGTAACGGGTTCATTCCATTCACATACGCACAAATACCATTGGTTTGGTTTGTTTTAACCACAATTGGTTATTTAATGCCGACAAGATTTTTATTGTTGGTAATATTTTTTTCTTTAAAAATGTATTGCTGGTAATATGTTTTTCCTTCTGAAATATATTGCTGGTAATATTTATTTTCTATTGTCTTCAAAAATGCTTTGCTGGAATTGAAACCTATTTTTACACTTTCATAGTGTTTTGATCCCAGCTTGGGTGTTAAGTATTTGCCCATAGCTGGGACCCTGACAGGTGCTACCACCTCTGGGAATATCAGAAATTAAGTATTAGTTTCACGCTTCTCAAAACCTCCTGATCAGAGGCCTTTCTATTGGATGTAGTTTATCGTCTTACCCAGGATGCCGAATACCCTTTTCAATGGTATGAATTCATTACCCTCCTCAGTTTACGTCACTGACTTAAATAATAGGATTTGTATCGGAAAAAATCATTGTTATTCGGAAAAAAAAACTCTTAATGCAATATTCACTCACAAAAAACAATTAATCTTACAATCTAGAATACGATTGAACATGAAACAGTGAAAAGTTTCGATCAAAATTCACTATGTCAAGTTATAGTCATATTGATCCAAATTAATAAGTGAACATCAATTTAAAAACAGGAAAACCGTATCGAGAAAATTGTTCGAAAACAGTTATTCGAAAAACATTTATTCGACTTATATGAAAATTAATCGTCAGGACAATTATACTAAATGATAATTATTCGAAATACCTGTTTGAAATACATATGTGGTCTTGCTTTGAGAGAGTCCTGATTTACGTAGAACTAATAACATCCTTGAAGGATGGCATAAGGCTTTTTTGCTGTAAGTGTTATCTCATCATCCCACAATATGGAAATTCTTAGACTCTTTTTCAAGAGAAAAAGTCTAGCAAGAAATTCATATTGCAAAAGTAAGAGCAGGTTTCCAAAATATCAAGTGTACCAATAAATACCGCGGTGTAAATAGAAAACTAAAAAAATTAGTGGCATCCTTTAACAAGTACTCTTAAGTAGTTGACTATTTGCATGCACTATCATATGACTTAAACTTACAGGGACTTTTTTCTTTTTACTAAATTATTTTATTAATGATATTTCTATTTTGGATAATTATCATTTGTGTATTTCCTCTTTTAATTTTTACATTTTTATTGCAATAAAAAATTTTGCATTTCAAATATAATTATTTGAAATGCAAAATTAATATCATTGTCCTTTCGATTAATTTTCATTCAGACAATTTACCATTTGAATAAATATTTTTTCGAATAATTGTTTTCGAACAATTATTTTCGAATAATGTTCACATAATCTATAAGATGAGAGCATGGTGCTAATTTCGTATTACGTTTTAATTCATTAAGATCCGGTGCCAAAGCTGATAACTGTCCTGTTTGCCAAAACACAAAGAGTAATTTTCAAAGATAACAATTGGGGTGTTCCCCAAAAGGGATTGTTCATATATATATATATATATATATATATATATATATATATATGTTAATGATAGTTTTTCATATATATATATATATATATATATATATATATATATATATATATATATATATATATATATATATATATATATACTTTATATACTGCAATCTGTGTTGATGGTATTATTATTACAATAAAACCCATTCTTACACTTTCCTAGTATTTTGACTCCAGATCAAGAAAGTGGGGAAACTATTTACCCTTAGCTGGGATCCTAATGGGTGCTACCACCCTGGGTCAGGGTGGACCCGGGAGCAATAGCAACTAACAGGCAATTCCACGCTCCTCCAAACCTCCTGATCCGAAGCCTTGGTGCTGGATGGATCATCATAGGACAATAAAAGAGAAAAGGTCTTGCAAGAAATTCATATTGTAAAAGTAAGAGCAGGTTGCCAAAATATCAAGTGTACCAATAAATACTTCGGTGTAAATGGAAAACTAAAAAAATTAGTGGCATCCTTTAACGAGTACACTTAAGTAGTTGACTATTTGCATGCACTATCATAGGACTTAAACTTACAGGGACATTTTTCTTTTTACTAAATTATTTTATTAATGATATTTCTATTTTGGATAATTATCATTTGTGTATTTCCTAATTTTTACATTTTTATTGCAATAAAGAATTTTGCAATTCGAATCATTATCATAGTATTGAATAATTGTTTTCGTACAATTATTTTCGAACAACCTTCACATAATCGAAAATTTTCGATCCAAATTCATTGTGCCAGGCTTATTGATCCACATTAATAAGTTGACATTAATTTTAAAAGCAGGAAAACTATTTAGTATATAATAAGACAAACTGATTTTTCTGAAATTAAATAAGGAAGAACGTCCCTTACATCCAAACTGATTGAATAACAATGGTTTAAATTATTAATGAGTGCAACGAATACACTAATATTAATAGATTGTTACATATATTCATCAGTTTTTCTGATATCCTACGAATGATCTCGAGGAATAATCTTTCATATCATTTTTTTTCTGCTTCCTACTATTAAGTTGGTGCAAAAATAATGACGTAATAATGTCGTTTTTTGACGTATTTTTTAACGTCAAAAAACGACATTATTACGTCATTATTTTTGCACCAACCTAATAACTCTGGCCATCCTGTAAAACTGTTGTCCAGGGTTACTGAAATTTTATTTCAGATTAGACACCAAGTAGACAAGAAAGTAGACACGTTTGACATCTCTTTCCTTTTTATCAAGGTCGTAAAACGGGCAAAGCGAAAACGAACGGATATATGTAACAACTTAATGACAGCAATTATTAGACGCGGATATTAAAGGCTAGTTTGCGTCATCAATATTTCCAAGCAGAGCTGTTCAGATATCTTTGCTTCATAATTCAAATACGATTATCATTAAACAGACACTTGCACCAACCGAGTTGCCTCCAGAGGAGTCAAGAGTTAATTCAAATCACTCAACCAAGTAGAAAGCCAAATTTATTTCAAATTCCCAAGGGTATTTGCGCGTAAGTGGATGTAATGAACTCGATTGGATTTCGAAATCGGCTCTACGATTTCTCAGTTCGAGACATTAACCATCACGCGACACAACCGGCCATATTACGTTAGAAAACCGGTTCTCGTTCGTAAACGGAAGTTAAGCATCGTTGAGCCTCGTTAGTAACTAGACGTGTCAACGTTTGAGAATATCAGGCGCTGTAAGCATGGATGTGCAGGTTGTGTAAGGGATAATGGCTAGGAATTGCTAATCGGAGAGCAGAGTTCTAATTCCTCTTGGGTTCGTTATATTCACTTACGCCCAAGTACCTTAGGGAAAGGTACGAATCTACGTCTTCTTCTCCCCCAGCTATGGGTTAATTAGTAAAACTTCTATCATTAAATCATTATTATCTAAATAAAATTCTTACAGTCCAAAGGAATATTTCTGGCTTTAAATAACCTACAAAATTGATCGCTAGATCAATTATGATTGAGTAGTGAGATCGATCCTCACGTACATTCTGTTTCGTGCCACCTTTAGACTACGCTTAGGAAATCACCATAATGTGGAAAGAAGGCTTAGAGAATTTAACACACTCAGTGAACATCAAATGTGAAAGGCCCAACTGAAAGCAGCGAGTAACCCAAGTGAGCCAAATGGCACAAGGATAAAGAAAGTACATTACGTAGAAATCATTGCTGAAAGCAACAAAAGACAGGAAGATGTGGAGAGTAGCAATCGCTCTCGTTCTTCCATACTACGTGGCACAAGTATAGCAATATACTTGCAGTTAAAGTTATTCATCTATGTCTTCATATGATATGGGGTATGAAACATAAGACGTTTTAGCGCTCGAGGCAATGGAGAAGAGCTGTTTGCTTGACGACTTCTTAACGTTCAAATTAATCACCCGAGAAAGAGAAACTTAACAGACAGGGAATTATATGAGCCCAGTCCATGAAATAATAGGATTATTTATTGGTAGTGGAGGCTCATTTGATATTGGAATAGTTAGATTTTATTTTTTAAATTCACGTATATTTTGTTTATGTACATTAATACAAATAAAGATCGTCATATCCTTTAGTAAATCACCAACAAAATACGTTTGCAGAAACTAAAACTTTGTTTCAGTGACTATTTTTGAGACACGCTTTAAGGTGTGTGTTTGTGGGAGGAGGGTATTTGTATACATTGACGTGCCAAAAGACACGGAAAAGGTATCGTCTCGTAAGCCTTCTTGCGCGTCAAAGTGCAGCAGCTTAATGTGTTATCGTTACCACAAGCGGTCACTTTACCACTTTATAAACTTATTAACTACTACGCCATGTGAGGCGCCAATAATGTTTGCTAAGATTTGTTTAAGTACAAAGCTACAAGCATGGGGTACCCAAGGAGGATCAAAATCTCTACTCAGTCGTAATGGTTTCCGATAAGATCTTGCTGTCCATTATACAACAATAGGTAGCTCTTTACCAGTTTTATTTAATGTCAATTTCTATTTTACGAGGATTGTTCAAAAAATGTTAAGCCTCACCCAGAAAGAAGAGCTATAGCTAGACATTTTTGTCATGGCAACGCAATAACACTTTTAATAATAATAAAAAAAAAAAACTAGAACTAAAAATAACCTAATTCTGAATAAATGATGATGAATATAAGTATAATGTAGATAGTTTAAGTACTGCTGTTGGAGACGATTGTGCCCCACCTCCTGATCAAGAATCCTAAACTGGGGTCACGCTATTTTATTTAATGTGTGCGGGTTAACTAGATCGGTGTAAAAATTAATAGCATCAGCTTTTGTTTATATCAATGCTTTTTTCCTTGAATTGCCATTAACTGTGCTTAAAGAGTTGCATTAGGTGACAAAAACAAAAAAACAACCTCCCCCCCACCAAAAAAATGGCCACCAAAGGTGGCGTTTCTGTCAGCCATATATATATATATATATATATATATATATATATATATATATATATATATATATATAATAACTGAAGAGGCAATTCAACGTAATTGTTCTGCTGAATTATCATTATCAGCTGTCAAGCGCGTTGCCATGTATGCTTGTGCAATAGTGTGTGAAGGCTAAAGTCATTTTGGACTATTTTGTGGTGGGGGGTGACTTAAATGGTGCGGACAGAAAACAAGAAATGATAAGTGATGAGAAAAATGCTGCGGAACGAAGATTTGAAAGTACAAATCCTCAGCCAAGTATTTAAAATTGTAAATAGATTTTTAGTCTATATAGATGCATACAAATCCCACTATTGGTACAAATACATACGTACAACCACTTATATATACTAGGTGTAAAAGAAACATAGTCCAAATGGTGTAACAGCATAACTATCCATTCCACAAAATGTTAACATCTAAAAATCCTCTGAAATAAGATAAGACGTTTAACCATCTGGAACCATTTATCGTAAGAATAATTGAAAAGCCTTTGAATTATTCGGCTAGAAAGAGAACAGGTTTATATCTTTTTGTGTTAGCCCCACTATTTCTTCCCAACTGGTGAGAGGACAAAGAACATTCAGGCCTTCATTAATGGTACCAACATTCATACTTTGGCTTCCATCTTCAAATCCATTCAAGAATCATCCAGAGAATGGTGAATAAGTTTTAAAAATGTGTAACAATAAAGAGGAAAACTGGATCAGTAGGTAAAAACAAGAAGAGCGATCATTATTTCAACTTATAGCTAAAGCGATCAATTAGAAAAGAACCAAGCCAATCCATAAGACGTTTAGCACGTAAGAAAGGGTTTCAGCTATGACAGTCTAAAGAGCAGTGAAAAAAGACTTGAAAATGGAATCGTACGTGAAAACCTGGAGGCACAGGACAGAAAGTTAGAAGGTTAGAAAGGGTGAAGATAACCTTGGAAAAAGTTGGAAAATGCTCCTGAGATAATAAATATATATATATATTTCAACTTTATTTCAATACTTCATGAGCTTCCGATTCTTGGCTATGATTAATTAATATGATTCTTTGGTTAAGTTGGAGAGTAATTATACATTCTTATTACTCAAAGTAGAGTTCAATAGTGTTTTAAGAACCTCGGAAAATTCCAGTAAGATATCTTTAATCATTTCTAAGATAAAATGGTTCAAAGCGTAATCTAACAATTGAACAATTTTGCTGTTACACGATTTGGACAATTTTGCTGTTACAGCAGGTATTCTTTTTATAATCATAAAATTTCACAGATTCTGTATGGGACTGACGTCTTGTGATTTAGGTGCATATTTCAAGCGCTGACAACCCTTGCTTAGTGTTCTTGTAAATTTTAGACTCTCCCCTCTAAACAAAACCTACGTCTAAACTTTTTGAGTCTCGTGCCAACAAAACAAAATGTCTACCATTATAACTCTCGTGCAAAACAAACCTACAGGGTGCAATGGATAAATTGTCGTTTAAATTACGCAAAAATAAAGATAAAAATGACATAAATGAATTTAAGTCAGGTCCATTTTGAAACATTATCGATAAAGACAAGGAAAAAAAAATTAAATCTGATAAAAATAAACGTAAAACTTAAATTTTGATATTTAAGCCATACGGAACTATTCTATTCACTAAATGTAGGCTAAATTATACATTGCGATTATTTACCGAGGTTTTTCATGCAAGCGAATGTCGCACACACATCAACGCACACAATATAAAAGTCCTTAATATTCTAATATTTACTGAATATATTGGCATGTTTAACTCATTAATATCTCTCATTAAATCTGATATATATATATATATATATATATATATATATATATATATATATATATATATTAGGGGTTTCATTTTATAGAAGATATTAACGTTTCCATGACAATTGTGTGAGCGTGATTTAATGTTTACCTAGGCGAGTGGTTAACCGTTTTCCTTTGTTAAGGAGAAAAGAAATTCTCCTTAAATTTTAAATGCCATTTGCTTTATAGATAAGCAATGTGGCGTCAATCAAAACGGCTTCTACCGATTATTCTGTTTATTCTAATTGTTACGCGTTCACCCATTTAATTGTTGTTACTGGCTATTGAAGTAAGGAAATTATCGAGACCACACTTTGAATCAATTGCCAAGAATGAATCCCTTACGCTTGTGTAAGATGAAAAAAAAAAAACCGTGATCTGTTAATAAGACCAATACACAAGTTATCTATCTTTATGTAAACGATTAATCTAAACTTGCTCTAGAAAGTAAATCTCGCATAAAATGCCAATTTACTGAATAGGAATAAAGGTATGAATTGAAAGACCTTGAAAATAAATGTTTGACTTTTGTACTTGTTTGATTCATTTATTTTGTCATACCGGAGCAACTCCAGATCGGTACTATTATTTTTAGATGATCCATTCTCACTGTCATTATTCTGTTTTCTTACTAGTTTTACTCGTAATTTTATTACTGTTATGGGACCTTACCCATAATAATAATAATGGACTCTTCCATACTTAATAAATACTGCGCCTCAAGTAGGCAAGGAGTCCGTCGCTCAACTCTTGAATTGGGCATATTTTTGGCCAAGCCCACGGGCTCAGAGAGCCCACGTTAAAAAGGCCTTGTGCCACATGACGCCCAAGTGTGTGTGTGTGGGGGGTGACTGAATATCGTCAGTCGCTCAACTCTTGAACGGCAGATCGGTTGAACACTCTGCCTTCGGGCGGGGAGGAACTCGAAGGAGGCTACGCCGAAGGGCGGACTCTCTTTTGGGGAGGTAAACCGACCCTGAACCCGTTTATACGGGTTCAAAGAGCCTATTTTGGGGCCGAGCCCACGGGCTCGGTGATCCCACGGGCTCGGTGATCCCACGGGCTCGGTGATCCCACGTTAAACCGACCTTGTGCCACATGATGCCCACGTGTGTGACTAAATATAGTCAGTAGTTCAAGTCGAGTCAAGAGTCGAGTCACAGGCAGCCCGAAACAGAGTCAAGTTCAGACAATTACTGCAAGACATTGGAATAGTGATACTGGTCGAGATTACATTGTTCTCTCTACTAAACCTGATTGTTCGTACTAACACTTTCTTTTTCTCTGTATATATTCCTGTTTGTAATATATCTGTGTTATTCCATATCCACCTTCGAGTTCTTCTTTATTGGTTCTACCTTGGACTATCACCGTGGTACAAGGACCTGGACCATAACAATTACGTTTTTAGGTTAAAATGATCTAGCTTCTGTTGTTAGGCCAAGGAATGGCCTGTTAATTTCAACGCCTCTAAAACGAAACTGGTCTCTATTAACCGTCTGAGAGAGCGCCCTTTCTACCTTCCAACAGCTAACATGCTAACCCCTGGGAGAGTAATCGTTGCGCCTTCTCAGGCTATTTATCACTAATATAACGTGGAAAGATTATATCGGACCAACTGCTAGGTCTGATGCTAGGGAAGTTGGCTTTCTGTGACGATCTAGACAGTCTTTTCACCCGAATCTATCTTACATATTTACAAGTCTACCATATATTCATGAATGGAATATTATTGCCACATATGGTCTGGTGCTTATTTAGAGTTCCTTAATAAAATCCCAAAACGAATCTGTAATCTCGGCGTCAGTCACTTTCCTATCGTCTTAATGTAGCTTCACTGTGACTTATTGTTGCGGACCCGGAAGAGGCCCAAAAGAAAACTCAAACTCAGCAATTCAGTGAAAACGTATTATTAACAAAAAGAACGAATACGTCTGACGACTAAGTACAGTAGTCAACTGGTCATCTGTCTACAGTCCTCTTGCGAGGCATAATATAGTCATAAGACGAGTCTATTTTGTCCATGAAGGTAGGTCCCCATAACACTTATATATAAACTAGCCGAATTAATTGCGCCTTGCTGCGTGTCACACATTTTTTTTATAAGAAAATGATGATTGGTTTTTAAATCATTTTTAAAATTTGTGGAGAAAAATTATGCATTTCAATATTACTCAATGATCTTGCCGATGTGACCTCCATCTTCTGGCTTTCTCCTTCTATATTTTGGATAGCAGTCATTTCCTTGTTCAAATTTAAATAGAAGAAGAAGAAGAAGTTAATTTAAAATTCTTCACCAAGCATTTCATATATTTTATTCGTGCTGGATTGCTATTTATTGGTTTTCGGCAGGTACACTCGATGGATCAGTCTTTTTGTATTTATGCGTGCATGTAACACCGACTGCCTGTAGCGTCCCACGTTTCCGCATCTGCCCAAGTGAGTGTAAGTCTCTAGCAGGAATAAACAGCCACCTCTGCGCTGCACATATCAATCAAGCATTATGCGAAATGGACGGAATACGTAAGCAGTAAGTCTGGGTCACATAATGAGTAAAGAGGGCTTGGAGAAGTTGACACTTACAGGGGATATTGAAATCATATGAGGCAGAGGTTACATCGAGTAACCTATTTAACATGCTTGTCTAAAGGGATAACAGTACAGGGACTGGGGGATACTAAAGAGGAAAATATTACGTGAATAGGAAGACGTGAAGAGCCATGATCACCTATCTAACGAGCTTGTGTAAATGGATAGCAGAACAGGGACTGGGAGGGATTTTAAAGAGGAAAACATTACTTAAATAGGAAGTAGTGAAGAGCCATGATCGCCTAACTAGCTAGTTTGTGTAAAGAGATAGCAGAACAAAGAATAAGAGCGATAGTAAAGGGGAAAACATTACCTGAATAGGAAGATGTGAAGAGCCAAGATCGCCTATCTAACGGGTTTGTGTAAATGGATAGCAGAACAGGGACTTAGAGAAATAGTAAAGGGGAAAACATTGCTTAAATAGGAAGTAGTGAAGAGCCATGATCGCCTAACTTGCTAACTTGTGTAAAGAGATAGCAGAAGAAGGAAAAGGAGGGATAGTAAAGGAGCAAACATTACTTGAATAGAAAGTTGTGAAGAGCCATGATCGCCTATCTAACGCGTTTGGGTAAAGGGATAGCAGAACAGGGACTGGGAGGAATAGTAAAATATAAAATATTTCTCTGAGCTTCGAACGATACGAAATTTTGGAGAGCCATCATCTCCCACGTCCTGAAGGGACACGGCAGGTAAAAGAAGAGAAGCCGATATGAATATCTGGAGTGTGGCACCCTGCATTTTTAGAAAGACTAAAAAGCGATATTCATAGAAATATGATTTAATTTTTATTCGGTTTATTAACCAGTTGTTAGTTATTTAGAAACGAAGAATAATTGAGTTTTGAGAATAATTCTCTAACTGTATTTAGGCGATCCAAAGAGAAGAAGAAAAAAAAATAATAAAAAGAAAGAGAAAGAGGAATAGATAATACAAAACCCGGTCATAAGTAAAACTAAGACAAGACAGGTGTCAAAATATATCAGGTCAAATTACCTGACCGAAATCCAGGGAAATAGAAATTGTTATATTTGGTTGAAGAAATAGAGTTTGGAGATAATAAAATAAAACAAAAAGAAGGGGAAAGACAGAAACATAATACGAAACCAGGTCGTAAGCGAAAACACACACGTGCGACCAGCACCTAACAAGTGTCAAAATTATCAGGTCAAGCACTTGAACTAATTCCGTGTCCGCGTGGGATGGAAGTTTGTTAAGGTTGGCTGAAACAATAAAGATTTTTTAGAACAATGGAAACGAAATTTTAATCGGAGGAAAGGTGTCTTTTGTGTTGAGGGGGTGACCGGTGGAACTGTATACAGATTCTGACCTGTTAAAAAATTGGAACCCCACGATGATGAAGTGGAGACATTTTCAATTCAGATAATTAAGATTTTTGACTATCAGGTCTGACCAAAAACAAAGAAGGAAAGAAAACGATTGTCTCGGATCACAGATAGCGCCAATATTCTTTCCTGAAGTCACATCTAATTAGCGGCAGGCTGTTTTGACAGAACCCAGGTGAGAAAAAGCCAAGATTATCATTTTTCGTACGTGTGAAAAAGGCCAAATTAGATTTTGTTTTTTTTTAGAACAAGAACGATGTAAGCCACGCCCGATTGGAGACGGGAGGCGTCCCACCACAGTCTCATTAGCCGAAAGCGGTCACGTGATATGCGGAAAGAGGAGGGAGAATGCTCGATCAAGAACCATTGGTCGAAAACGGTCACCTGACATACGAGAGACCGGGAGAGATGGGTATGCGTCTTCCCCCCAGAGGCACTGTGAGGAAGTAGGGGTGAAAATAATAGCGATAATGGGAAATCAGAACTAATGCGACTTTTGGGATTATCGAGAGAGCCCTGACGCCGACAGACCCACCCCGGTTTGCTGCGGCGTCAATAAAAGCAGGACCCCAATCGACAAAAAAATGAGTTCAGCCCCGGACGGCAGCGAGAAGAGATCACCTCGGACGACAGAGAGTTGCGGCTGAGTTGCGGCAAGAAATCCTTCCAGCCCAAGTCGAAAACAAGAAATCCTTCCAGCCCAAGTCGAAAACAAGAAATCCTTCCGGCCCAAGTCAAAGACAAGAGAAGTTCTATCTAAGTCGACGAAGAAGAAGATTACTCGAAAGCCGCGGAGAAGTTGCAGCCAAGTCGAAGACAAGGGCAAAGAGTTACTGGACGGAAGAAGAAGAAGAAGTTAAAATCAAGCCCAGCCGAGAACAGAATTCGACCCAACCAGATCGAAGTGAAGAAATACAACTCAAGTCGAAGAGAAGAATCAACTGCGAATGATTGATAGAAATTAGCCCCAGTGTCGAACTAAACCACACTCCGACATACACAATTCTGGAGAGTAGACAATTCGAAATCGTTAAGTTGTATGATAGAAGCTTGGTGCCATAGTCCACAGAGCGGGTCGGGAATGAGAACAATTTTTCTTTATGTAACGGACATTAGATATAAAAGGTTGTCACCCTTTTTTTTATCAGTAATTTTTTGTCTCGTGAGTTTTTTTTTCTTTTACTTGTGTTTTGCCACCCCCGTCGGACTCAACTTGCATACGGCCCAATCCCTGCTGGTCCCGTCTGTCTAAGATCTAAACACAGCGTGGGTAGACAGACCGGAGATCAGTACAGTTGCTTTAGCAACCAGGTATTGGAAGCGGGTTGGGAAGGGCGAGGCTGGTGATCATCTAACCAAGAGGTTGGAGCGGCACGCTTGGAACCAGGAGGAGCGACCAGGAGGAGCGACGTCACAGTTGGCGCCGTAACCAAAGGATTCGACCCTGGGCCAGGTGTGAACCCGTCACAGGAGGATCGTTAGATATTTTTGTTTTTAGCATCAGACGCAATATCCCAAAGAATGTGCCAATCTATCAAAGAATGGACGACAAGGTTACCCTGGAAAAAGTATGGTTGGGATTTTATGAGCTTCCAGTCAAATTCTTTTAAAGAAACATAGACGATAGGAGGAGATGTGTAAAGATGGTGTATTTGTAAAACGGTTAATAATTTATTATTTATTTATTTTCATTTACTTACTAATTCATGCGCAGTAGCGTAACTATTAATATGCATCACGGAGCTAGATTGAGATGAACCACACAGAGAGGAGGAGGAGGAGGCGGAGAGAGAGAGAGAGAGAAAGAGATCGAGAGGAAAGGGACCTTGGAGACGTTTTACACTCACAGGACATATTGAAGTTAAAATGGATGGAGAGAAACAGCGAGTAACCTACATAAAGAGCTTGTGAAAATGGGCGACATGAAAGGCACTTGGTGGAATAGTAAGTGGATAAAAATTGCATAGAGCTACAAAGGATAAGAAATTGTGGAGACCCATAATTGCCCTCGTTCACAAAGGAAACGGCACTTTGAAAGAAGATGACTTTTATACATCCTATGACCATTAAGCAAGATTTGAACAAGCAATAACGTAAGTTTAACACAGTTCGAAAGCCTATTTATTCTTTCCAATCAAGGATACTTACTTGAAGGTCATAGGGTGTAAAAACGACCTGCGGGTTGTGAGGTAAAAAAAGTAACAAAAAACAGCAATAAAAATAAAATACAAGAAAAACTATTCTAATAATTCTTACATTTCCAATCCATGGAAATCTCTTCCAGTCTGTTGCTTTCCTATCAATTGTAGTCGTCATCGTCGTCCTTCTTCTTCTTCTTCTTCTTCTTCTTCTTCTTCTTCTTCTTCTTCTTCTTCTCCACCTCGCCCTTTCTTTTATCCTCTTCTTCTTCTTCTTCGAAATCGGCTCTCCGATTCTTCAATCTCTTCTTCTTCTTCTTCTTCTTCTCCTTAGTTCTTCTCATTTCTCTTCTTTGTGTCGTAACTCTTCAGGACGTTGGCGATTATGACTCGTCACAAGTTTCTGTCTTTCAATTGTAATCTGCAAATATTCAATCGGCTTCTTCCGCCCCCTTAAATCCTGTCCTCAGTTACGTTTTCTCCTTTCCTCTATTGTCTTTTATCCTCAGTAAACCCTGGCGTCTTAGTGACATTATCCCCTTTCTTTCGGTCAAATGATTAAAAAATTTTCATAGTGAGTAGTGAATTGAAACTGCGTCTCGTTTGCTAGAAACAATATCAGAATGAATAACAAAAAGGAACAAATCAATAACGTGAAAATTCAACACAATTCATTTTCAAAGTTCACTTTTTTCTAGTAAAATCTACGATACCTAAGTGGCATCTATGTTTGCTTATACTGAAGAGTTAGTCTGGTTTTCAATAGCAATGCAACAGTTAAAGACTAAAGAATGCAGGTTTGTCGAAGCATGACTCGTGCTCGGATTATCTTTCTTGCGCAGAAGTTGCGGCCAAGATTTAAATAAACAAGCATAGGTAGGAGCAATTTCGAAGAATTTCAAACGGAGGAGGAGCAAGAAAAGTGATAAAGCTGGAGGGAGTGGTTTGAATGAATTAGTGCGAGTATGATATATATATATATATATATATATATATATATATATATATAGAGAGAGAGAGAGAGAGAGAAGAGTAACAAGGAAGGTAGAAGATAGCAAACTTGAATGGAAAATGAGGAATAAATAAACAAAACATGCAAAAAGGGATATATTGAAAGGTATTTAAGTTAGCTGAAAATAGTTTTTGTTGCAAATAAGTCTGAAACATGATCGTCTTTTTAAAAGTTACGAGAATTATTTTGTAACACGCGGACGCGGGTTGAACTCTGCAGTATTTAATATTGTTGAAGTTATCGCTAACATTTCTGCCGAGTGTTACAAACTCTACGTTTCGTTCAATTTCGTAAAATAATTTGAATAAATTTTGAATAGCCTGATTTGTTTGGAAAAATACTTTGACAAAAAACCTACTTAGTGGTTTTTACGTACCTAGTAAAACAACTGTACTTTATACCTATTTGCTATAAGGAGAAGTGGAAGATTAATACCTTTCCCAAGGCTTATAGTAAGTGAATGTAATGGATTCAACTGGAATTCGAAATCGGCTCTCCGATTCCTAAAATCCGAGCAGCTATCCACCACTCCACCTCTTTTTTATTTATATATAAAATATAAATATATATATAAATATATATATATTTTAATGGAAATAAAAAGGAAACTTACTAAACATCAGGATGAGAAAAGAGGGACTAGAAAATCTGATACTCACAAGTCAGACTGAAGGCAAGAGGGATAATGAAAGATAACCATAGGCTAGAGAGAAATGTGAGAAAGATTAAATATTCGAGAAGGGGAAAAACTGAAAGAAAGAAAATCTTTTAAAGAAGAAACATGGAAAATAAAAGAGAAAATTTCTAAAGCTGACAAAATTCAAACGAAGAACGACAGCTCAAAAGAGGAAAGAAAATACATAGGAAAAGGTGAGGGAATAATTAGGTTATAAAAATAACAGTGGTAAGATCAATGGCGGATCTAATATGAAACTAAAGATTTAGGGCCCTTAATTCCAGAAGGGACCTGAAGTAACTTTTTGTAATGAGTGAATTTTTCAAGAAAACAATTTTTAAAAATATTTTATTTATTATTAAAGTAAGGCCATTTTAGTGACCAAGGAGGCACGGTGGAGTAAGGGATAGCGGCTCGGATTAAGGAATCGGAGAGCCGAGTTCGAATCCAGTTGAATTACATTCACTTACCTTGCGAAAAGTATGAATCTCATTTAGCTGTGAGTAAATAGCAGGAAAGACTGGATCTATAGTCTTGGCTGGCAACTGGTCTAGGAGAAAGAAAAATCTGAATTCAAAACCTGACCCTCCAGACTGGGGGTTGTGCAGTAGGGTAACAACCTACTCACATAAATCTGGCTCGTTACAGAAACCGCAACGATATCTTACGGCCCTATGTTCCTCAAGGAATTTAAAGGCATTATATATATATATATATATATATATATATATATATATATATATATATATATATATATATATATATATATATAGAGAGAGAGAGAGAGAGATATTAATGATAGGACGTGTTGACGTAGTTAATGATGGCCTTAAAATGGCAACAAAATTCCGCTATAAATTTTCTTTTTTTAAGCATTACGCTCCGAGCAAGGCGGGAAGCCACTAGGATGCAGGGGGTTGCAGAAGATTTGGAGCAAGAGCAGATAGGAGTGATAGAAGAAAGGAGGAGGAGAGGAATAGTGGAAAGATCAAGATAACTGGAGATGTCGATTGACATTACACTTGAATAGCTGGAGATTATAGCTCCCAGGGAAACAGTAATTGGGAAGGGTGTTCCACAGGCGAGAGGTGCAAGGTATGAAGCTATTGGAGTAGAAGAGACGGCTACATTTAAAAGTTTCTACAGTGTAAGGGTGGGAGCAGGATGCCAGCCTCGTAGGGCGCTTGAATTTATGGAGTCTTGGAACCAGTGAAAGCAGCTCATTGGAGCAATTACCATGAAAGTATTTGTAGAAACGACAGAGAGAGGCGACGGCGCGTCTGATTGGTTAAATTTTCTTGGAGTCTTGCAACGCCAGATTTCCCGACTGTATAGGTTTGTTGAGCTCACTACAATCTATTCATAGCCTTAAGTTGAACTCTCAAATCTATTGTTACTGGTTAAGAATGGAACCTCAACTCTATTCATGATTCATGGTCTCAAACATTTAGGTCCTCCCCTGAGATTGGTAGGTACATAGATAATGTCTAGCTATTTTTATTTTCCGAGAACTCCCGTCTTTTAGAGTGGTTAGCTAATCTCTGTTGTAGAAAGGCATATTTACGTTTGTTCAACACCCACAGAGCCGACCTCTGGTCTATACTGCAACTATGCTGAACGAACCTTAGTTACAGTTTCTAGGGGAGAACGCGTGTGATGATCAGTAATTTGTTCAACGCCAGTTCGCTCAAACTCTCGGACAAACTATGGATGAAACTCGAACAGTTCTGTCTACCAAATTACACTCACAGGGCTTGGGGCAGTCCGTGGTATTGTTTTCAGGCATTTTCTAAAGGCGCTGCACGTCGGAATCGCTTCTCCAGAAGTCACCTTTTTAACAAATCGACCATAGTGAGATTCGAACACGAGTTTCATGATCGGAAAGCAAACGTTCTAACCACTAATAGATGAAGATTTAGATACATACATACAAATTGATAGATAGATAGATAGATAAAATCATAGATAAATATATATGAATCATAGATAGATAGATAGATAAGAATCAGATAGACAGATAGATAGATATGAATTATAGATATGAACCAGATAGATAGACAAATAGATAGATGTGAATCAGATTAATAGATAAATAGATAGATAGATATGAATCATAGAAATGGATCAGGTAGATAGACAGATAAATAGACAGATATGAATTACAGATATATACGAATCATAGATAGAAATGAATCAGGTAGATAGACAGATAAATAAATACATATGAATCCTAGATAGATATGAATCATATATAGATGGACAGATAGATATGAATCAGATACATATGAATCAGATAGATGGATAAATAGATATGAATCAGATATATATATATATATATATATATATAGATAACGAATCATAGATAGATATGAATCAGATAGATATGAATGAGAGATATGAATGAGATAGATATGAATCATATATAGATGGACAGATAGATATGAATGAGATAGATATGAATGAGATAGATTGATGTATATAGATGAGATTAATAGAGTGACAAGAGAGAAATAACGTTATGTAATTATTATTACTACTAGTGTAACTATGCCGTAAAAAATAATGGCAATTGTTAGAATGTTTTAATGGTGATTTTCAATGAAACATAAATCTTGAAACTATTCATTGAGATTCAATAAAATAGATGCCCAATGAACCGTCGTATAAATCCATTCCCTTTATATTGTTTAGACATTCAGTAGTATCTGAGATTCATTGATTACACCTGATGTTATATAAATCGCTTTTGGCTCAATATCTTTTCATGTTAAAAATTTTATATGTGTAATATGACAGTGAAATGAAAATATTTCTCGGAAGAAAACGACTAGCAACAGAACGACAAAGATGGCAACTATAACGCCGATTTCAAGACCAAGTTGATGCAAGACGATCACTTAATAGACAACGGTATCTGAAGGCCTCACATGAAAGGCTTGAACAAATAAAACTGTAATCTAGAAAACGTAGGATTAAAAAAATGATTCATTTTGCCTGGGAACTATTTTTATCTCAATGTCTAAATGTAGATTGATATTTTAGTTGTATAGATTGAGGGAAGTAATCACTCATAGATTTACTAACTGATGTTGGTTTACCGCCCTTTCCGCTAAAAATGGGACAGAAAATATATAAATAAATAGATAATTATTATATGGTTTCATAATTAAGCTAAGATTGCGCGCCAGTCTTAGAGCAATGTTAAGTAAAGAATTTGACCAATCCCCACGGATTCGGGTTCGATTCCGAGTGAGTCCCATTTTACTCATTCCAAACAAAAGAGTAAGCTTAGTAAAATGACCGGATTCGTAATTAAAGTAGTTAACATTTTCGAAGATAACATTGTGTCCACACAATGTACAATCATATTCAGTCTTCACAACCTGCTGTTAAATGCAGCTTTAATATGCCTCGAGGGAAATATCCCGGCGAGGGTACAGCATTTATTTTCCTGCTACTCTAATCTTTCTTTCTGACAACCACTTTACATTATAACGAGGGATTTTAGTATTTATTTATTTTCTATTTTTGCCTTTGTTGTTGCCTACTTTTACGTTTTTAATCCACTTCACGTCGTTCAATGTATCTGAAAGCCCCAACATAACGATCACAATTTTAGTTTCTTTAAGAAAAAAAAAAAAAAAAAAAAAAACACGTAAAAAATGCTATTTTGATAATCCTTCGCTACATCAATAATCCAAGGTCGCAGAACCAATCTTAGAATATATAAGGAAATAAAAAAAGGGAGATAACTCATCAAAGAGATAGCATAAAAATAAGACTAAAGAGGGAGCAGCTTCTTCTATGAGCTGTTTCCTTTCAGGACGTTGGCGTTTATGGCTCTCCACAATTTTCTGACCTTTAAAGATCTTAATAATTTTTTTCTTTCTTAAGTCTTTTCTTCAAATGTGAGAAGATTGTCCCGCATTCACCGTTATACATGAGGGCATATATTACATGACAATTCAGTGAGCTTTTCTTTGTTTCTGTTGTCACAAGTCTCTTCTTCAACTGTGAAAATATTGTCCATCATTCGCTGCCATATAGGAGAACATATATTACATAACAGTTCAATACTCTTTTTTTTGTTTCTAACGAATAAAGAACATTAAAACAAGTGCTGATGGCATCAGAGAGTAAGTTATACTTTTCTCGCAGGGTTAAAGGAGAGACGCAATATCTGAAGGATGTTATGAACGCGCTATAATTATATTCGGCTTATACACTAAACATGGCCGAGCATAATACGCATGTTGGAATATATTTATTAAAAATAGTCGCATAATGAAAAACATCCATTTGATATGTTGAATCGTAAAGTGTGTCATGAATGTATAGCTTCAGCTATATGTACGGGCGCTAAAAAAAATTAAGAAAATTATTTCAAAACAAACACAGAAACCTTCAAAGATCAGCGGGATGCTAGGGATGACTCTTAGAGACAGGAGGAATGCATTGCATCCGACCACAGGCTATGATATTAGAGACATAATTCTATGATATCATATGATATTATATGATATCATATTATATCGTATATCGTATCATATCGTATATCGTATCATGTGATATGATATATTAGATATGATATCGTATGATATCATATAATATCGTATATAGTATGATATAGTATATTGCATGATATCGTATGATATATTAGATATAATATTAGATATGACATCGTAATTCTATGATATTAGAGACGTAATGATATTAAATACGTAATTAAGGGAATAAAATGGATACAGGCGAAACAGATAGCAACAAGGATAACAGCCTGGGCAAAAGGTTGGCAATAAGCCAATAAGTTAGCCATTGAATAAGAAACATAGCTGAAGATCAGAATGATGATAGACACCATTTTTACAATATACAACATTTTTTTTTAATAATTTAACCCCAAGCAAGGCGGGAATGCCAGTAGTATGCAGAGGATTACAAGGAGTGAAAGTGAAAGAGAAAACTGAGAATAGGGAGGATTGAGGAAAAGCCAAAATGACGAATGGGATTCTGGAAGACAGAAGATGGCGTTTGACGGTGCATTTAAATGTTTTGAAAATTGTACCTATCAAGATGCAAGTAAACGGAAGGGAGTTCCACAGGTGGTAAATGCGAGAAAGGAAACTGCTGGGGTAGAAGAGGGGGTTGTATTTCGCTATTTAAACAATAAAAGGCTGGGGCCTAGATGCCAATCTCGTAGCACGCGTTAATTCATGTAGTCGAGGCACCAGGGACGAAAGCTCGCCAGAGCAGCTGCTATGAAAATATTTGCAGAAAAGACAGAGGGAAGCCGCGTCACGTCGACGAGAAAGTGACTAAAATCGAGATGAGTGGTCAAGTTGAATGACTTTGGAGATCATCTTTAGGATTTTGCCAAGAATCTCGGTGTGTACAGCAGGAGCAACAGACCGGATATGGCAACATTATTCAATGCACGGACGAAGGGTAGATTTGTAAATGTACAAGATGGATTCTGACGGGAAAATTAGAATTTTTTCGAGGGAAATGTCTTATTGCGAATGTGTTTCAGCGGGGTTGGATAGATTATTTAAAATACAACCTCAGCAGGGATACTATCCTAATGGAGCTGGAAACCCTACCAGTATTTAGTATCGTTGAGCGTAATCTTAATATAAGATACATAGATGACTGCGTTGATGACACAGAAAGTCAGCTACAGGACATCCTAGACAGGGTAGTAAAAGAAAGCAGGAAGAAAAGACTATCAACTGCAAGAAAATATCAGCAAGAGATATCGCCCAAGATGTGAGTAACAAATTAGAGATGTTAACATCAAGTTTAGATATCTAGGAAGTGTTTTCATAGAAGATGGAAAATGTGACGCCGAAATCCGATCACGTATAGAAGTAGCAGAAAAGGCATATTCCAAAAACCAAGCAAAGTGCCGAGAAGAATCACGTTAGAAACGAATAAAAGAGTGCTGGATTGCTATGCGATATTCATCCTCTTGTATGCCAATGAATGCGGGACATTCTCTTTACATATGGAGAGAAAACGGGTTGCAATAGAAATGTGGTTCTATAGAAGGTTACTGAGAATTCCATCGATAGGGGAGGGAAACGAGGAAAATGGCGACTAAAAGAACACAGTCAGAATCAGGTAGAGGAAATTCCTTGGACACATAATGCGGAAGGAGGGCTTGGAAAATTTAAGCCTCACAGGACGTATTGAGAGAGAGTGATATATATATATATATATATATATATATATATATATATATATATATATAGAGAGAGAGAGAGAGAGAGAGAGAGAGAGTGTGTGTGTGTGTGAGAGAAAGAGAGAGAGATGGGGGGTAAGTTGTCCGACGAGATTGTGGGAATGGATGGAGACAAAATGCTAAAGGCCACTGGGAGAGGAAATTTTAGTGTCATGATCGCCCATGTCCGGAAGAGACGCTGTATATAATAAAAGATTAAGACATGTCAATACGTCCGTAAGCTTATGATGAATCAAACATTTATTTTTGTATAAAATCCGGATTTTTCAAAATAATCTTCTTTCTTATCAATGCACTTAATCCAGTTGTTATGGCGATTTTCCAAGCGTAGCTTAGATATAGTACAAGACAAAATGCATGGGACCACTCAGTGAGGTTCGAACTCACTATCCAATAGTAATTGATCTAGCGATACAAAATTGCTAATCCTTATACGGTATCGAAGTTCCCTAACGTTTTTCTAAGCGTAGCTTAGATGCGTCACAAGATCGAAAGTGTGGCGCACTCAGTGAGGATCGAACTCACTATTCACTTGATCTAGCGAAACAAGATTGCTAACTATTGCACCACGTCGAAGTGCCCAAAGATTATCCTAAGCCGAACTTAGATGTGCCACAAGCCAGAAAGTATGGATCCCCTAGTGAGGATCGAACCTGCTATTCAGTCGTAACTGGTCTAGCAAGAAATGATTTTCTAATGCAGTGTATATTTCAAAATAAGTTCACTGTCAGGCTGCGGACTTATTGGTCTACTTTCTCATATGTGAGTGACAGGGGTTAAAAGAGAGAGAGAGAGAGAGAGAGAGAGGATAAAGAAAGAAAAAAGAGAGGAGAGAGATGGAAAAGATAGAGCAAGAGAAAGACGAAAGGATGAAAAATAAGACAGAAAATGAAGAGAAATATAAAAGGAATAATAGACAATGAAGAGATACTAGCAAAGTGTTTAGTCGCTTCAAGTGGAGAATAGGGTGATAATGATAATGATGACGATGATAATTTAACCGGTGATGAGACTCGGGAGGGTAGGTGTGGTCACTATCCCCGAGACACCGCACAGATGTAATGCACATGCAGTCAGGCAGGCAATCATTTTTTAAGTTTATTTTTTCTGTTTGATTTCCAAAAATAATAAAAATAAAATTAATCTAAAAAAAAAAAAAAAAAAAAAGAAAAGAAAAAGAGGCGCGAAATTTTGGCGTCAAGATTTTGGCATCTCCCTGCCCCCGAAATGAAAGACCTTTTTAAAGAAAACATCTCGGGTTTATTGATCAGAATGGATAACGGCTATTTTTGCTGCGCTAATGATGTTCAATGGAGATAGCCAGGAGGCAGCGCAGTCATTTGAGACGGGACGAGGACACTATCATAGTTGTTCTCTGTTCTGATGCGTCTGATGTAACGGCTTGGGCCTGCTTCCGCCTTAGTCAGAAACGCGTGGCTCAGCTTGTAAAGACGTTAATACCCAGGTTGCAAAATTATCTTTTATTTGGAACAGGATCTGATGTTTCTTTCATCAGTCAATTGTTTCATTAAATTACATCAGTTTCAAAATGGATATCTTGAATTGTGCATTTGATTAGGGCTTCATATTTGTTTTGAGGTCCAAACATTAAATTGACCTGAAATATATTTTTTTAAATACTTTGACTAGGCGGCGAGACTAAAGGATTTTTTTAAATCTAAAATGTTAATAAGTTAGTAACCTAATGAGGAATTAAGCATTTATTTTGTATGAAATCTTTTTTTGTTAATGCACTTAATTCAGTGGCGAGTATGCAGAGTGCGGCAAAAGTAACACTTTTCTATCGGGAGTTGAGGTGGATAAAACAACGTGAAGCAATTGAGTGGCTATCACAACCACTAGATCTAAAACCACCAGACTTTTTCTTGTGGGGCAACTGTAAGATCTTTTGTTTACAGCCTCGAAACCGAAAACAATTCCGGAATTAAAAAAAAAAAACATTTTTCTTAAATTTATGTAGAAATGTGTTACCTGGTTTGGAGAAGTGTTGCTGATTGGGTTCAGCGTTGTATTAAACATAAAAAGGGAGCATTTTGGACATGTTGGATGGTTCGTTAATCATAACAAATCATTGTTTTGATGTGACGGTACTCTTCGCCCCCGGTAGATCGCATTTAAGGAACACTCCTTTACATATATATATATATATATATATATATATATATATATATATATATATATATATATATATATATATATTAGGTTGGTGCAAAAATAATTTCGGTTTTTGACGTTAAAAATACGTCAAAAACCGACATTATTTTTGCACCAACCTAAAATATATATATATATATATATATATATATTATAAATATAAAAGTGAACATAGAAGTCAACACTTAGAGGCGACAGTCTGTTTCATGCTATATGCAATCGTCAGGCCACATGCGCTGTTATTTTTCTCGGATATTTATATATATACGGGTCAGTGGTGCATTGTGGGAAGTCTATTATGACCATTATGACCAAAATATTAGTTAGACTAAAAAATCAAACCAAAAAAATCGGACGAAAAAAACACCTATAACAGTTATATAACGAAAAAAAAAAATAATAATAAAAAATAAATAAATAAATACTACGTTACTTAAAAATCGAAAACCCGAAAAAGAGAAAATATACAAGTAAAATAAATTAACCTAAATTCATCCAAGTAAATAAATAAACAAACCAATCCCGATAAAGTTACCGTTAGAGAAAACAAATAAAAATAATCAACCCAAATAAACACAAATTAAAAACTGTTCCTGCCAAAATAATAGTTAGAACAAACTACAACAATCAACCCCAAAATCGAATAAATAGCTTTAATTAAATTCTCAAACTAAAACAAAACTATTAAATAAGTGACATAAACAAATTTTTACTACGTTAATAAAAACATCGATTAAAAAAAAAAAATAAAAAAAATAAAATAAGAAACAAAAAATAAAAACAAGCAAAATAATTTAACCCAAATAAATAAATAAACGACTTCCGGTAAAACAACCGCCATAATAGACTTGCCACAATGCACCACTGACCCGTATATATATATATATATATATATATAGCCGAGAAAAGTAACAGCGCATGTGGCCTGACGATTGCATATAGCATTAAACAGACTGTCGCCTCTAAGTGTTGACATCTATGTTCATTTTTATATTTACACACGCTCTATCTCTGATATTGAGCACTTTATCCCATAAATATAGCACATCTTAAGACTATATTTCTTCATATATATATATATATATATATATATATATATATATTACGTATATTTTGGCAAGATGTTTTCAATGAGACATGTTTCATTGAATAATTCAGACAAGTTTTAGCTACTTATTTTCAATTGGATCTTTCATATTCCCGGACAAGTTTTTTGGTATCATTATTAAAGGAAGAAAGAAAATAACATTTTATCAATGCGGTAATTTTCTCTCTTCCTATAAATTCCTTAAATTTTTAATGTGTACTTAATTGATCTGTCCAACTCTATGTTTGACACGAGGTCTCAATTAACGTTGACATTGCTAAGTTCAAGAACACCACTTACTGTTTGAAGACGTCTCTCCTTGAGTGCAATCGGTGGTTGCCGTTGGTTGTAGCGAGGACTGTCTACTAGAGCTGAATATCATTCCACGGGGACCGATCGGTGACAGGTGATTTTTCGCAGAGACAAATATTTCTTCTTATTCTTTACGTATCCCCCTAGGACTTGGATGGTCGTGGCTCTTTACAATTTCCTGTCATTTGTATCCCTAAATATTTTTTTTTCTTTTTGTTATTTCTCTCAAACCCTGTTCCGTCATCCATTTACTCAAGATCACTAAGTAGATTGCCTTCAATTAGTCCCGTGAGTATCAGATTCTCCAAGCACTCTTTGTTCATTCTGTGCCCTAGAAATTTCAAATATTTCTTCCCTGATGTTAAGTACAAGCTTCTTTTTTGTTTCCATTTTTATAAAACTTCGTTGTTGCTCAGTATCCTTCTGTAGAATCACATTTTTTTTTCTTCAAATCCCTTCTTCATCTTTGAGGAGATTTTCAAGCATTCATTCACGTAACTGCTCAGTACTCTTTTCTTTGTTTCTAACGAAATTTTTCTGATTCTTAATACTCTGCTTAGCTTTAAGAATGCATCTTTGTCTGCCCCAATGCGCCTTCGGATTTCAAGTGTTGCACTTTTTGTCCTCTGTTAAAACATATCCCAGATATTTAATTTTTTATAATTGTCTGATCTTGGTATCTCCAGTTTGGAATTTGCATTTTGGGCTCATTCTTTTGCTAACAACCATGCATTTTTTTTATTCTCGTTTTCCTTCTCTACCTCTGGAGGAGTTTTTTTTTTCTTTTTTTTTTTTTTTTTTTTTTTTTTTAGTTTTCTTTCTGTGTCTGCTATCAACACTGTGTCATCTATATATCTTATGTTGCTATGATTTGGGCCGCGAATAATGAACCCTGGTAGAATTTCTAATTCTCTCAGAATCATATCACTGCATAGGTTGAATAAATCCGGTGAGAAGACACATACTTGTCTTACACCCCTTTCTATTTTTGTATATATGCTGAACCCATTTTTGCTGAAGTCATTTTCTATCCGTATGCAAGTGGTTTATCTAATAAAATGAAAAACGCTCTCCTTAGTGGGTTAGAAAGTTGTAAGTGATTGAGCTTGGTTGCTCGAGCTAATATGAATCCAGATTTTCAAGGCTGTTATTCCAGCTCCATTAAACCTTGTTAAGTCGTATCGGCGAAAAAAAGTGAACTCTGTGAAAATTAAAGTTAATCTGCGGTATTCATTTTTTTTCCACGAAAGACATCGAGAAAGGCACGAATCCGTTTCTTCTCCTCCTATCTATGGGTTAAATAAACGGATAAACCGGACTAGGTGGCACCAAGTCTAAAAGAAGGAAAGCTCTAAATTGCAAACCGTGGATAAAGCAACGGTAACTCAATCTACTGTCTTTCCCAAGAAGGTATAGTAATTCAAAGATAAAAAGAATGAAATCTGTGGAGGACAACGTCCTGAAGAGACATGACACAAAAAAAACATTTTACTTAGCTGAATGAATATCAATATAAAATGAAGCTTAGTTTTTAACAGGGGCAATTAAGTTGCACCAAACGATATTTAAGTTCAACTTAGTCTTCTTCAAATACATTCGAGTAGTGTCTCAGGCTAACCATCTCAACCACAGCAAAGTACCCTGATATTTACTAAGTGTGCGACATAAGTCAAAACATGGGAAATGCGGGAGGAGAATATTTTGTTAATCTCTTCTTTCCAGTGGATAGACGTAAGACTTTAACATTCAAAATCCTTGAATCGACTAAATTGATTCGTTTTTACAACTTCTCAATCCATTGCAAGTTATTTAAAGCCTGAAAATATTTTTTAGATTGTAAGAATTTTTTTTTAGATATTAATGAATTAGCGGCAAAAGTCTTACTAATTAACCCATAGCTGGGAGAGAGGAGGTGTATTCATACCTTTCCCAACGGTATTTGCGCTTAAGTGAATATAACGAACCAAATGGGAATTGGAACTCGGCTCTACAATTAACAATTCCGGGCCATTATACATTACACCACCCGTACATTCAAGCTTACAGCACCTGGCATTCCCAAGCGGTCATCCATCCAGGTACTGACCGTAATCCGAATGTGCAAGTTCAAGTGAGTACAGTGGGTGTAGTAGGACATCGCAGAAAAGTTGTACCAATTTCTGTCGGTTCTGTAAAAAGATTTGTATCTAGTGATATTTGGTGGAAGGTTACATCTTACTTACTGGCCAATTCATAGATTTCTGCGTTTAACTAGGCGAATTGGAATTTCAATCTGAATTAAACGTCTGACTTTGCCCTAAGGCGCTCCTAATACATAATCTCATCTTCCAATCCCATCCTCTTTCAATCCGATTAACTACACTGCATTATCTTCGGACGCAGGCCGGCATTTGTAGTACCTAACGGTATCTCAATTCCGTTTTTGCTCGCCATTGTTGTAAACAATCTATTTTTCATGGCATATCGTCGTTATATTAAAAACAGTGGGTCGTTTTTGCTGGGTTTGAGTAGGCAACCACAGATTGAAATGTAGCCCTTTAATTTTTTTTGTTAAATTGCGAAATACTCAAACATCGATTAACACATCCAAAGGTTTTCAAATGTCATACAATGCTCATATGAAATATGCGGAGTATCTCTGCGGTGTTTTGTGATACTTGGGTTATTTTTAATCATTGTTTTTATTTGTTCATCAACAACCACTTCAGATCTGTCGGGATGTTTTCGGTCTTCCAAATCAAAATTTCCGCTTCTAAACCTATCGAACCGCTTATTAATACTACTTTCAGCAATGGCATTAGCTCAATAAACGGTACATAGCTTCTTTGCTGTTTGTACACTGTTTTTATTTTACCTTTGCTGAAATAAAGTGTCAAATGACGAAAATACATATCACAATACTTTCCCTTTTAACATAAAAACATTTAAATTTCACAACCCGCACGCGAAATGTATAGAAATAAGCACTGATATATATATATATATATATATATATATATATATATATATATATATATATATATATATATATATATCCTGGTCGATAATGCTAGCATCCTATATATGTTACGTCAATAAAAATATCTCTTTTTGCATAAAACATCTGGCACCCAGTATAAATCTCACCTTATTCTGCAGCGGAATCGGTGTGTTGAAGTTTTATTTAAAAATGGAAAGCTTGAATTCCAGCCACGCTCAAATCGTGAAGCTCGGAATAAACGCTACTATTGTGAAATGAGAAAATGTGTCAGTTTTAAATCTTGTCATTTGTACCCTCTTACTTCTTTAAATAATGGCCTGCATTCCTACTTATGACTGTTATTGTAATATTTTGTTGAGCTCAAATATTTAACGATACAACTGGGGGATTTCCACGAGTATTTCATAGTCTTAGAACTCACAACACTCTTCTGATAGAGCTTTTTTCTCTAGTGCTTCGACTACGTGAATACATGTTACTAGATTGGCAATTAGGTTTCACCGTTTTACTGTTGAACTAGCTAGATGCAACCGCCAGTTATATTCTAACAGTTTCTTTTCTCGCACTTCTCACATGTTGAACTCCCTTTCGATTTTTTTCTACCTCATTAAAAATTCAAATGCAACGTCAATCGCCATCTTCTGCCTTCCTGAATCCAGTTCCTTTATTGTCTTCTTCTTCTTCACTAATATTTTCTCATTCCTTTAAGTTTTTGTACCCCCCCCTAATGCGTCTTGGTGGCTTTATTTCCTTGCTTGGGATGAAATGATTAAAAAGAAATCATCGACTTACGAATTAAGATTCGTCAGTAAATTCATGCTTTCACGCGTATTTATAGGATTTGTCATTGTCACAAAATTCAGTCCCAATGAAATCGAAATTACGTGTTCAAACGCCACACATTGAAAAAAATGCTGCTAACGTTTATTCCAAACCAATATTTTAGTTTCTTTTGTTGTCAATGCTTAACCCAATAAATAAAAATACGCCATTTTTTGAATTTTTGAATGATCGCTGACATGACACTAGTCCTCGTACAACCAAACAGCGATCTTTTAAATTTATTAAACTGATTCGCTACTTATGCTTTCAAAGATAAAACAACGATTTTTCATTGACAAACAAGCTAAAACAAATGTCTAGAGATAAGTATGCAACGCTCCTCGTTTTGTTTTTTGTTTAAATATAGCTGAGAGGTTTTCTTAACACGTATATCTTTTGCCACACAGCGAAATAAAAAATGAAGTTAACCCTATCACAGCCAAGTTATTTTCGAAAGACAGTGGCGGGCGGGTACCTTTTTTGGCTTCCAACTTTAAAGTTCCATATAATGGTTTAAACTGTTTGAAACTTTGCAGGATTATTCTTTTATCTTTAAAAGGTCAGTGGGGTCAGGAACTCATTTTTTTTTTAACATCAATTCAATAAAGTTAACGATAATGCTACTAAGGGCTACTGGGAGTGAAAGAGAATGAAAAGAATTTAGAATGAACCGGAAAGTCAATCCTAAACAAGAAGTTAGGGATAAACTCAAAAAGTCTAAAAAAAAACAAACAAAAAAAAAAAACGGGCTGTGGTGTGAATCGGATGATAGGAGAACCTATTTACGCCGATTTAGATGACGTCAAGGCTTTGTTATTTTATTTATTTATTTTGTTTGTACATCCTTTTTCAACCTAAATGTTTTGCATGTATTCTTTTCGCTAAGAGACTTTCTAATTACATTTTATTTGAGAATGGTTTGGAAACATAATTAAAAAACAAAAATCATATTTGTAGCTTTTTGTCATATTTTTTGCATCTTCTCTGTGCTATTTTTTTTTTCGGCATAAAACTAAAGGTACAACATGTGAAACATTGAAAAGTAAATAAACCAAATATTTTAACATAATAGCAATATTTACAATGCAAAGAATTCATGCTGAATGTGCTTCGAAATATTTGTGTTCTGAAACCATAAAGTTTCTTTTATGGCTTCAGTAAACCTTACACAGTTTTGGAAGTGCTAAAATAGGCGAAATGTAATTTTATAAAATTATAATAATTCTCACATTGGCAAAGATTAAAAAATAACAGCTTCATTTTGGATGCGTGAACATTTACAAGCCATTTCTTGTCCCAGTTAACAACTGATTGTAGGTAATTTTTCTGAAGCAGATACCAGTTTTACTTTCTCGGGCCTATAGGACTAACTATTAAGATATATATTAATAAAATAGTTGTATCATCAGCATAATTAGTTGTGAACTGATGACATCAGGAAGATCATTAATTATATATTTGTTGTAGCATACCTACGGACGATAATGGTATGGCCCCATTCACATAAATACAGTGTATGTTGGTCTGCAGTTGGAGATTCGTTTCCAGCTGTGCTGCTCAAATTCTCTGCTTACGGATATGTTGAAGGGCAGAGTTTCGTCTCAGGAAACAGTTACCCGACCCCATTTTATACGCGGTCTACGGGGAATTTTTAGCCGAGCCTACAGGCTCAGGTAACCCATATTAAAATCGGCCTTGTGTCACATCTAGCCGCATGGGGCGGTTGGTATATATCCTACAATTGGAGATTCGTCTCCAGCTGTGCTGGTCAAACTCTCTGCCTCCGGGCAGAGAGCACCACCAGACGACGCTATGTTGAAGGGCAGAATCTCGTCTCGGGAAACAGCTACCCGACCCCGTTTTATACAGGGTCTACACGGAATTCTTGGCCGAGCCTACAGGCTCGGATACCCCACATTAAATTCGGCCTTGTGCCACATCTGACTGCGTGGGGCGGTTGGTAGATGTCCTGCAGTTGGAGATTCATTGTGGAATTCACTTGACTCACTTCTAGCGGTTGACTACTTCTACACGCCGCTGGCGAATCTTATATGTGTTGTTCTTTTCATCAATGTTATCGTTCATTATCAACCTTCGTTTCACTATTCTATTCAGTAACCTTCCCTAGGTTACAAGAATATTTAAAGATCAAAAACATAGAATATCTTCTTGATAGGAAGGATATCAAATATTTACCAATGAAAATGTCTACAACTGAAACAAATATGATGTGTGGCTTTAAATTAATGTAAAATAAACTTGCATGTTAATTCTCCGTACGAAAAGGAAGATAAATTATAACTTCTTATCAAAACATTTGGAATTTAACGAAAAGACAAGGAAGCCTACACGATATTTATAAGCAACTGTACTCAAATTTAACTAAATAGGGGTAGATAAGTTCGACTAATTTCTCTCTTGTCTTTGAACAGGAATAGAAGTTTGTTTCCTGTTTAAGATTGGGTTTCCGGTTCCTTCTAAAGTCGTTTCATTCTATTTCATTCCCAGTTGCCCCTTGCGTTTTAGGGGCATTATTGCCTTGCTTGGGCTAAAAGAATTTAAGAAAAATATTAAACAGTGGTATGACTACTATATTAACAATTACACTTTACAACAATTCTATTTTTTCACCGACTGTTTATTTTTAGTAATATATCTGGAGTTTCAAACCAATATCTCAACTACAAAACGGGTAATATCAGTTGAAAGTTGAGAGCGGGGAACTCTGTCTAGGGTACGGTTAAAATGTATTGATCTAATAATTTTGCTGATGTTAGTATTTCGAATTGGCATTTTTTTTGGCCTCTTTTTGAAGAGGTTTAGATTTAGTTTGCCATCGAAGTGGCACATGTCGATTATCTGCCATTGCCCAAAGTCACAATAGTTTTTCTTAGATGTGATGAGATGGTGGGATCCCTGCTGACAGTCGAACCGCGAAAAAGAATTCAATCGGCCGGCTTCTAAATCTAAACAAATCGAGGTAAAAAGAGCAAATAAACAACTGAGTGTCGCTTGGCACCACGCCTTATTTCGGCCTTTGAAAGGCGAAAACGAGCAAGAAATCTGCGAGGCTGATATCAACACCTCTTTTTCGGCAAACGTTTCCCTAAATAAACGTTCGGCGAGGTTTTTCGACAAAGCTTGTGTTTATATGAACACCGTTATTCAACACTTCTCGTTCTACGTAAGTGAATCTTTTCGCTTGAAAATGATATTGTATTTTAATGCTTTCTTCACCTATCAATGTTTCACTGTCGCAGTAATGAGAAAATGTCACCCTTTAAATTTCAAATAACATTCGGAAGCATTTTCCCTCATTTTAATTCATACTTGAAGCCAACGCACAGAAGTCTACACTAAAAAAAATATTTCTAAAAAGACAGCAAAAAACTCCTGATAAAATTACTAACATTTTTTACGTTAAAGAGGACGAAGTATATTTCGCTTTGTCTTGTTTCGTTTTCGGCATATCAACACCTCAGTGGGTTATTTAATGCCGACAAAACTTTTTATTGTTGGTAATATTTTTTTTCCAAAAATGTATTGCTGATAATATTTTTTCCCAAAAATCTATTGTTAGTAATATTTAAAAAAAAAATGTATAGCTGGTAATACTTTTTTTTTTTTGTAAAAAATGCATTGCTGGCAATAATGTATAGCTGGTAATACTTTTTTTTTTTTTTTTTTTTTTGTAAAAAATGCATTGCTGGTAATAATATATGGCTGGTAATAATTTTTTCCAAAAAAAGTATTTCTGATATCAAAACCTATTTTTACATTTTTATAGTGCTTTGACTCCAGTTTGGGGATCAATTATTTGCCTATATCTGAGACCCTGACAGGTGCTACCTATCCAGGTCAGGGTAGACCTGGGAACACCAGCAATTAAGAAGTGGTTCGACGCTCCTTAAAACCTCCTGATCAGGGGCCTTACTGTCGGGCGTAGTTTATCGTCTCACCCAGGACGGGAAATACATTTCAAGTTTCTTCTCAGCTAGTGACGATCCTTTGTGGGACGTAGGCCTGCCTCAGATAATACCTACCTACCTGTTGTAGGATACACCCAGTCGGTTGAGCTGGCTTCGTGAAACAAACCGGTCGAATCTGAACAAAAGCTGGCAAACCGTAGCGGAGGTCGTATTCATTCGGACGTGCAAATCCATACTCGGAGTTTCAGTGGGTATTTGGATTCACAAGCAACCCACAGCCACATGTCTACACACTTTGAGGATAGTGCAATCCGGTTTGAATTCTGAGTCTCA
This sequence comes from Acanthosepion lycidas, assembly GCA_963932145.1. Taxonomy (NCBI): domain Eukaryota; kingdom Metazoa; phylum Mollusca; class Cephalopoda; order Sepiida; family Sepiidae; genus Acanthosepion; species Acanthosepion lycidas. Next base: position 61,592,367 of record OZ010602.1, on the reverse strand, counting down.
TTCTGGCTATAGGTGCTCCTGTCCTGCTATTTAAATCCATGGCAGGAAGGGATGGATTTATACCTTTCCCAAGGGTATTATCAAATGTAATGAACTCGATTGTAATTCGAACTCGGCTCTCCAATTCCTCAATCTGAACTGCTGGTCATTACACTATCGTGACTCTGTGCAGATAATGAGTCAGAATTTGCGGCAGTGGCACGTTGGAGTACTGAGCAGACTCAGTGCGTGTTGGTAGAGGCGAATATGACACGCTTGGTCGGCCATGTCGCTTTTCGATTCACGATCGCCCAACGGTATTTGCTCGAATGTAGCGTATATAATGGATCCAACTGGAATTTGAACTCAGCTCTCCGATTTCTCATTTCGAGACGTTATCCATTACACTACAAAACTTACAGCACCTGGTATTTTCAAGTGGTCACCCATCTAGATACTGTCCAGGCTCGAAGTTGCTTAATGATCGGATGAGTACCGGCGTTACAATGTGATATGGCCGTAAGCCTAGTTTAGCATTTTATTTTATAGTTGTTTAAAAATAACTTGTTTACTGTGGATTTTTTGCTTTGCAACGGTTTTTCTGCTAAGCACCAAGAAGTGACTGTTCTGTTTTCGTTGCATATTTAGAAAGTAATTTTTATTTAATAAAATAGAATTCGTGTTATATTTTCTCCTAACTACGTAAATATCCTCCTAAAACTTTCTTATCTATAAACGGAAGTAAGAAGTTAAATTTAGATATTATTTGGGATGCACCAATTTCAACCTAGATTAGAGCGCTTCAGCATGAGTGTTAATGGCTAACGAGTAAATCTAGTTGTCATTACTACTGCGTGCTGACTTTGATATTTGCTGGGAGCTCCATCCTTGTGCCAGAACTAAGCTATTAGGTTGTCCCAAAAGTTCGTAAACACTTGCGAAAAATTGAATTTTTATGCAACACAATCCAGCACAATCGAGACAAGCGATGGGTTCAGAAAGGGCAAGAGACACCGTCGGTTCCAAAGCAAGATCGATTCGGCAAAAAAGTCATGTTGTGAGTTTGGTGGAACTTTGAAGGAATCGTGCATTTTGAGTTGGTTCCGAATGGTCGTGCTATCAGTGCCGAACTTTACTCTCAGCAACTGGAGCGGGTCTACGAAAAGTTGAAGTAAAAGTACCCTGCTCTGATCAACCGAAAGCGCGCTTTGATGCATCAGGACAATGCCAAGCCACACACCGCCAGGAAGACCAAAGACAAGTTTGAAGAGCTGGACGGCGTTGAGATTCTCCCACATCCAGCCTACAGTCCTGACGGCCTTTCCCGCTCAATACAACACTTTCTGAAGGGCTGCTGATTCGACTCGTTTGATGAAGTCGAGGAAGCGTGTCAAGAATTCTTTGATTCGAAGCCGGCTGAATGGTACTTTCACCAGATCCGAAAGCTTTCAAATCGATGGCAGAAAGTCTTGGAAAATGATGGTCTTTATTTTGAGGAATAATTTTTGTTGTTTTTGTTATTACTTGGCGAGTAAAATTTAAATTTTTTGCAAGTGTTTACGAACTTTTGGGACAACCTAATAAAAATAATTCCAGGTTATATTAGAGCAAACGAAATTAATTCAAAAATTTAAATCAAATGATTAATAGAATTTGACTGTTCGCTTTTTTTTTTTTTTTTTTTTTTATAAATACGGTTATGGGTAAATTTTGTCTGTGTCTCCATCTTACATTAATAAAACAAAATAATCCATGCTGCTAACTCATAATAGGTATTTATCCATGCGCCCACTCGCAGAAATTATTATACAAGGTCAAGTTAAAGTGAGATTTAGTAGCCATATAAAATGATGCGACCTCCTTCGACATTTCCCCTTTTGGAATGCCTCGAGCGCTGGGTATTGACCCCAATCCCTTCCGTCATTCGCATTAGAGCTATAGAATTTTTATGAGAGAAATTTCCCTCGTTCTCTGGGATATGTATACAGTTTTATCGGGGTAAATATTTCGCTTGTTTGTCGGGAAAACGGTGAGTTGAAACCAGAGAGGCGTTATCAGTTATGAGTTGACTTTCGACTTCTTTCAGTTAGCTGCACTGAATAAACGTCCTTTACTTGACATCGCAACTATTCTAGAAGGAAATCTTAAAGGCAAAAAAAAAAACATCCTGAAAGGGAGTTGTCTCCGGCAGTCCATCTTTCTCTAGCATTATTAATGCTACAATGTTATTTCGATTCTTACATCACAAAGAACTGTTGGAATTGCTAGGTAACCATGACATATTTGGGAAGAATATTATAATAATCCAGAACCCATACTGGCAGCAAACCGCCTGCCTACGGATAGAAAATGAATTCAGTAAATATACAAAAATATTTCCCCAAAACGTATTCGGCTGTAATTTAAACTCGCTATGCAAATCTCATTTTCCATGCCGATAACCACTCAGCTACGTCACATCTTTTGCTCATATAAATATAAACCTGTTTAATATCAACCTAATGCTGGAATCATTGACTTATATAATGAAAACTGTCACAGAGTATATAAAGGTGATATAATGGAATATGCGTACACCTGTGTTCCCCCTCACTGGACTATAATTGGCTGGTGTCCGTCATAAATACCGACGGACGTGCAGGAGAGCAAAAGAGCCTTAGTCTGAGAGCTAAGTCTATAACGACGCCCATTGGACTACGCCATTGGTCTACACTTCTTGCCTGCGACTACGGCGCATACAAGTCGATTACTAAACGGACTGTTTTGCCGCCTGAATTTGCTTTTGACGTATAAATAACTAGAATGATAGAAAGGGTGTTTCATTAAGACGGATTATATATAAGGGTATTTCATTAAGACGATCAAAGTCAGCGGCAAATAAATCAGTGTTATTGATGAAAATATATTTATTTCTCTATTGATTCATGTTATTTAAGTCATGGAAATTATGTGTGAAAAATAATATCGCCAAATATCCGTCAAATCTGAATAAAAAAATCAAAAAAATCATTAAGCTTAAACTTAATTCACATTTAAAATCGGTCCAAGTTATTGGAATACCCTTTATATGTAAGATAGATTCTGGAGAGAAAAATTGTCTAGTACAGCAAAGAGAACTGATTTTCCTAACAGCAGACCAAAAAATTGATTCGATATAATCTTTACACTCCACTTCATTGGAAAACGTTAGTCTGAGATAGCACAATAAATCTTTCCCCTTGTATTTAGCATCAGCCATACTGAGGGAAGCTAAAGAACTCTAACCTGTTTTGTCTAATCCTACTTAAATAATAATTGAATGAACAATTTACTCATTTGTGGGATGTCTACTCCTACTAAAACAATTATTGCAAGAGTTATCATCTAATATATAAAGCACACCTTATGTGCGTCCCCTCCCAACTCTGAAAATTAATTAATCAAACTATAAAGTTACTTGCTCGTCTATATAAATATCTGGGTGAACAAACAATACGCAAAACCATGGCATCAGATAAATGCAGTTTTATTATGATACCAACCGAATTACCTGCCAATTTGCTGCGTGTCACACATTTTTTATAAAATGATGATTGCTTTTAAATAATTTTTATAATTTATGGAGAAAAATGATGCATTTCAGTATTACTCAATGATCTTGCCGATATGACCTCCATCTTCTGGCTTTCTCCTATATTTTAGATAGGAGTCATTCTCTTGTTCAAATTTAAATTTAATTCAAATCAAAAGGAAAATTCATTAGGAGGTTTGTGCAAAAACAGCTTGATCTAACCCCTTTGATATGCATTTGATGCAATACTTGATTGAATTGATGAGCAGATTCCAACATTAATATGACAGTTGACTTGTCGCAAGAAATATGTATTGGTGATTTCTTGCTCAACTTGTTTCATTTTGATCTTGCCGATGTGACCTCTGTTTTATGGCTTTCTCTTTCTATATTTTTAATAGGAGTCATTACCTTGTTCAAATTTAATTTAAATCAAAGGGAAAAATTCAGTGTGGGTTTTGTGCGCATCAGGGACGCCCTTTGATCAAAATGAAATATTCTTATCCAAGTACCCTGGGTAATGCAGTTTCGGAATATATATGGTTATGGGGTCTATCTCCAAAACCCTAGAAGGAGTTCAATAACAAACGGATAGGAAGAGGCTACAGCTTTATATATATATATATATATATATATATATATATATATATATATATATATATATATATATATATATATTTACTTTAGTGGATAAAATATGGGACAAGAAAAAGTTTAAAGTAGGAATTCAAGGATTACAAGAGACGAAGGCCAAACTAGTCCAGATCCATGATCATTTCTCTTTTGTAATATTTCAGCCATTATGGATTATAACTAGCCCGCTTCCCCTAGGAAAAATACTGCCTGTTGGGGAATATATTGTCTGTAGTTGAGCATATTAATTCTAAAAGCGTATAAAAATGAGCGTTTTTTAAATAAAACTTGAAGAAGACAGATATTCTGTTGAAATATTGTTTAACATTGTCAAATACTGTTGTTTTTCTTTTTTTCCTTTTCTTTAACCGCTCTCTACTCTTGACGATATTATTATTATTATTATTATTATTATTATTATTATTATTATTATTATTATTATTATTATTATTATTATCTTATGCAACTAATGTCTGGAAGCTTTTATTGAAGATCGAGTGAAAGAAAGCATTCACAGTACAATTCCGAATTTATATTTGTTGTGTAGCTAATCTCGAGTTTTCTATGTATTTTCAATTCGTCCAGCCTCTTGGGGGCTTATGCGTGCTAATAAAGATGGGTACAAGAGTCACCGTCATCTTCCACATTTCATGCAGTTCATTCGCCTGATTCAGATTTGGTTACATTATATATTTTTTTTAAATTTCTTTCAAATTTATTGTTTTGTTTCCTGAAACAACCCTATCCATTTACTGATAAATTCCCTTTGTTTAAAACAATTAGATTTACGAGATACGCTTTAATTTCAATGTCTTCAAGATTTATTTCTATTACTAGAATTTTTTGTAACACCCTGACGCGTGTTGAAATCGTTACGATGTACCAAATACCTCGACATTGCATGTAAAAACATTGAGTTATTTTCCTAACACATATTTTTGAATAAAGGGTGTTGATAAACCATAACATATAAGGTGCGATGGGTAAATTGTCATTTTTTTTTTTTTTTTTAAATTTCGTGCATGCGCGATGTTTGTTTTTGATTTTGTCTACTGCGCAGTATAGTAAGGTCAATTGAACACCGTCTGTGAGAAAAACAGTCCCATGGTACAATTCAGTTAGTCAGAAATTTGGAAACGGCATGCCGTACTGCTTAGCATTTGCGCCGGAAGCTCCAATACGAACATTTCAGAGTGTTTAGGCGAGAGTGCAGAGGATTCGGAAAGAGTTCGATGGTATATCAAATCAACATCATGGTATTTAGAGTGATCACTAGTGATGCCGACTTTAGGCCTCCATTTATCTACCCACAGGCCCTCAGAGTCAATATAGAGGCTTACATCAACTGCCCTGAGGAATTAGTGCTGCTCTAGGTCATGAAGCTGGCTACTGGAAGGCCCTATGTTTGGAAACAGGACTCTGCACCATGCCACACTAGCATAAGGACCCATGGCTGTCAGACAATGTCAGCGATCACATAACCCCTTACTTCTGGCTAACTAAATATCCAGACTATTATGTGTGAGACGCAGTTGAGCGAGAGACCAACAAAACTCCTTATAACACCAAAGATGAACTGAAGGCAAGGATTATGGCAGCATTCACTAACTTAATCAAGGAGACCGCCCAGAAGATTTACAGGTGATTCCGAAGTCTTCTCGAGGCCGTAGCTGAAGCCGATGGCAATGTTACTGAATAAATTTACTCTTTAGCATTTCAAGATATTTTTGTGTAATTTTGGTAAATATATGTGTTAAAATGAGATTTCACTGTTTTCATTTTTGTGTAATTTAGATATATATTTTAGATATTTATATAATCCATTATACAATACCAAAGGCAGACACACTCTGTACAAAAAAAAAAAACAACAAAAAACAAAAAAAAAACAAAAATGATAAAAACATTGCGGCAATGTTTACCTGGAAATCAGTGTTTTTTTTTAAATAACTGATCCGCTTTGGTTAGTTATGACAGGCCACAATGGTGTCGTGTGTCTTGTTTACTGAGGCTGTTTATACCAAGTGACTTTATATCACTAGAAGGTGAGCTGAAAAAAGTCATAAACCTGGTTTAGCTATCGAATTAAAATCCCCGTACCATTTAGAGAATTCAATCCTATTTGTAATTTGAGGCAATGAAAGGATATACAGATGTTATAGAGAAGCTGTTTTTTTTTTTTTTTTTTTATAAAACGAAATTTAAATTCAGATACAACGTTAGACATTCTAGATTTTCAAACTATAAATAATGTTAAACATAAGAACTGCTGTCATTTGAGTGGTGAAAGATGATATCAACACTTCTTTAAGTGTCAAGTAATTTCAGGACGTATGCGATCATAGTCCTCCACAGCTTCCTCCATTTTATTACTGTAAGTAATTCTAACCCTTTACCATACCTCTATGTCCTTGCTCTGTCATCCATTCAGAAAAAATTCTCAAGTACATTACTCACTGTGCTCATGTATTCAGTATGCCCTGTGAATGCAAAATTCTCTAGGTTTCATTATATGTCGCAGAAATTTCAGTTGTCTCGTTCTGATTGGAAGTATACGTTTCTTTGTTTTTCTATTTTCTTTAAGGCTTAATTGTTCCTCATGTTTTTTTTCTTTTCTCCGATGTGTTCTTAGGGTTCGTCAACAGGATCACAGCTTTGTAACTTCAAATCAATTCTTCATCTGTAAGAAAACTGTCCAGTATTCACCGCCATATAGGAAATAGTATATTAAATAGCGGTTCAGTACACTTATTAGTAATTATATATTCTTGTGTCTTATTACATTACTTAGTTTCTGGAAGTCACCTTTCGCTAAACTTAGCCGGCTTCGGATTTCTGTGCCACATTATTCGTCGTCTTTTACTAAGAAACCTAGATAATTAATCTTCTATAACTGCATGATTTTGACATTCTCAGTCCGTAGATCAAGCCATGAAGTGTCACTTATAAGGATGACCATGAATTCCGTCTTCTTAAAGTTAATAGTTAGTCCGTTGTTCTTGCTTTCCATCACTACTTTCAATAAGCGAACTTTCAGTTTCTATTCCGAGTCTGTCATTCGCACAGTACTGTGTCGCTTATGATATAATGATTAATATCTTCTGATAATAAACCTGGTAGGTAATCTAGTTCTCTCCGAGTAGCTTACTGTAGGAGACGCACTAGTGTCAATAGTACTAAGCACAATACAGATAATACAAAAAAAAAAAAAATAAGGCAGACGATGCAGACAAAATGAAAATTACTATAAGGACCAAGTATTTTATGACAAAGATAGACAGGACCATAGCAACATCGGAAATGCAGAGGATGCACGCGAAAGGAACATTGCTATAGGAACCAAATATTTTAAGACAGGGATAAACCGTACAACACAATCAGAAATGTAGAGGTTGCAGGGAACATTTCTATAAGGATCAAGTATTTTATGACAAAGTGAGGATCATAGCAAAATCGGAAATGCAGAGGATGCAGCGGTAATAAACTTTTCTATAGGAACCAATTGTTTACGTTAGTGGTAGACAGGATATAGCAAATATCGGAAAGTTTGAGGATGCAATTATAGAGTTTCCTATGCTAAAAAGGAATTCTTTAAGAATCAATTATATTAACGCCAATGTAGAGCGATCTTTGGAAAACTATATGTTTAAACTAACAATGTGAATATAGTTATGCGACCGTTAAACATAACGTTAAGAAATGTAGTATGAAGAATTAGTAAAAGCATGAAATTGACATAATTGGGTGGGTGTGGTTAGAATGATGATTCACTGTCAATTATTTTTATCATTTCGCAACAATTAAAGTGTTAATGGCATTAAGAGCCAAGCCGTTATGGTGAATGAAAAAATATGAGAAAAATCTGTATTAATGCCATAAGACAATAAAAGAACAGATTTCAAGAAGACAGAAGATGACGATTGATAATGTATTTACATTTTTGAAGATGAAAGTCGACTAAATAGCAAGTAGTCGGAATCGAACCTACACAAGTGATATATTGTGATAGAAGAAACGTTTAACATAGAAGTTACGGTTACATCTACCAATGTCCAAGAAACTGGATGCATGATAATTATAGGTGGTGGGAATTTAGGAATTTAATTCATATTAGAATACGTTAATGAGAGGTAAGTGTATACATTCGTATAGGAGAGAGAGGGGCAGAGAGAAAGGCAGAGAGAGTATATCTGTGTGTATGAGAGAGATAGAAGTTTTAAGAAAGACAAGAAGAAATGCTTTAAGAATAATTTAAACTGTGGAACAACTTTTACTTTACTACACAACCAAGTGGTATATGTTCCAATTGCCAACAGCCGGAGAGAATAATCTATATATAAAATTCCATGACTTCCGTTAGTCCGTCAGTCCATCCGTCCGTCACGCCCTTAAATATAGCGATACATTGACCGATTGAAACCAAATTTTAGGAAGAAGTGTGAACAGCCAAGGAGCTATAAAGTACAGTTGGTTTTATTAGGATTAATACAATAAATTTTCATGATTTTTCTTGGAAAATTAAATGTTTTATTATTTAACATACGAAATAATCCGACTATTTTAAAAACAATTTAATGATTAAAATAACAAATACTTATTTAATAAAGATGCAATATTGTCTTTTGCATATGTTCAGGTTTTTATTTCATTCTGGTAAAATGTAATGCACAGTAGTAGCATTGTAAATATCAACACAGCAGGGAGAGTTTCAAATGCACAGAGGAAGCGATAACTTCAACAATACTAAATACTGTGACGATTTCAACACTATATGATAAAAAAAAAAAATTCTTGAAGGCATTGAAATTCAGGCGCCTCTCGTAAAGCTAATCGTTTTAAACAAACGGAATTTATCAGAAAGTGGATATAGCTGTTTCAGGACACAAAAGACAACATTTGAAAAATCGACAAAAATGGAACCAAATCTGAATTTCACGAAATAACTGTATGAAACGTGAAAGATGAAAGTGACTCTTGTATCCATCTGTATTAGCTAGCATAAGCCCCAAAGAGGATTGACGAATTGAAAATACATAGAAAGCACGAGATTAGCCATGCGACAACTACAAGTTCAGCACTGAATGCCTGCTGTCACTTGATCTCCATAAAAGCTTCCAGATATTAGTTGTGTATTAATAATAATAATAATAATAATAATAATAATAATAATAATAATAATAATAATAATGATACAGTCAAGAGAAGAGCGCGATTTAAGCCAAGAAAAAACAGTGTTTGACAATGTTAAACAATATTTCAACAGAATGTGTCTATTCTTTAACTTATGTTTAAAAGATTTTTCAAGTATAAAAATCTATATAAAATCATGAGTCTTTGTAGAAACGTTGCTCGCCTAAGATTTAATATTGATTGGATATAGTAATTGTGGCACAAGGCCGAATAAAGGGGGGTGTTGAGTCAAGGCTAGTCGACACTATCTTATACCTAGCTAATCAGATTCACGTTACATTGCTTGTCTTGTAATGAAAAACGGCTGTAATGGTAATCAATGCGTCAAAACGAATGAAACGCCACCAATATGAAGGCATGCAAGTGAAACGTGCTTAATATGATGGCGATTACGTTCATCTTGGAATTTCCCGTTAGCTGATTCGTTAGTATAAATCTTATGGGACTCTTCTGTCATTATGTAGTAGTAATAATAATAATAATAATAATAATAATAATAATAATAATAATAATAAATGCCCTCGTGCTACACATGTCATGGCTCTCATGGTTTCTGATCTTAATTGATTTGAGATGCTAAAATGAACATGCTTTGTCTTAGTGAATTAAAATAAATACCCCGTTCCAAACCATAGAGTTGCTTGTCAGTTGCCCGACTGTAACGACTTGAGAATATCTCCTAAGGGCTGATGCACTGTGCATATCTGTTCATGAGTAGGAGAGGTGGGTGAATATTATGAGCGGGTGTCGAAAGGGTTCGTAGGAAACCACATCAAAATAGTAGGGGATACCTTCAGCCTGAGTTCATCTGAGCCGACTCGTTTACCCGACCTGAAAGTACTTTTACTGTATTTTACCTGCAAAATTATACACGTTTTTTTTTTTTTTTTAAATCAAAACCTGCTACCATATCGCCAAAGAAGAATCCTGACTTGGCATCTTGGCTTCAGTCGTTCTCCCTCCGCCGTAACGTAGCTTCCCTCTGCCTTTTCTATAAAGATTTTCATTGTAATTGTTCTAATAAACTTTCCTCTATGGTACCAAGACTTTATGGATTTAAGGGCAGTACTAGAGTGGCGGCAAGGTTTTATCATTTTACATTTGAAATGGCTAGAAGTAACCGCAATTTCTATGCTAACAGTTTCTTCTCTCACACTTCTCGCTTGTGGAACTCTCTTCCTGTTTCTTGCTTCCCAGTCAACTATGGTTTTCAAAAATTTAAATGAATATCAATCGTTATACAGGGTGACCCCCCAAAACGGGAATTTTTGAAGTGCGTATTGCCAGACATGAGCAACACTGCGAGACAGTGACCTTGAGCAAGTAAACATTTCGCCATTTAGAATTCAAGATGAAATTCACGTTATCCCAGCTGAGATGTTGCAGCAGTCAATGAGGAATCTCAACAGCAGATTTCAAGAATGTATTCGTACAGGAGGACGCCATCTACAGGACGTAATTAAAAAAAAATGAAAATTCCATCATTGTTTCTTAAATAGCATATTTTAAGGTTTCAATTACTATGAATAAAATATTTTTCTTCCATCACTCATGGTTTTATTGGATTGTGAAATAGTTCCCATTTTTTGGGGGTCACCCTGTATTTTCTCTTCTTAATATTAGGTTGGTGCAAAAATAATGACGTAATAATGTCGTTTTTTGACGTTAAAAATACGTCAAAAAACGACATTATTAGGTCATTATTTTTGCACCAACCTAATACTTATTCTTTTATTGTCCTCTCTCTTTAATAATAGTTTTAATAAATCTCTGGCACATGAAGACATCAACAATTCCAGTTGTAGTTGGAGCCCTCGGATTGCTTGGTTAAGGTTCCGATAGACTCATTGAAGGGATTCCTAGTAGTTGGACTATCAGGAATCCCTTCTATTACATACAAATACAAAGAAATACAAAAAACATTGTACTCACAAGTACAGCCCACAAGCCTTACGAAGGGCTTTATCTATGTAAAATATGTGGGATTTTAGTTTTTGCCATTTCCTCAAAAAATGCTCAGTAGAAAATATCATGATGCCATCTCTAACCCTAGGTCTCTGGTTGGGACCCGAAAAAGAATTAGTATACACCAGAAATGAAAGGAAATAAAATAATAATAATAATCAGCTTCTCCTGTACAGACCGATAGTTATCTAGAGCGAGAAAAAAGCGGTTATAATTCTGTTTGACTGAAGACGATATAAAGCATAGATGACAGTTATTACGGCAAGATATTCGGCAATGAAACAGAACATAGTATATATAATACATCATTTCATTAACAGAATAAAAGGAAAAACAGTCCTTTAATGCGGTGCGTGTCTTTCATCTGTGATAGGTGTCAAATGCATAGTAAGCAAGATATTAATGGGCCACAATGAATAAAAATTGTTACTGAATTCCATTGAAAGTATCAAAAATAATCTTACAATGAACACTAAATACTATTAAATATTTCTTTCGCTGCGCAAAATAAGGGAAAAGCACACATGATGTACTTCCGGAAAAGACAACAGGTCATAAGAAATGTGACGACAACGACGACGACTTCTTCTTCTTCTTCTTCTTCTTCTTCTTCTTCTTCTTCTTCTTCTTCTTCTTCTTCTTCTTCTTCTTCTCCTCTTTCTTCTTCTTCTTCTTCTTGCTGTTGCTGCTGCTGCTGATCATTAATTATTATTATTATTATTATTATTATTTAATACCAGTGAAAATTTTACAGCTCCCCTGGGCGTGACGATAAACTGCATCCGGCAGCAAGGTCACTGATCGGAAGATTGGAGGTTTTGAGGAGCTCCAGTTATGGACAAATAGTGAACCCACAAACAAAAACAAAAAACACTATGAAAGTATAAAGATTTTTAGGGCAAAAATACCAGCAAAACATTTTTATATAAGAATTAGCAAAAATACATATTTATAGTAAAATTACCAATAATACATATTTATAGTAACATGACCAAATTACTTCAAATCTCTCAAGAAAATTAAATTTCGGCATTAAATGACACATATTGTGTTGATGTGACATTTAAAAAACAAATCAATCAAAAAATTTCACAGTTTTCCTATTTTAATTTTCTAGTGAGTCTTAATTCTTCAGTTATTGATTGAATAAGGTCATGGCGAGTTCTATGCCAATAAGTAGAAATAGCAGTAGAAATTCCCTTATCAGCTTATTTGAGCTAAACAATTTTAACAAAATATTTCAATAATAATCATAAATAGGAATACTGGTCGTTATTTAAAGAAGTAAGGGGGTACAAATGAAAAAATTTGAAACTGACAACATTTTCTATTTCACTGAAACAGACGGTAAACACATCTATCTTCACTTCATTCATTCATTCTTTCTTTCTTTCTTTCTTTCTTTCTTTCTTTCTTTTATGTTCTCACTGACACCACGTAACGTCCCTGATATGTCTTTTTCGTCTTTCACAAGATCAAAACGGAATTTATGAAGTGCTGGAATGGCGTAGCATGCTAAGGAACCAACACAGGACAACCAAATTATAATAAGGTTATTATTATTATTATTATTATTATTATTATTATTATTATTGTTGTTTTCTTTGATTTCTGGCGTTTACACATTTCTTTCCGGGTCCCGCCCAGGGACCTAAGGTTAGAAATGGCATCATGACACTTTCCACTGACAAAAAAAAAAAAAAAAAGAAAAAAAAAAAGAAATTACATAGATAAAGCCCTTCATAAAGTGTGTGCTGTACTTGTCAGAACAATTTTTTGTATCTCCTTGAGGCATGGACTTCCAGGAATCCCTTCAATTAGTCTACTGCAATCTTTTCCAACCAGTCCTAGGGCTCCAACTACAACAGGGATTGTTGATGTTCCCATATGCCACATTTTCGAGATTTCTATTTCAAGGTCCTTGTATTTTGACAGCTTTTTGAATATCTTCAAAGATACATTGAAGTAATCAGGGACCGTCATATCAATAAGGAGGCACCGTTTTTGTTTGTGGTCTTTAATAACAATATCTGGGCGGTTGGCTTTGATTGTTCTGTCAGTGTGAATTGTGTAGTCCCATAGAATTGTAACAGGTCCTATCTCCGTAACCGGGTCTGGGTGGTGTTCATACCAGTTTCTTTCAGTTTCCTTCCCGTAGAAGTTGCAGATTTTCCAGTGCAGATATTGGCCCACTCTGTCATGTCGGGTTTTATATTCAGTGGGTGCCAACATCGTGCAACCTGATACAAGATGATCAATCGTTTCTGGATATTTATCACAGAATCTACATTTTGGGCTGACACAATATTTTAGTATATGTGCTTGATAATTCCTAGTTAGCAAGCATTGGTCCTGCGCAGCAAGGATAGAACCTTCAGTTTCCGCTTTCAACCCTGCACTGCGTAGCCACTGATGGGTACGGGTTTTGTCTACATCAGCCTGTTTGGTACGGGCAGAGTATTGGCCATGAAGTAGTTTATCTTGACATCACTTCTGTATCTGGTCGGTTGCATTCGTCTTTGCTGTCTTTTTTAAGTATTTTCCTGTTTCAGTCGGTGTATTGTGCTGTAGTTGCATTTTTAAGCCCATTTGAAACTCCATTTTGAATTTGTTGGCTTCTTTCATTACGGAGTAAAGACGCTTACTACTTTCATGCTCCTTGACGCATACCATCATCCAGTCTTCTGTAGTTTCCAAGTATCTTTGGAGGCTAATTGTTGTAGTTTTGTAGGACAGTTCTACTTGAACTAATCCTCTGCCTCCTTCGGATATGGGCACATATAGACGATCAACATCAGCTTTGGGATGATGTATGCGATAGCAAGTGAGAAGCTTTCTCGTTTTGGCGTCCATTCGCTTAATTTCAGCTATGGTCCAGTTAAGGATATTAAAGCTGTATTGCACCACAGGGACAGCCAATGTGTTTATAGCTGATATTCTGTGTTTTGAGTTTAGTTCAGTATTTAGTACCAGACGTACACGCCTGTAGTACTCTTTTCTTATTTTTTCTTTCATTTGGGGGTGTTGTATGCCATCTCCTTCGCTAATTCCTAGGTACTTATAAGCTTCATCATGCTCCAATTCCCTAATCTTTGTGACAAAATCTAAATCTATTCAGGGTGTTTCTGTAATTCTACCTTTCTTGAATGTTACTTTTGCACATTTATCTAATCCGAGGTCCATACCTATGTCGTCACTGAAGTATTTTACAATATTGAGGAGGCCTTTCAACTCATTGTCGTCTTTGGCAAAGAGTTTGAGATCATCCATGTAGAGTAGGTTTATTATTATTATTATTATTATTATTATTATTATTATTATCCCACGTATCCATGGCCACAGATATCGGCGCAGATGGCGAAATCAAATGGCCGTGTTTAAATACAAGAATAATGTATTTCGTTCAATTTCGCTCAAATGTTCTTGGGAAAAGCGGGAATTCGTCTCCCGCCCAGCAATAGGTTAAGTTACAGTGCAAACTGGGTCCTATAGCCTTGGCTTGTAAACAGTTTCGGAGAAGGGCAAAGTACTGACATACTTATAACAATTGGAGTCCTGGGTACAACCAAGAAAGTAACACATTAACAAAACCCATCGCAGTCGCCGATTCCAAGAGGTTCACAATATTGCACCGTATGTAAATGCTCATCCACTCAATAGAGTATTATCAATATCGTCAGTTGCGGCTTTATCTCGTATTCAAGAATTAAATTTCTTCCTTTCTGATTGCTTCCTTTATGATAATACCGTTCATGACTAAGCAGACCGATTCTTTGATGGAAGAGCCAATGACATTGACTCCCTCACTGTCGAGAACGAGATCGATTTTGTCGAGTTTTTCTCTCTTCTTCTTTTTCTCTTCTGGTGTCTTCTAAGTTTTTGGTTCCGATGGTTGATGGACCATCGCCAATTGGTACAGTCCTGTGTATGTGTGTTCAAACGATTTAAGCTCAAGTTCAGTGGCTTTCAGTGTTGTTTTGAGTTAATCCTTGTATCTTCGAAGAGTGTAACCTCATCTTTTCCCTGAAGTGAGCTCACCCAACAAGACTTGACTCTTCTATTCTTGATACATGCCCTGACCATCGAAGACGGTGTTTAATGATAAGCGAGTCGATGCTTTGACTGTTGCCTCTTTCCGGGACTTTGGTGTTTGTCACATAGGTAATTCCAGTTGATGTTGGAAGATTGAGCAAAGCTTTTGCTGGTGAAAGCATTCTACTTTTTGGATATCACGACGATAGTACAAAGACCCATATTGAATTATGCCGCTAAAAAAAAAAAAAAAATAAATCAATCAAAAAATTTCACAGTTTTCCTATTTTAATTTTCTCGTGTTCAAGAATTTAATTTCTTTCTTTCTTTTATGATAATAGCGTTCATGAGTAAGTGGACCAATTCTTATATGGAAGAGCCGATGGCATTGACTGCATCGTAATGTTTACTGGTTACTCTTCAATTGTTCTCGCTTCTCAATAATTCTTCTCTTTTCTAATTCTTTTACACCTAGTAACCCCATGTCTGAGTGACTATACTACCTTATTTAGGGTGATTTCGTTTAAAAAAAAAAGTGTTTTTACTAACATTGTGAAAATGGCTGTACTGGTAATCAACGCGTGAAAACGAATCAGGCGCAGCCAGTGTGAATGACGTAACTGAAACGTGCGTAATATGATGCTGATCGTGCTCACCTTGTCTTGAGAAAACGGCTAATCTCTATCATATTATACACGTTTCTGTTGCATCACATTCACAATGCTCGATTTGACGCCTTAATTACCAGTACGGCCGTTTTTTTTCTCAAGACTTATGATTTTTTGAAGTTTTCTTTTATATCTTTTATACTAGTATACAATTATTAAACACATCTTGAAGAAGACAGACATACTGTCGAAATATTGTTGAACATTGTCAAATACTGCTTTTCTTAAATTACACTTTTCTCTAAGTGTTGAAAAATATTGGAAGAGTTATGTCAATCATATTGCTTTTAGTAATAATAATAATAATAATAATAATAATAATAATAATAATAATAATAATATATTGTAATCAAAGACTAGAAAACAAAATGTGATTTCTTATTGACAAGGCAGTCCCGGCAGATTGTAATGTATCTCTGAAGATTCTCAAAAACTATCAAAATAAAATGATCTTGAAGTGAATATCTAAAAGAAATGTTGTACATGAGGGCATCAATAATTCCAGTTGTAGTTGGGGCCCTCGGATTAACGGGAAAAGGTTTCGATAGTCACACTTAAGGGATTCATGGTAGCCTATGCCTTAAAGAAATCCAAACTAATGTACTCCCAAGTACAGCTCACGCGTTATGAAGAGATTTATATATGTAAAATGTGTGTGAACTTTTTTTTTTGTTTTTACACAATTGATCAGTGAAAGTTTTCATGAAGACATTTCCGACCTTGGGTCTCTGGTTGGGATCCAGAAGGATCTGTGCATGCAGCAAAAATCAAAGGAAATAATAATAATAATAATAATAATAATAATAATAATAATAATAATAATAATAACAGGGCAGTAGGACAAACGTAGCTGACGGTTATAAGCGACAGGATATTGTAGAAAGCCCGGATTAGTCACGTCGTGAAAGGACACGGCGCGTAGAAAAAGACCTATGTATCTATTAGAAGACGCTAGATTGGTATGTATTCATCTATAAGGTTTGTAGTTCAGAATTTTCTTATCACAACTTCATCCATTTAACTAAGCTGAGAAACTCTCTCTCCCCCCTCTCTCTCTCCCCCTCTCTCTCTCCGCCCTCTCTCCGCCCTCTCCCCCCTCTCTCTCTTTAGATTGTCAAAAATGAGATTTGAGAAAAATTAAAACGTTAATAAGCAAGTAAAGTGGATTAATCAGTAAAAAAAAAATCTTAAAAATGTTTCAGCTACAGATCATACTGTATTGCGAAGTGTTCACTCAGTATATATATATATATATATATATATGTATTTATATATAGTTAAACCTAGAGAGCTAGACAAACCTACCACGGTTTCACCTTAGCCAGCTTTCCCTGACGATCCGCGTAGGC